>JBAJHW010000012.1:13637788-14237788 GCA_037013535.1 Intellagama lesueurii
AGAATGCTTGCTTTTCCCTCCTGCCTCCTTCATCCGTTCTTGCTTTTGTTCTAGGCCTGTCTGTAAGCCTGTGTTAACTATATGTAAGCTGCTATGGAAACAACTGAAAAGCTGTGGGGGGGGGGATGCATATATTTTAAACAAAGAACAAAAATCTCCACAAAAATTAAACCCTCCACGGCCACAGAACTGGGTTGGGTTGGGTTGGTTTCATTTAATTTCATTTTACCACTTCCACTTGGATCCGGCTTTCTTTCTGGTTTTATCCCTTTCATGACACAAATGCTCTCCATGACAAGCTTAACAGGCCCTGGGGGATTCTGCATGGATTTGACGAGGGAGATATCCGAAGGATTGAGGGTATCAAGAGCAGCAAGGGCAGCCTCCAGAGCTGGCATGGCCTCAGCAAGGTCCCCCTCACATTCTTCCTGAAATCACATCAAGCATAATCCCAAAACATTGTAAGCACCACTCTGCATATCTTAAGTGAAACAGTAATCTTGTAGGAATAACTATTTCCTGTCATCCTTTAAACCATTTCTCTTCTGAGAGCAAAGGGTACATGGGTTGGCTCTTTCCAACCCCTTGGCTTCAGGGTAACAAATCTAGGCAGCAGTTGGATTTTAATCCAGATCTTGGAAAAGTTACTCTTTTGGACATCTCCCAGAAACTGCTAGCCAGCATGCCCACTGTTTGCCTGGCTGGGAAATTCTGAGTTGTAGCCCAAAAATGTCACTGTTCCAAGCTTGGTTCTAACCCAGGGGAGAAAGATCCAGCCGAGTCAAACAAATCAGTAGAGAAAGCTCTGGACGAGATAGACTACAGTTGAGGAGATTCTGGCTCTCCAGATGTTTGTGACATCAACTCCCAAAAGCCCTAGTGAGCATATAAGCTAACAGTAAGGATTTGATAGTGAGCTGTTACCCACAATATCTGGAAAGTCACACACATTCCCCCAGCTCTGAACCTGGAGGAGCTCCCTCCTCATTCCACACACAGAAGCTGGCTGGATTGGCCATGGAATCTCACTTTCGTTCCTCAGTTGAGATAATGTCCTCTGCCAGACCTGAGGGCAGCAGTCTAGTTTAAGGGCAGACAAGCTGGTATGCAAGCTTTGTCGTCAACATATAGAAGTGCCTGGAGATGTGAAAAGTAATAGGCTCCCACTCAGCACAGCTATGTTAGAAATAAAAAGGCACCAACACTCATAAAATCTAAACTGGTGGTAGACCATGATAGACAAATAGACAGCCTGGTGGCTATAGCAACATTTCCTTCTTGATTGTTCTATTTCTTCCTTTTATTTTTTTTCCTTATTATCATTATTATTGATTCAATTTATATCCCATCCTTCATCATGAGAGTTTAAGGCAACTAGTGATTTACATAAAAACACAATTAAGATTCCAAATTACACATGTCCAAAATCAAACACCTAAAATCACAGTTTATATAACACTGATTAACCACTCATTTGAAATGAACATTGCTACTATTAGGCTTTACTTCCCAACTCCTTCTGTTACCAAGTCAGTGTGTTGTTGTTTCCTTTCATAATAGAGAGGTTGCCACACCTCAGCTCTCCCCATAATAACTACTAGCCTAGAAATATATTTTTCCTGCTTTAACCTAATTATAAATCCTCCAGAATAGTTACTACTATGTAATAACCACAACCTCATGCAATATTCTCCTGCTATTCTCTCTGGTAGCATCAATGTCAAATACTTTTTTTATAGGTTAATGGTAAGGTAATAGTTATAGTCCAAGCTATCTAGTTATACTCCAAGATATCTGGAGGGCCAAAGGTTTCAAATCTCTCATTAGTATCTAGGTTGGTTGTGAGAATCCTGGGGGTGGGATGATAGGCCTGAAACAACATGTGGTGGCTTCTTATCTGCTTCTCGGTTCTTATTCTTCATCTGCCAAACTGCAGCGTGGGAAATCTCTGAAAATGACCTAACATTAGGATGTGTGGCAAAATTACCTTAATACCCTGTGCAACGGCAGCAGCTTCGTTGGCCTCCTTTTCATCAGCAGCCACCAGCTCTTTCTTAGCATCCACCTCAGCAGTTTCTTTTTCTATGTGGATCATCATTTTCTCAGTTTCTGCAGAGGTTTGAATCAACTGAGGCTGAAGTGCTGTCAGTTCCTTTTGCATAACTGCTACCTGCAGAAGACACCAAGGAAGAGATAAATACGTAATCTTTATACAATCTGGTAAGCAGGAGGTGGGAGGAATGATTATTTCAGAGAACTAGCAAAAGAAAGCAACAGCAACAATGATAATAACAATGACAACAACAGAAACACAACAATACAACAAGAACAGCAGCAAGGATGGCACAGCAATTCAAACGAGGATTTACTGCAAAAAGGGGGTAGCAGATAAGGGCAGGTTAAAGTAGATAAATAGGAAGGGATAGAACAAGCCTAAGTGAAGCACACTGTATTGTCTGAATATTCTTTGTCTTTAGGTACATTTATCATTCCATGCAATGCAATACCAACTCCCAGATCAGATGTCCACATTGACTGGGGATGACCATGCTGGAAGACAATGATGGAAGTTGCAGTTCTACATTTCTGGAATGCACTAGATGGGGTATGTGTGGAAAAGCAGGTATAAAGTTGCCCCAAACAGAATAGAAGCAAACAGGTTGCATGCACCTATATGATGCTTGTTCATAGTAAATCAGGGCATACCAGAAATTCTGGCTTATCATTATGTGTGAAACTGTTACACATAGATTACATATTATGTACAATACATGTTATGAAAACTGTTACATATATTCACATGCCTACTTTTTCTAGGCCATACTTACTTGTGAGGCTGCAAAATCAAGCTTCTGAAGGCCCACAAGATAGCGATTTCTCATCATATCAACTTCATGCCTCTTGCTATTTAGCAACGCCTTAAAGGTTAATATCAACTCCAGGTAAGATGTTGGTGTGACATAATTGTACCTTCGAAGAACATTATAATAGCTGGCTGAGAGCTCTCTCACACTTTCTTGGAAATATTTGCACATGAATACAACTCTGTGGGGGGAAGGGAGTATCATCATCTTAGAATTGCAGAGTTAGAAAAGATCCTATGGATCACTGAGTACAGCCCTGTCTGGAGGCACAGTGGGGAATCAAACTCCTAGTCTCTGGCTCTACAGCCAGATACCTAAACCACTGAGTTATCTATCAATTCCCTTCCATATTATTAAAAAGCTCAAAGAATCCAATATGTCAGAGCAAGAGTTGCATAACAGTCAAGACAGTTTCATTACAGCCACTTTGGCTCAGGACTAACTCTCGAAAGGCAGTTTGTGCCATACCATAACTGATTCTGTAACATGTGGTAAGAACTACATCAAAAGAGCTGTTGTGCTGATGGCCAGCCATCGGTTCTCATCCTGCAAATGCTTGAGCAAATGCTCTTTGCATTGATTGCCAAAACTGCCATTGTAATATTGTTTCCAGGAACAGATGCAGTACAGCAGTAATCATTGATTATTCTTTGGGGACAACTGAACTGGGTTAATCAAGAATCTGCTAGAGCAATTCTGCAAGCTATAGTTCTATCAAGAAGATATGAAAAGTCACAATAAATCAAACCAAAGGCCTGCCGAGCCCACCATACTGTTCCCACACTGGCCAAAACCACCCCCAGTGAGAGTCCTCAAGCAGGACACATGTGAACAGGGCCCTCCTGCTCAAGTTCCCCAGCATCTGTACCTGAGAGGAATACTGCCTCTGATAGTAGAAGTTATACACTAGCATCCATGGCCTTACCCTGCCAAGGAGCTTAGGACTGTTCCAAACAGATAACTTGTTCTCCTTAATGTACCAAATTCTGTACTGATGTCACCAGTTTTTCTGCCATCCATACAAGATCATCACACTTAGTACAGCAATTTTTCCTTCTTCATTCCTCTTAGAAAGCATGGTTTATTTTTACCATCATTTTCTTCTGGCAGGTGGAATTTAGCATGATGGTGGCACTTCCTATTTCAAGTTAATGTCTAGTGAGAGCCTCCCAGTTGGAAGCTTTTTATCGTCACTAAAAAAAAGAGCCAGCCAGCTCCAAAAGAGAAGCTCCAGGACAGCAATGGATTTCTTAAATATTTTTTAAAAGATTTCTTTAAAATTGTGCCTTTTTAAAGGGATGTTTCAATGAAAATTCTGTTAAACCCATGGCTCTTTCATCATGACCAAGCAAAGAGGTGGCAGTGTAGAACTGTAGCTTCATTTGGAACAGCCCAAAAAAGTCAATCTAAGTTAGCACTAAAATACCAAAAGTTAACCATCAAAATTGCCAAGCTCTGTTTTTTTGTAAAGTGTTTGATTCATTTTGTATTTGAAACTATCTTGCCATCCACTTGTAAGCAATTTTATTCTTCAGATCATGCTAGAAATCTAATACGTACATACAGAGAGAGAGAGAGAGGAGAGAGAGAGAGAGAGAGGTGACTCTAGACGTACGATTTTCTGACTTCATCTTCCAGTTTCACATCCTCTAAAAATTTGTTTGCAACCATTTCCAGAGCATCTGTGGGCCATCGCTGGAACCAATCAATAGTGCAGCAATTGATCAGTGAAGGGAACATTCGTAAGCGATTCCGGAATGCATCTCCTATGGGACTCATTGCTGAAAAACATAGAATGTCCATTTCCTAAATACATTCAGTCATTGTTAGCAGAGCCTTCCCATAACTCAAGTGCTCTTCATATGGTTTTGAGGTTAGCATCCCATCATGAGTAGTCAGCATTATCAGAAATAAATATAAATGCATGTTGAACATGATTTATACATACCTAACACTATATGTAGATTCTTCTTCACACGTTCAATAAAAAAGTTGTACATGGCCAAAGGAGTGGCTTCAATCCTCCTGCCTTCAGTCCTTGCTGCACTCTGCATTTTTTCAACAATGTCAGCCTTCTCATCAGCTGCAAATATGTTAGGCACATCACCTGTGTTCAACAACATGTTGATATCTTCAACAAATGACTCATCTTTTATCTGGTTATCGCAAAATAAGAAGACAGTGCTTTTATTGGCAACTCCAGACTGCAGCATCACTTTCTTTAGATCTTCTCTCCAGTCATTTGTGGTATAAAACTTTGTGATTTCAATCATGAAGAGCTCATAGGCATTCATGAAGGTGCCTAGTTTGGTGGCACTCTGTCGGCCACTCCCGCCAATGCCCACCAGCAACAGGTGGCCATTATCCTGCTTGAGCACTCGACAGATCCTTGAGATGTGCTCAATGGCAAATTTAAACATGACCAGAGACATTGGTGCCTTGCTGATGTTGTTGAACTCCTCCAGATAGTATTCCATGACAGATGTCAGTTTCTTTAAATTTGTGATTTCATCATAGATTTTTACATCACTGGAGGGTTTAAAGTAGTCTCCAAAGAAGAGGCTCCGGATGTTTTCATCACTGATTTTTCCAGTAGGTGACAAATGGCTTAACACCTAGGGAACAAATAGAAGGATAAGCCTATCAAGCTGTTCATGCTAATCTTTGACATCAAACCCTAAACAAATGGGAACCCTGCTGTATATGCATTGTCTCCCACAAATAAATCATTATGTAATTTGGGCTCCATCATCTACCATGACCCTGACATAGTCTTATATGCATTGAGAGGAACGGTAAGTGGTTAGGCATCCTTCAGTCTCGAGAGACTACGTGCTCTGTATGGAGGACTTGGAACAGCGTCTAGTGTGGCTGAGAAGGCCAATTCGAGAGTGACAATCCCTTCCACACTGAAGACAAACACAATCTGTCCCCTGTCCAGCTCCATGATTTGGCTGCTTTCGGGACTGCCTCTTTGCCTCAGCCTGCTGGACAAGGGTCTCTTCAAATTGGGAGAGGCCGTGATGCACCACCTGCCTCCAGGCTGAACGCTCAGACGTCAAGGTTTCCCATCTGTTGAGGTCTATTCCTAAGGCCTTCAGATCGATTTCCCTGCACTAATTCTCCATACAGGAGATCTTTTGGAATCTGACCATCAGCCATTCTCACGACATGCCCGAGCCAATGTAGATTTCGGTGTTTCAGTAATGTATACATGCTAAAATTTCCAGCTCGTTCTAGGACTACTCTATTTGGAACTTTGTCCTGCCAGGTGATACCAAAAATGCGTCGGAAACAACGCATATGGAAGGTGTTCAGCTTCCTCTCCTGCCGGGCACAAAGGGTCCAGGACTCACTGCAGTACAGGAGTGTGCTCAGGACACAGGCTCTATAGACCTGGATCTTGGTATATGCCGTCAGTTTCTTATTGAGCCATACTCTCTTTGTGAGTCTTGAGAACATGGTAGCTGCTTTGCCAATGCATTTATCCAATTCGACATCTAGGGAGAGAGTGTCAGAGATTGTTGAACCAAGGTACACAAAGTCATGAGCAACCTCCAATTCTTGCGTGGAGATGGTAATAGAGGGAGGTGAGTCCACGCCCTGGCCCATGACTTGTGTTTTCTTCAGGCTGATTGTTAGTCCAAAGTCTTGGCAGGCCTTGCTAAAACGATTCATGAGTTGTTGGAGGTCTTCAGCAGAGTGGGCAACAATGGCTGCATCATCAGTGAAGAAGAAGTCCCGCATGCATTTCAGTTGGACTTTGGTCTTTGCTCTCAGTCTAGAGAGATTAAAGAGCTTTCCATCTGATCTAGTCCGGAGATAGGCGCCTTCTGTTGCAGTTCCAAAGGCATGCTTCAGCATGACAGCAAAAAAGATCCCAAAAAGGGCTGGCGCGAGGACACAGCCCTGTTTCACTCCGCTTCGGATGTCAAAGGGATCTGATGTTGAGCCATCAAAAACTACGGTGCCCTTCATTCCCTCATGAAAGGACCTGATGATGTTAAGGAGTCGAGGTGGACATCCAATCTTGGGAAGTATTTTTAAAAGGCCATCCCTGCTAACCAAATCAAAGGCCTTTGTGAGATCTATGAAGGCCACAAAGAGTGGCTGTTGTTGTTCCCTACATTTCTCCTGCAACTGTCTGAGGGAGAATACCATGCCAGTGGTGGATCTATTAGCTCGAAATCCGCACTGTGATTCTGGATAGACTCTGTCTGCAAGCACCTGTAGTCTCTTCAGTGCAACACGGGCAAGCAGCTTCCCTACAACACTGAGAAGAGAGATGCCACGGTCTCCTTTGTTCTTATAGAGTGTGACGATGTTTGCATCCTTCATGTCCTGTGGTACTCCACCTTCCCTCCAGCAAAGACGAAAGACTTCATACAGTTCGGTGGTGATGATCTCTTTACAGCACTTCAGCACTTCAACAGGGATGTTATCCTTTCCAGGTGCCTTGCCGGAGGCAAGGGAATCCAAGGCCGCTTTTATTTCTGCTAAAGTTGGTTCGCTGTCCAACTCTTCCAAGACAGGCAGGCACTCAATGTTATTTAATGCTTCTTTGGTTACTACATTCTCTCTGGAATATAGCTCAGAGTAGTGCTGCACCCAGCGGTCCATCTGCTGTGCTCGGTCCTGGATGATCACGCCTGTAGCAGACTTCAAGGGAGCAGATTTCTTCTGTATTGGACCTAAAGCCTGCTTGATACCGTCATACATTCCCTTGATGTTACCTGTGTCCGCTGCTATCTGTATCTGAGAGCAGAGCTGAAGCCAATAATTGTTGGAACATCTCCTGGCAGCCTGTTGGACTTTGCTACGAGCAGCTCGAAGAGCCTGCAAGTTGTACTCACTAGGACAGGCTTTGTATGCTGCTAGAGCTCTCCTCTTATCCTCGATGGCTGGCATCAACTCCTCCAAATGGGCTTCAAACCAGTCTGCCGTCTTTTTGATCTTCTTGCCAAATGTGGCCAAACGGTAAGTACAGTCATGAGAAAAAGAAAGTACACCCTCTTTGAATTCTGTGGTTTTACGTATCAGGACATAATAAAAACCAGCTGGTCCTTAGTAGGTCTGGAAATTAAGTAAATACAACTTCAGATGAACAAAAACACATGAAATATTACACCATGTCATGATTTATTTTACGAAAATAAAGCCAACATGGAGAAGTCATGTGTGAAGAACTAAGTACATCTTATGATTTAATAGCTTGTAGAACCACCTTTAGCAGCAATAACATGAAGTAATTGTTTTCTGTATGACTTTATCAGCCTATCACATCATTTCAGAGGAATTTTGGCCCACTCTTCTTTACAACATTGCTTCTGTTCATTGAGGTTTCCAGGCATTTGTTTATGCACAGTTCTTCTAAGGTCCAACCACAGCATTTCAATAGGTTTGAGGTCTGGACTTTGACTGGGCCATTGCAACGCCTTGATTCTTTTCTTTTTCAGCCATTCTGTTGTAGATTTGCTTGTGTGGTTGGGATCATTGTCCTGTTGTGTGAACCAATTTCAGCCAAGCTTTAGCTGTCGGACAAATGGCCTCACATTTGACCCTAGAATACTTTGATAGACAGAGGAGTTCATGGTTGATTCACAATGATTGCAAGATACTTAGGTCCTATGGCTGCAGAACAAGCCCAAATCATCACCCCTCCACTACCACGTTTGACAGTTGGTATGAGGTGTGCTGATATGCGGTGTTTGGTTTTTGCCAAATGCGGCACTTTGGATGATGGCCAAAGATCTCCACTTTGGTCTTGTCTGTCCAAAGGACATTGTTCCAAAAGTCTTGTGGTTAGTCCAGATGCAACTTTGCAAACCTAAGCCGTGCTGCCATGTTCCTTTTAGAGAGAAGAGGCTTTCTCCTGGCAACCCTTCCAAACCAACCATACTTGTTCAGTCTTTTTCTAATTGTGCTGTCATGAACTTTAACATTTAGCATGCTAAGTGAGGCCTGTAGAGTCTGAGATGTAACTCCTATTGTTTTGTTTTGTTTTGCAATTTATCTGAGCAATGCACAGTCTGACCTTGGAGTGAATTTGCTTGGACGTCCACTCCTGGGAAGATTGGCAACTATCTTGAATACTTTCCACTTGTAAAAGTATACTTTCTTGAATACTTTCCATCTGTTTTAATTTACCCTGCTGGCTATTATATTTGTTCAATGTATGTATTATTTTATTTCTTAGTGTTTGATATTGTGCTGTTTGTCTTGTTAGCCGCCCAGAGTGGCCTGGTTGCCAGATGGTGCGGGGTATAAATTCAATTAATAATAATAATAATAATAATAATAATAATAATAATAATAATAATAATAATAATAATAATAATAATAATAATAATAATAATAATAATAATAATAATAATAATAATAATAATAATAATAATGTATAGTCTTCCTCACTGCAGAATGATGGACTTTAAATTGTTTGGAAATGACCTTTTAACCCTTCTCAGATTGATGGGCAGCAACAATTGCTTCTCTACAATCATTGCCGATGTGTTTCCTCCTTGGCATTGTGTTAACACACACCTGAATGCTCCAGACCAGCAAATTGCTAAAACTTTGGCTTTTATAGAGGTGGACACACTTGTCGGTGGTCAATTACTCAAGGGCATTTGGTTAGCAGCACCTGGCTGCTACTAAGCCTCTTAACTCCGATGGAAGTAGTAAGGGTGTACTTGGTTTTTTATACATGTTTTTCCATGTTGGTTTAATTTTTGTTAAATAAATCATGACACATTGTGATATATTATGTGCTGTTGTTCATCTGAGGTTGTATTTACCTAATTTTCAGACCTGCTAAGGACCAGATTATTTTTATTATGTCCTGATACATAAAATCATAGAATTTAAAGAGGGAAAGACGGTGTACTTTCTTTTTCACATGTATGTATGTATGTATGTATGTATGTATGTATGTATGTATGTATGTATGTATGTATGTATTGAATGATTTATCAGTGATCCTATTTATTTATTCCTGATGATGTATTAATAGTGATTCTGACAAAGAAATATATGAAATTTAGAGGTAAATAATGAAATGCTAGAAAAAGCCTTGAAATTCTCTGCCACTGAACATTTCAAAATCCCCACTACTGTCAATATTGCATCCTGCAAATGGAATTGCAAAATAAGTGGAAGGTGCTATTTTGGCTCAGTGCTACGGAGATATCAAATTGCCACATATAAGTAAACCCTTTGCTTTTTGTCAGACAGCTCTCTCTGCTTGAAGTCTAACGTACCTTATCAACGCTTTGCTTGAAGCAGTCGGAGGTGGTCATTTTCACCATATTAAAAAACACCTCCCTGTCTGCTGCATCTATCAAACGATCATAGAAGACACGGTAAACTTCATGAATCCAAAGCCTGATTAATTTCTCTCCATCCTGCCAAAGAAAGGAGGAATCAAAGAATTTTGAAATGTGGAGATTAATATTTTATTCACAGGAAAAATATTCTTATACACCTCTGCTTTCCCCAATGTTGTCTTCCATGGGGAAGGAGTCTTTTGTTTTTAGTGTTTCTACTAAAATTCCCACTGGTGGTGTTCTTGTTCTTAACTCTTTATTGGTAAGACCGAAGGTACTATGTGACAGGTTTCCTTACCAGCCTGCAATCACCTCAGCTGCTCAGTCTTCCTGATCTGAAAAAATTACCTCACATGGTCTTCCCTTTAACTGATGCATAGGAAGCTGGAGAAGCTGCAGACTTCCTGAAAGATGACTATGCAGTGAAAGATACTTATAGTTGCTCCTCAACTATTCCAAAACTATGTTAAGTGGAAGAACTCACACCCCACCTATTTGTAAGAACTCACATTCCATCTATTAGAATTTCATTACATTCTCTTCTAGGAACGTTCTTTAGACAGCAACTTCTTTTCTAACAAATTGCAAGATACAAATGGTAAAAATGCAGAAGAAATACTCAGTACAATAGTAACCGGAAGCCAACTAACCTCAAGAGAAAACTAAAGGGTTTTAAAATGGACCAGGTCCAGCCTTTGCTAAAGCAAAGGTCTGATCATTGTACTAATGCTAAGTCTCAGAATGATTATTCCCCTATATGCACCCCTTTGTGAACTGACAGTTTCAGTATTTTTCCTGCCATCCAGATGACACAAATCTCAAACTAATACCAACAGTGACAAGAGAGAGAGAATTCCTAGTTTTCCAGCTCTTTTTAAACTCCCTCCAGGTGGTGTTTTTGTTTGCTTCACTTTAAACCAGGTTGGGGTTCAGACATCCAGGGCTTCTTTTCAGTGGAAGCTTGCAGTGTTAGCGCTAATTCACTAACACAAAAATGAAAATGAAACTCCAGCACAGAAAATCATTTTTAAAAGAGAAAATCATTTTTAAAAGAGTGTGCTTGATCTCTCCAAACAACTGGTGTGAAATACAGCTGACCTCCAAAGGAGATTGGGAAGAGAGTTAAGCTCCATTGAAAAGGACTCCGATTGGAAGTTTTGGGGAAAACAAAATCCAGCACAGAGAATCCTTTATAAAGAATTTCTTCAAGCTGTTTAAAGTACATTTGAACCATTCCTTTAAAAGTTATTGATTTCTTAAGAGAATAGGGGTTTTAGGAATGAGTGTGGACAGAAATCCTGGTAAGATCCATGCTCGTTTGGTATGAAGAGGCATCGAAGGGCACAAAGGGGGAAGGAGCAAATGTTGTGTCTGGATGAACCTTCATGTATAAAGATAATTAGAGTCACTTTCAGAACAGATATTATAGGGAGAGTTATGCCAGTGTATGCATCAATACTAAACATGGAAAAAGAAATTATTTGGACTACAACTCCCAGAACACACCAGCCAGGATAGCAAAGGGTCGTGCTGGGAAGGGCATTCAGAGAGTTGCAGTCCAAAACTTCCTGTATCTCAGCAACACTGTGGTGCATTGTGAGGTACAGCTGTGTGCAACACTGCCCACATTCTTCTTTATTCTATGAAGCAACTGTATGCATAGTAGCCGAGATAGTGGGCTACACCTCAGAACATCTCCAATATGAATCTAAGTTCTGCCACAAACTTGCGTGGAAATCTTAGGAAGGCACATCCTCTCAGTCTCAGCCCCAACACTCCCTGTGTACACCATAAGACTAGTCTGTCTTGCACAACTCTGTCTTGCACAGCTGTTGTAGTTACTGCAATATTGACTATGCAAGTGAAGTCCTGGCAGAAAACCAAGAAGCAACATATGTCATAAATATTATAGTGGTGGCCACAGCACACCTGCCATCATAAAGAAAAAGGATAAGTTGTGCACCTGCAAATGAGTATGTGGACACAGCAACACGCCTCGAACTACTCGTGAGAAATCACGCAAGTTGAAGACATAGTGAGATTTGGAAGGAGTTGGAAGGAAATTTTCCACAGCTAGTTTGTAGATATTCATAGTAGCATGGACCAGCATTTTGCCAAGCCTTTGAAAAGAAACACACATGTTACATTCAATCCTGAGTCCCTAAATCTGCCTTTTCTCTTTTCTCCCACTTCAATCGCCATGTTGGACACCCCCAGGGCCTTTTCCACTCTGCCTCCAAGTTATGTACTTGGAACTTCCTCCCAGAAACCTTCACTAGGTCATCATACCTTCACCTTTTCTTTACAAATCCTAGCTCTGATTCAGTTTTCTGTCAATAATATTTTAATTTTAATAATATTTCCACCAGCAGGGGCCACATACCCTCCACATTTTATCAATGGCATGCCAACTGTGGCCCAGGTGTTTCCTGTTGGTACTTGCAAACACTGGTTGCATTCCTTTTCTTCCCTCTTTCCTGTGTGTTGAAGAAGGAGAACAAAAGAAATAGGGCTGGGAATGTAGCTCTTCCCTCTTACCAGCAATCCCACTCCAACTGGGAAGGAGTGTAGGGTGCAGGGAAGTCTCCTCCAGTGGACAAGGCCTGGGGGAAGTGCCTTCCCTTATCATCCATAGAGTGCATGGGCAAGCTCAGAGGGCCCAAACTGCAGCAGTTCCCCTTCCCTGAACTAGCAGTTACATTCACATAGAAGGTTGTCCTCTGTAAAGTACGGCGCATGTCTACGTCAGCTAGAAATTGGTTGGAGAAAGTGTGCTTCCTGTAAGAAAGGAAGGGGGTGGCACATCCCTTTATGAGCCTGCTCAAGTGTTTAGATACCAGAGGCCTTTCCCTTGGTCTTGCCACCTTCACATGTGCATTTGGTGGATACCTCCTCTGTTGCTGCTCCCAGAAATCCCTACCATAGGCGGTCAAGCTGGACCCATTTTTACTTGTCCTTCTGGAAGCAGGTGAAGAAGACCTTTCTCTTCAGGCAAGCTTTCCTTGAGTGCCTGGCTGCTGAGTGGGGTTTTAAATGGATGGTTGTACCTTACTGCTTTGAATGTGTTTTGGTGTTGCTTATGTTTTTAGTATGGTATTTGTTTGATCCTTTTTGTATTTGTATATTCACTGTTGTTAGCTTTAAATACTGTCTTGTAATGTTGTAAGCCACCCTGAGTCCTTTTATTTATTTTATTTTAGTTTATTTTAAAAATATTTTAAATAAAATAAAGTAAGTAAGTAAGTAAGTAAGTAAAGGACATGTTTGCCTTAAAAATGAAGCCTCAAAGCCTTTGCTGAAGTGCCAGTCAAGAATAGAAGAGAAAATCTTGGTTAAAATGTCATCATCAAAAGCACTGATGGAGACAATATTTAAGTGCCGTGTGAAACGTCCTGTAAGACACAAAGGAAGACAGTGGCAAGTTACATTGCACAGCTTGCTTCTCATTCTAGATCAGTGGTTCCCAGCCTTGGGTCCTCTGATGTTCTTGGACTAAAACTCCCAGAAGCCTTCCCCACTAGCTGTGCTGGCTAGGATTTCTGGGAGGTGTAATCCAAGAATATCTGAGGGCCCCCAGTTTGGAACCACTATTCTAGATAATCTTGAACAGACCTTTCAGTCTCTTGGTGATTATTGAACATGATTTATGTTTATGTCCTTTTGCTCCTCAATTAGCCAACTAAGGTCAGAAGAAATACAGCACGGAGGTATAGGAGCTGCAACAAAATTTGGAGTGCATTCCCAACCCTGGTCACAGTTGTGGAAATAGAGAAATGCTGCTGGTTGCAGATGCTTGTCAGGTCATTCTGGAGAGCTTACATTATTTTTATTTGTATATTTCTGCATACCTAAAAAGTTATTTGAGAGTGTAAGAATTATTATATTGACTTCATTTTCAAACTGAGAGGCATTCAACCACTTGAATTTGCTCAACATTTCCTGGTATTCACTGGGCAGTTTGCTGTTTGCATTACTTTAAAAATACTTGTGGGTGCCACTGAGAATGCCAGTTCTGCTCTTTTGTTTCTCAGATCAGTAACAGATCAGATGGCAGCTTTATAACTGGAAGCAGAGCTCCCTTAAAGGGCATTTGTTTTTCCTATAACAAGGTTGTGCAATTTTGCAAGTTGCAAATTGGCATGGTTTTGAGTTGGTAGCCAATCACTGTGTGACTTATCAGTCATTGGTCATGAGGAGGTAGGCTTGAGATTCTTTGACAAGATTATTGGACAAACATAGGAGCTTTAAAAAAAAAGAAACTTTAGAGGGGGAAAATTGTATTGCCTTCTAAATTTGAAGCTGTCATCATGTTTGTTTCTGGCCTCCATGGCCTGTTTAGGCTACCATCTTGTTGACATGCACCAACTAAGTTTTCTAGTAAAGGAAGTGAAGAATCCTTTTGCATTTAAGCAAACTTCCTACCTGTAATATCATTTCTTCCACCACCCGGAGGTCCCATTGCTGAAACAAACAGAACATCAACAATATCGAGCCTTGAAGTGTCTTTTTTGTCATACCAGTGACCATGGTCAATCCATTGTCTAAGAAGTTCTATAGGTGGCTGAGCTCCGTACACCTCCTTTGCTGGCATGTTTAAATCATCTGGGGGAGAAAAGGCATGCTTGTTTTTACAAGACAAAGAATACACCCACCAAAGCCAAACTAAGGCGTGCTAAGGCTCAAAGCTATGTAAAATCTAACAGGCCCCTAATTATGATCCCCCTTCTCCAAATCTGGAGTGAGGATATTGTTGTATGCTTCAGGTATTTAGAGACCTCTCACAACCCAAGGCCCTAAATTATAGAATTCTTAGCCTGTCAGTCTAGTATTGACCCACATCTTTCTTTCCAAGAACAGAAATTAAAGGAATCAAGAAGAGACTTCCCAATGTCCAGGGATAATGGAATGGGAAACAGCTACTTATATGTTATTTATTTGGCCAATTTATATCCTGCTTTTCCTGCAGTTAGCTCAAGGCAGCAAGCTAAGGTAGGTCAAGCTAAGAGTCTGTGACTAGCACAAAGTCACCCAGGGGGTTCATGGATAAGAGGAGACTTGAACCCAGGTGTTTCAAGTTCTAGTCTGACACTTTAGCCACTACATCACACTAGCTACATATGATTATATAACACATTTCTTATAAACAACTAATAAATATAATTTTTTAAACTGGTGAAATGCACCTTAAAGTTTATTAACAATTTAATCTGACTCTCTGTGTGCCATAGGAAAGTTGTTTCCAATAGGGTGGATCCCAAACATTTGATTCTCCCCAAACTTCTTCACATTTTGAGTTCTTATGGAAAGATAAACCTCCTGAAGATAAAGAGTTGGAGCAGAAGTTTAGGTTCAGGATATTTATATTTGCAAATAGTAACATGCAGTATGACTGTTCTCCGTTGACAAAGACACACACACACACAAACACTAAGTAACAAATGTCTTACCCACAAACACAATGGCCTTTTTCCCTGCTGAAGGTCCAAACAGTCCCTTCCTTCTCCTATCCAGCTTTGACATAATAATATCCTGAGTTTGATTTGCTGTGGTTCTGGCAGAAAAATTGATAAAGTTGGGGGTGTATTTTGCCTTTGGAAGCTGGATCAGGAAGCTGTTGGTAATTGCAGACTTCCCTGTACCGGTGGGTCCCACAAATAACATTGGAATTTCATGATCCACATAGGTTTTGAGGAAAAAACTCTGCCTGGCGGTTTCCATTGTTGGGACAATCAGTTCTGAGACCTGTCATGCAGAGATGGTTAATCTGAGACATGTGTGCCAAAGGAAAGCAGTTTATGCTGTTATCTGAAGCTATCAAAAGCAGGGCTGTTATCTGTGGCGTGGAGGTGCCTATGCAGAGCTTAGAAAATCTGGACCCCTGCCTCCAGAATCTACCAGCCAGCATGACTGACAACCTTGTTGGCTGAGGAATTCTTGGAACTGTAGTCCAAAAAGGTAGTGTTTCAAAGCAGTGTGTGAATAATCTATTCATTCTTCAGTTGTTTAAGTGGTCTACAGGGTTTTTTAAAGTTGTACCCTCCAACACCTTACACATTTCTAGGAAATATTTTAAACAGAAGATGAATCCCCCTGCACTATGGGACTGTACCATAACACATGCCATCCACAAGTGGCAAACCAGAGCCCAATTCCAGGCACTTGGGCCACAAGTATGGTTTCCCAGGGCTCAGTTCCCAGGTTTCAGATGAATGACCTCCAGATGTTTCAGACTGCATCTCCCAAAATGCCAAGTGACATGGTCAATGGTCAGAGTTTATGGGAGACAAAGTCCCAAACATCAGCAGAGCTGAAGCTTGAAAAGCCCTACTTTAAATCATGTCTTATCCCTAGTCACTGAACTGAGATGCCAACAAAAGAAGTTATGGGCCCAAATGGGAAGATTCCCCATCCCTGTCATGGTCTATCTTTTAAGTATTAGGTTCTATTGTTCCCTTTCCCCCCAAACTCAAAAAGTCTCTTTGCTCTTGCACTCTCATCATAGGAAGAGAGGTTTAAACAGAATGAGACAATTGTTCCCACTAGTTTATCAGTTCTACTATCAGCTCTCTGACTGCAGTGGCTCTCCAGGGAATCAGACTCCATTCTTTCCCAGCTCACTCTGAAAATGGCAAGACCTGAATGTGGGGACTTTCTGCATGCACAGCATGTGCTCTATCACTGACCCACAGTCCTCCCATTAAAAAGAAAAGGGCAAGATGAAAGAATCCTTGTAACATTCCACATCCTTCATTTCATGAGATCAATTGGTTAACAGCAGCCTAAGCCTTATGCAGTGCAAATGTCTCACCTTTGTAGCAGGAGTGATGGTCTGGTCTTCCTTTGTAATGTACTCCATCCACATGTTCCATTGTCCACTGGCTTGCTTGTGAAAATAAAAGTCGTACACACTTCCTGGAGGGAAGAGATGTGAACAGTCATTAGAAAAAAATTGGCAGAGCAACAAATCTGGCTTTGTGTTTCCTTTTAAATTGTACCATTTGAGTCTGTTTCTACTCCCAAGATAAATCACCATGTGTTTCTCATCTTGATGTTAGTAGATGAATATAGTTTGTTTTGCCACAAAAATTGTATCAGCTTGAGATCTGGAGGCAAGCTTTGGGGAAGACCTATCTAAGATTCAGATCATTATTGGGAATCTTTGGTGCACAAAATGTGCCCAGTGCCCAGAAGCACAGCCAGTGGAAAGGGATTATAGGAACTGTAGTCCAAAACTCAGATAGTGCAAATGTTGTTGGTGGTTATTATGTGACATTACGTTGTTTCCAATGTATGGTGCCCTCTTGAACTAAGGACCTCCAGAAAGTCTTGACATTAACAGTCCTGCTGTGGCAATGAAACGCTGTGGCTTCCTTTACTGAATCAATCGATCTCATGTCCACTCTTCCTCTCTTTCAACTACCTTTAATTTTCCCTAATATTATTATACAGTACTTTGCACTGAGTCTCTGATCTTCCTAAGACATGTCTAAAATACGATAGCCTCACCAGACATCCTTCTGTATAAAGACCTCCGGCTACAAGACCTCCTGGTCCCCCATTTGAGGCCTCTGATCTTCCTCAGATGACCAATATGGTGCGGGCTTTTCTCCCTCTAAAACTGAAAATCCTCTTCTTGGGCACAGTTACTGGCAGTGAGAATATGTTGGTATTTTGGTCCTACACTTTTGCCCTTGGCCCTGCCAAAGAATGTAATTCCCAAGTGCTTCACCGAAACTGAATTTAGCCCTCAGGCTGAAAAAGGTTCCCGAACCATTTTCGGCTCCAAACAATAGCGAGACATGCAGCGTGCAGTGCTCCTCTTCACTCCCACTCTGTTCTGTTTTCACTCCCTGCCCACCCAACTCTCAACAACAACAGACAGTCAGCATTTCCATCCACAACGATCATACCTAGGACTCTCTGGTCTGCTTCGGGATACATCCATCCTGCAGAGATTTTTCTACAAGTATTGCTCTTGTTACGGCTGTACCTTAAACTTCAAACTGAATCTGACTGATAGTGATCAGTTCATAGGAGATCCGGATCAATTGTGGAAGGGACAAATTCCATTCCAGGGCAAAGTGACCTACATTTGCAAATTAATTTACATACAGAGCGCAGATTTTGTGACCCAATCATATGGGTCACAAAATGCTTGAACTTTTTACCTTTTTAAAAATCAAACTAATCTGTCCAAACTGAATTGGGACAACTTCCAAAGCCTTGAATTTGCCTCAAAGTCAGACTGGGGACCCATGCACCGCTATCACTATCATCATCACCATCATCAGAAAATCTTGTGTTTCCCCATGTTTGCTGATAAATGGTGGTATTTATCAGCATACAGACTCTTGTCTGTAAATGGTGGGTATATTGGCTACATTAGACATTTTGAGAATGAGGTTTTTTCATTAATATATACATACAATGAGGTCCCTTTTTTTATGTTTGGTATCTGCTACACAACACCCATCCTAACAATATGGCAGCCAAAACACAGTTGGGATTTATTGATTGATTGAGTGAACATCTACCCCATGCATCTAGTGGCAAGCCACTACTCTGGGTGGCTACAAAAATGAATATAAATGTACATTAAAAATTAAAATAATAAACATGTGAAAAGCAAGAACCCACTATAAAAAAACGTGTCTAACAATCATTACTAAATTTCAAGATGGCAAAGCTAACAACCAACCTAATCAAGCAATAGGCAATTAACCATCATCCAAGGGTGATTAGATAGTGCAAACTGTACAGAAAATAAAATTGTGTACAGTTTGCACTATCTAATCACCCTAGGGTGATAAAATAAAATTAGATAAAATAAAATTGTGTATAGTTGAAAGACATTTAGGAGCCATTACAATTATATCTCTTATTGAACAAAGTGATGAAATAGCTGTTAAAAATCAATATAACGTCTGGGAAACTAGTTTGAAAACCTATTTACAGCACAGTCATATGTGCCTTGGACTTTTAATTCTTTTTAATGAGACTCCCAGGTAGGGATAAACAAGATTACACCTATAAGAAATTATGTTTCATACTTTTGTACAAGCTTGATTCAAAGGTACCTTTTCACTTTAAAGAGGTGCCAGGCACATACTGGTCACACACCCAGTCATGTTCCTAACTGTGTGCCCAACAAACCTGGCACCTTGTCAATTAGTTATAATTAGCAGCAGCAGCAGATGAGATTCCTCTTTCATATACATAATCCCAACAGGATTTTGGCCAATGTTTTTTCAGTATATATCTACCAAACTCATTTTTAAAGAAATGCACACATATATATGCACAGAAATGTGTACCTCTTTCTGGAAATATATTATTTTTTGTTAGCTTCACACTTTTGGGACGTGGGTGGTCATCATCCATTCCCATCAACAGATTTCGGTAAAAGTGGTCAAATTTTTTTCTGCCCTCAGAATTGATGGTGCTGCCAATGGTCCAGACTATGGCAAAGAGGAACAGTCCTTGCAGCCACAAGGTAATCTGCTGACTGGACATGGTTTCTCCTTCTTCTTCATCAGAATGCTTCATTTCATCTTAAATAAATAAATCAATAAATAAAACATCTATAAAGCAAAAGAGGAACACTGTTCCCAGAGAAAAAGAATAATCATCAACAACCTGACTACTGATCAGAAGGTTTCCTCCTCTTGCATGCCTTTATTTCTCTAGTTTGCTCTGTCCTGCATTTCTGTTCTCCTGAGAGGTGGTGAGCACTCCAACGCTGGAGGCATGCAAGAAAAAACTGGACAACCATTTGTCAGACCTGCTCTGATTTGGATTCCTGCACTGAGCAAGGGGTTGGACTTGATAGCCTTGTAGGCCCCTTCCAGCTCCATTATTCTATCATTCTATGGATTCCTGTTCAGGAAGGACCAGGATGAACCTGTGACTCTTGATGTTGCTGGACTGTAGTTTCCACCATTCCCATACAAGATGGGAAATAGTTAGGGAGGGTGGAACATGGGGTAGTCCAGCAACATCTGATTCTCATACTTGAAACAGAAGTACTTCTAGAATGAATGAGAATGTGTTCAATTTGCTGCCACATTTGGATCCTAAATTGCTCAGTAGCACATATCATCTTCATAGTAGAGACTGTGGTATTGACATTTCTAGACAACAACACTGTCTTGATCCTTATAAAAAGTGAGCAAACGACTGCAGAACAGAAGCAACTCCATAAGAAAGGGTTTTGTTTTGGGCGGGGGGGGGGGGGTTGCTTATAAAGAGAGAATGTTTTTCTTTCCATTTAGGCAACTGCAATCTTCTGTATTTGTATTTAATAATTACACGTTTAAAAATATAAACCAATAGCCAGATTAATTGGGGGCATCTCTTCAATCAGCCATAAAGGTATCAAATTAATTGTTTACTCGGTTTAAGTACAATCCTGTACATGGGCTCTTCCAGCTGGATCATTTCACCATCACTCCTTTTGTCACTTGGTACCAAAGCAGTGTGCAGGTTACCTGAATTTGCATCCAAGGAAACCAACACTTTTTTCAGAAAGATGCTTCTAAAAAAAAGGAAAGATGCTATCTCTGAGCCCTGTTCTAAGAAATTTAAAGAAATTCACTTCCCTGCTGGGACTCCTCTGCTGTGCTTGTTGCTGGGAAGAAGGGAGGGGGAGCTTCTAATTACTGCTGCTAATTGAATGCTTCCAAGCAGAAAGTTCTTATAGAAGGTAAAGCCTTCAATGAAAACTGCCAAATGCTAAACTCTAACTCCCCAGAACAATGCAAGACTGAAAACAATCACTACTTCTTGGGGGATGAAAAATTGTGGGATGTTCCAAGAAAAGTCTCTGGATAAATTGAGAGAAACTTTTGTGTGAACAATGAGGAAAAATACCAATAACACCAGTGTGGAACTGATATCTTAAGTAGAACAAATACTTCATCTGGAAGAGCCCTACATCTACTCAGAATTAAGACCCACAGGAATCTTACCCAATTAAAATAAAATGTTTAAGTCAAAACTCCATGCTTGTTTAATCTGGGAGCAGATTTCACAAAAATCAGTGGCCAGAATCCTGTTGAGCAAATGTGGAATGGAAGGGCAACCACACAGGCAGTTTACCTCATCCAGAGGGTTGTCCTTTGCACAACCAGTTATGTATTAGTTGCAAAATCAGGTACGTGGCTCATCACATCATAAAGGGAAGCCTACAGGAAGGCGATCAGTTGTGCAATTATCCTTGTATGCACCATTTTCCCCAATGGGACTCTGGCCAGTGAGATTCATTTCTGAGTAAACTGAGGAGAAATTGCACTCTTAAATGTAATGGATTAATCAATTACACCATGCAATCCTATTTAAAATGAAGTCATTATTTTGAAATCAGAAACTTGGCATGTTTTCCTTCCAGATTCAAAGAAATTATTATTTTTAATTTTTCAAAGCACACAAGAACAGCACCAAAATTTCACTCAGGACTTCTGGGAAACAAATACCCATTTACAAATTCTTTGTCTTTGCTGATGCTTAAAACAGAAACCACTAAACATTGGTTGGTTCAATGACAGATTTTTTTTTTCAGGAATAGCATGTTTGCAAAAATACAGAATAGGAATATGGTTCTACAGTTTAATGAAATGCCACAGAGGTTGGAAGCAAAAAGTAACAAATAATTAATTGCTTTTAATTCCTAAAGTTACACTCTAATAGTTACTAACTATATTTACAAGTTTTAGCCTTAGGAAACTGTGGGGGAGAAATATTTCATGTTGTGCCTTATGCTGCTGCCTTGTGCTCTGTTGTGGATTTTTAAATGACACAAGGTGAAGAAGAAAGTATATTTTACAACAAGTCTAGTGTTTGAAGTATTGCAATTTTAAAAAAGGAAAACTAAAAGCTACTTAGATATTTTCATGAAAGAGGAAACTGAAGTGTGACTTTTAAATGTGTAGCTATAATGCAAAGTGACCACTTTTGGGCGACCTGGAAATATAATTATAAATAATTATTTTTAAAAGAAGCTTTCTAAGTTCTGAGTTGAGGTAGGAGGTAGAAGAAGATGAAGGCCACAGGATCCTTACCAAGCAAAGCATCAAACAGTGTCATCATGGTATGGGTGAGATGGATGGGAGAAATCTGAAGTATCACTTTGCAGTGATGGCGAATAAATTCCAAACAAGGATGAACCAGCCACATAAACAAATCATCTATCTGCAAGTCAAAAAATTTAAGTGGTTTTCAAACTCAGCAGAAGTTACTATACTACCTATAAATCAGAAATAGTCAGCCAACAACCAGTTCTACTAATAGGTTATCATGACACACATGAATCTGAAAGTCATATTGGGGAGATTTGTTTCTTTGAAACAACAACAACAACCATGGTTAGCTATGGAGTATAAGTTGATTATTGACCCCAAAGATCCCAAAGACCCAAATAGTAGAGGCAGGGATGGGGTTGGTGTTGATGCTAGGTTTCCTTGCTGGTGGACATTTGCCAAGCTTGCTCTTCTGGCTGCTCTTTAAGACAGATTTAAAAGAACCTTTCCTTCTGGTCTTTCCTTTTAATGCATGGTCTACTATTAGCTTTATTTTTAGTTTGCTGCTACCATCTGCTTTTTCAACATTTTAATTATAGCTGTGTTTATAATGTAAGATGGAAATACTAGGTTGAATCCCACTGTATCCTTCCATACAGCTTTTGATCCAGAACTGGAAGAGTTTTCGATCCGGCTGACACCTCTGCTAACTAAAGTAGAAGACTGTTGATTTTCGGAGATTCCTCTTTGCCTTTCCAGTCATTTGTAAATCTGCCCCATATGATATGGGGTTCCTTCAAAATAACATAGGGGTACTCAGAGAAGAAGAAAGAATTGCAAAAATTACCTAAACTCCTTTTCTGTGAATACAGATATCCACTCTTTTTGTTTTTTGACTCATAGGAAAGGCTGTGTAAAGAGCATTATGAATTAACAGCTTAGAGGGACTAAAGCTGCTAGATTTGTGTATGAAAAACAGGGGAAGATGCCTAAAATTCCATAGTTAAAAGGAATGGGCATCAAAGACATGAGATACTGGAGCAACAGCTAAACTGATTTCATATGCAAAGATTAAAGAAAATAGACAAAATACAACAGCTTTGGGGACAGGGTTTTTTGTGTTTTTTTAATTTTTTTTGCCGTTTATTGAATTTAATGGATCTAACATAATAATGCCTGATGCACCTATGTTTCAAGGTTTGTTTGAATAATTTTTAATTTATATCTTTATTTATTTGCCTTGCTATAATTTGTAAATATGCATGTACTGTGAAATATTATAGTCTTCCCATCCTCCTTCTGCACTTTGGAACCTGTTCCAAAAGACTGGGAAGCCCTGAGGTGCCCAGGGCAGCTGGAGGAGGAGGGGAAGGAAAGTCCCAGTTCTTCTGTTATTGGATACTAAAATATTCCACATTTTGATACTCATTTGATCCCCCCCACACCACCATTTCCTTCCTTAACATATAATAACTTAGAAATCAAACGCTCACACATACCAGTTCTCTGTGTACATCTTGCAAGGCCGGGGGCAAAGTGTTCATATAGGAATCTTTGAGAGGTTTCCATCCCAACTGATGAGGTTCCATGTAAATCATGCCACACCTAGAAGGAACTGAGAGTTTAGTTGCACAAATCCTACTTAATTGATGTAAAAGAAGCTAAAGGGGATGCCTGTTCTGATCACAACATTTAATTCTTTTGCCATGCACTCCTTACCCATCTAACTCCCCCTCTTTCTCCTTGCTTCTCTCTCTCTAATATGTGTGTGTGTGTGTGTGTGTGTGTGTGTGTGTGTGTGCGTGCGTGCGCGTGTGTGCATGCATGCACTGAGGTCTGGCGTGACATACTTTACTGCATGAAGCAAAGAGTCAAATCAGAACTAACAATACACTCAGCACATAATTAGAGGACATGCACCTTCATGTGGTGAAAGAGGTCTCTTGGTGACATATCCTTTTCTTCACCTATGTATCCGGAACTAAGGATGCTTTCTTTCATAACTGATCACTGGGAAGTAAATAGGGTCTGTCTTTGCCAGTAGAATTGCTGAGGCATGTCTCACTGAGAAAAGTCTACTATAGGAGGGGAAACCAATTAATCAGAGGAAACTACCTTGGGTCCCACAAGGGAGGAAGTGGGATATAAATAAGGCATTGCTTTTAATATCCAGTTTGGCCCTTAGAAGACATCACCCCCTTCGATACCATGTGCAGAACCCATGTGCAGCTGTGTCTTATGACAACACTAGTGACAGGATAGTGAGCAACACTGCAGCTGTTTAGGGGATCTGTCCTCTAGCATGCTGCTGGTGTCTCCCTGCTACCTGTACAGTAGGTGCAGGGCTGATCCTGCCTTGTGGTAGGATCAGCCCTGCACCTATATAATCCACTCAGCTTTGTTGGCAAGAATTACCTGCTGACGGTAGCTGGAGATGCTTGTTCCAAATCTTCTGGCTCAAATATTAAACTCATTTTTGCACTCATCTGAATGATTTCTCCACTCATTAAGCACAGCTAGAACAAAAACATAATGCAACCAGTCAAATGCGCAGTAGCAACTCAGTATGACAGAATTACTGGTTATTTTGCTTTTTACGTACTTGTGTTCTCTCAGTGTGTGTCACTTAACTTTCCATTCAACTGTGAATGGAGAAAATTATCTTGGAGGTGAAAATTGCCACCAAAACAGCAAGGGATAGTTCCACTAATTCTCACCTATCCTATCATGTTCCAGCTCAGCCATGAAACTCACTGGGTGACTCTGGAACAGTCTCTCTCTTTCTCTCATTCATTCTTAGATCAGTCTACATCCTAGGGATGACTTTGAGGATACAGAGTAGGAAAGAGGAGGGTCACATATTCAAGCTAAATAATAAGTATTTCTTTTATTTATTTATTTATTTATTTGTTTGTTTGTTTGTTTATTAAATTCATGTTCATCCAGCACTACAAGGAACTCAAAGCAGCATACACAATCCTCCTCCCGATGTATGTAAGATAGGATAGGATTCAAGTTATAATACAACACTCTATCTGCTATTACCACACTGGCTCTCATGTTTTCTACCGCTGAAGCAATATTTATTTGCAAGATAGATTTGTACATTAAGAGAATGTATTGTTTTTTAAAGTTTTGCTTCTCAGGTTTGGAATAAAATATTAAAAGAAAAAAATAATGGCCAGTGGTGGCGCTGCGGGTTAAACCGCTGAAGCCTCTGTGCTGCAAGGTCAGAAGACCAGCAGTCGTAAGATCGAATCCACGCAACGGAGTGAGCCCCCGCCGCTTGTCCCAGCTCCTGCCAACCTAGCGGTTCGAAAGCATGCAAAATGCAAAAATGCGAGTAGATAAATAGGTACCACCTCGGTGGGAAGGTAAACGGTGTTCCGTGTCTAGTCACGCTGGCCACGTGACCACGGAGGATTGTCTGCGGACAAACGCTAGCTCTATGGGTTGGAAACAGAGATGAGCACCGCCGCTTAGAGTCGGACACGACTGGACAAATTGTCAAGGGGAACCTTTACCTTTACTTTGAGTGTCATAATAAGCCATCATGACAGGAATAGGGATGGAAAGAACACTTGCTAAATCATTTATTCTCATAAATTTAGTCTGCCTTCAGTGGGATGAGACACTTTTAGTGAGGAATTTTCAAGCTCTGTGAGATACCTTGCCTCCCTGTGAGTGCAAAACAGGGATTCCTATTTTTTCTCATCCATGTTTCTGTAATTTACACACACTGTCCCTGCAAAAAACTGGTATCCGTTCATTCTGAGCAGCAAAGCACAACCAAGCAGCAAGCACAGAATGACACAAACCATCTCTCCAATGATTCTAATCCTTAGAAGTCCATGCAACAAAGCAGCTGAGCCCCATCTTTTTCTACAATTGCTATTCGCATTAAAGCATGACTTGCATTATTCGTACAATCACTCTTGTTCATCCCTTGGTGTATGTGAATGTTTTTGTTCTGAATATTCACTTCCAACATAATTTTCTTGTGGAGATTGCCATAAATATCTTGCCCTTTTACAAGACCCGGAGAACAGTCTTGAACTTCCTCACGTTCATATGTGAAAGATAAGACAAGTGAGGATTTATGTCTCCAGACAGGAACAAGCCACTGCGAATGTCAAACAGACATGCTTTTCCATCCCCCAATTTCAAAACCATTTGCCTCCATTTTTGCTCGCATTTTCTCTCAACCATCATTGTGGATGATACAGTGAGCTGTAGATTTGTTGATTTTTAATCATTTGGATAGACTGCTTTTCTTTTACATTCTTCTCTGCTTTGAATGTTGTCTTTTTCACCAATAGCTATTGTGAACAAGGGGTGAATTATTTGATTAACAAAATTATATATCTGTCTTGAAAGAAACCAAAATATGTTGTATCTGATGGTCAAACATCCTTATGACATTTAGCCAAAGGCAGTTGAATGCTCTTTAGTCAAATATTTCAGGTTCCAGAGTTAAGATCTAAGATTATTTAATTCAATTGGAAATTGGCTAACACATCTAACTGATGGGTCAAGTTTATACAATTTAAGTTTATGTTATGTTAACATTAACCAGTTAGTTGTACAGGTATAGGAACTATTATGTCCAACAAAATCCCATAAAAATCACTGTCAACTTCACTATACTAATTATATCCATCAGAAATAAACTAAAAGAATAATTTATATCTATAATTTAAAAATAAGTTGAACTTTAATTCCTTTATTATGATCAACAGATCAGACAAAAACTGGTAACAGAACTACACAATGGAAATTACTACATGCAAATCAAATATACATTACTTATTATTAATTCTTAAAAATAGAAATTTCATAAGATAATCATTATTAAAAAAAATTTATAGTATTTAATCATTACCGATGGGCACTGGCCTGCCAGCAGATAACGTATATTGATGAGATGAACTATAATTCCAAAAAAAATTGCAATTCTTTTGCAGTACAATTTTTAATCAATTTTCTTTGTAAACATAAAGTGTACACACAAAAGCTGTAGTTTTAGAAGAAGTAGCCGTACTAGTCTGTATTAGTGTATCAGGCAAAAACAAAAGAATTTTTTTTAAAAGTAAAAACATTGTTGCACCTGAAAGACTAACTGTTATATTTTAAAGTGAGCAGTGCAGAAAAATTACCTTCTTGTTATCATCTAATACTGTGTTCATATTCTCTATCCAAACAGCGTCTACTGGACCATCAAAGACAATCCACTTCCTGTCTTCTGTTGTTGAACAAGCCTGTTCTCTGAAGGTGTTTGCAAGGACCCCATCTGTCCACTCATGGCTCACGGGGTCAAAACATCCATACAGCTGCCCCATGGTGATAGCTTTTGGATTAATAATTCTGTATTCAACTGCAGATTCATCCGATGAACTGTCTAAAAAAAAAAGAAAGATAGAATCTCTAATGAGTTAGAAAGCAAAATCACCAGCTATTCAAAGCCTTGGTATTTGGAAACTATTTTTCACAGTCAAATTAAATGTTGCACACAAATCATATGTTTTTATCTTCCGTTGTTTTCTTCTTATTTTCTTCCACTTTTTAAAAACCCAAACTGAAATTAATAGCCTGATTTGCCCAGCTTTGATGACCAACAAGATGTGAAAAGAATTTTCTGTCCTTTTGGGAAAGTTTCTCCCTATCCCCCCCCATGCCCCCCTCCCAGATTAGTCTTTTATTAGCTCACACAGAGATGGCTTCTGACCAAATGCAGACTGAATACCCTGCAACTGAAACAGGT
Source organism: Intellagama lesueurii (assembly GCA_037013535.1). Taxonomy (NCBI): domain Eukaryota; kingdom Metazoa; phylum Chordata; class Lepidosauria; order Squamata; family Agamidae; genus Intellagama; species Intellagama lesueurii. The sequence continues at coordinate 13,665,750 of JBAJHW010000012.1, forward strand.
TTAGAAACAGTATATGGACCAACATGGTATGAGGAGATATTGTCCAACAAGGTGTTCCAAGGTGGAGGACATGACACATTTTCTAATGGAATGTCCTCTGTATGCTGATTTGAAAGATCAATGTTTTGAACCTTTCACAGTCGGGGTTAGGAACAATTCCCCACTATGTACAGTTTTGTTTTGTTTTTTGTTTTTTTTGCTGGCTGGCACAGACTCTTATATAGTCATGTGAAAAGGAAAGTACACCCTCTTTGAAATTGATGGTTTTACATATCAGGACATAATAAAAATCATCTGGTCCTTAGCAGGTCTGAAAATTAGGTAAATACAACCTTAGATGAACAACAACACATGACATATTACACCGTGTCATGATTTATTTTACAAAATAAATTATTTTTTTAAAAAGCCAAAATGGAGAAATCATGTTTGTTTAAGTCGTGGTTTGCATTGCCATTTCTTGAATATCTCACATACCTTAATTGTTGGGAGCAACTTTGCATCTCCTATGGGGAGAAAGGCTGCATATAAATACAGTGGTCCCTCGACTTGAGAACGTCCCTACATAAGAACGATTCGAGTTAAGAACGGCTCCGTTCGCAAAAAGTTGCTTCGACTTGAGAACGGAGCCTCGACTTAAGATCCAAAAAAGAAGAAGAAAAAAACCTTTCCTGCCCTTTTTTTGACCTAAGTTCACCTTAGGTCAAAAGAAGAAGAAAAAAAATTGCCCCCTAGTGGTAGATACGGATTAACCGGCTTTGCATTAGTTCCTATGGGAACTAATGCTTCGACTTAAGAACAGCGCCTCGACTTAAGAATGAAAAACAGCAGATACGGATTAAATGGTTTTCAATGCATTCCTATGGGAAATGGTGCTTCGACTTAAGAACGTTTCGACTTAAGAACGCAGTCCCAATACGGATTAAGTTCTTAAGTCGAGGTACCACTGTAATATGAATGAATGAATGAATGAATCTGACTTTATTTTTGTAATGCTCATAACAACTCTCAGACATATGTCAGATTGTGAGATGGTGACTGGCCCCAATGAGCTTCACACTCAGCTGAAGATTTTGAACCTCCTTCTTCCCAGTCCTGCTCTGACATTACACCAATGTTGTAGCACCTTGCATTACTCATTCATCTGATCTACACTGATCAACCACAACATTAAAACCACTGGTAGGTGAAGTGAATAGCACTGATTATATCATTACAATGTCACCTGTCAAGGGGTGGGATATATTGGGCAGTAAGTGAATGGTCAGTTCTTGAATTTCATGTGTTGGAAGCAGGAAATATGGGCAAGCAAAAATATCTGAGTCAAGACCAACAGCACACAATTTAAAAAAAACCCTCCTATGACTGAAGCTTTCTCTTGCTAGATGATAGGAAAAAAGAAGCTGGCACTCTTTGTAATTAAGGAAGCATGAGGCAGAATTAATCTGATCTATACCTTGGCTCAAATCCCCAAGTGCTGCCGCTAGGACTTTGTAGGCACTGGTTTTGCCTCCCATCGGATCCCCAACGATCATATAGCCATGACGTACCATCATCATTTCGTAAATCTGCACCAACAACACGAGCACTTTAATAAAAACAATGCATCACTACATTTCAACATGAATCAAATTTCTTGTAAGAGCAAAAGGGCAAAGAAGTGAGTGTATTTAACGAACAGTGCAATGTACTATGAGCCACTAAATATAAACATGTTTTCTGTCCTAGAGCAAAGTAAGAACAGAGAGGACTTCTAAGTATTTCCTATCTCTCAATACAGTGTATTTTTATGCTCTGTGATGCTACATATTTCAAGATGCTAATTTCTTTTGGACCAGTGTCAAACACACATCATTGTCTCTCAAAGTACTCATTATCACTGTACTAAAAGAAACGGAACTAGAATGAAGAACCTGAAAAAAAGTGGGGGATTCAAGGTGCTTAGGAAATCCCAAGGTTCGTAGACTGCAACAATTCTATTTAAACAACAATGAAACACACACAAAGAGCCAAACATATTTAAATCAATGAGACATATATTAGTTTTATTCATTTCAATTAATCAACTCAAGTGGGGACTAAAACTGGATTCAGATGAAACCGTAACTGTCTCCACCCCAAAATGGCCCAATGATGACTTGAAGTACTCTATGACCACCCAGAATCACAGGATATTGAGTATCAGTTGGGAAAGAATAATGGGAAATCAAGCAGGGAGAGGAAAGAGTGAATTGATTTATCTGAATCCCAGGCCCTTGAACAGGATTGTTGTTGTTGTTCTGTGGTGTAAAGTCAAAACCAACTAATAGCGACCCTTAATAGGACTTTCAAGGTAAGTATGATATTTAAGGAGTGGTTTTACCAGAGCCACTCCCCCAGTGAATTTCCATGACTGAACAGGGATTTGAACCCAGGTCACGTGAATCCTGGTCTGTCACTCTATCTACTACATCACACTGGGTATCTACTGAACAGGATTAGAGGATGAGAATATACTGCAACATTTTGCAGTTTCACACTGCAATCCATAAGAATGAAAAGGTTCTATTTTGCACCTGGTCCTATATGCAGAAAAAATAAGGGTACCTGTATAATTTTTCCAATAAACCATGGAACTGGCTGAAGATTCATTTTTTGGATATTTTGATTGAGCGCATGGATGAAGAGGTCATAATCGGGTTTAGGAAGGACCACTCCAGGAAATAAATCTGATATGATACCCTGCAAAATGAAGAGGGAGGGCAAAGAGTGTTATTTTAAAACTGGGCTTCTAGCTGTTATGAATAAACACAAAAGCTATTTCTTCTCAGTTGACTTTTGACAACCTCATCCATATTTCTCTGCCTGCATTAATACATAAACTGCTAGTGTTAGCAGCATCTAAATCACTCTGTTATCTTACCTGAAACAGAGGGACATCTTGTGCCAGAAATTTTGCTAAATTAACGTCAAGCAGAGCCCTAAGCAGCAATACACTTTCATTTTCATTTGGGTACTTTAGCTTTAGGTTTCCTGCAGCTGTTAGGACTGATTTGACTGCCCGCATTCCATAGTCATAATGATGTTGTGATGATAACTGTTCAGAGCAAAGACGGTAGGTGGCAACAATTTTCTGGGCAAGACTATGAAACAAAATAATATGTTAAAACTTAACAAGCAAGAAACATCAGTTTTAAAAAGAGAGTAACGTATCTCAAATATAAACAGCTATTTTTTTAAATACATACAATCAAGTCAGTAATAGCACAAAACATGTAAAGCATGTAAAAACATGTAAAAATCTTAATTACATATTTTTATTTAGGAGGTGGTATTGGTTAAGATGCTAATATGGACTCTGGTCTTCATCACATAAAATGGCCTTTTCTATTTAAAAAGAATATGAGGTTCTTAACATTTCATTTACCTAAGAAAGATGAAACATTGCCCTCTACCAGCAAAAACAAACAACATTCTCATGTATTCCAATTTGGCAATATGGCACTGGAACATCTTGTGAGAATCTTTCTGAAAAAATGTTACCAAAGTAGCTGCTGTGAGGTGCAACAAACTGGAAAAAATGAATATAGAAAATGAACTGTTTTGAAGAATGTCTCAGAGAATGTGCTTAAACCATGAACTTTCATCCAGGAAAATTGTAGCAATAGGGTGCAGTGGCTAAACCACTAGAAAAGATTTAGAATCAAATCCTTCTTTGGTTACACTTAACAATCACAGTGTGGTACCTGATGTCATACCCACATCTGAAGGCATGTGCATCATAATGTGGAAATTAAAATATATGAAATAAAAAATGGCAAGAATCCAACAGGACAGTGTTGTTTCTTCACATGTATTTCCTGTGAGGGAGCTCCATGAAATGAAGGTTTTATAAAAGTAAAGAAAAACTGACTCACCTTCTGGAGTCAAGGAATCCCATTGAATAAAGTGATATTTCACCAATCAAAGCATAATCTGGCACCATCATGGCTACCGTACGGAATAAAGCCTAAAGAAATGCAGATTGAGGAAAAGGATAACTTTAATTATTTTGTCTTGGGTTTCATTGTGATATTCCTTTAAGTCTATGAATTTAGAGGAGCTAAGAATTCTGCTTTGTTTTGTAATGGGTGCCCCCATTAGGCTGGGAGCCCATGACAAGTGTCCCAAAGTAAGAGTGCTCACAGATGCTTCTGTACCGCATCAGGAAACAAATGGTCACGTCAAGTAAAGCAACATGAAAATAATGCAAAGAACTGTCAGGAGCCTGGACAGTGCCTTCCTACATTTCCTCAGAAAAAGAAGCGATGTCTGAACCCTGGACACAAGCAACTAAGGTCTTAAGGACGTTTGGAGGCTTTGTCTCTACTAGACATAGTTCTTAAACAGCCCATAGTGAGTTCTGTCACCTCATGCTTCTGCACTGCTCAAGAACAGATAATTTGTGGGACTAATCCTAATCCTAAAAGACTGAAGAATGAAACAGGTGTCCTTAAAACAGAAGATGGTTTATCAGACTCTGAGTTCTCCTTAGAACAAGGCCGAGCCTCTGAGCCTGGGGATGGGGTCAAAGGCTCAGCAACTGGTCAAATAACCTTTTAAAACCAAATATTTAGAAAAGGACAATTGGTCCATTTCTCCAAGGCCTTTAAAATATGGTTGGGTGAAAACATAATTTTAAAAAAATTGAAATTGCTCATAATAAGGAACAAGACATATGAAAAGTTGTAATGATCTCTCTCTCTCTTTTTATGCTACCAATGTTTTGGTCTCATTTGGCATAGAGAAGCCCACAAAGAAGGTGCCAGGTGAGAGTATGTGGGGAGCTTTGAATGTGTAGAGCAACATATGTGGTGGGAGCTGTCCCATGTGCTGAAATCTAACATTTATTATCAGATACTTTCCTCCAATACTAATAGCTATATCCAGATGTCCATTTCTGTTCATTTTGTTCCAGTTCCTTCAAGCCATTTCCAGAAGCCTGTGGATTATTAGAAACGTCAAAAGAATATATAATTTACCTTCAGGTTATCTGGAAGTTCTGCCCGTCCAGCATACCCAGGATTCATGGTGATGAATACTGCACAGGTTGGATTAAGGGAAATCTCTGTGCCTTCAAAGATAAATGTTCTGAGCTTTCGAATAATAGCTTGCTGAATACTGAGTATCTGTTGTGCCACTACAGACAGCACTTCAACCTAACAAAAACCAATAAAATAAGGCTTCAGATATTTTGAAGGGAAGCACCTGAAACTAATATAAATAGTGTGATGAATCAATGGCAACAAGATATTTTAGGAATGTAGGGAACTGTCTTGAAACAATTCAGACAACCGCTACAGCTAGCTCAGTATCATCAGTGACGAGCAACAGATCTCTGGAATTTCTGACATATATTTTTCCCTGTCCTACCATAAGAGATCACATATTGACCCCAACACATTTTTCAGGCAAAGCAAAAGAAAGTTGTGTATGTTTGCACACATATGTATAGCAACACAGCTCAGCAGGACCAAGGTACTGATAGTGTGATTGGTGTGATTATATGTAAGCTAGATCAGTGGTTCTCAAACTTGGGTCTCAGATGTTCTTAGACCACAACTCCCAGAAATCCTGGCCAGCACAGCAAGGCTTCTGGGAATTGCAGTCCAAGAACACCTGAGGACCCCAGTTTGAGAACCACTGAGCTAGATAACCTGCATTTTCCACCAAAAAAATCATTCTGCCTGAATATTAGAATATCATAAATGCAGACAGTTGAACTGTTCTCATGTTTGAAATTGCAATCTACATGTTTTCATAGAGTAAAACTATACAGGCTTGTATTATCAAAACCATTATTATTTATTATTATTATTGAAAAATACAAGACATTGTCTTTGGATTACTGTATATAACAGATACAAGTTTTAACCAAAACTCTAAGTATCACTTTGTAACAATCTTGCCGCCCAGAGTAGACTATCTGTCTAGATGGGCGGGGTATAAATCTAATAAAATAAATAAATAAAATAAATAACAATCACCTCTCCCTAAAGAGAGTATGAAGTTTGGGCAGGGAGTCACTGTGAACGCATACCCACCACTTTATCTCTGAGGATGGTCCTTAGGCCTCAGAAGTGTGTAGCATATGCTCCATGGACAAGCCTGACCTTAAAAGAAAGATTCTGCTTATTCTTAAAATAATCAAGCATGAGCTTTGTGTTCTCTCAAGATACACAACAACTCTGCCAGGTAGGACCTCTCAATGGTAGCAAGTTAGTGACCAATTCCAATCCACTGGATTTAAGTGTAACCTTGCTGTTCAAGAGATTAGTCCTCAAAGTATAATTATTTTTTTATTAAGAAAATATAGATTCATAGAAAAACAGTTGTTGCAAAGCAATAGCATGAACATATCCAATAGATTACAATGGTTAAATAAAGCTGCTATTTCTTATTGAAATAAGAAACACTAAAAACTAAGCTAAGTAATCATTGTAGCTTCTAAGGTGGGCTATTCCCCCTCCTTCCTCTGGTTTTAAAAAGACAAACCGATTTTCCTTGCTACATTCTGTAAGCATTCTAACACATAACACAATCCATTCGAAAAGCTAAAAACACATCCCATCATCCATCTTTTCTACATGTCTAAGACCTCCTACTCCATTACGCCCAACAGCTGTAAACCAATTAACTTCAAAAAGACATGACACAACTCTCCACCCAGAATTCTCATGAAGTCAAAGGTGCGTTATCTTGTTGCCAATTAAGACGGTATGCATGTTTTGGTTTCATGAGGCTTCTTCGTCCTTGCCTTGTTATCGCAGTTCTCTCTGTACCAGGCAGTCAGTGAATCTGAAAAACAGTCTCACAGCCTAACACATTCCAATGCCTTAAAATCACGTCCCTTTGAACATAAGAGTCTCCATTTTCTCTGACTACAAATCCCACTCTCCTTCAAATCAGTAAATATCAGTTTCCTTCCACATGCAGGCAAAGATCTCTCTCTTCAGGCAAGCTTTCCCTGAGTGACTGGCTACACGAGTGACTTTTGGATGGATTGTTATGCATCACTGTTCTGACTGGGTCACACGTACTACTGGTATTTAACATCTCTCAGAGTGGTATGTGTTTGTTCGTTTTAAATATTTGCATACTTATTGTTTTAGATTTAATATTGTCTTTTAATGATGTAAGCTGCCTCCTTATACTCATTGCTCTTAGCTTTAAATATTGTCTTTTAATTATGTAAACAACCATTGTATACTCATTGTTTTCAGCTTCAAATATTGTCTCTCAAGGACATAAGCTGCCTTGGGTCCTTTTTAAGGAGAAAGGCAGGCTAAAAATGAATGAATGAATGAATGAATGAATAAGTATGCTGTTCCTAATATTGCCATTTTTCCCCTGTTTTGATGGTGTTATTTTAGAGATCTGCAGCTGATTATAATATTTTATAAAATTCCACTGCATTGTTCCCATTGTCCCAATGACTACGGGGACCATTGAAATGTATTTCATCCACAAGCGACTTGTTTCTATTGCCAGGTCTCTGTATGTTGTTAATTTTTCCAATTCTTTATCTTCAACTCTGGCATCCCCTGGAATTGCAATGTTAATTATCAAGACATTTCTTCATTCTGTTACTGTTATGTTTGATGTCTTATGCTCAAGGTGTCTATCTGTTTGAATCTGAAAGGCTCACAAGATCTTAACTCGATCATTTTTTGACACCCACTTTATCTGATGTTCCCATGGATGGTGGCAGATTATTTTTTTTTTACATAATGAGCAATATATTAATTTTACAAGTCTATCATGTCTAGCTTTGTAGTCTGTCTGCACAATCTTTGAACATTCACAGATGAGATGTGACACAGTTTCATCTTTTTCTTGGCAGAAGCGACATTTGCTGTTAACACTAGCTTTCATGACATTGGTCTGGAGTGCTTGTTCTTGTGCAGCAAAGATCAACCCTTTAGTTTCTTTCTTGATGGTCCCCAGTTTTAGCTATGCCCAGGTTAAATTATTATCATGTTTCTCATCAGATATTGTCCATGAAGCGGTCTACAGTATTTTTCCAGCTTTTTAATTTATCTTCAAATTGTTGTTTCTTTCTGTTATTTTCAAAATATTTTCCATTTTCATTGCTTTAAGTAATTCTTCTCTACTTCTATTAATATAGACTTCGGTCTAGATGGGCGGGGTATAAATTTAATAAATAAATAAATAAATAATCATTTAGGCTTCTTTTTTTCTTCCTCTACTGAGGGACGTGGTGGCGCTGCGGGTTAAACCGCAGAAGCCTCTGTGCTGTAAGATCTATAGATCTGCAGCTGTAAGATCGAATCCACGCGACGGAGTGAGCACCCGTCGCTTGTCCCAGCTCCCGCCAACCTAGCGGTTCGAAAGCATGCAAATGCAAGTAGATAAATAGGGACCACCTCGGTGGGAAGGTAACAGCATTCCGTGTCTAAGTCGCACTGGCCATGTGATCACGGAAGATTGTCTTCGGACAAACGCTGGCTCTATGGCTTGGAAACGGGGATGAGCACCGCCCCCTAGAGTCGAACACGACTGGACAAATTGTCAAGGGGAACCTTTACCTTTACCTTTACTACCTGTTGTATTTGTAGTAATCCATTACCTCCAATTTTCTACATTAAATATAATCTGTCTGCATCACTTTTTTGATGTAGTGTATGATGCAGATTCATTAATTTCTGTGTTTTTTAATTCAGTTTTTCTAATTCACTTTGGCTCCAGTCTCTTATTCCAGATAGGTAACTAATTACTGGATGTGACCATGTATATATGGCTTTGATTATATTTCCACCATTTAATTTTGCTCTTAAAATCTTCTGCAATCTAATGATGTATTGTTGTTGCTGCTTCTATTGTTGTTATTACGCCACCATGTGAATTCCAATTTATGGCAACCTTTAGGTATTGAGCACTCAAAGGTGGTTTACTGATAACTTCCTATGGGAGCACTCTGGGACTATGCAGCTTGTCCAAGGCCACTCAGGTTGGCTCTTCTAATTATATCTTGTTAAAAACAAAGTGATTTAACAGGCTGGGCTACAACTCTATCTATCCTTATATATACTTTACTTTGGACAAAATCCTACTGAACTCAGTGAAACTCACTTCTGAGCAGATACATATGGGATTGCAGTATGACAGTAATATATTTTCCTGTGTCACTTGCAAACTATATCTTTTGCACATTAAATTTTATTACCTTGGCCATTGAATTAAATAAAATTACCTCAATTCTGTTGAACTCATCAAAGCAGGCCCAAGCTCCAGCCTGTGCCAGGCCTTTAAAGAATTTGCCCATGGCTTTGTAATCAAGACCGTCAGAGCAATTGAAGACAACACACTAAAACAAATGACATAGGACATTGTTTAAACCTGCCACCAAAATCAGTAAGTTCAGATATTTCTCAGCTTTGGATCTGTCTCTTTTTTTGCACATGTGGAGGAAAACAGAACTAAAAGAAGGAAACTCATATGCCTGAGGGGAGGAAATCACTTTCTTTTAATGACAAATCATGGCTTAATGTTACATGTGAAATAAGACACTGTCCCAATGGTGCAATCAAGAGCCCCAAATGACACTCATGACCAGCTGAAAAGTCTTGGTCTATCATTCTGAGGAATAATATCTTGAGTCTTTAATAAGAGACCAAACTCTCATTATTTTTCCCAAAGGACCTATTTATATATGTCTAGAACAGCATTGCATGGGTTTACCTGATAGGCTGAGTCCGTGGGGAAGGGGAGATGAAATCCATGCCAGACATTTACACTTTACACACATATATCAGAGCCAAATTAGAGAGCTTTTCTGTAGTGAACCAACTTCCTATTTCATCTCCAAAGTTGCTTGAATGTAGATTACTCATGGGAATTACTAGGAGTAATTGTGAGCATTGTGCTCTTTCCTCCCATGTTCATCAATGCTTGATGCAAACAAGTATGATCCCTGAAATTTACTTTTCAAAAAGTCCCTAGAGAAGAGTAGAGATCAGCAAATGATTATTTTGGTACCTGCTTAGCCAGTGCTTTTGCCAAATCTTTGGTTGTTTCAGTTTTGCCAGTCCCTGCAGGTCCCTCAGGAGCACCTCCCAAGTTTAACTTCAATGCTCCCATTAGAGTTCTAAAATGGAAAGGGAACAGTAAGCTCTGCACAGAGATAGAGACAGAGGTAGAGATCTGCAGATAAATGCACCTGCTGCTTGTTTCAAACACACTGCCAATTAGTGTTATCTTCAGTCTCCATGGGGTGTGTTTATTTATTAAAAACTCATAACAGTTATAGCCACATTTCCTCCAACCATCTCAAAGTGTCTTACACAGCTCTCCACATTTTATACTCACAACGGCCTCATGAGTTATGTTCCATGAAACAGATTCACAAGTCCAAAATCACCCAGTGAGTTTCTTTGCTCAATGGGAACTAAAATTTGTTCTGTGCCAACACCATAATCCTATGTAACATTGGCTCTCCAGTATGCAGGTTTAGTCACCCTATGTTGATTTATGTATGTTGAAGCCTTGGTCCCAGTTTATGCATGACGAGACACTGGAGCACGTGAGTAGGTGTTTTTTAATTATATTTTTTGCTTGAAGTAGTAATAAGGATCCTGACAATCTCACCATTGCAACACAATAAACTGGCCAAAATATGAACAAATTCAGGCATATGTATTTTGAAGTGGAAATGATATCCACTTCAATTTTGTCCCTGATGTCGAGAGTTCTCAAAAATGGAAGTGTGCCTTTCTGTTTCGGAGTTGTAGCCTAAAACATCTGGAGGGTACTAGGTTGAGGAAGACTCTTCTGGGTGGAAGACCTCCCTTAGCTCCAGAGACTCCTAAACTTTAGGTCTGTTTCTTCCTCTCCTTTCTTTCTGCTCCAGACTACTTGCCAGATTTGTGTACTCATTACTTGGCTGCATGAAACTTCCCTGCAACCCCCCCCCCCCATGACAAAGTAAAACTGGATATGATGTTAAGTTCACTTCCAACATAGCTAAAACACTGTTTTTCACTTTTAAACATGCAAGGGAAAGACAGTATGATTAAAAAGAGAGTTACTGCTACTGGAGGCTTCTTTTTTTCTTCTCACAAGAAAATAATTAATCAAGCAAGGAGTTTGGAGGCATCAGGGAGAATTCCAGGAGCCACAAAAGCATCTTTAGGGCTGCACACAACTCAGACCCAGTTCTCTACTATCTCTTTCCAGTCTCATGTGTCCATAGCTTAACTGAGAGGAGAGCAAAGCCTCAGATACCAAAATTCCTAGCTATGTCTCTGACTCACATGCCTGCATTAGAAGGTTTCCAGTTCTCCCAACCCAAGTTTCCTCCTCCCCAACTTTTAGCCTGGCCCCTACCAAACCAATATCTTAGCTCTGTGTCATCCTGTGGGAAGTGGAGAGGGTAGTTACCTATAGCATCGGTCTGTCAGTGGAGTTATCACCAAGCGTGGAGAATTCCCCAGATACTCATAGCCATATCTAGCTTCAGTTGTAATCATTCGGACCATCACATGCTCATCTTCCCAGTAGTATCTCAGCTGAGAAATCCACTGGAAATCATTCAAATCTGAAACACGGTCTTCAGCCAACTTTGCAACTACATCACGTGCTGCAGGAGCAAAGACACTACATCAAACATATCATACTGTTTAGATTGGGGAGAGCAGACACTGGGTTCATGGAATCTGCTGTGCTTTTGACTATAATCCCCAAGGTCCCCAACTGGATCCAGCTGCAAAATGGTGGCTTAAAATGGAGGAACAGTTATCTATATTATCCTGAAAGGCATGCATTTAGATGGCAGGCATATACTAAGAGAAATGTACATCTGACTGACGATGACCAAGCAGGGCCAGCTCTACCATTAGGCAGAGTAAGATTATACCATCTAAAGTCTACAAAATAACACAAACATTTTGCCATGACTCAGTCAATTTCAGTGAATTAGAAGTTGGGAAAGAATTTGGCTGTTGGCATAAACAGCTGTGGTTGCACTTAACTCTAAATGCTAGTTAAAGTTTACATAGACGAATGATCATGAGACTGAGCAAAGGTGACAGAAGGTTTCCTAGCCCCTTAAAGCAGATTTTTAGGGTGAATGGATGGGAAGTGCAGAGGAAGGGGAAACTGCTGATTCTGACAGAAACAGCCAGATCCACCAGAAGTTGCACCAGGGGATCTTAGCCCAGGATGTTAGTGTTTTATCAGTGGATTGATATCAACACTATGGCTTTATGTTATATCAAAGAACAGTGAGTACCTGCATTACTACTTCTCCTCAGGAAGAGTCATTGCGAAAAGCAGCAACTTTAGTGAGAAATATTTCAAGCCAGAGTTAGCCTGAAAGAGCTACTTGTGAAAAAAACAATACATCTACTCAAATCAACCTGAACACTTACTGGGTATCTGAAAATGAACATAAATGCCAACCTATTGTCTTGGTCATCTGGTGAAGCTCACGGGAACACCTAGATGTGATGTTATATATGCAATGCCTTAGGCAACATCTCTTCACAAATTTTAGCAGGAAGAATTAAAAGAGGACCTAGTCTCAAAACCTGCTCACATGCACTGGGGTGTGTGTGTGTGTGTTAGCATTTTTAATTCCATTTTTGAACACTCCTCCCTTTCCTAATCCTAACTTACTCTTGCATTCTAGCTTTTTTCATACCTTGTGTCTCCTGCTTTTCCCCACTCCCCAGCCCTGCCATTTACCATGTACGTCAATGACTGTGAGGGCCCCCAGAGTCAGTCGGGCACCACTTGACAGCTTTCCTCTCACCAGTTCAACAATTTCTGCAATCTGTTTGTTGCTTTTTTCCAAAAACATCTGTGACAAAAACAAATAGTGGCAGGCTATTATTTCAAAGTGGGATTTGCAATATGTCTCCCTCACCCCATTCTGTAACGTAGATATGGGAAGCTCCAAAGGTCTGGGGACCATTTTTCTAGCTCCAGCACTCCAGGTGCACCCAGAAATGAACAGAAGGTCACTTTCTGTTTCAACAAGACAATCCACAGTTTCAAGAACAAGAATGGAGATGGGATTTGCTGTTTGTTTGTTTGTTTGTTCTTCCATTCTGGGGAAAATCATGTGTTGTTTTAGATCAGAATCACATCTCCATGCAAGTATGATTCTCCAAGTTTTTTTTTGGGGGGGGGGAAAGGTAAACTTGGGGGGACCTACCAGGGCCAAAAAAAACCAGCAATGGGAGGACTGTATGTAACCCACAAACAGTATTTCCTTCCCTTGTTGTAAGATAAGTTCCTGCTTTGTGGTTTTTGATGTCTTGGAACAAGTGTCTTGTTACACCCAACAGGAACACTGCATCACCCCTGCTATTACCGTGTTTCCACGAAAATAAGACAGGGTCTTATATTAATTTTTGCTCCAAAAAGCACATTAGGGCTTATTTTCAGGGGATGTTTTATTTTACAGTCATGTCATCTTCTTCTGGTTGCTGCACAATGGTGGAGGGCAGGGTTTAACTTAACTAGGCCTTATTTTTGGGGTAGGGCTTATATTACGAGCATCCTGAAAAATCATACTAGGGCTTCTTTTCAGGTTAGGTCTTATTTTCAGAGAAACACGGTAATACCTGTACAAATGGGGCCAAACTGTCCAGCTACCCCTCCTGTGATTTCAAATTATTTGTTTGCAGCTACTGAATACTTCATTTTTCTATGTGCAGATAAAACAGAGTCATCACCTAGGGGGGATGGAGTGGGGCTACATGCTCTTACTGTTGCCCCTGCTGTTAGGTCAGTCCATGGGGCACATATTGTCCAAACCAGCCTCATGTCAGAAGACTATACCTTGGTACAGAATGTCTGCATCACAGGCCACTTTTCTCAGCCATAATCTGCTAAGATTGACATGACCTTAGCCTAGTGGTTCCCAACCTTGGATCCCCAGATGTTCTTGGACTACAACTCCCAAAAATTCTTGTGGACTTGCAAAATGAGGAAGAAGGAATGGTCAGTGATCTTTAAAGAGATTACTGAAAAATGGGAATTGATGTACAGAGGTCATCAATGATAGCTTTGTTGAACATGGTTAATAATAATCAATTAAAGGGGGAAGAAAAGGAACTAATTATTATTATGGTAACTGTGGCAAGTTTGATATTTGCAAAGAATTGGAAAAATAATAACCAACTTAATATGGAGGAATGGTATAAAGAAATGTGGAATATGGCTATTAACAACTACCCTGTTTTCCCAAAAATAAGACCTAACCTGAAAATAAGACCTAGTATGATTTTTCAGGATGCTCGTAATATAAGCCCTACCCCAAAAATAAGCCCCAGTTCAGTGAAACCCCGCCCTCCACCCTTGTGCATCAACCAGAAGAAGAAGACACGACTGTATTTGAATAAATGTAGATTGTTGTACATAAAAAAAATAGAACATCCCCTGAAAATAAGCCCTAATGCATTTTTTGGAGCAAAAATTAATATAAGACCCTGTCTTATTTTCGGGGAAACACAGTAACTTGTGAAACCAAGATTAGAAAAGGAATATTGAATACTAATGATTTTAAAGAAATACATAATTTATTTCTGATATATGTGTTTGAGAAAAGAAATTTCTGGAGAAAAATGGGGTGGTATAAAACATAATGTAAAATAAATATGGAAATTAGTCCCGAGGGCGGTGGAGAGCACAGAGTCGAAAATGTATGTTATTATTGAGTTTTTAAATATTATTTCTTTTTAAGTTGATGTGTTAATAGCATTTTATTTCTTTGTTATTGTTATATTATTGTAAATTAATAATAATAATAATAATATAAAGAAATCCTGGACAACAAATCCTGGTGAAGGCTTTTGGGGATTTTAGTCTAAGAATATCCGGGGACCCAAGGTTGGGAACCACTGCCCTAGCCAATGACTGTAGGAAGCAGTCTCACAAGAGCTAACGAAATCTGAATCAAATCTGTCTGGATGGCAGACCCACCAGAAAAGCTAATATACACCAATTTCTGTTTCATCATGGATGAAAGAATGCAAATTAGATAAATAATAATACTTAAATATAAGGCGTCAATCCAGTGCAGAGAAAGGTATGCTTAAACGCTTTAATGTCATGTCTAACTCTGCAGTGGGTTGACTCCTTTGTAAAAACTGTCAGATTAGTATTTTCATAATCGTGAAACATAAATTATGGATAATTTTCAATATGTAGGATGGCATATTAATAAAGAATCTTAGGTTCATGATTCAGCACTGCATCCTGGAAACCTTTGAACACCAGGTTTAATTAAATTCTGCTAAACTATTAATTTATCGCCACATGCACCAACTACCATTTGCTGTCAAATACTTTCTTTAAAGGAGATAAGGTATAACTCTATTTCATTTTATTGTTTTTAAAAGTCTTACAGGTAGTGTCTTTTCCTTTATTGCTTCTGATACTTCTTTTGTCCAAAAGATTGATGACACACAGATGACTATTTGTCCAGGCCACTGGAGGACCCACTTGTTCCGAGGAACCTTTATTGGAGGGGAAAAATACATAATAAATAACAGCATAAAATGCTGAAGGAGAACTGTGTAGCTAGGACTTCCTTCCTCAAACTGGAGCAATCTGGTTGTGTGAGACTACAACCCCCATCACCCCAACAATTGTGGATTTTTAATAGAACTATGTGGCAGGAAAAATATATTAAAATATAAGAGATTTGAATGGGGTGCAAAGGTGTTACTCTAAAACTGAAAAGCCCTTTTAAAAAGTGCCTCAGAGAAGTGCAGTAAAAGGGAAAGTGTTGTTGAAAAACTACTGCTGCAGAAATGAAAAAGTAAACAATGATGCTTACGTTATGTGAACAGAGACAATAACGGGGGGGGGGGGGTGGAAATGGGAATACATTTTACATTGCCGATTGAGTTATGTTTCCTATAATGTTAATTAACAAAGAAATACCAAAAATAGATGTGGAAACCTGTGTTAAACAAATGAGAATACCCATATACTGTATAGAAGAAGCTTTTACAAAACAGAGTAAAAGGAGAAAAAGACGAATGGTATTTTAAGTAGTTTGTTTCTTGATAAGCAAGTAAAAAAGAAAAACAAAAGTATTGTTCACTTTGTAAGGCTTTAGCCTCATAACAAATAATTAATAATTCCTTAATTTAGTGTGGTAACAATGAGGAGTATGAACTCATATAATATTCTGTAGTATTTATGAAGGGAACATTTTAAATGTAAAAACATGGAACAGTCATTCAGGATGCACTGCCCAAAAATGGTATTGGGACATCTTCCCAATTGGTAGATGTCTCAGTTTGTAGATGTTCCGGCTTGTAGATCTCCCAGCTGGTAGATATCTCGTACCTAAGGGAATGCGTCTCCTAGAAGATTCATGTTCCCCAGAGAGCTAACATCTGTGTCATGATGTTTTTACAAACTCAAAACATCAAAAGTATTTAAATAGAGATTTCTATCATGTTTAAGAGATCATCTCCCAGAGCACATTTGCCAAGAACCACAGCCACCTTGTTTTTGCGAACAAGTGGGAAGACACAAACGGAGCTGAGAGCAACCAGGAAATAGCCATTGGAGTAACATAGATAAAGGATGAAAAGGCTGGGGTGAGCTTTTCTCTTTTCAGAGAAAATATTTTTCTCTGTGTTAATAACATGCTTAGAACTAAGTAATGCTTTTGAATTTGTATATTTTTACTTTTAAAAGTTTAAATACTTTTTCATGCCTGTAACTGAATAGTATAAGGCTTTTTGTTTTTTATTATTTTATTCTCAAGAACTTTGAAGTGTTGTAGATATGTATTCTTTACCTTCATAGACTAGGAGATCCTATATTTTATTGCTTTTGTGTTTTTGATTCAAGGATGACTAAAATCTTGTCTGGATTTTGCATAGCTATAAGCTTACAACACAGACAATTTTTCTGACTTCAGTATTTGTTCAAAGCTTAAATTCAGTTTTCTGGATTTTTAACTATTTTAAGGTTTTTGTTTCACATGTCTGTATTATTAATTATTAATTATTATTATTATTATTATTATTATTATTATTTGATTTATATACCACCCGTCTGGCAGCCAGGGCCACTCTGGGCGGTTTACAACAGATAAACAAACAACAGAATAACAAACTAATACATATACAAAATAATAATACAATTGGAGCATAAATCAAATATCATAAAGTGCAGTAAAAACAAATACAATACAATAAATTACAATGAAAAGCATAAAATATAAAAGACAAGAAGCATGGTGGTGTGATGGATTATATTTTAGCAAACACTGTTGTATCATACAGTTGTTTGTTTAGGGAAGGCCTGCTTAAATAGCCAGGTTTTTAACAGCTTCCTAAATGTGCCCTAAATGTCTGTATGACTTTTGGATTTAAGTATATGTGCCTACAGTTTTTTCTTCATAACTGTAAGACTGTCTTTAATAGATTTTTGGATTTGCCACTGTTAAGTATGGAACCTAGAAATATGTAAATAAATAGAACTTGTATAGAATTAACAAATTCTGGAGTGGCTTGGAATTATTGCAACAATGAAGACACTTATAATGAGATACCCAGATGAGTTTACAAACAGCCTGTGACTGATTATTTGGTTTTGTTCTGGTATAATGTCAGAACAATATATATGTCAGTATAATTTACTGGGATAATGTCAGCTATGACAAATCATAGTATCTCTTCTCCTTGCCTGGGAGATCTCTAAATATTATAGGACTCCTAGAGGGGTCTGTTGTCAAAATCAGGATCTGAAAACACATAATAAATAGAGATGGGGGTATTTGTATTCGTATACGAATACCCCCCCCCACAGGTGGAGATAACGAGTGTCCAGCCCAATGGGGCCGGACGGTCCACTCACTATTCCGCTGCTGCCGAGACCACCACGGAGCCTTCCAATGGGTCCGGAGAACCCGTTTGGCTCGCCACTCCTGGCAGGAGGCAGGACGACAAGCCTCTCTGCTAGGTCAAAGAGTGCTCGCCTAACACGATCTCCGGAGCCATTGGAAGGCACCGTAGCGGTCGGGGGGGTATTCGTATACGAATACAAATACCCCCATCTCTAATAATAAATAATAGCATCAAATGCTGAAGGAGAACTGTGTAGCTAGGACTTCCTCAAACTGGAGCAGTCTGGTTGTGTGGGACTACAACTGCCATCATCCCCAACCAGCATGACTACTGTTGTCTGGGGATGATGGGAGTCACAGTGCAACACATCTAGAGAGTGCCAGGCTGGGGAAGGTTATCCTAAGAATTAAATATGAAACCAAAAGCTGAAGATGCGGATCATGCAACATTTTCAAAAACAGCTCTGTAATGTACCACTTGGTAGAGAATGTAGGGAAAATTTCACCTTCCTCTGTTATATCAAGAGTGAGCAACTTCCTTAGATGGAGGGGATATATTGAACGCCACGTAAAATAACATAGGGTACAATTTTACCTGGATTTTTTTTACAATCACCAAAAATTGGACTATTTCCCCCCTTTCTAGAGCCCTCTGAGTCTGGAGGACAGAACATCTTCTGTTCTAAAGGGAAAGTTCGAGATACCTTTTTTCTTTTCTCTTTGCAACAGTATTTCAGAAACAGCAGCAAAGCAAAGTATAAGGGGCTGCAAAAATAATCTTGCAGAGTGGAATAAGGCTACCCCTGAGTATAGACTGGCGTTGTGAGAAGACTGATTGTAACCTACTGGTCAGTCTCTCAGCTGTACATCAGGACAGCTACGACCCTTCAATCATTTAGGAGCAACAAGGAGAAAGAAGGCACTTCCCTCCATGCCCTAAGTTAGGCTGCTGAAATACAGAAATTTGTTGTTGTTGTTGTCCACAGGGAAATTTAGGAGTGACTGACTGTTCGTGAAAAATGACCATGAACTTAGTTCCAGTTGTTGTTGTTGTTTAGTTGTTTAGTCGTGTCCGACTCTTCGTGACCCCCATGGACCAGAGCACGCCAGGCCCTCCTGTCTTCCACTGCCTCCCGGAGTCGGGTCAAATTCATCTTGGTAGCTTCGATGACACTGTCCAACCATCTCGTCCTCTGTCGTCCCCTTCTCCTCTTGCCTTCACACTTTCCCAACATCAGGGTCTTTTCCAGGGAGTCTTCTCTTCTCATGAGATGGCCAAAGTATTGGAGCCTCAGCTTCAGGATCTGGCCTTCCAGTGAGCACTCAGGGTTGATTTCCTTCAGAATTGATAGGTTTGATCTCCTTGCAGTCCAAGGGACTCTCAAGAGTCTCCTCCAGCACCACAATTCAAAAGCATCAATTCTTCCAGTAGTTCGTTCCAGTAGTGGATACAAATTGGCTATGTATGAGGTCAGAAACAGATAACATACCCAAAAGTGTAGTCAAAGAATGTAACATACCCACAAGTTATGGCTTTGCACTTAGCTCTACTTGGTGGACCTCTGAGTTCTAGTAGGGATATAAAGCCTTGCTCGTCTCATCTTTTCAGGCAAAGATGAGGAATTGAAATATTCTAACCTAAACATTTTAGAACTGCAGACTTGGAAGGGACCTTATAGTTCATTGAGTCCAGCCCCTGTCAGGGAGGCACAGTGGGGAAACGAACTCCCAACTTCCAGCTCTGCAGCCAGATACGTAAACCACTGAGCATATCCAGTAATTCTCTCTTCTCCTTCACTGCAAGGACGATCTAGAAATTTCTGCTGCTTTTGATTTTGTCCTCACATTTCTAGTGATGATTTTTTTTTTTTGGGCACAAAAGTTATGCCAGATTGGGATATCTGCCTCTTTGATTAATGAAAATTAAGGAATTTTAAGCTTTGGATAGGTTGTTCACTTCTTTTTCAACAAGATGTCCTTGTATGCTTGGCTTCTCAAGGTGAAAGTTTTGCAGGTATTTTGTTCAAACTGTTGTCGTTATGTGCCATCAAATTGCCACCAACGTATGGCGACCCTATGAATGAGCAATCTCCAAAATCAACTGCCCTGCTCAGCTCTTGTAAACTCAAGCCTGTGGCTCCCTTTAGGGAGTCAAACCATCTCGTATTTGGTCTTCCTCTTTTCCTACTGCCTTCTACCTTATTATATATTTTCCAGAGAACTATGCCTTCTCATGACATGCCCAGAGTAAGACAGCCTCAGTTTCAGCATTTTTGCCTCCAGAGGTAGTTCAGGCTTGATTTGATCTAGGACCCACTTGCTCGTAATTCTCGCAGTCTAGGGTATCTGCAAAGTTCTCAAGCACCACATTTCAAAGGAATCCTTTTATTTTTTTCCTGTCAGATTTCTTTACTGTCAATCTTTCAAATCCATGCATGGTGATCAGAAATACAAGAGTGTGGGTGATCAAATTATGGATACCTTAATGAGCATTGGACTTCTTCTAATTATGGAGATCTTAATGAAGTGGGACTAGCTCTTTGTCTTAAGCCTTAACAGGGCAGGAGCCAAGCAGGTGGCAGCAACAGATGAAAAGGGACAAAGGTATCCAGGCTGGCGATGGTTGACAGCAAGCAGGAGTGGCGGAGAAGAAGGAAGGAGGGGAACAAGAAAGATGAGGTCTGGCAGAGAAAACATTTTTACAGAAACATAAGAAATCCACAAGATTCAATAACTAGTCTTCCGGATTACCAATTCTGACAGGTTTAAAAGGTTATATCCCATATGGTACATTGGTATGCCATTGCACCGGGGTGGGGGTGGGGTGATTGCCAGTCCTGCTGTGTGGATATCCCATGTCCATTGTGTGCAATGCATTTCTGCAGGAGCAGCCAGTGCAAGACAACTCTTTCCTAAACAGAACCCCTTTCCTGATCAACGTTCCCTCTAATTTCCACACCCCACCGTGTGGGGTTCCATTGCAACCAGAATGAAAGGGGTTGGAAACAATCACTGTGGGTATACAGGGAAGAAGGAAAGCTGTCTGGAGGGTGGACAGAACCAAGCACGCTCACGCAGTCAGGCACCTTAGAGGAAGACTTGTTTCTGATATATTGATGATATAAATCAAGGGACTAAATTGGCCCTTGAAGCAAGAGAGAAAATAAACCGGTACCATGGTGTAGCCAGCCATAAAAATTCAAACTGGAGGAAATAAATCAGTATTGCTAAAAGTTCTTGGGACATTTGTCCTGGTTAATAAACTACGTGACCACGATTCAGTAAAACAGAGGTATGGAAAATATTGCAAGAAGTAGAAAACATTTCCCTCGTGTGACCAAGGCCTGAGCCATCAAAGATATTTCAGAATTCTGTGTTCTGTTATCTGCACAGGTTACACATCCTACCACTTGAAAGACTGGCTCTGTATGTACAGACAGACTCACCAACAAAGGTAAGTAGTGTTGATATCAGCCAGGGAAAATGGTAATGTGAAGTCAGTAAATTGCAACCACAAGTGCATTTGAAAGAGATGCGTATGAGTGATAAAGCTGAAAGCCAAATAAAGCAACCAATTACCTAAAATAAATCTATGGCTCTTATCAATGGATCATCTAAACTAGTTTCAATCATGTTGGTTTGATGGAATTCATGAACCTAGGATGTCTTAGAGATAAAGACATCATTGTAAGGCATTTGTAGATTGCTTATTACCTCCACATATCCTCCAATGCCATTTGCTATGACTTGCCTAATACTGGCCAGCATTGCTTCTTCCACTTGTGACAGCCATTTCTCAACCATGCCCTGAAAAAAGACATTGAAAATGAAGAATCTAAAGGATCTCTAAAACACACAATAACTGAATGAGAACCTTCACAGTGGGAAATGTTCTTTTGAAATTCAACAGAAACCGTGGAAGACCAACCTTTGCCAATCTAACATTGTTGAAACAGGTTGTACTGCAACTCCTATCATCACTAGCAAGCAGGGTCAATGCATTTGCCATTGGCTTTTCACTTTACAGTCTGTTAATTCCCCTTTGAAGACACATTATGCTCCAAATGCCATTTCACCCACTGCTTTTCACTGTGTTCTTTAAAAACAACAGTCTGCACATGAGTTCCAAAGACATTTTGCTGAAAGCGTGTTTCGATAACAAATACATCATCATCACTGTAGTAGTAGCAGGGGTAGTATGCAAAGCTTACTCTGGCATGTGCTGGATAGATTTTCTTAATAAAAGGAACAACTTCCTTCTCAGAACTGATCATCCCTATAATCTCCATGTTGTCTGTAAATTCTAGTTTTGCAATTCCCTCAAAGCATTTCTTCAGGTGTGGCTGTACACGGAGAGGATCTTTGGTTTCAGACAAAATCTCCAGCAACTCATCATTAGAAAGGAAGAAGAACCTGTTCAAAACAAGTTTCAAAATACACAGATTAATGTTTAACTCAGAACAGGAGACAAATTGCAGATCATACTCTCAGAAAGATTAACTCATCACGGTACATGAGGAATCTCTAAGAATGATTCCACTGGTTTCCATTATTATTTTCACAAACAAGAGACTACAGGATTGCAAACCCTAAGGAACCAGGAATCCTTTTGAATAGATTTTTTTTTAATGAAGACCCAAAGTGTGCAACATGATGCATGCTAGTAAAACTAGATAAATAAAATGACATAAAGACAGAGCTTGGAAATGCTACCTTTACAACTCCCAGATTCCACCACCCACTGGTCATGCTAGTGGGGATTTGGGGAACTGGAGTCTAAAAAGTAATGCTTCCAAGCTCTGCATAAGCCTTACTGAGAAGCAATGGTATAGTAAAGACAGAAGGTGCACGTTGAAGTCCTGGACTTTCTGAGCAGCAGAGACTATGACATAATTTCTGACCTGCCTTGGATTTCCCTGTTCCCTTTCAGCTTAGCTGTAATCTTCACAGTAGCTAGGAAAGAAACAAGTTTTCCCAGGAACAGTAGATTTATATGAGCTATTCCTGCTGTGGTGTAGAGGACAGAGTGACAGACTAGGATTCTGGAGAACAAGGTTGACACCGTGCTCAGCCATGAAAACTCACCGGCGGAGTAGAACTGATAAAACCGTTCCTTAAATAGCTCAGTTCCCTCGAAAGTCCTATTAGAGTCACTATTAAGTCAGTTCTGATTTGATGGCACAAAATACACACACATCCCTGTTGTAATGTAATCCAATCCTTCCTCGAGGACCGTGTCCAGAGAGTTGATTTAGGGGAAGAGGTGTTGGCACCTTGGACCCTTCTGTGTGGGGTTCCTCAGGGACTATCCCCAATGTTTAATATCTATATTAAGCCGTTGGGGGAGGTCATCAGGAGTTTTAGAGTAAGGTGTCATCAGTATGCTGATGACACGCAACTCTATCTCTCCTGGAGTGTTGCCTGGTTGCAGTATTGGAATGGACCTGGGCTAACAGGCTCAAACTGAACCTGGACAAAACAGAGATTTTGCTCCCGGGGCGGGGACCTCCAATAGGTGGTTAGGGGGGATGGTCCCTAGGCTGGATGGTACTCCCCTCCAGTTTAGGGACCAAGTGTGTAATTTGGGTGTCCTTCTGGATCTGGCTCTTTCTTGGGAGTCCCAGATTGCAGCCGTGTCTAGATCAGCCTTTAACCAGCTTAGGCTGATCGCCCAACTTCGCCCCTACCTAGTCGAGGACTCCCTCAGGACTTTGGTGCAGGCACTGGTCATCTCCTGGATCGACTACTGCAATGTCCTCTACATGGGGCTCCCCTTGAACCTGATCTGGAGACTTCAGTGGGTCCAGAATGTGGCAACCAGACTGGTGGTTGGTGCAAGTAAATTTGACCACATCACTCCTGTTCTGGCTCACCTCTGTGGTGTCCCAGATCAAGTTCAAGATTTTGACACTCACGTACAAAGCCCTCCACGGACCAGATGTAAGAAACATGCCTCTGAATATCAGTCACTAGGAAACAAGCATAGGAAAAAGATCCTTACGTTTCCTGTCCTGTTTCTAGTCTTCCCAAGAGCAGCTAGTTGGCTGCTGTGAAGATAGGCCCTTCATCCTATCCAAAAAAGTACTTCATTTTCTAATATAAAGAGAGTGAGATCTTGTAACAGATATAGAAAGTTTCCTCATACAATGAATTCTGTTCTATGGGTTTTGTGGCTCTACTGATCAAAATTCCTAGTTAGCATTCATTTGCTGAGTTGCTAATGAACCAACCTTGGAAAAAATAATCTTTTCTTTTCCAGGTAAGTGTTCAGGCCCTTCTGGATATCTTCCAAAAGACTATTTGCTTCCTGAAGTCTGTCCAACATCTTTGGCTGTTCTGTAGCAACTAGTACTCTGGTGTCTTTTACCTATATTTTTTTAAATGTGCAAAATGGTAAAAACAATTGGTACTCAATTTTTATTTAGTAAAAACACCCATGTAGAATGCATTATGTTAGATGTCATCATACTTTCATTGATTTCTTATCTATTAATGTGATTTTATACACCTTTAAATAACTCTTGTTTATGTAGGATTCAGGTAGAACAGTCAATTTTACACACCAACAATAAATTCATTCTGTGAGTGTAGTTTCTTATGTGAATCCTTGTAGGGAAGAGGACAGTAATGCAAATCAGACGTCTGGAAAAGTACTAGGGATGACTGAAAGACAAACAAAAAGAAAAAAGCAGGGACAGAAGAGAAAGAAGAAAGGGAAAGAAGAAGAGCATAGTGATGGAGTGGCAGATCAATTCATGCAGAGATGGTATATCTGCTGTACTAAATAAGATAAAAATTAAATGTAAGTACTGACCGCTTGTTCCATGATATCCTTCCAGTAAGTATCCACAATCCCAAACTTTCTACCCTCCTCTGGCATCTGGGCACAAATGTCTTCAGAACTGAAAATGGGTTCCAGATAAAGCCACGTTGCCTGACATTTCAACCAGTTGTCTAAAATTTCCTGCATCAGGACAAGCTTCTCTTCCCACCTCTGTGAAGAGATTATTTTAATTTCAAGTTTTCAGAAGGACCTATTTTCAGTTTCTGATCAGCAGACTGAATAATGGTTTAAAATGGAATGTCATTTCTCTTTTGTCCATACCGTTGCATGAGCATAATTTGCAGTGAGCAATTAAATGAATTACTTTGCCCCTCAGAAGCACCTTCTTTCTCATTCTAACTGCCTATCTTTTGTACTTGGCTCTGGTTGGTAAACCTTGAGATTCCACTAAAAAAAGCTAAGCACATCCATCAAGCATCAATATGTGCCCACTTCTATTTTAGAGAATGGAAGGTTGAAATCTTGTGCACACATAACCAAACATTCATCTGAACAAATCAATTTGTAACAGGTAGCTAATGCTTGCCCTTCCGTCTAGCCAGTACTTGATGATAAGATCAGGAACCTTTTTTTATTTTCATATGGTATTCGCAGTTAACCATCCTAGTGAGGCTTCAGGAAATTCTAATAGGATGACATATAGCCCATAATCTATTTAATGCATTAACATAGTCAAGCTAAGTATCTTCTGATTTTAATGGAGTGTCTTAACTTTGTCAGTGCTGATGTTAAATTACAATGTGTTAGTTTTAGCATTTTATTTTGGCAGTCTATTATAAAGATTATTATCTATTATAGTCTCCCTAAGAATGTCCACAATTAAGAGATAGGAAAAGAATATTTTAAGTGTATAAAATAAAAATAAAATAATTAAGGAAACCCCATCCCATTCCTCTCATTCACTGATTCAAACTGAAGTCATGAAGAGCACTCTTGCTCAGATGTAAGAGGTCAGGACTGTGTTCAGTGGCAGAATGTATGTTTAGGGTTGTTGCCTTACCTTATTTGTGCTCACCAGCTACTTGTTTCTTCCTTCTTTCCCATCTCCCAAATCATACAGAGTTGGTATCAACTGAAATCCAGTAGTAAGTCACATCTAGAATAGGCCCATTGAATCAGTGGGGGTTGCATAAGTCAGCCTCTCTGTATGTTCCATTGATTCACAGGGCCAACTCCAGTTGCAACTTACTACTGGATTTCAGCCTGTAACTCCTAGGATGTTTCTTTGGTGCCATGAAAACTGACTATAATCAATGAGACCAGATTTGTAGTTTGTGTTTTATTCATTCTATTCACTCACAGGGTGAGCTCAGTTGGAGGAAAGGAGCAAGGCAATTCAGAAGAGCCAAATAAGGCCAAGAAGCAGTCACTAATAAGCTGTCAAAATTCAAGGTAAGACTCAGCTCCATCATGAAATATTGATAAAAGTGGTGCTGTGTGCTTTTGGCTGAAACAGTCTTTAAAAAATACAGTATCTTTCACACAATCCTTTCATTTGTGTGCTACTGCAGGAAGGAGGTCCTGAAGTCATCATCTTGGCACCTAAATTACACTAAGCAGGGATTAAATAATCAAAATACCATCTTGAACATCTTATGGATTTGGAGAAAGCAAAATAACAGGCTTGCACCAACTAGCAGAATCATTAGAAATCAAAATGTGCTGGCCATTTAGAGATTACTATGTAATTGTATTTTTCAGGTAGAGTAGAACGTTTTTATTGCTAGGTTATTATTTTTAAATTATCACAGTCTGAATTACACATTATAGAAGAACAAGACATACGCATTCCACAATTGAGTGCTGGATGGCTACCAGGGAAGGAAACCTACACACACACACACACACACACACATATGCAGCATCTGTCTGAGCCTGCTTAAACCTTCACCGGGGCAGTGGAGGTGGTGAGTTTGATGCCACTGGGGCAAGGATGACCAATAGAAGGCACTGAAACCTAACCCCAAAACAGGTTTAGCACTTCCTTCAAAGTCTGGACTAAATCCAGAAGGGAGTCACTGCTATACTGACATCATCAATCAGATTAGAGAATAATCGGGAAGAGTGACACAGCATTTACTGAATACAGTGATGTACATATAATGGATGCAGATAATAAACATAAGGCAAATAGAAGCTTAAAACAACATCAATAAACATAAGGCAAATAGAAGCTTAAAACAACATCCTTCTACTCTGGGGGCTCCTGAATTCAATAGATACACTCTGGGACATAATTCCTTAGGCAGCACTACACTCCCAAAGCAAAACTCCATCAGGGGATGCTGAGCTGTGGAGGTTCTATACTTTTCTAACACTTCTGTAAGTAGCCAGAAAAGAGGGTTTGGGTGAGAATAAGCAAAACGAAAATCATTGTCTTTCCCACAGTAGCTTTATAGCCGGTGGGGAAGTCCAATTAGTTTCTCTAGAATAAATGACGTAGCATGAAATGTTCAGACCTTGTCTCTGTTCAGCTCCACCTGCTGTTTCCAACTACAGATTGTATAGGAACATACAGTACTGCTATCTGTAACATGGTAGTGTGAACACTTCATACACCAGTCTCATCGACATATTATCCTTTGTGCTTATTCATTACACCTTGCTAGAAAGATACACTTGGTGTCCACTGTATATAATTACACATTAACCCTTCCTTTTCCAACAGGTATTTAATCTTTAATTCTTTAATATTTAATATTTATACTATGTTTTTAATTTTGTTATCAGTTTTATGGCTGGCTCCGCTGAATGGCCCCCTGCTTTGAAGGATGAAATCAAATAGCTTATTAAACAACTTAAGAATGAAAAAGCTCCTGGCATAGATAACATTCCCCCTGAATTATTGAAAGATAACGCTGATTGGTGGACCCTACCCCTTGCTACACTATTCACCTATATAGACAGTACAGGATATATCCCTGAAGCCTGGATGCAAGTGATAATAGTCCTATTCTTCAAGAAAGGAAGGAGGGATGACCCAAGCAACTATAGACCTATTACCCTCCTTAGTATTATAGGTAAACTATACGCTGGCCACCTTTTGGAGAAACTTAAAACTTAGCTAGACCAAGGAAATATACTGTTAGGAAAGAAGGCAGGATTCAGGGATGGAAGATCAACCCAGCGGCACAGCCTGACTATGCAACACTTAATTGATAAATATATGACTGGGAATACAATATCCCTATATGCAGCCTTCATTGACTTAAAGTCTGTCTTCAACTCCATTCCAAGAGAAAAACTGTGGGGGAAACTGGAGGACACATCCACTGACCAAAGGCTTCTCCACCTAATACAAGCCTTATATTCTGAAACCTCTATAAGAATATAAGAATATTACTAACCCCATGTTAACATCTAAAGGTGTGAAACAGGAATGTGTCCTAGCGCCCATGCTATTTATTTTCTACATTAACAACATGACAGGCCGCTTCAGCAACATTGAAACATTTCCCCCTGACATAGCAAATAGAAAGATCCCCATACTACCGTATGCTGACAATATAGTCCTACTCTCAAGAACCCCTGTAGGACTCAGAAGACCCCTACAGGCATTTAGGCCTTCGGGAAGAGACCTAAAGCCACAGTCTGGAGCATTAATGGGCACAGACTAGAGCAGGTAGCGACCTACAAATACCTAGGGATAATGTTACAACCAAATGGGGCAAGAAAACCCCATCACAAATATGTAGCTGAGATAGGACAAAAATCTGCACAAGCCAACTTAAAATTCTTTCGAACTGGGGAGGACAATATACCCCCACAGCCTTCAAGCTATTTCCGGCTAAAGTCCTCTCACAAGTTTTATATGGGATAATCCTGGGGCCTCCAGCTCCTAGTTTTGCCCCACTAGAGAGAACTCAATCAAAGTTCATAAGAGCAGTCTTCCAAATGCCCAGATGTGTTTCTAACACCAGTTTATGCCTAAAATCTGGCCTACTCAAAATCGAAGCCAGAGTAAGTCCTTCCTCCATCAATTTCTTACTTAAATTAAGTTACCACCCACAAGAATTAACATCTTTAAATCTCCCAAATCACTTCTGCTCTCTTTGGCTATAAGCAGTACCACAGAAGTTAACATCTATAGGCTTCTCCCCTCAGTCTCTCCCTACAGTGGGATTAGACAAGGCAACTGTGCTTGTCAAAAAGAGGGTGTTTGCCACAGAGAGACAAGGCAATATTAGCAGAGCCTCCAATTTTCTCGCAGCAGATAATTTCAGCTATATTGTAGCTCCAGCTACTTATCTCTCTCTCTTGGAGTTGCCGACCCACTGCAGGGCCTTCTCACTAGCTAGACGGCATGCTCTTCCCTCAGAGGTTACCAATGGGAGGAATGTTGGAAATTGTGACCTGTGTCACTGCATTAATAGATCGATATATTTTGCCATCTGCCTGGTATAAATTTTGTTCTCTCCTAGCAGGAGAGTTTACAGAATTACCTCCTCTGATTGACCAGGTAAACTAGCAAGAATTTACTCTAAATTAGATGCACAGATATCATTGTATACTGTACAATAAAGAAGCATATGTGCCAGGGACCTGAGGGCCTCAGAATTACAAGGGCAGAGCCATGTTTCCATTGGTTGGGAGTTAAATCTACCATATAGATTTACTAGTTTTTGGGATGTCCTGAAACAGAGATCTCATATAAACTACTTCTGGCCTTAATCCCCAGATTACACTTACCTGTGCAAAATTTCTTGCAGCTGCATTCAAGATTAGTAAATATTTAATGGATAACAATTTTAAGCCATACCTTTCCTTTAACTCTTTTTTCCTCTGTTTCAGCACTGTGACTGCCTTATAAATGCAACCTGTATTATGTTTAATATTTTTTTGCTGGTCACGGACCATAAATAAATAAATAAACTAAACTTATGGCTGGCTTTTAACATTTTCAAACCACCTACAACCACTTTCAAACCACCCCAATAACATTTGCCAGTTGGGCAGTATACAGCTGTAATACATACATACATACATACATACATACATACATACATACATACATACATACATACATACATACATACATACATACATACATACATACATACATAACATCTCAGCTAGATAAAAATGCCATTTCACAGATGAAACATGGCTGTAAATTTTTTAAATATGTATACTAAACACTTCCAGGGGGAAAAGGCATGGATTCACACACAGACAAGAAGTCCTGTTTCTCCTTACCCGGCATTCTGTTTCTATTGGTTTGATGAAAGGAGAGCCACACATTGTCTGGGTCTTCACAATGTGATCATCAAGCAAGAGCTGGATGTCATCAATGGCTGACAGAATGCTGGTATCCTGCAAGGAAACCACACTTGCTTTAAATTAATGATTCAAAGCTTCAGTTCTTGGCTGTTTAAACAGTACCATCCTTCTATGCTCAGTTGTCTTAAGATATTTATCTGCAAACATTTAGGCCCACTTTAATTATCATGGCAGCAGGCTAAGGAATCCTGGGATTTGCACCTTGGTGAAGTATTTAGAATTATCTCCTGAAGTATAATGGGGTGGCTGAATAGCTTCATGAGTTAGGTATCTGGCTGTGGAGCCAGAGGCTGGGAATTCAATTTCCCACTGTCACTACTGTGAGAAGATCTAACCTGTGTGGCCTTAGGCAAGCTGCACAGTCCCAGAATAGCCTCAGAAGACAGAAATGGCAAACCATCTTTGAGTACTCCCAAAACCTGGAAAGGGTCACCATAAGTCAGACTTGACTTGGCACATAATTGTTATTAGTAGTCGTATAAGTGAGTGTACTATAGGTCCCTAGCAGAGAGTTCTGAATACCTCACCAAAGTACAAGTCCCTGTAAAATGGAGCCACAGTAGTTAAAGCAGTATAAAAAATGATATAACGGTACAGTGCAGTCTTGCTGTCCCATCATAATCAGATACAAATCAAACTCTCAATTCTCTGAGTATGGATCCATATACAGTAGGCCCCTTATATCCACTGGGGATTGGTTCCAAGCCCCCCCCCCCCGGATACTGAAAACTGTGGATAATAGCAAATGCTGTATATACAGCATGGTAAAAGGGGCAAAAAGAGAGAGAAAAATATTTTCACATGCATTACCAGAACTGGCCTCTAGAGGGTGACAGAAACCATGTCATATATTCTTCACTAAAAAGTATTCATAGCAAGGTCTCTCGTTCCCTCTTGTGGCTGGTTCTGGTAATACATGTGAGAAAAAAATTATAGATTTTTTTTCTTTTAATATTTTAAATATTTTCAGACCGTGAATAAGTGAAACCATGGATACTGATCCCATGGATATGGGGGTCCTACTGTATAATCAAAAAATGGACCATTCATACGTAAGACGGAGATATCAGTGAGCTTCTTGGAAGTCTTGGTTGTTCATGACTTAGTGTACCTTGGCTCAATGATCTCTGACACTCTCTCCCTAGATGTCGAGCTGGATAAACACATTGGCAAAGCAGCTACCATGTTCTCTAGACTCACAAAGAGAGTACAGTAAGAAGCTGATGGCATATACCAAGATCCAGGTCTATAGAGCCTGTGTCCTGAGTACACTCCTGTACTGCAGTGAGTCCTGGACCCTTTGTGCACGGCAGGAGAGGAAGCTGAACACATTCCATATGCATGGTCTCCGACCACATTTTTGGTATCACCTGGCAGGACAAAGTTCCAAATAGAGTAGTCCTAGAGCTGGAATTTTTAGCATGTATACATTACTAAAACAGTGACGTCTATGTTGGCTTGGGCATGTCGTGAGAATGGCTGATGGTCGGATTCCAAAAGATCTCCTGTATGGAGAATTAGTGCGGGAAAATCGCCTCAGAGGGAGACCATAGCTGCGATACAAGGATATCTGCAAGCGGGATCTGAAGGCCTTAGGAATGGACCTCAACAGATAGGAAACCTTGACATCTGAGCATTCAGCCTGGAGGCAGGCGGTGCATCATGGCCTCTCCCATTTTGAAGAGACACTTGTCTAGCAGGCCGAGACAAAGAGGCTGTCCCAAAACCAGCAAAATCAGGGAGCTGGCCAGGGGACAGATTGTATTTGCCTTCAGTGTGGAAGGGATTGTCACTCTCGAATTGGCCTTCTCAGCCACACTAGACACTGTTCCAAGTCCTCCATACAGAGCACGTTACCATAGTCTCTCGAGACTGAAGGATGCCTAATCTAATCTTGGAAGTCTAAGGATTGAGTAAGTATGAAAGAGAAAGACAAACTATCACATAGGTGACTCCCCAGGGTGTAGGGCCCAAATCAATTCATTCATATTCACTGAAGGGTGATTTTGCCACTAGGAAGAACATGAGTGACAGTAGAAGGCATTTCACTGTGGCTCAAGAGATGGTGACAGCTTATCCTTTAACAGGGTTTTTTTTTTTTTTTGAAAGAAAACAGACTGGGATACTATAGCAGCTGATTTCCTGTGGGAGGGATTAGTCTTGATGATCTTTGATGTCTGTTTCAAATGCATGATTCTATGATCCTATAGTCAGCCTCTTATTTGGAATCAGTGGTTAGCGGGCTGGGAGACTTGGCAGGCGGGCAGGCAGACAGACAATTAGTGCGTATCTTGCTCTTTAGAAGTCATTGTGAAATCAAGAAGAAATCTGTTGACTTCAGCAAAACAACATAATTGGGGGAAAAGAAGAACAAACACAGTTATCTGAAGAGGAGTGATGTACTCACTGTGTCCCTATATTTTACAAAACTGAAACAGATATTGGTCCATTCCGATTTCATTTTCTCCATGTTTTTCTCTAAGGAATATTCCTTGCTAGCTGCTGCTCCTATAGGCTCTAGTCTAGAAATCAGAAATGGAAATCAGAAAATAATAAAGTACAAAGCAATATATGTTCAGGCACTAGAGAGACTAAAGTAATGGTGCAGGTTTTAATTAATTTACTTAGCAAATTAATCCTTTAAAAGATTTTAAAAACACACTACTGTGCAGGCCATGGCTGCATCTTTCTCCTGTTAAAAAAAAGTGAGGTCACTGAAATGTAATTTTGAGAAGGAGGGCCCAGGAGCTTGGAGGACTGGGTGGCTTGAAGAATACATGTACAGTAATGTCATTCCTTTCTTCTCCCCAGATATCCTCAGGTGTGTGAGCATCTGGCTGCACCAGAGATCAGGAAATTGAGGTGGGTGGGTTTGCAAGTAATTAATTATAGTTATAACCATTGCCCTGCCCACAAAAGTAATTTGTCACCATGGTAGTTACACATTTTTAAAAGTTGGTTGTTGGGTTAAAGTAGACACTAAAAGGAATGTGTATTCTCTTCAAATGAACAGTTTTGCCTCTGAAAAAGGGATTTCCACAAAGATGCATGCAAATGAAGCCCATGTTTACATACCAGTGAACACTCGTCATTTAAAATGTTTCTGTTTGTTGTAAGTTACTGAAATATTAAACTTTTTGGTTACTTATGAGGGGAAAACATCTAAATGTTACAAGCCACTGGGCTGTGGCAAAAAATACACTCTCCTTTCATCCATCTTGTTGCTGCCTCACCATTAACAAAAGAATGTGGAGCATGGCCTCATGAGACAACACTGACTTTGTAGACAATCATCACTCACTATCTGATGAGGCCACATCTTCATTACTATAAAAGTAACTTTAAAAATACAGTTATACCATAAAAGGAGTGAGGTTACCTCTTGTTAAGTTGTAACCATCACGTGATATTATATCTTTGCAACTAGAAAAATATATTAATCACAAGCAATGAGTTACTTATAACTTGAAACTGATTTGAAATATGGTGCTGGAGGAAAGCCTTGAGGATACCCTGGACTGCCAGAAAGATGAACAAAGGGATCCTAGAGCAAATCAAGCATGAATTATCTCTGGAGGCAAAAATGACAAAACTGAGGCCATAGCACTCTGAGCACATCCTAAGAAGGAAAAAGACAATTATGCTGCAAAAAGCCAAAGGCAGCAGGAAAAAATAAAGGCCAAATATGAGACGGGTCAACTCCAAACAGAAAACCACAGGCTTGAGTTTACAACAGAGTTGTTGAGGAGAGGACATGAGATCTCTCATTCATAGGGTTACGATAAGTCAGAGGTGATTTATCAGCAACAGTTATTTCCATGCTCTGGGCTGCATGTGGCCCCAGCCAAAACTTTGGCATCACTAACCTAGCAGTTATTTGTCACTGGTGCAAAACCTGAAAGAGTACCAGCTAGCAAGGAGAGACAATCAGGCTTGCAAAAGTTCATCCTCTGTATCCAGAACTTTAGCTGGAAACATAGAAGCTGACAACTGGAGCTGCAATCCAGATTCCAAACCCATTCTCCCCATCTCCGCTTATGATGTAGACAAAACCCAGGACTTATTCCAAGCCTGTTGCTCATAAAATTGGTTCATCATAAGGACACTTTTAAAAAAACACAGATGTAAACCAGAGCCCACCAAAGTTACAGAAGCCATAATGGCTGGCATATTCTAAGAAATGTCATCCCAAAAACAATATTCCCAAGCACTACTGTGTTCAATTAATGGGCTTCATACATTCTCCCCCTCACCAATAATTCTCCACAAATGCAGCTTGTAAAGAGTTTCCCAATTTTTCTTATAGGAAAGCAACTATTACATATTTGTTCATTTTCTTAAAGTATACAGTAAATACTCCCTCCACAAAAGCTTTGGGTTTTTTCTTACTTGTCAATATATTTTGAAAGCCCATATTCTAAAATATTCATGAGCGAAGTAGTTTCATCAGGTCTTATCTCATATCCAACTATATCACTGATCTGTAAATAAAAAGGTGCAGGAATCAAAAATGCCATCATGATAAGCAACAAGAAGAGGTTTCTCTGAGAACACTAATACTATTTTTCCTTTGCAAGCAACCAGAAAAGAGGTTTCTCTGAGAACTGGTTTTCCTTACAAGCTTGTAGTTTTGATCACTGACAGAATTATATGAAACAGAATGAAAAACATGATAGTGCTTAGAAAGGAGGAGTGGTGGAGGTTCAATTATCTTGCATTTCTTACATTAGAGAAACTTCAAGGGGGACATGGTAACATTTTATGCCATATATACAGCCCTGTTCACATATTCAGATACTATGATGTTTTTTAATGAGGTCAAGGTTAAGTGGGTCCAACTCAAGATATCTCACTGCCTGAGTTAAAGGATTAAACAATGTCTCCTTCATTCCACACAAAGAAGCCAATTGGCTTGACCAAGTTGAAAACAGTGGGAATGGGACAGTATCATCCACCAGTCCTAGGAGCAGTAATCCACCCAGTGTGTGCAAGACATGTTATATGGTGCACACAGCACATTCTGTGCTATATGGTGTACTAGGAGCAGCAGCTTAAGTGAGGCTATACCATATTACTGTGCATAAATGTCATTTTGTCTGATTTCAGAAGCTAAACAGGGTCGGGCCAGGGTAGTACTTGCATGGGAGACCACCAGCTAATACCAGGGATCTCTGGATTACTGCTAAGTAAAACTCTGGCTTGAAACCCCAGGGAGCTGCTGTCAGCCAGGGCTGATAATACTTGGCCAGGTACACTGAACATGGATTCAGTAAAAAGCACTTTCCCATGTTCCTATACTGCCCTCCACCATCCACTACCTAAACCAGTCACCTTACTTTGCCTAATTACAGTGCCAGCTCTGGATTGCACAACTCCACCATCTGCAGAACTTCCTTCTTCCTGGAGGAGGAAGCTCATCGGCTTGCATAAGGAATTGTGGATATAGATTTGCTCTCTCCATTAAAACAAATGAGGCAACCTGCATACCTGAAGACCCTGCTTGAGTTTCTAAATGTTTCTGGATTTTTAGATATTTCTCCTTACATTTCTAGGTCTATCTGGATTTCAGCTGCCAGTATGGCCAATGGTAAGAGATAACAGGAGTTGTAGTCTAATGTAGTTCAATGGTTGGGAACACTGCAATATACAGCGCATGCAGAAGTTTAGCAGAAATTCAGTCAGCCATGTGTTAATAAATGCTAAGAGCCTTTGTAAATCAGGTAAAGGGGGAAAGAGCTACAACCTGGTGAGAACAGGGTAATATTTAGTGCAACCAATAAGTTATGTGCATAACTCTTTCTTTAAAAAGAGGAAAGAAATTCACTTAAAATAGCCTTATTCATCGGACATCTGACATTATACAGCACCTGCTCCCAGTGTCTGTCTTTCATTCCACGATTGCATGCAATAGAGAGGACAGGAAGATGCTGCTTAAACTTGTCAATTTTAAATTTCACATTCTCCGCTAAACGCTTTGGCCCAGGAAGATCCACAAAAGACTTAGTTAGTTTGTACATAGTCCTCCACATGTTTGAGACTTCTTCACTGATTTCTTCAGCATTCATTTGTAGAAGAGGTCCTGAGTACAGAATTGGAAAAGATAAAGAACCTTTTTAGAAATTTCAACCTTTCTAAAAGGTTTCTGAAAAGTGTGCCCTGTAAAAAAACAAAGGTGATACAGTATTAAATTACATAAGGACTAGCCATGGAAGAACACTGAAGACTCAGAGAGGCTTTGTCTCTAGAATTGTCTCCACCATAAGGAAAAATGTTGCATTTCAACATGGAAAAGATCATTTCAGCATGGAGACAATTTCTGAAAAGTGCCTTTGAGAATGAAGACAGTATCCTTTCATAAATGACATTTTCTAAAATGCATTAGGATTTACAAACCTACTTATTTGTTTGCCTGTTACCTTTATATCTGCCTTACCTCCAGAGAACTCAGGTTGGTCAATATGTTTTTCTTTCTCTCACTTTATCCTCATAACTACCCTGTGAAGATCAGGCTGAGAGATGCTGACTGGCTCAAGGTCATTTTGTGGGGTTTATGGAACCTGGATCTTTCAAGTCCCTGTTCAACATTCTGTCGCACCACATGGGTCCTGCTTGTCATACATAGCAGACTCTTTCTTGGAGTATGGCAGGCAGGGCAGCATGTCTCAGCAGAAAAAAAATCAAGGGTAAAAGAAGAGCTGGATGCCCCAGCTGGCAGGCCTTCCCTAGAGACACAGGAAGCAGAGCCAGGGTCTGGCCTTTCCATCCCATCCAGATGACGAGGGATCCTCCAACGAGGAATAACCCTCAAGTTGCAGAGAACTATAGCATCTCAGAGTACAGGACAGCCGGACATATTTGAGACAGGCATGTTCTGACACAGGATGTCTCAGCTCCAGTGTTAGCTACAGTGGGATAAATACAGTGTTCAAATCCCAGCCCAGTTGATGAGAACAACTTTCCAACTTGACTTCTCTTGTTTCCTGCTCCTGACTCTCTTCACCCCTTGTGTCCTTACTTGAAAGCTCTCCTGACGACCTGAACCAGGCAGCCTAATGACTTCTCTTCTAGGTGCTCTCTGTTTGGATTGTTCAATTGGTATGGCTTTGATTTATAGAAGGACTCGAGCTTGAACTTTGACTATTGCTTCATCTGTTCCCAGAACTCTTGGTAACATCTTTCTCGTATACTGCCCTGGCCTTGATTTGGACTATGCTTCATCACAGACACTGCTCCAACTATTGACTCTATCTCCCAGCTTGCTGGGCACCCTGCATGGAGGACACTGACGTTTCTGCTTCCTAATAAGACCATCCACATTATATTTTTACCTCTATGTTCAGGAATGTTAAAAAAAAAGCAAAACTTGTTTTCAAGCAACTTATCAAGTGCCATGAATAAATTCTCACCATTCATCCATTCCTCAGATTTGACATGGAAATTATAAGCTGTTACCCAAAGCTGCTCAAAAGGTTGTTTGTGTGTGATGATGGTCTGAAGTAGAGGGAATTGGCTTTTTTCCCGTTCAAGTAGTTCCTCTTCCTTGTTAATCGCCTATAAGACACGCATTGCTTCTGTTGTCAAGTATGACTGGTACAACTTTAGCAAGAAGATGAAATCAGGAGGAGGGGAAGGGAGGTGCTCTTCAACTTTACACATTCTGTTCACAGTTAACATCTCTACCCAGAGGTAGCTAAGCATGAGCTTCACTGGATAATGAGGGACAGGCAGGTATATTAGCCTGTTGAAGCTAAAAAGGACAGTTTCATGGCCCCTAAAGACTGTCAAATTTTATTCAGCATAATGTTTAAGAGACTGCAGCCCATTTTTTCTGATGCATGATGAATCAGTTGCATGAGATTAAGTGGGCTTAATCTACAAATGCTTACACCGTGTAAAATCTGCTAGTCTTTGAGGAACAACAAGACTCTTTATTGCCGTTGTTACTGCATGGCCTAGATTCTATGAATCGGTCTTTATCTGTTTAAGGTCAAATATCATTGCCAAACAGAAAGAGGAAAGAAGAACCAAACCATCAGTGGATGGGTCATTTTAACCGAAGACAAACATAATGATTCATAATTCTCTTCAGTTTTAAAAACAACCATTACTAATCATGAAACCTGATATGTAACATGTTTGTTATGATCAATCAAAAGCATACATATTTTCTCTAATATCTTCAGACAAGAAACAAAAAAATGTATCTCTGGGGTCCTAAACAAAGAGCAAATAGAAAACAGTGACAATGTACTCCACTTTTCCCTTGGAGATGTTGATCTCAAGGTTTTAGATAATGTTTTTTCCAAATGAACAATGACTGTGGGTTAATTATTGGTCAGAATCCTATTGGTTTTGCACAGTACAAATCAGAAATCATAATCGGTATGTGCAATTGTGTTGCCTGGCAATCACATGCTCGCACATGCCATGTCCACATCCAGCTGCACACCTGGGCTTGCTCAGGGAAAACATATGGTAGGAAAATAGCAGAAATTGGTTGCACAATCCCCTTATGTACATGGTATTTTGCAAT
This sequence comes from Intellagama lesueurii, assembly GCA_037013535.1. Taxonomy (NCBI): domain Eukaryota; kingdom Metazoa; phylum Chordata; class Lepidosauria; order Squamata; family Agamidae; genus Intellagama; species Intellagama lesueurii. Next base: position 13,704,264 of record JBAJHW010000012.1, read on the forward strand.
AGGATTTTGACCATTAATTGGTTATACCTAAATGCCACTTCTCCTTCATTAGGTACATGCTCTCCCACTTCATCCTCAGCACAACCTTATGGAGACAGACCATACTGAGAGTGACTGGCTCAAGGTCATCCTGTGACTTTTATGGCCCTGTGGGATCTCCCAAGTCCCAATCAAACATCAAAATTAGTCTGATAACACACATGCTCATGCTATACCACAGCAGCTTATAGTATATCACCATGCCACTGGAGTAGCAACTTCTAGTTTTATGAAAAAGATAGACGACTGCCTCCCCATCTACTTTCTCTACTCCATGCATTGCTTTATATGTCTTTACCATTCCCCCACCATGCTTGTCTCTATTTATTTCCATATAAACTTACAGAGTTAGGCACTACACAATGAACAACAACATTAAATCAACATTTGCAAAGGGAAACCTATGAATACTGACTTCGTATTCAGCAAGGGCAAAGTCCAAATTCTTGGACAACTCATTAAATTTTTCAACATTGTTCTTCATTTCTTCCATGGTCATAACATCCTTCTTTCGAAAACTTTCAACTTCTTTGTTATAACCTTCAAGGACAGCCTCAAATTCTGAGCATCTGGTTAGAATCAAAGTAAAGCAAAGCTTACTGTCATATTTAAAGTTTATATCTCAATGGAAGTAAACAAAAATTTCAGAAAATGAACTGAAGAATGAAACTGTTGTGAAAGTATGTGACATGTCATTTCTTAATGAAATAAAGGACCTTTTACTTAATTTAACTTAACCAGATTTAAATTACATAAACACAATAGCCAGAATCTAACTGAAAAATTATGCCAGTATAATTCCACCAGCTGAGAAGTACCAGAAGTTAAAAAGTCAGCAGAGGCATGTACTGTTGAATGCCATGTTTCCTTGCCTGAAAAATGTGATACAACAGAAATGTCTAGGCTGACTTCTGAATTTGTGCTGAGATTTACACTGATGGAGTTTATGCTGGTGACGTAACTAACAGGCCTATGGACTATATCCATGTTAAATCATATTTAGAACAAACTCATTGAAATCAAAGAGATTAACTTAAGTCCTACTGATTTCAATTCAAAGGCTTATTCTGGATGTTTTAAAATAAGCTTCACTAATCACTTTGGTTCTTGAAAAGTGATGTCTGAAAAGAAGAGTCTCTTCTGTCTATGACGGATCTCCACTCAACGCATCATGCAGGAATATTAGGGTTGTGGCTAGTGTGGAGGGCCTCTGAAAGTAGAAGGCCTTTCCTCTTCAGATCCACTGCTTTTCGTGTGAGCAAAGCAATGATGAAAGGGGTGGGTGTGTGGGCTACAGCATTTCCTCTGCATATGTTCAGTAAACATGCTTAACTCCCATCCACTTGGATGGTCCATTTGAGCTCCCAAAATCACATTTTGTTGCAGAAATCACACAAAGCTAGACCTACAGGGCAGGTACTTTACGAACTTGAAACCTCAAAAAAAAAAACAAAAAAAAAACAGCTGGGCAAAATTTGTCCCAATGAATCTGTTGCTTTTCACCTTTAGGGTTCATTTTGTCAGCCAATGTAACGTATTAAAACGAAAAAAAGTTCCATGTTGTTTTTCAGCAAACCATGAGGCTGAGATGCAGAAACATCTTTTGTTTATATGAGGTTGGCACTATTTTTGTGTTCTTACAATAGAAGGCATGTATTTAATGTGAATTCTACTGTTCTTCCTTAATATAATGGAATTTCCATTTGCCCAGAAAATACCCCAGAAAATATGCAATACAGTATATGTTTCACCCTAAAATACACATTTTGTCCTAAAATATGTATGTTTGTACAAGTATCAATGTAAAAGAAGCATTTTGATATATATTTTGGTATGCATTTTGAAAGAACTATATCACAACATTTGGAAAAAGTGAAAGCATCTTGGAGTTCCCGTCTGAATATTAGTGCAAGAAGTGCAAACTAGCTTTGTTCGTTTAAATATATGGACTGAACAGAATGCTAAAAACCCATAAAAGCTGATACCTTTTAATTAAAGCAAGTTCTACATGATCTCTTCGGTTCATCAGCTGGTTCCTGCTGGTTTCAAAGATGATTTCAATCTCATCTGGCCAATGCAGAACGGTACTATTAAGTTTTATATCATCATCTACAAAGGGAAAATAAGTTTGCTGTTCAAAAACCATTTTTAAGAGAAGAAAATGACAGAAAGATAATAAGATTAGTCTCTAGCTTGTCCTCCAGGCAATTTAGGGCAGTATACAAAAGATTATACTACTTAATCTTGAACATAACCTGTACTGTCTCTATCACACAGTACTAAGACACTCTGGACTGGATCCAGGATTACTTATTTGTCTCTCACATTTCTCTCATACCCACGTCCTAAGCTTATTCTTCCTTTGTTTAACTGGTTTCTGGGCTGTCCTGAAACAGAGATCTCACACAAGCTACTTTTAGGTTTTAATCCCCAGATTACCCTTGGCTGTGCAAAATGTCTCATAGCTGCGTGAAGGATACATCAAGATTTAATGGATAATGATTTTAAGCTATAACTTTCCTTTAACTGTGTTTTCCTCTGTTTTAGCATTGAGACTGCCTTATAAATGTAACCTGTATTACGTTTAATGTCTTTTGCTGGTCATGGACTGTAATAACATAAAACTAAACTACCCAGAGCATCTTACAGAAATGATATTTATAAGATAGGTAAGTTATATTATTAAAATACAACTGAACATTATCATCATCATCATCATTGTCATCATGGCACTTCTTATTTCTCAGGATTACTGGTTTATAACAACACATCACAAAGGGTCAAGCCTAAAACTTAGAATTCAATTTGCAGGTGAGATGACATGTTTGGAAAACTACTCATTTTTAAAGTTGGTAACCAAAGATTTTGGAATGATCCTGAATGATGAAATCATTATTATGAGGAGGAGGATGGCCTGATCTTATGGATGCAAGAAAAAAAAAGTACCGCGCAAAAAAACCTGAAATTGAACAAAGATGAAAATTTCCACTGTGCATATCCACTTCTGGTTTCTTTTTTGAGGTTGAGGAACATCAGCTGGAGATCCAGGTTAAATTGACTGTTATTTGCAACTTTAAGAAAAGGGTCTCCCATGAATAAGATAAATAAGAATGTAGTGGTTCCTATGCTGTAGAATCCATATCTAAGTGGCTCCTTCAGGGGCTGCTTTTCTCTCTGGCTATTAATTCAAAAAGTTTTATGGAATGTGCTGCTGCTACATCTCTGTATGGAGATTTTTTATTGTATTTTAACTAGCTTATTTTAAAATTGTTTAAGATGGTTTTATACTTCATCTTTGATATTGTAAGCCCTCTTGGGAAAATTGCAGTCTTGAAAACTGCTAAGAAATATATGAAATAAATTTTGTTTCAAAATAAGGTGTTTATAATACAATTGGATATAATAATGGCATTGTTTAAGCAGCTGAAAAGAAAATATGTTTCTTCTGGGTTTTATACAGAGCAAGATTAGATTGGCATGACATTTGGCTTTGGATAAGTCAACATGAAACTTGTTTTCATGTACCTATCCCAAAACATCATGGTGAAAACATTTTGTTTAAAAATTTACAAATCATTTTGTTAAAAAACAAACAAACAGAACTTATAATAGTATTTCTTTCTCAGTTAAATTTAAAAGAGCTGATAGCAATACTACATTAAGTTTAAAGTGGTAGGCAGACATTTGGTACTTATAGATGCTTAGGTGCCAGAAATATACCACATTCCTGCTGATTCTCTTCCTTGTTACTGTTTGTGCTCAACTGCCCTCTATGAGCAAGTAAAGAACAAAGAGAAGAAGACACAGGTAACAGTCACCCCACACTCTTGTTCTGTCAAATGGTGTGCACTGGATCTAGAACAGGAGTAAGCAAAATGTAGCCCTCCAAATATTACCAGACTCCAACTCCCATCAGTTCCAGCTAGGAGGATCAATAGTGAAGGATGAGGGGGGTTGCAATTAGCAAATGTCTGGAACACTATATGAATGGGTGGGAATGAGAAGGAGGGTGGCCCTTCTGGGAGATGACCCCCCCCCCAAAAAAAACACATTTTTTTTCCTTGCCTGAAGCCAAGTCCAGCCTGACACAGGCACTCTCCTCTCATTGCTATCAATAAGAAAACTGAAAAGCAGGAATCTATCAGGCAAAAGGCAGAAAAGCAATGCATTCTCACCCATACACTCCTCCAACCCAAGCTGGAGCAAGCCAGCAGGGATGTGGAATTGATATCTCAATGGTCACAAGATTCCCCCCCCCCCCCCCACTTTGGGTGACTCATAGAATTCCTTTGCCTGGTGACGGTTTGAATGCCAGTCCACATCACAGATTCTTAGTCTGGCCCTAGTGCTGCATTTCTTGTTTGTTTCTTCATTTCAAAACCTACAAGGGAGATCCGCGTAGTCCATCAGGAATTCTAGCCGGTAGATAGCCTCTCTAATGTCACGACGGAGCTTGAAAACAGTCACGTCGCTGGATTTTTTCAGATAGGCTGTGAGCTCCACAAGCTCCTCTGTGTTCAAAGGCACTTCACTGACTTTGTCTGCAATTATGTTGTATTGATTGCAGATGCTATGAACAGAAAAAGAAAGGGGATGTGTAAATGACACAGCTATTACAAGGAATGAAAATATTTTTTTTCCTGAAACCACTCCTACTATATATTGCATTGCATTGCATTTGTATGTCTTTTGTATTCCTCTCTCTAAGGAGAGAAGAGTGAACTTTTGTCAGAAAGTTGTCCTGTCTAATCTGTTCAGGATTCTTAGGGATGCTCCGATATGTCATTGTCATCCAGGGTTAGACTTGCTGGGACTGGGAGAAGAATGTGGGAATAGCAAAAAGAGAGAAGACTGGATGCAGGAACCATCTTCCTCTCAATACAAACTGTAGAACTGCTTTGCTAGAGACTTTCACAAAATTAAAAAAAGAAAGACAGGAAAAAACCCCACACACACTGCCCTCAGCTCTATGACTTAAGATTGCTCTGCTCTGCCTTGCTCTCCCTCCTCCTCTAAATCATCTTTTATCTCTCAGCCAACTAGTTCCAGCAGTAAAAATTCCTGAAAATCAGAACATGGCCCCTTTAAATACTGCCAGTTTTCACAAATGGTGTGGTGCTAGAAATCCCGAACTTCCCCTAGCAATTCTCAACTTTCCCTAGGCAACTTAAACCTGCAGTTGGCCCCAGTCCAGATCTTTGCAGCAGCAACATTAAAGGAAAAATCTAATATTAAAGGAAACACTTGTTTCCTGCTCTTCTAATGGTTTCCCTCCAGACACACTGTTCCTTCAAAGCTCCATGTTTGAGCAATCAGACTCTCAAATTAAGTCCATGATAACCTCCCAGTGCCTAATTACAAAATGAAAGCAAACTAAATCTACAAGATGTGGAGGTGATGCATGCTTGTGCCAGGATAAATAATGTCTTTTACCTCTTAAAAGAGCTGGACTTTTTACAATGCACTATGTCAACTGGTTTGAGCTCTAGGATTAAACTACGCACTACAGATAGCCCATATTTAGAACAGGGAACTAACTTAGAGCTGAAAAGGTCTAATTGTCACAGCTGGATCTTTTCATAGCTCCTGCAGTTTAAATTAGTTTGCTTTGTTTTCCGATTGTTTTCTGGACATAAATGCAGGATTCATTTACCAGTATGATTTCTGAAACAGAAACAACTGCTGGAATCAAGTTTGTGGAACGCTAGTGTGATTTCAGATAAAATGACAAGTTATCTTAATGAATGACTTGGCCCTCACAGTTTTAGGTGCCTGCATCAAAACTCACAGGGAAACGTCCGAAACAGAAGAACAGATCAAGTACAAAATCCAAATCTTAAACCGTGAGACAAGCCAAAAGTCCAAAAAAACCGTAACAACAAGAAGTTCGCTCTAGAGATTGCCAAAGAAGTCCGATTTCAGCGGCGGCTAAAAGGAACTGAGGTATTACAGGAGGGTGGAGCATGCGCACCACAGGGGAACATCTTACTAATCACATGTTTTTAAGCTCTAGAAGATTCCGAGGAGTCCTGCGCAGGTGCAGTAAAACCCATCTGTGTACATTCACAGAGACCATGAAGAAGAATCAGTCTCTCTTTCCACCTAAGGCAGGGCAAACCAGTACCCAGATCTAGCATCATCACAACATACAGCAATTTGAAGAAAACTCAAGCCAGGGCTAAACATGGATTTCTACCATCTCTATATTAAGACAGCCCTTACCAGACTTTCCTGGTGAGATTCAAGGGAATTAAGACTTTAAATGAGAGAAGTCTTTTCATTCAGAGTCCCAAAAAGTCAATAAAATACAGGTAGCAAGATCAATAGGGGAGGGAAGTTTCCCCTAAAACTCTAGATACATAAAATTGTAAAACCTTCATAGATGTTATGTATAAGGACATGAAACCTGAGAGGTCCTGGTCTCTTCCATTTATATATTTGAAACCTTAATAACAAAGATTTAATGTAACCACAAGTCAAACACTGCTGGGCTAAAATCTTCCTGCATGCAGGTGAAGAAATACGTTCTTACAGGACAGACATCTGAATCTGCTTTCTCATTAAGAACCTGCCAGGATAATCTTGTCTACATAAAACAAAAGTAATGCAGGTTCATTTCCCATCAGAAAGCCTCCTGCAGATTGACACAAATGCTGTTAAATTTAAACTCTCAGAATCTGGCCTCAGAACCAGGACAACGCTTGTTCGGAATATTTGCACAGCCCATTTTTCAGTGTGAAATAAATGTTCAACATGCCTATCAAAATAAATATATAATCTGCACAAAGGCAACTGAATACAACCAAAACCAGAATCTTAAAGATGGTTAAAATGGCAGAGAAGTATAATAAAATCAATACAACCAACAGAAACATAGCAAACATACTAATCCTCCATAAAAGAATTCTACCTAACACCATAAGGCAGGAGGAGGTGAAGCCAGGAAAATACCCAATAACTGAATCCATATAAAAATTCTAAATGATCATCCTTTTACAAAAAGTTAATAAATAATGGAAAGAGTAGTGTATTCCTTTCTTATTTATCCCTATAGCTATGCAATGCCAGTGGCCTAAGACTAGCCACTATATTTCTGTGTGATACTGGATATGTTTGCAGTTACAATATGGCATGGTGATCAGAGTGTTGGAAGGGGTGATGGGAGATCCAGCTTCAAGTTTCAATTGAGCCATGAAACTCCCTGGGTGTTGTTGGGTCAATCATTTTGTCTCATTCCTCCCATGGTTCTTGTGAAGTTAAAGGAAGAGAAGAAACAAACAGATGCACCACTGGGAGCTTTTTGGAAGAAAGACACGGTATAAAGGAAAGCAATAACAGGGGAAGCGCAGGACAGTTGGCCATTCCATTTAAAAGCGACAACAGCCAAAGATTGGTTTTGTACACAATTTTCCTTGAGTAAATAAAAAGGCATGAATAAAAAGTTTTTCACTCTATAAGTTCACCATGCAAGCGTCTCAAGGAAGCCGTTGTGTAGCCACCATGCCAACAGCAAAAAGACTTTCTCCTTAGTAGCCACCCATCAGATTTTATTTGGCAAGGATAAATAGAAGAGGACCTCCAAAGTACAGGTAAGGTATGGAGAAGGTGATATTTCAGGTAACCTGGTCTCAAGCCTCAAAGGGCTTAACAGATTAAGGCAAACTTTTCCAATTCATTTGAAGTGAACCTGATAATGTCCTGGTAGCCAACGTAGCCAGTAAACAAGATAATATTTATTTGGACAGGAGTAGCTCTCCAGGGATCTTTCATCTCGCCTCCTAATGCCTAATGTGGAAAGGTTAGTGACTAAATTTAAAGTCATCTGCATGCCAGAAATGGGCTTTGCTGCTTTTGGCAACTGTCTGCACTATGCCACTGTGGAACTGGTACAACCGTATGACTCCAGTGATGAAATTGATAAGTTTTCTTCTCAGTTTTCTTTCTTTCTTGATAAACTACAAAGATCCTCTCAAGCAGTTGTCTGGATTTTGACTGAGAGGTTAATGGTACTAAAACCAGTCCTTGCCTCAACAAGCTACTGGAAGTTTTTGCAGTGTTGTGTGTGAGAGTGGTGGCAGCTACCTTTTGCAAGTTTGTCAGCACCTACCCTTGGGGAATCTTGTTTTTGTGTTAAACTCACCAGAGCACCTCAAAGTCTGGGAGTCTAGACACGTATTGGCAGTGATACGGTTCCAGTCAAACGTCCAATCGACACCACATCTGACTCTCCCTGGGCACTCCCACCCTAGAATGAGCAAGAGTAGTGTGGCTGAGTGACTGCAAGGAGAGGGGCTTGACTGGGGAACCATGACAACTCCATTCACCTCTAGTTAAAGTTATCAACTCATTGAAACGTACCTCTGGTTTACCTCCCTGTTCTCCTCTACTGTAAACTCAATCAGCCTGTCTTTCAGCCTTTGAGTCCGGCTGCAAAGCTCTTCATTCAACTTTGATGCATCAAGGCAGAACATGGCCAGAGGGACTGTGACATGCATTAAGGCAATTTCCTTTTTCAGTTTTGTCAGACCATCAATCTTCTGTATAAAGATAAAGTGGCCATCAGCATCCACCACTATCAACTAGCAATAACAATAACAACAATATAATAATGTTAGGGTATTTATTATAAATAAGATTGACATTTGTCTTCACATAGGTTGCAAAGGAGAAGAGCCTATAAATATCTGAAGCCTAAACATAGTTGTCTTCAGTGGGTGAGAAGGGAGGTCAGCCATGATCTTGTAGGATATTCTAGCCATACATTCTCACATTTTCAGGACCTTTGCCTTCCTGTCTCAGTATGGCAGAAAAATCAACCATGCAACTGTATACACTTAGATGTTAGCTAGGCTCTTATTCAAAGTAAAAGAGAAATGAGGCTAACTATTCAAGATTTTGTCTTTCTTTGTAGTGTTGATCTTTGTTTAATCAACTTCGAGTTAAGAAATAAAAAAAAAATTAAAGGTTTTTCTGCAGTACCAATCCAGAATCAAGATTTCTTAGGTCTCAAAATTTCTCCAAACCACAGAACCTTATATAAGGACACCAAAGTCTGGTGAAGTTTTTGATGGTGTTCAATTAAATAACAACATAAAAGGAGCAGCACAAAAAGAAAAGGTGGACTGAAAGGTGGAACATAAAAACATGCCTACCTTCCAATAGATCTAAGGCTCTCAGATCAAGAAAATGTAAAAATAAAGAACAAAGTCTCTATATGCAAGGTTTATATTCTGAAATAAAGGTCATTCTAATTCTTCTATTAAAGTAGGGGTGGGTAAAAAAAAAGTGGGGAAAGCATGCTGCTTATATACCACCCATAGCCCTTAAAGCACTCTCTGGGTAGTTTACAAGTTAATTATGCAGGCCACACATTGCCCTGGCTCCCAGCACGCTGGGTGGGTACTCAAGTTACCAACCTCCAATGGATGGAAGGCTGAGTGAACCTTGAGCCAGCTACCTGGGATAGAACCCAGGTTGTGAGCAGAGTTTTGGATGCAATACTACAGTTTAACTGTGCTACAAGGCTCCAAAGGACAGAGAGCTGTTCTTTGGATGTTCTTTAACTGCAACTCCCAGTAGCCCAAGTCTGCATAGCCAGTGGTCAGGAATGCTGGAAACTGTAATCCAACAACTTTCTCTATGCTTGTATTGCAGTAACCCAGAGAAGTCTCTTGCATCAGGTATGGGCAACCTGTAGTCCTCAGCCAACTGCTAGACCACAACTCCCCTCATACTTAACCGTTAGCAATGCCATGAGTGTTGGGGTATATCTGCATCTAGAGGGTCACAGCTTCCTCACTACATCTGAGATGAGATGTTACCTTGTTCAGGTCTCTAGGAGACATGATCAGACTGTGGAAAAAGGCCTGACAATGTTACTAGAGTGAAAAACCCTCCAATACGTAGCTCATGGAACAGGTGTTCATGGAACAGCTCCAAATTTGTGGGGGTATCCCCACACAAGCTGCCTATGTCTGTGGGCATAATTTTCTGCACTGTTAATATAGCTTAAAGTGTTGTTCCAGAAGTACACTGTGCCTCTTTGCAGACATGATGTTCTTCAGCATAGACAAGTTAGTCCTTTCCAACATTTGTAGATTTCTCCACAAACATTACTTTCAGTCATGCAATATGCTTACCAGCACAAAATCATCCAGATCGTGTCTTTTGCTTAAAAAATCAGTCACATCTTGTTCTGCATTGTTATTTAGGAGATCACTGTATTTCTTGTACACATTTAAATATCTTAAATACAGAAGAAACATAGAAGAAAAAGAAATTATTTATATTAGGATCAATAGCAATTAAGAATAAATACCCCAAAGAACAGCAAATGGCAGCAAATAATGTTTCTCTATCAGTGAAAGGCAGACTTCAGATTTTCAGGGACCTGCTTCATTTTTAATTCAAATTCTGTAAAATAGTGGCTCAGGCAACTGAACAGACATTACCCTGTTTCCCCCAAAATAAAACCTCACCTGAAAATAAGCCCTAGTATGATTTTTCAAAATGCTCGAAATATAAGCCCTGCCCCAAAAATAAGCCCCAGTTAAGTGAAACCCCGCCCTCCACCATTGTGCAGCAACCAGAAGATGATATGACTGTAAAATAAAACATTCCCTGAAAATAAGCCCTAATGAGTTTTTTGGAGCAAAAATTAATATAAGACCCTGTCTTATTTTCGGGGAAACACAGTAGTAACTAAGGAACTGCAAGCCCAGCTCAAGACATTTTGCTGCTGAAGGCAATAGAGAGCAAAGTTGTTTTCTATTCCTATATACTTGTTGTTGTTTAGTCGCTAAGTCGTGTCCGACTCTTCGTGACCCCATGGACCAGAGCACGCCAGGCCCTCCTGTCTTCCACTGCCTCCCAGAGTTTGGTCAAATTCATCTTGGTAGCTTCGATGACACTGTCCATCCATCTCGTCCTCTGTCGTCCCCTTCTCCTCTTGCCTTCACACTGCATCAGGGTCTTTTCCAGGGAGTTTTCTCCTCTCATGAGATGGCCAAAGTATCCTCAGCTTCAGGATCTGTCCTTCCAGTGAGCACTCAGGGTTGATTTCCTTCAGAATGGATAGGTTTGTTCTCTTTGCAGTCCAGGGGACTCTCAAGAGTCTCCTCCAGCACCACAATTCAAAAGCATCAATTCTTCGGTGGTCAGCCCTCTTTATGGTCCAGCTCTCACTTCCATACATCGCTACTGGAAAAACCATAGCTTTGACTATGCAGACTTTTGTCAGCAAGGTGATGTCTCTGCTTTTTAAGATGCTGTCTAGGTTTGTCATTGCTTTCCTCCCAAGAAACAGGCATCTTTTAATTTCATGGCTGCTGTCACCATCTGCAGTGATCATGGAGCCCAAAAGTAAAATCTGTCACTGCCTCCATATCTTCCCCTTCTATTTGCCAAGAGGTGATGGGACCAGTGGCCATGATCTTAGTTTTTTTGATGTTGAGCTTCAGACCATTTTTTGCTCTCTCCTCTTTCACCCTCATTAAGAGGTTCCTTAATTCCTCCTCACTTTCTGGCATCAGAGTGGTATCATCTGCATATCTGAGGTTGTTGGTATTTCTTCCGGCAATCTTAATTCCGGTTTGGGATTCATCCAGTCCTGCCTTTCGCATGATGTATTCTGCATATAAGTTAAATAAACAGGGAGACAATATACAGCCTTGTCGTACTCCTTGCCCAATTTCCTCCTAACTACTAATCAGTTGTTCCATATCTAGTTCTAACTGTTGCTTCCTGTCCCACATAGAGATTTCTCAGGAGATAGATAAGATGGTCAGGCACTCCCATTTAAGAACTTGCCATAGTTTGTTGTGGTCCACACAGTCAAAGGGTTTTGCGTAGTCAATGAAGCACAAGTAGATGTTTTTCTGGAACTCTCTGGCTTTCTCCATAATCCAGCGCATGTTAGCAATTTGGTCTCGAGTTCCTCTGCCCCTTCGAAATCCAGCTTGTACTTCTGGGAGTTCTCGGTCCACATACTGCTGAAGCCTACCTTGTAGGATTTTGAGCATAACCTTGCTAGCGTGTGAAATGAGTGCAATTGTACAGTAGTTGGAGCATTCTTTGGCACTGCCCTTGGGAATGGGATGTAGACTGATCTTTTCCAATCCTCTGGCCACTGCTGAGTTTTCCAAACTTGCTGGCATATTGAGTGTAGCACCTTAACAGCGTCATCTTTTAAGATTTTAAATAGTTCAACTGGAATGCCATCACCTCCACTGGCCTTGTTGTTAGCCATGCTTTCTAAGGCCCACTTGACTTCACTCTCCAGGATGTCTGGCTCAAGGTCAGCAACCACACTATCTGGGTTGTCCAGGACATACAGATCTTTCTGGTATAATTCCTCTGTGTATTCTTGCCACCTCTTCTTGATGTCTTCTGCTTCTGTGAGGTCCCTCCCATTTTTGTCCTTTATCATGTCCATCTTTGCACAAAATGTTCCTTTAATATCTCCAATTTTCTTGAACAGAACTCTGGTTTTTCCCTTTCTATTCTTTTCCTCTATTTCTTTGCACTGTTCGTTTAAGAAGGCCCTCTTGTCTCTCCTTGCTATTCTTTGGAAGTCTACATTCAATTTTCTGTAACTTTCCCTATCTCCCTTGCATTTTGTTTCCCTTCTCTTCTCTGCTATCTGTAAGGCCTCGTTGGACAGCCACTTTGCTTTCTTGCATTTCCTTTTCTTTGGGATGGTTTTTGTTGCTGTCTCCTGTACAATGTTACGAGCCTCCATCCATAGTTCTTCAGGCACTCTGTCCACCAAATCTAGTTCCTTAAATCTGTTCTTCACTTCCACTGTGTATTCATAAGGGATTTGGTTTAGATTATAATTCCTCTATACTACCCACCATACAAAATCTGAATGAAATGCCAGTTGAATCTTAGTTGCAACAGATCAGTCTAAGCAATCAGGACAAGGCCTGTTTTTTAGTAGGGTGGAAAAACTGAAATAACTGGGAATGTTTAGCCTCGAGAAAAGAAGACTGAAGGGAGATATGATAGCACTTCTAAAATACTTGAAAGGTAGTCAGGAGGGGCAGGATCTGTTTTCGACCATCCCAGAGTGCAGGAAACGTAACAATGGGCTCAACATACAGGAAGCCAGATTTAGGCTGAATATCAGAAAAAAAATTCTTAACTGTTAGAGCAGTATGACAATGGAACCAATTACCTCCGGAGATGATGAGAGCTCTAATGCTGGAGGCATTCAGGAGAAAATAGGACAACAATCTGTCTGATCTGCTTTGATTTGGATTCCTGCATTGAACTTGATGGCCTTATACTCCACTTCCAACTCCATGATTCTATGATTCTATGAATGGCCTGAAGAAGAGCAGCTAAAGAACTGCCACTGCTGTGTGCCATCATCCACCACCTAAGGACTTACTCTGTCTAATGGTAGGGCCTGTTCTGCTGAAACGAATGACGAGCATCCTTTCAAATTTCCTGCCAGTGTAATAACACAGGCTTGCACACTGTACAAGTCCTCACAGAAGAAAACTCACCGTCTGCTTTTCAACACTTGGGCAAGGAGGGTAATCCTTCATTACTCTGCTGACTCAGTTGGATACTGGCCAGTATGTCTAAGCAGATGTCCATAAATTTTTAATCGATAAGCCATAGCCTTTGAGTTTGCAGGCGCTAAGCAGGGCTGTTGAGGACAGGGCATTTTGGAGGCTGCTCATTCATAGGGTTACTATAAGTTGGAGGTGACTTGATGGCACAAAACCACCACCACCACCACCACCACCACAACGTAGCTTACAACTATTTTCACAGAAATATCCACTTTTTCCCCTCCTCCAGCCTTTAGTAACTTAACTCTTAGTGGAAAGGGTAGCTGTTTTCTTGTTGGAATTTAGAGAAGGTTGCCAGGCTTCTTCAAATCACCCAGAAATCTATAAAGAAAACCCAGTCTACTTTCTGCCCACCCTTTTTCTAAACAAACAAACAAACAACAGAATTAGCAACATACATGACTTACTTTTTTGGACCAACTAGATTGAGATCAAATATCTCAGCTGTTTTTTTCACATATTCTGAAACTAAAGATTCATCTTCTTGGACAGTATGAAGAATTAAATCATCTCCTTTTAATTCTGGGAAAAGTTTAACCTGAACCTAAAAAAATAAGAAGGGAGGAGAGATCCCACAGCAGAAATGGGAGGATACAAATACAAGAAGTGTAGCATGCTGTTCATGGAAAACATTTTAACCTTTTATAAAGTTTGAGCAGATATGACAACAATGCAAGTACATCTCAGAAACATTTAGCCTCCTTACACAGAAATAAAGCACAAAGGGTTCCACAGGATGTACATATATACATAAATACATCCTACAGTCATACCATTGAAGACTTGATTAACAGAATTCTGAAGGCGCATCAGGATGGCACATCTGTTTCTTCTCCATTTGCACCAGTTGATGCTATTTGGTGAGGAATGAGTGTGGCTCTTACTAGGGCACCTGTTCATACTTATTCTTAAAACCCCACTTCTCTTTTCTTTAACAAATCAGCATCTTTCTAAGAAATGCTTCAAAATATATCATGAAGCTTGAAGGAATGCTTTTATAATGATCATCTATGGCAGATTTTTTTAAAAGTACATTAGCACTTTATTTGAAAGCTTCTGATCTGAGCCTTTTTCAACTGAGGCTCCCCACACTGCTGATCTACTTTTAAGAGTCATTCCTAAAGTAGAACTTTCACAGTAACATTTTTAAAAATAGTGAGGAAACCATTTCAGCCCTTCAAGAAATGATATTTTATCCTGGACCTTTGTTTTGTTTTACAAAAAAATTAGTACTACCATTGAAAGCTTCAACCCCAGAAGCTTTGCCTCCTCGACTCTGCCATTGTACAAAGTGAAATAAAAAGAACATGGGCTTTTACAGCCAGAGTATTTGTCACTCATTCTCACTGTTTGTAAGTATTGCATCACCCAACTGGTGGGGAAAAAAATGTGAATGCCATTCAGCACACAGCCAGGAATAGACAGGAGCACAAATGGTCCATCTGGATGACCCCTGAAAATAATACAGTTGTATCCAGACTTCCTGTGTGACTACACAGTGAGCAAAATGTGAATTCACTAGCATTCACTCACTGTGCAGTTGCACTAAGGAATTTAGACATGTTTGATTTAAGTGGCCAGGCTTAAATCGAACGGCTTGCTTACAGCTCTAGTGATAGCCCTGTGGTTGGCACTGCTCAAAGAAATGCACTGACAAGCCTGATGGCCCCTTCCTCTCTCTGTTTCTTTTTGTTTCCTCTTCTTAGCTTAAAAAAAATCATTTCTGTCAAAGCTTTGCTCTCTGTCCTTAAGATGTTCAAACAACAAAACAAAACAGGAGTGTTGCTCACAAGGAGAAACTTTAAAAGAAGAAGAAAAAGAGTCCTGAGAGAGAGGTCTTGCCAGGGAGAGTGTGTACTGGCATTGCCATGGGTGTGCATGTGTGCTCATCCTCCTTCATGAGATAAGAGGCAAGAGGAAAGGTGCTTTGTGTGTGCGGGTGTGCGTGCGGCTTGTCTTCCCTTTCGGCATTGGCTCAAGTAATCATACGACTGAAATAAAGCAAAAGGATCCATATTTTAAAAAGCAAAAGGCTTGGTGGCAGAGGGGAATAAACTACAGGTGGGTGGCAGGACTCTGGGCTGATTTGCATTTCCTGCTGCGTTGTGTGATCAGTGGAAAAAATACAAATTAACCCACCACAAACCCATAGTATTTTCCAAATTTTTTTGCTACTTTGGTTGCCATCGCTTTTAGAATAGATACATTATAGATACCAATTAGCCATTACTAACATAAATCCTGTTTATTTGAGTGGGGCTATTTCATGGGAAGGGCAATTTTGAAAGGTATGGGGGAAATTCCGGGCTCCAGGACCCTTCAGGGGATGCCCAGACCACCAAAATGAAAGAAAGAAAGAAAGAAAGAAAGAAAGAAAGAAAGAAAGAAAGAAAGGAAGGAAGGAAGGAAGGAAGGAAGGAAGGAAGGAAGGAAGGAAGGAAGGAAGGAAGGAAGGAAGAAAGAAAGAAAGAAAGAAAGAAAGAAAGAAAGAAAGAAAGAAAGAAAGAAAGAAAGAAAGAAAGAAAGAAAGAAAGAAAGAAAGAAAAATTAACAGTTGCTACAAGTCCATTTCCAGACTTGGGGGAAAATCATTATGTGAATATATTAGACCAAAGAAAACCAAAGAGGGAGACAAAAACATTGTAGCACCTTAAAGACTAACTGCTATAATAGTTTGAGAAGGACTGTGACTAATTTAAAAGGTGAACTGCCCACTTAGAGTCTTCAAGCACTGGCCATCCATCTTTTTTATTTTATTTTCTTTTTGAGAAACAGGGGGTTAGAGGCCAGAAAAAATGGTCTGCACACAGCTCCAGAATTGCACTTTACTGTACCTGGCCCGACCTATGTATGACATGCATCAGGATAATATATTTTAAAAGTGTCTGCTCATGATTACATATGAATTGACACCCAGAGTCACAGAAAGACATGGCTTTGATTACGAGGTGTGGCCTTGTACAGTTGATTCCTCCCACCCCAACCAATCTGACTAGCCAAGAAGACTAAGGGTCAGCTGAACTGAAATTGTTGAATCCAAACCCCTCCTAGCAGAATGAGATTGAACATTATTACTGTTAGGACTAACCTCATCATGGGTAATCTTGTACTGGCCTACTGGCTGTGCCCCTGGGATGGATCTTGGCTTCTCTGTCAATCATAGCCCTTCCCTGCCCCACTTCTGGCTGAAAGATCTTAGCCAGCAGCACAGTTCTGCTGGAAGACTTCTGCCAGGAGAAGAGGCTTCTGTCTATTCCCATCTTTCTGCAAACAATGTTTCTTTGGTATATAATTGCACTGTTAGGTTGCAATACAATGCAACCTACCTAGGAACTAACCGAGTTCAACATATTTGGTTAATGTCTCAGTAAACCTGGACATTATTATGCCCCTGTGTATTTGTTTACCTTTGGAAGTCCTTCAGAATTCTTTAGGATCTCCATGAAGCAGCGGTAGATTAAATCCCAGCAGGCTCTTGCATCTGGCTCAAAGACAATTTTTGGATCCTCTACATCCAGTTTTATTACCAGTATTTGTGGTATAAAAAACTGTATTTCACTGTATGCTTCTCCAAAGTCATTACCATCCTCAAGACAAGGAAAGAACACTTGTTACGCATTATGTGCTGTTAATTTGCATCCAACTTACGAAGGCTCTAATACGATTTTCAAGGTATGTGAAATATTTCAGGAGTGGTTTTACCAGTGCCGCCCCCACTGCGTTTCCATAGCTGAGTGAGGATTTGAAGCTAGGTCTCCTGAGACCTAGTTTGACACTCTATGCAGTACACTACATATCTGGCAGATAAAAAAGAACCTCTTGCAGGAGATCATGGTCAGTCTCTCCTTCTCCCCCTAACTCTCCTTTCACACATACATACACTCCTTCTATCTACACCACCACTAGCATGCCTGGGTTGCTGTGAAGGGACAGACCTATTTAGCCAGATAGCTCAAAGAATTAGGTACCTGTCTGCAGAACTGGAAGTTGGGAGTTCAGTTCCCTACTGTGCCTCTCAGGAGATGAGCTTATGTAGCCTTGGTCAAAGTATATGTCCCAAGAGTGCCCCCAGAAGAAGGGAATGCTAAACTGGATCATGAGGCATATGTTGCCCTTGGGCCATAGATGGCTACTTTTTATCCATGCCCACAAGTTCTTTCATTTTGCTATGTTTTAAAAAATATTTTGTCTATTTATTTTGCCACTTGCATGTTGTCTCACAGGGGTGAATAAAATTAATTGATTATTTAATAATAATATACATGAACAATATGCAAACAAGCTGCACAAATGTATAGAAATTTTATGTTTATATCATACTTCAAAACAAAGTGAAATGATCAACTCTACGTACCTGGTGTATCTTAAAAAAGGAAAGGAGGTCTTCTAATGAATTGATTACCATCTCCCGTAGCTGTAAGGACATGAGAACTGCTACTGAGGCAAAATACTCTTCTATCTGTTGAGAAGAATCCAGGTCATTCTGGGGAGCAAGATGAAGCCAGTTTTGCTTCTGTTCAATGAAGAGGTCTGCACATGTGGGAATCCATCTGCAATATGCAAGTTACCTTTGATTTGATTATACTGTGTGCAAATTCCTTTGAACGATGTCGTACAATCTGCCTTGGGAACCATGTAGTGGAAAAGTGATGTAAAAATAGGCTTAAAGATAAGTGATTTCAAGCTATATTTGAATTAACCTTAGCAACCTAAATCAGTCAATGAAATTGTGTTAAGTAGTGCCCAATACTGTGCTGTAAATTTCTTGAAGCAGCACTCAGAAAAGTTACTTTTTTTATTACAGTTCTCAGAATCTCTCAACCAGGATTTCCCAAGAACTGCCCTGTAGGTGACCAACCTCAGTCCTATGGAAAGGTTCTGGTGGTCCCTTCCTACTCTTCCTGTGTGCAGGGGCCCCTCCAGTTTTCAAAAGCCTCTGGTACGATGATATCCAGGAGTCCCTTTTATGAAATCTGTTCTCTGTCCCCCATCTTGCAAGAGATGGCTGGCTCCTACTCAAAACTCATGAATGTGGGGAAAGAGAAAGGTAACATCATGTTGCGCCCCATTCCCTCTGGCCCTTCCATCACTGGCATCTCACTCCATCTACTTCCAGCATGTGTCTCCTAACAATTTGCACCCAGATAATATGGCCCTTGACAGAAAAATGTGGATTATATCCATTGCCTAGACCGCACATGACATATAACTACATAGCAATATCCATTTGATACTACTTTAGCTGTCATTTTTCCATCCTAAGGAACTCTGGGATTTGTAGTTTTGTGTGGTGCTCAGAACACTCTTCTCTAGTGTATTACCCTGAATCACAATTCCCAGGGTATCTCAGAAGAGATACTGAGCATTAGATCAATTTAATTCTGCCATGTGGACAGGCCTTGTGATTCAATAGGCAGCCAGGCCTTAATAGGCTCCTATCCCCAGTAACGACCAGGGATAGGTCTACTGTGCCACAATCTTCCCTCTTTTTCAATGCAGCTGTGGTTTATATACCACAGAGGATCATGTCAAGACAACAGTATTGGCAGTTGTGTTTGCATTTGACCTGGACAATCTTTACATCTGTCCTGACTGATCACAGCTCAGAATAATCCATCTGACTCACAGTCCTAGCAAAAGCTGAGCTTTCAGCAAAGACTTGGGCAAATAAAGTTTTGAAGCCGTACAGAGATTTTTGCAGTTCTTTATAATCAAGTTCCTTGTACTTGATGTTGATGTTTATATTAAATATTTATTTTCTTACAAAAGAAAAAACAAAGGACTGCTACAGTAATAACAATGTTTCTTTTAGCTGTGAAAATTACTTTTAGGACTTTGTGGAGGCAATATTATGAATATTATAGTGGTTTTAGAATGCCCAGAGCACTCTAGGCACACACAGACTCATGAGAACAAGTTTAAAGTGTCAATATATGAAATGGTTTCCTATGCCATTTGAATCAATATCACAAGACTGCAGCAACCTACTCATATATTCATTTTTATTATTCAGAGCACACAAATCTCAAGTGTGAAAAAATTCAACACCCGCACTGAAGCACTGATGAATTTAGGAGGCCTAGCAAGCACACACTTACATCTGTTATCCTATGGTTCTAGTTTTTGACCGAACATATTGATCTAAAATAGATTTAAATATTTAAACTAAGACAGCAAAAGCAGGCACATAAGCAAAGGGATACAGAATGTTTCATTGTCAGTAGCTTCAATCTATGCTGCTCCAAAGCATTTGCTCTAAGGGCTTTGAAATGAAATGAGCTCAGAAAGGATTTGCTATGATCAAAGACAGAAATGAATAGGTTTAAAATATTTTTGCTTTTTCTCATTCTATTGTTTCCACATGGGCTCCTCTGTGGGCAGAACAACAACAGACTTCATCTGACAAATTGAAAGGTTTGTCACAGAGGAAACTTGGGTTACAGTCCTGTCTCCACTTCCCAGATGAGGCTTATTTCTGAGTAGCCATGGGTATTGTTGTAGCATAAATGAATTGGACTAAAAGTGAGATCTGACATTCTGCAGTGCAGACCTGGGCAGAAGACAGGTCAAGGCCTATGAGGCAACTGGGGGTGATTTGTGATAATTGGGAAGGATTCCTGACACTGAATCACAGGTGACCTTACTATTAGTCATAGTGAGGTGACTGACTCACATAGCACATTGCGATGGGCAGCACATTCTACAAGATCGCACCATGCCAGGGATCCAGCTGCTGTGAAGAGTTATTTTGCATGGCTCTCCAGAGCTGAGACATTCCCCATTGACCAATAACTGATTCTGTACAGACTGACAGCTGTAAGCTGTAAATCAAGAAGTTTGAATCTTCCAGAAGCTCAACAGGTGGTCTCTTAACTTCATCTCCTCCATAATACCGGAGCATACCAGCTCTAGCAGTTTCAGCAACCAAATCTAGGGTTCTTTCCTCACATCCTACACCTGAATGGGTCCCCTGAACAATGAACATAAATTTTCTATTTTTGCCTTATTACAAGTATTAATACCCATAAGTTCAGCATAGCTTAGTGCATCCTGTTAGTGTATGTACCAATTTTTCTTATAATCTGATAATATAGTAAGACCTCCTTATAAGCAGGATGAGTATCTGCTAATTAACTTATCCACGCCTGAATATATTAAAAACATTAAAAGAACAATCCTAGAAATTTATATTTCTAAAACTGAAGTTAATAGAACTGGCCACTATAGGGAGCATGAGACCATGTTATGTATAGCGTTCACTAGAGAAATATATTTCCATTATGTTATTAGCAGAACTAGCTACTAGAGGGAACCAGAGACCATGCTATGTATAGCATTCACTACAATCTATGTTTTTCAGCATCCGCAGCAGGGGGTTGGAAACGATTTCCCACTGATACGGGGATCCTACTGTAATTAATATTTTGTAAGAAACATTCTGACCTGTTTAGAAGAATATCATGAGCTTCCTGACATTGTTTTCGGATCAAATCTTCAAATTCATTGGGCAGTAATGGCAAATCATCTGTGAGGATTTCCTTGGTACGAATGAACCTCAGTTCACAAAACCTGTGTGTGTGTAGAATACATGGTTACAATAAATTCTAATTGTGTAATAAGTTAGTAGCAGATAGTTCTAATGGGGTGGGTGAAAACACTGTTTCTCTCATATTTTGATAATGATTTATTGAAATTCGTAATTTCCTTCACACATGAGATTGAAGCATTTTGAAATTTTTAAGAATGGTAAGTGGGAGAAGTAAAACTGGCAGATTCATCCATATTGACTTCTGGAAACACAGATATATTCATTTCTTACAGCTCTACTTACCAGTCCTTCAAGAAGAAGGAAGCTTTGGTCCTCCAGATGCTTTGAACTTCAGCTCCCACAGTCCCCAGCAAATGTCATATGGGATTGGGTTTATAGGAACTGATGTCCAAACATCTCGTGTGAAACGTCAGTGCAGCCTGTATTGTTCCCTCCTCCCCACATTTTGTCCTCACAACAACTCTGTGCCAGAGCTTTAAGTTTAAAAATATATATAATTGGTGCAAGTTGATCCAATGAGAAAACCAGAAGCACCTGAACTCAGCCTAATGATGACACGGTTATCAAGATTACATCTACTAAGGCCACCAACAACTACTTAGCATAAAATGTGTTACAGCCAACATAGCAGAGACATTATGGAGTATTTTTCAAAATGTTGAGAATACTTACTCTGCGAACCAGAGTTGTTGCAAAGTAAGCATCATGGGATTCACTATGAAGAGGTGTCTTTCATTCCAGCATTTCACGTCTTGATAGATATTGTGCCATGGGACTGGGGCACGAATCACTCTTTGTGGGAAAAGCCTTGGGATGTCGTGTATAAAGAGCCTTTTTCTTTCATCTGGATCCATCAAGACGTAATCAACTAGAATAAAATCATATGAAAAATGGAAAAAAATTGTGAGAACAGAGCATCAATGCATGTAGCCTAGTTATGCCAGTGGCTGGGAGACAGTAAGCAGATACATAGCCTACGTGTGTTCTCCCCTTGACTTTTCTAGATTTACATGCAACATGGTGCTCAAAGGCTTCTTTCCTTCCTTCTCTCTCTGAGGTTATCTCCTGCTTTTTCTTGCTACTCCTTGTGTACCAAGGACAGAGCACCAGACCTACAAACATGGAAACCAGCTCTAAGGGCTTCTTTAATCAAGTTTAGAGGTCTTTCTTTCCCATCCCAATTAAATGGATTTCATGAATCCATAAGCAGTATGTTTTCAGTAACATCAGTTTCCAGAGTGATTACGACCTCCTCATAGTCACAATCTCTGTATTAATCTGCCATGTTATACCAGTGACATTCATAACTGTAAAAGAATAATGTAAATGAAATGTAATGTAAAGAAGGAGGCAGAACCTCGTCCACACTTCCAGTGCTTGCAAGCAAAATTTTTTATTGTGCAGCAACCCTGGCTCATTCATGTAATATTACACAGTGGCTAAAATCCTGTTGCTCACTGTAGTAAGTCAAAACTAGAGTTGGCCCACTGAATCAGTGGGGATTTGGTGAGTCACCTCCATAAGTTCCATTGATTCAGTGGGCCTACTCTAGCTGTGACTGTGTTTTACCACTACCTCGCCCATCTGTTTTCTTACCATGGAAGAATCTTTGTATCTTTATGGAATGGACAGATGGGAGCAGCTGCACAACTCTTTTTGATTGTTAAGTGCTAGGAACCCTCCATCTGGAATGAGCAAGTACCTGGAATCTGTGGTCAGGTGTATGATGTACATGCAGAAGAGATGTCACAGTGACAGAAGCCCATGCTCTCTGTTAATTTTATGCAAAGTTCTGTGGCAACTTAAAGACTAAGAAATTGATCCCAGAACAGAAGGTACCTTCAGCTGTTTCTAAAGAAATGTCATGTGAATACAGAAAATGGCTGTGTGAGCCATTCCTAGCAACAAAGTCCAAGGTCGGGTGATACTTCTATTGCAATACTATCTTTGTCTGATGAAGAGTTCTGGAAATTCTAAAGTAGGTTTTATTTCTGAGCGAGTCAGCAATAAAGGTGTTTTGTTATCATATGAATTTGCATCATGAAGAGCAGTAGTATCTCACAGTTTCAGCAAGATGGAGCAGCTCACATTTTAAGGGCCTGAAGAATACTTCCTACATTCCTCGTTTTCATTTATCTAGGCTTTTCCCACAAAACAGACACCGCAACAAGGAATTTTCAAATCCCATGTGTATTAGACAAGGTAAGGTAAAGGTAAAGGTAAGGTAAAGGTAAAGGTTCCCCTTGACATTTAGTCCAGTCGTGTCCGACTCTAGGGGGCAGTGCTCATCCCCGTTTCCAAGCCGTAGAGCCAGTGTTTGTCCGAAGACAGTTTCCGTGGTCACATGGCCAGTGCAAATAGACACGGAACGCAGTTACCTTCCCACCATGGTGGTACCTATTTATCTACTCGTATTTTTTACATGCTTTCGAACTGCTAGGTTGGCAGGAGCTGGGACAAGCGACGGGAGCTCACTCCATCGCGTGGATTCGATCTTACGACTGCTGGTCTTCCGACCTTGCAGCACAGAAGCTTCTGCAGTTTAACGTGCAGCCCCACCATGTCCCTACCATTAGACAAGGAGCACTTTGTAATTCCAGTCAAGTATTCTGCCATTTGTACAAAACATTTCTGCATGAAACAAGACAAAGTGTGTAGACACACAGAGCAAGCACAGGACTAGATGATTGTTGTTTTTAAAAAAAACCCACATATGCACACACATATAGCCTGCTAGATATAGTAATCTGCCTGAACAAATAAAAAAATATATAAAGAATATATGAACTGTAATAGTTTCCTTAATAAGGAAAGGTGGCATGAAGCCTTTTCTTGAAAAGCTATTATTTTCCAAGATTGCCACCATCACATTCTGATTATAAATTGTGACTTTGAATGCATCACATTAATTGCAGCTTCCTTTTTGTTTACTTTGCTTCCTTTCTTTTAACCAGACAAGCAGATGCAATAGATTATAACACTACTGTTGTATTTGATGATGTTCAATACTATAACACAGGACATAAAATTCTTCAGCATATGAAATATATGTTATTGGATTTGCTGTAGCAACATTATGGACTTGAAGCAACACAGAGTTGAATGCACATATTAAATTTGTGTCACTGGGAAACTGAAGGTGTAGGGAAAATACACCTTGTGCATGTCATTACATGTTGTTTCGGGGTTTATATCTAATAGTATAATTCTTACACATGTCTGCCCACCATTAAGTCCCACTGAGTTCCATGGTCCTCACCCACTGAAAACAAGTATAGTACTGCAGCCTAAACTAAGGGTGTGATCAAATGGCTGCAAAGGTATGCACCTGATTGCACCAGAAACGCTTGCTTAGACAGGAGCAATCTCTCTTAAAGTGACCTTTCTGTCTGCTGGGGAATCATTCCAGCCCCCCCCCCCCCCCGAAGCCCTGCAGTTGGACCAAAAAAGTCCAGCTTGGGCATGGATTGAGTCTGGGTAGAGTGCATTTCTCCAGACATCGTGTGATCACTGGAAAAAATATCACACCTGACTGCCCCACAATTGGTCCAAATTGCAAGCTATTTTCCCGTTGGATCACACCCCAACTTTGTGTTAGGGCAAGATGGAATTCTCCAGGCATGTCTCCCACAGGCCATGCACATACCTCCCCCCATTTGGCCTTTCTTTGAAAAGGACATGTTTCTGTTTGGCAGGTGTGTGTCTATAAGTGACACAGAAAACCTGAGTCCTTCATCTGGGAATTGGGGTGGTAATTCAGTAAACTCACTAGGTTTAGCCAATTGAGGTCAAATTTGAGGTCAGATTTGTTCCCAACCCTGGGTAATCAAGGTGTTCTTGGACTGCAGCTCCCAGAAGCCTTCACCACCAGCTATGATGGCTGGGGTTTCTGGCAGTTGCAGTCCAAGAACACCTGGGTTACCCAATTTTTGGGAAGCAATTTACTGGAAGGAGTGAGAACATTAGTGAAGATTTTGTTGCAAAATATTTTTCATGGCTTCCCTATTCATTGATGGAGACCAAGGGCTACTACATGGAGTTAGAAGGCACTGATACTTCTCCAGATTAAGTAGACTGGGTGTTGCATCCAAGTTGAAAAGCTGTGCTTCAGAGGACTGGGGAACAGGTCAAACCTCTTTTCAAAGCTACAAGTCTTGAACAACTCTGAGTCCTTTTTGTCCAGAGCATTAACAATGGGAAAGCTGTGTTTGGACATATGGGGAAGGATTGAATTAGGATGTGAAAAGAAAGAGAGTAAGGGGAAAAAGGAGGATGAGGTGGGAGCGCCATAGCACATTGTTCAGTCCTGGTCCAAGAAGCTATGGTTTGATGTGCCAGGATGATTAATGATGAAAGCAAGATGCCTAACAGGTGTTTGAGTCGATCACTCAATTAAATTCACACTTCAGGAAAGGCTCAGTAATTAGAGGAGGGATGGGTCACTTTGTTCTGAGAAGATACATGCTTGCATTGTAGCATGCATAAACTTGCAGCATCACATGTTTTCACACAGTTTTCATGTAGTCTGCAGTTATTGCAAATACTTGTATTCAAAAGAATTATAAAAATTAAAAATCTGTTGTATGATTCGTCTCTTTCAGGTCAAAAACATCTTAATTTGGTTAATCCAATCTACTATGCATTGCAAATCCAGGGACAATTTACTGGAATTCAAGAATCTGCACCCCTGAGGCTATCACACACTACCTCAAGATAAGCCAGACCTAGAAGCAAGATCAGAGATGGGCAAAGCCTCCAGCTCACATCAGCCATAGCCAGCATAGCTAGAAGTAAAAAATGCTGGGAATTGTAATCCCACAATTTTTGGTTGACAGCACTTTGCCCACCACTATTCTGGTGTCCAGTTTATAGTAAACTAAAGACTTTGACCACATGATGCTAAAGTAAACTGATAACTTTCACCACAGGACACCAAATTGCAAGAATCACTGTATCTGTCAAATTATACTCTTCTCTTACCAATGTTTTTCATGAGCCAAATCTGATAGTCATCTCGAACCTCTTCTGTTAAATTGCTCAGTAACGCCTCCAGATTTGGGTTGCTAAGAAGATGATTTGGGATATGTTTTAAAATATTCTCCATCACTTGTTCATCCTGGGGTGCCAGCATGTCTTTCCGGATGCCTTTATGGATGTAGTAACAGTAACGCTACAACACATACACACACACTCCAATTTAGTAGATGTGATTACCGTTATTAGTGAAATATATGCATAAACATATTTCCGACAGATAGCATGACAATATTTTAAATAAAATGTGTTCCTAATTGCTTTTCTAACTCCTATGCTTTTACAGGGCCATCTGAAATAAGCTGCAAGGGCTGGTTCTAGTTCTTGTACAGAATTCAGACTTCATTCTAAAGGCTAAATATGAATGTGAATTGGTCTTTCAACACACTGCCCTGAAAGTCTGACATTCAAAGACTGAATATAATAGATTTTCAGTAGGTCAAAGAGAAAAGAATAGTAATATAACAAACAAACAAATAAACCCCCAAGAGTCAATTGTCCAAGGTCTTAAATGTGCTTTATTATGTTTTTATAGGCACTTCACCATTTACGCCTCCCTCACAAACACCTGATTAAAAAGAAGGGCTGGGGAATCTTGGGTCATTGAGACATTTTAGACTTCAGTTCGTAAAACCTCTTGCCATTAGACATATTCAGTGGATCTGATGGGGCTTATCGCTCAAAACATCTGGAGGGCCAGAGGTCCACCGTGACATTTAGAAAGGCTGCTTCTGAGTTGCTAAGCTTTTCTTTCAGTTTTAGAAATGGATCCCCTACCTGTAGATCAGTATCCGTGGGGATATTTTCTTGCTTCTTTATCTCCTCCTCATGGTGAAGCATTATGACCAACTGTTCTTCTGGAGTTAGAGGTTGACTGTCAGAATAAGGGAGAATGCCTGCTTCCAGGACTTCCTTATCTTTCTGCAGCAAATCCAGTCGACAGTCTTGAACTGTTGTTGTATCTCTGGAATGCAAATTCTCCAGCTTAGTGAGCTAGCAACCAGAAATACAGGGATAGTTAACCACAATTCCTGTTATGTTTTCACCACCTCTTAATTCAGTTATTTAAAGAAAAAATTTATTTATGAATCCACAGTGTACACTGGGAAAATATCCATATGTTTACTGAATTAGATTTGCACTTGGGTGTTCCTCATTGGCTTTGAAGAAGTTTGAACATGGCTGCATTTATGTTCAAGTACTGGCACAAGAGAAAGCCTGATTTGCAGATCACTTTGTCTGACCATTAAGTTCCTTCAGGCAGCAGATGTTGGAAAATGGCAACAACAAAAAAGTTTGGAGGAGAGTGCTATATAGCAAACACCCTGCCCTATGCCACACAAGCCACTTTGTGCCTGCAGATACAGTGGAAGAAACCATTGGGTATGTCAGGCCACAGCAGATTAATGTACATGCTAGTGTTCCAGCACTATCATGTTAAACTATTATTAAGTCTATCAAAATGTGTGTTTCACAGGTAGATCAAGGATGATCATGAAGACCTGTAAAATCCAAAGAGCAATTATTTCCTTACAAAATGCTGATTGTTGCAAAGGTCTAACTTCACCCAGGAAAAAGCGCTCTTACATCCCTGATAGTGGAGAGCTATTGTTTTTTATCTGAACTGCTCCACTCTAATTTTTTATAAGCCACAGCATAGTGTGGCTTTGCATAGTAAAGTCTAATACTTCACCTCATCCCGCTCTTCATGATGACGTGGCACTGCAAATCTTCCTTGATATTACATGTGTATCCACTCTGTGACCCTATATTGAGCTAATATACTCTGTACCCAGCTAGCCGATCTCCCTTCTTCTGTGGATGTGAACAGATTAACTGAACTGATCAGAAAAAAACCACACAAAAAACATAATCTTGTATGCTACACTTCCACCCACATAAGGCTCATTTATCAGGACATGTGCTTGTATCCCATTCCCTCCGCCTTCATCATTATGATCTTGATTGCCTTATTGATTATTGTTTAAATACCAAACAAATGTTGTCCATCTTCCCTAAGTAATTTGTTTGTGGTTTGGGATGTTTTGTTTGGAGCATTAAGTTAGTTTTAGGGTGGCTAACATGGTAATCCTATAAAATGCCCTTGGTATCCACTGAACTCAACAGGACTTACATGGGAATAGGCCGCCCCAAGACGGCATTGCATATTACCAAATTATTGTTCTCCATATCTCATCTAGGGCCAGCTCTAGATGAGTGAGGTAGAAACCTCATGTGGCAGATAGTGGGACACAGCAACAAGATGTTAGAGGAAAGAACTTTGTACCATGCACCCTTGCTCTGTACCCCCAAGCTAGTGTGCTGATTTCACGTATGCTGGGGAAATCATTAGGGTTGAAGAAATATTCATCCACCAGTCCAAAAAGATTTTGTACACAATGTCTTTATGATTTTTTGCTGCTTTTGTTATTGTTTGTTTGATTGTATTGTGTGTTAACTGCCCAGAATACTGCATTGCACAAATGGGGTGGTATATAAAATAAAGAAACAAAGAAACAAAGAAACAAAAAAATGGTTAATTTCGCTTCATTCAGCAAAATGCCTTAAGCCAACCCTGATTTTATACTTAAGGGTGGTTCTTCTCCCTATTGACTGTGACACCTGAAGGTGATTGGAGTTGTCTTCCAAACTACTTGAAGGGTGGTTGGGAGACACAAAATATCAATGGAGGAGAGAAGTGGTTCCCAAACTTTTTTGACTAGTGGTTCCCTTTACTTATTGGTCACTGGACATGGCTCCCCACTACAGTAGGACTGCCATATATACCAGATCAGTTCCACGGTTTCACTTATCCACTACTTGAAAAAAATAAAATAATAAGAAAAGGAAAAAAAAGACATGAACACACCTTCCTAAGGTGTATTACCAGGACTGGCCACTAGATGGAACCAGAGACTATGCTATATACCAGCGATGGCAAACCTATGGCATGCGTGCCACAGCTGGCACGCAGAGCCCTCTCTGCGGGCACGCGAGCCATAAGTCGCTGGATCACTACCCCTGGCAGCCAAACCTGAGGAAGCGGCTGCAGCCACGGTGCTAGCATCCCAACAGGCAGCAGGCCAGGATCTGGAGCAGCTGGCGCTGGCGGGGTTTGGGCACGATTGGAGGCGGATCCGGAGTGGGGTCTGGAGGCACCTCCGTGCCCGGGATTCCCCCTTCCGCCGCCGCCACCCGTCACCTGCTGGTTTGTTGTTGTTTTTTTTCTCCCCAGTTTTGGCACTCGGGCTCAAAAAGGTTAGCCATCACTGCTATATACAGATAGCTTAAGGGAAAAGGCCTTGTGGCCTGACTTCTCCAAAAATGGAGAAGCTTCATTTTCTGCAGGGAAGGCTCCCTTGCTATCAGGAATGCAGGAAACCTACTCCTGGGCCAGGGTTCCCTCTCTCCACCATGCATAGACACCAGAGGAATTGCAAGTAAGTGCTGTACGATGCTTTGCGGAGTGGGGGAAAGGTAGGGGGAAGGATGAGAGAAATCCATGGCACCCCTGATCAGATTTCCTGACGCCCTATGGTGCCAGGGCACACAGCTTGGGAAACACTGGAGTAGAGGGACAACTGACGTGACCCAGTACAAGACTGCTTCATATGTAAGCCACACATATCAACACAAGTTTACAAGGTTGTAATACTTTTCTGATCTAGCTCTCACTGCTCAACAAACTGTCACTCTTACTCCAACATCCTGACCATGGATAATGCTCCATATCATTAACTAAACTTATTAATTTGATCTAGCAGGTGATTTCAAAGAATGCTGCTGGGTGCCTGTCAATGGGATCACACATTTTATTAGAGAATAGAGGTGGGGCCATTCAGGAAAAGTTGCATCAACATAAGGGTAAAATGCTGACTTAAATGAAGAACAAGGCAGAATTCCTTCCCATTCTGTGTACAAAGTATTATTGGACTGCAATTCTCATCATCTTTCACCATTAGTTATGCTGCCCAGGGCTTATGGAAATGTTCTTCAACAATTACTGGCGAGTCAGATGCTTTCCACCTCATATTACATTAATCCTACAGTAGCTGCACTGGTTCCTAATTTGTTTCTGGGAACAAGCATCAGGAACTGCTTTTAAGGCCCTAACATGGTTTCGTTCCAGGTTATCCAAAAGTGCTAGCTTCTCCTGTATCACCCTGCCTGTTGCTCAAAATCTTATAGAAAAATCATTCCCTGGATCCCACCTAGGGTTAGGACCACACCCACACTCTGGAACACCTTATATGATGCAGTTCAAAGTGGCTCCTTCTATAGCCATCTCCTACCAAATTAGTAAAGTCTCTTTAAGAAATTTGAGAAGTCTTGCATTGTAGCAGAACAGATGGTGCTTTCTTGCCTGTCTTGATTGCATCCCATTGTGTTTTGCTCACAACTGCTGTTTCATGATGATTTTGAGATTTTAAATGTCACAAACTGCCCCAAACAATGTGCATGCATCAGTAAGGGCAGAATAAAAATATTAATATTAATAAATACAATATCTCTGCCAGATACCAGGACTAGAAGCAGAAGAGGTTGAACGGAATCTCTTTGCCAGAAAGCCTCTGGGGCAAGAACACTGCCGGGAGGGTCTTCAGAACTTGAAAAAGTTAGTTTTTTAGATTGTGAAATAAATTTACAGATGATGTCTTGTTCACAGTACCTGTCAGATTTGTACCCACTAGTTCTTGGTGAAAGTTTTGCCTTCTTCTCAGAAGGAGTATATTCTTTGGATGCTATGAGACTTGCCTAAGGAAAAACACTGGTGATGCAGGGAAAAGAGAAAGGCTAATGTAAATTTAATGAAGCATTCAGGAATCTAATCTATGTATACTCTGATATGAACTGAGCTATTTTGCAACTCCCAGATGGACACGTGAACCAGAACTTAGTTGCCTCATCAGTGTTTGTACTTCCCAAATGTTCTGATACAACTCACATTTATTTGAAAATGCATATTTTCAGAGAAAATATTTTAAGAAGTGTATCGTTTCTTCAGCTTCAAATTCTGTATGTCAACTTCTCCATGACAGCAAGGATCCACAATCTGGATCCAGCCATTTATGAAGAACTTTTTTCCATTTTTCCAATTAAGAATCTCTAGTCTTGCCAATAGGCACATAAAAGCACTTAGTTCTTTGTAATGTGGATTTTAGTTGTTATATAACAATGGGAGGGAATTGCAATTTGTTTTACAGTATTTGTGTATGTGTTCTGTGCCATCAAGTCAGAACCAACTATAGTGACCCCAATATGGCTTTCAAGGTGAGAAAGGAGTGGTATTTAAGGAGTGGTTTTACCACTTACACACACACACAGAGTCAGTTTCCATGGCTGAGCCCTGTTCTCCAGAGACCTCGTCTGTCACTCCACCCACAGTACCACACTGGGAACAGCATTATTTAGCACCTTTTTATTACTTATATTAACAATAAAGTATTACCCCCTTCATTCTCATGCTTCTCCCTGGAATTTTGTCTATAGTTAAGATTTGGTTTATCTTGCTCCTCCTTTTTCCCTTTCCTTGACTTTGTTGCTCACTTACTTTTCTTTTCTGCACCCTGATTCTCCCTCCTCCTCTTTGTTCTCTCTAGTTGGGGCCAAACTTATTTTATTATAGTTATTTTACAGTTGTGTGCTGATCATTCTTCTTTTGTAGCTGAATACATTTTTAATTCTTTTTAAAAAGATAAGATTTTATGTTCAAACAAAATACATTTAAAATGTATGTGCATTTCTATGAAGATTGTTTTTAACCATATATTAGCCCAAACAATAGAATAGACTTATTTGTGAGCACAGGAGAAAGTGTCACAAATGAGAAACCTAGAATCCTTTCTTATCCATATTACTGCAAATTTCAAACCAACGACAAGATCTCAGGAGTGCCCAGATTACTCTGGACTCTTGGTTAAGCAGCAGAAAATAGTACAGGCCAAAGGAACACAGAAGAGGGGAAAGGACGGAAACTAGGTATGTTCATATTTATTAGAAACATACTTACTTGTTTGCCACAAAGTAGGTCAGGGGCCAGCTTTTCATATCAAAAAGAGCATATGAGGGCGCAAAAAGACCCTTGTGACACACATATCCTGTCCCTTGCCTTGGCTTGCACATTCAGCTGTTTTTAGCCTCCCTCACTGCCAAATCCATCTCTTGATACCAGCAATGAGAAGGCCAGAAGAAAAATGGCTATTTGCCAAGATCAAGGCAGTGTTCTGCTGGAACACATGTCCCTGTTGTGGTCTTCCCTTAGTTAGGTATCTGGTTGACCTTTGTGCAAAGAGAATGCTGGACTAGATAAGCCTTACGTTCTTACAAATGTGGTTAGATTGTTGAATGTATGTGAATGTGCCAGCCCCTAAAACCAACACTGAGGGAGGGCTTCCCTTGACTACTGGCACTGAAAAGGAAACAGCTGACAAACCTAGGAATAAAGCAGCTACTACGTAGGGGGGACCACATGTCCTCTTTTACAGAGGACAGTCTTCCATTTGAAGGGCTGCCAGTCTTTCTTGTCAAGCTGCCCTCCATTTTAAAGGTTATCCAGTCTATGTCTGGTTTAAAAATAAATGTAAGATGGGAGATCAGAGTCCCTGAAACTGTTCATATGCAGTTAACACCTGCAAAGCAGTCTTAGCATGAATTTACCACAACCATGTTAATTTTAACTCAATATTGTACTTCCAAATGCTGCGATTTCGTGCAAATAAGTGTCTCATTTGTCCCTCTTTGGTGACAAGCTCCTCCTTTTTAGTGATGTGTAAGAGGATTATAGGTGCTCTTAAGACTGGGCACCTATAATCTTACTTACTGTAATACCACCCCACATCACCCACACAGCATCTAACACCCTTGAGCCCCTCCTAGCATCCTCCCAGTAGAGCCAAGTTTGTCACTGTTGACTCTTGTTGCATTCAGCTAGCTCTGAGGACCAAATTGGCTCATTTTTAGCATATAGGATACGTGAAGATTCCGCTTTGTGTTTTGCAGTATCAGCTGTCTTTTTTTTCTTTATGGGCGAAACTATCTTCTGTAAATCTTTCATCTTCAGGTCACGTGCTGTGAGAGTGTAGTTATTGGCAATGGAGTCACTTGGGCTTCGGAAATGACGTTGCTCTTTAAAGGGAGCTGCCAATGTCCATGATGCCCTCTGCATCAGAGAAGGGTAATAGCTGCTCTTCTGGATCATCTGAAATGGTTGAAAAACATCAAAGCCATTAAATGGTGATTTAATTTGGTCACTGATAATCTATACGGCTTCTTTCAACAGAGTAAATGAGATCGTAAGAATAGATGATTGCAGAGAATGGTAGCAAACACAGATGACCTTTCCAAAATGTCTCATTGAGTTACTGCCTGGAATAGCATTGTGATGCATGGACATTTAAAAACACCTTGCTACTTCAGGAAGAAGAGAAATTTGCACCCTTCACTTATCTGAGTGAATCACAGTGCATCATTCCCAAAATTAGCCAAATCATTTTGGCACATGAGGCAAAAAATGCCACAGACATTTCTAATCTCTGGAAGGAAAAATATATCAAGAAGAAAGGAAGTAACTAACCATTTGTTTTCCTTGCATGGGTGTCTTGCTCTCGTAAAACCAGCTGTGATGCATAAAACATATGTGCTTGGACTACAACATCTATCATACCTCACCATGACTCATACTGGGCAGCGCTTGATGAGAATTCAGTCCAAAGACTTCTGGAAGGCTACAACTCCCCTGCCCTTGAAAAGGTCTAGACCTCAACTATGTTTCATACTAAATAATTAGTTTTACGTTTATTCATAAGAAGCAATGTCTGTTCTTAGAGAAAGCCAGTGAGACAGTGTTACTGTATCTCTGTTAAACTTAACGACTAAACAACAACAAGTGGGGGCTGCTGGATGTCTGTGATAAGCATTGCTACGATAAAAAGAACAAGATTAGTCAGAATCTACTTTTCGCACTTGCGTGTATTACTCCTTTGTTAATTTTGAAGATTTGAAAGGGCAGAATTCTACACATGTACACACACTAGCCAAGCTTCTAAATTCACTCAGAAAAATCAAACTGTCTCTGCCAACTGGCCAAAACACTACTGGCCCTGATTGTGTCCCTTTAAAAGAAGGTGGATCTACAGATATCAAAAGGTAAAGTTTTTCCTGGCATGGAATTAAATGGGACCAAAGAGAATGGCTACAAATGAAACTGTGCAGTGGGAATGGATTTATAACAGTTAGCAAGACAGGTATTTTAAATCTTTTTCTCTCAGCCTTTTGCAGCAGAAGTGTGGGCAGTGCTGGTGATAACAGCAAGGAGAAAGAATGAGCACGGTAACAGGCTGTTAACGTTAAGAAAGGGCATAATAACAGGCTGTTACTATGGCCGTTCATTTGCCATCTCCTTTGCTTAGGTCCTCCAGCCAGCACCAATCTCATGATATATCAAGGATGTGGAGAAACAAGGAAAACAGGATTAGGCACCTTGAATTTGCTAATTGCTTTTTCAATTACAATCATTGGAGGGCAGGGATCACGTCTCTTGAAACACTGGCAGAAACTGTTTCGAAACTTTCACAGGAATAAGTATCAACATGTCAAGTTCTCATAAGCACTCTTGCTCAGGCTTGGGTTGGAAGGTCTTGCTCTAATTTTCCAAACAGTTTGTTCTCCCAGCAAGATACTGGTTTTCATTTTGTTGTGCTTTTCTCAGTAAAGAATTCTCAGGATCTCCATACGCTGGTGGTGATGGGAAAGGAAGGTATTGCCAGGTTGGCACAGGGAAAGAAATAATCTTTAGAATATGAAGTCTGCACTAGCCTTAAGAACTTGAGTGACTATGGCCCCTAGTTTTGTGGCAAGTGGCCCTCTCTTTACAAAAGAACAGAGTCTGCAGCTGCTTTTGTAGGACGCTGCTTGCTTTACAGTCAGGAAAGAGAACAGAACACTGGCTCTGTTATGTTGTTGCAGGAAGATCAACCTCATGCCACTGGAACATATTTTGCGTTAAGTACTGGTACAAAGGGCTGACATGGTTGGGCAGTTGTTAATGCCCACATCTTGTAGGAAGCCCAGTGTTGAGCCACAGAAATCCTTGACATTCTTTCTGCTCCTTATTTATTTATTTAAAATATTTTTACCCTGCCTTTCTCCTTAAGAAGATCCAAGATGGCTCACAACATTAAAAGGACAATATTTAAAAGCCAAGAACAGTAAACATACAAATATTAAACAAGTATATGAAAATGGTAAACAAAATCAATACTAAAACCACATTTTAAAGCAACAAAGCACCACAAACCAATTTGAAAAACCGCTCTCAGACTGCCAATCACTAAGGAAAAATCTGGCTGAAGAGAAAGGTCTTGCCTGCTTGCAGGACAGCAAAACTGCTCCTTGCAGTTGTTGCCCATTCATATACCCCAGAGGTAGGCTATGTGGAGCCTTGCAGAGTCCAGATGTTGTTGTATTACATACAACTTCCAGCAGTCACCATCATGAGATATGCTGGGAACATCTGTAGAGTTATATTTTGCCCACCCCAACTAGTCCTCTGCATGTGTGTCAGCAGTGACAATCACAGAATCAAAGAAAAGTGAAGTTGGAAGGGGCCTGCAAGACCATCAAGTCCAACCCCCTGCTCAATGCAGGAATACAATCAAAGCATATCTTCCAGGTGATTATCTAAGTTTTTCTTTAATGCCTCCAGTGTTGGAGCACTCACCAACTCCCAAGGTAACTGGTTCCAATGTCGTACTGCTCTAACAGTTAGGAAGTTTTTCCTGATATTCAACCGAAATCTGGCTTCCTTTAACTTGAGTCCCATTGTTGCATGTCCTGCACTCTGGGATGATCGAGAACAGATCTTGCCCATCCTCTGTATGACAGCCTTTCAAATATTTGAAAAGTGCTATCATATCACCCCTCAAGTCTTCTTTTCTCAAGGCTAAACATGCCCAATTCTTTCAGCCTTTCCTCATAAGGCTTGGTTTCCAGCCCCCTGATCATCCTTGTCGCCCTCCTCTGAACTTGTTCCAATTTGTTAGCATTCTTCTTGAAGTGTGGTGTCCAGAACTGGACACAATACTCAAGGTGAGGCCTAACCCGTGCTGAATAGAGGGAAACTAATACCTCGCAGGATTTGGAGACTATACCTCTGTTAATGCAGCCTAAAATAACATTTGCCTTTTTTGTAACCACATCACACTGTTGGCTCATATTTAGCTTGTGATCTACGACAATTCCAAGATCCTTCTCGCTCGTAGTTTTGCTGAGCCAGGTATCCCCCATCTTGTAACTGCAATTGGTGTTTTTTTCCCGAGGTGCAGTACTTTGCATTTATCCCTGTTGAATTTAATTCTGTTGTTTTTGGCCCAGTGCTCCATCCTATCAAGGTCATTTTGATTTATTTTTTTCCTGTCTTCTAGGGTATTAGCTATTCTGCCCAATTTCGTATCATCTGCAAATTTGACAAGCACTAGTCACTATCTTCTTTGCCATCTTGTTATGAGCAATGGTATGCACTTATCAATGAAGGAAAAGGCAAGCAAATGGGCATAGGAACAGCAGAAAGCAGAGGATCCTACTGAGGTCTGAGAGGGTCATTCAGCAGCACAATAAGAAGCTTACACGTACCTGATACAGTTCAGAGGGGCATCCTGCAGCTGAAGTAGGCAAAGATGGTAATTCTGGTATTTGTTTGGCATAACTCATATTATATATAGAATCATTCTGTGCCTAGGGATAATTAAAAAAGGGAGCAATACTTACAAAAGCTTATAACAGCAGGCAGATACACATACATCTATGTACAGTCATACACCATTTTTTCAAGTCTCATCATAGTGTTGTATCAGAGTAATTGTGAATGACACATAAATATCCAAACAACTGTTTGAAAATTTTTGTATATTTTGTAAATTTGTAAATTTTAAGTACATTGTGGACATAATTGCACACAGTAATGCAAGCCCTGTAAAATCCAGAATTATTTGTAAATTTTAAGTGAACAGTGGGCATCATTATACACGTGAACAAATAACTTTCAAGGTGAACAGTAGTTCTTGCTGTTTAGAGAAAAGTTTGTAATTATCTTATGCTTCTTCATAAACACTCAAGGCAAGTTCTCATTCATGGAAGAAGTGCTTCACAGAAGAATAACTGTCAAAATTAATGTGTTTTTTTTTAAAGGGATCAGGCAAATTCATGGCGGTGAAGGCTGAAATTGACTGCCAGTCAGGACTAACTTATATGGCCTCTACTATCAGGGCAGGCCTCCTAACTATGAACCCCGAAATTTGGGATCTCCAAATTTTGCAATCCTTTTGCAGCATTTAATAAGACACATTATATGCTTAGAAGAGCTCCCACGAAATAGTATAACTGATGGATTTCAGATGTTAACTGTTGTTGTTATGTGCCATCAAGTCAACTTCAACCTGTGTAACCCTATGAATGACTGATCTCCAAAATTACTTGTCCTCAGCAGACCTGCTCAGCTCATGTAAACTCAAGGCTGTGGTTCATTTAGGGAGTCAATCCATCTCATGTTTGGTCTTCCTCTCTTTCTGCTGCCTTCGGCCTTTCCCAGCATCATTGCCTTTTCCAAAGAATCTTGCTTTCTCATGATGTGCTCAAAACAGAACAGTCTCAGTTTCATCATTTTTGCCTCCAGAGATAATTCAAGCTTGCTTTGCTCTAGGACCCACTTGTTCATCTTTCTGGAAGTCCAGGGTATCTGTAAAGCTCTTTGCCAGCACCATATTTCAAATGAATAATTATTTTCCTATCAGCTTTAACACCCATATATAGTGATCAGGAATACAATAGTGTGAATGATCTTGGCCTTGGTCTCCAGTGACACATCCTTTACACTATTTAATCTTTTCTAATTCCTTTATTGCTTGCTCTCTCCTTCTTAGAGGGCATGGTCCTTCTTCTGATTTCTTGGCTGCAGTCTCCTTTTGGATTGATGACTGAGCCAAGGTATACAAAACCTTTCACTGTTTCTATTTGTTCACTGTCAGCATTCTCCTGGTTCACAGTCAATTGAGTTTCATAATGCAAATCAGTTCCTTCATTATCCTTACCACAATCTGCTCCTGGTCCTGTCTTGGCAGGGTGTTACAGAGGATTCCCAGTTTGATCTCTCATTGTTTTTCAGGGCACTGCATTGCATGGGGCTGGCATGGTAAAATGCTGAAATAGGACTGCAAAACTTTGGCACAGGTTTTGTGTGCTATGTGCCAATGAGTTGCACCCAACTTATATTCTAAATTAGTAGGTTTGTAGTTAACAAGGCTGAGGCTGTTGTTCTAGTACCAGTCATCAAAAAGAGTTGATTTTTCCAAGTTCTTATTCTTTTCATATTATTATTATTATTATTATTATTAGTTTTATTTATATGCTGCATTTTTCCCAACAAGGGACCCAAAGCTGCATCTTTCAGATTGCAGATCAGAATTTGTATTACTGAATGCTCCTTCACACATTGAAAAAATTCTACTGGATAGAAAAGTCTACTGTGTTAGAACAAAGGTTTGTCTGGTCCTATTCCCACAGAGACTAACTATATGCCTTTCGAACCCAGGTCATGAAAGCAACAGCTGTTCATTGTTTTTTCATTCATTAAGGGTTTTATGCAGAAAATAGATAATCGTCTATCTTGGATGCTATTGGAAACATTTCCCTGCATTTGCACGGAGCTAGACTAGATGACCTCTGAGTAATTTCCAGCCTTATGAACCTATGACTGAGAACAGCTCTTCAAGAGAGTTTCAGGAAAAGGAGAGCCTTCCCTTTCCTCCAGTATCTTATCAACAGTTTCATTAGCTTCTCTTCCACCCATCAGCATTTAATATATCTTTCTTAAACTGAGAATATTGAGGAAAAGCTAAAGTACAAAGAGACAGAAATTATTAGAACACTAATCCTTTTGAAGCAGATGCTCTCTACTATACACTTCAACAGCCTATTCACAAAACTGATACTTTCCAGCTTGTCATATTTCAGGACATATTAAAAGCAGCATAATTCACCAAAGCAAATGTCTTACCAACATTTAATCATGGAGTTGTGAAATGAAATTTCTCAGCCAGCATACTAGCAGCCAGTAAAATTAAAAACATTTAACTGGAAAAGAGAAGAGCCTTAGTGTAGAGTTTTCCAATCCCTTGAATGTCTGGTCTTCATCTCAAGGCCCAAAGAAGGTCCAGTAACATGCACGAAGGCACACTTACCCTCACAATTTTGGCAGTTTCTCTTGGATTCATGATCAGATTTTTCTCCCTGGCTCCAGTTGTTTCTGGATTGCTTCAAAGGGGGAGTCAGTAAGCTCAGTGAGAATTCTTAGCTAAGAGTTTGTTTTCAACAGCTGGAAGAAGATCAATTAAAAGAGATTAACCTTGACATTCAACCTAAAAATCCTAAAGATTTTGTTACTGCACATTTCAGCTTCCCTGCAGCCCTACTAATTGAAAGCAATTGTTCTCCTCATCTTCCTTCTATCTTAGCTTGCCAAATTCATGCCTCTTCCTAGTGATATTTCTCCTAAAAGCAATCCCAAACAGCACCTAGTCATTTCTTTGCATTTTAACCACTATAACTTCCCTCTTCTGTTTTTCATTCATTCAATACATTTACATTCTGCTTTTTAAAGATACAGATTCACAAAATTACTTGCAAATAACAGAAGACTTGCACATATAAAGTGGATAAATGCAGCATATCAAGATTATGGAAATTAAGCCTAGTTTAAGGTTTGTCAAGAATTGGACACTTGTATCAGCTATGTATTCAGGAGAGGCTACTTTGAACAAGCATTTATTTTTTAGAAATGCATAAATCATATTTCATTGACTGTGGATTCAAAAACACCTAATGCACATAATATTATAAAAAGAAAAGTACAACAGCAATGGTCAAATTACACAACAAGAGGCACTAATATTATTTAATCAGCAAAAAGAGAAGAGAAGAAAAAATAAATAAAAGAAACAAAACACCCTGTTAAAAATTTTAATATTTTTTTTATACAGGGGTGGGGAGTTTTGATTTGACAGCAAAAAGAAGCTTGGGGATTGTAATTATTTCTCATGGAAGATTTCTCAAAGGTCTGCACCTTCATTCCCCAACTCCAATGTGCCCTGTTCTTACTCTGGTCTGACTGTTTTTCCTGCTCTCTGCTTGTTACACAAAAATCCTTGTTTGCTTGCTTGCTTTCCCTTTTCTCCTTATACTCCTTAGATTCACCTTTGATCCTCCTCTTCCTTCACATTTTTGTTTTATTTTCATTTATTTAAAAAATTTGAATTATCCCACGTTATCACTTTTAAGGAAGGGGGAATGGAAATAAATGCAACTAGAGTGCTTGCAAGAAAGCAAAGCAAACATAAACTTATTCTACCTTTTCTCAGTATCCCTACATAACAGGAACCAAAACAAGGGGATGGGGTCTGCTTTCACCTGTTGCCACCCTAGTTACCTGTGTCTGTGCTTGGTTGCTGCTTGCAGCTCAAAACTAACTTCTATGTATGACACTCTCTCTTTCACTTCTCAGCCAGGGTAACCAAGGTGACAGCATTATTGTCACTAAGCAACATTAGAATGAGTCCTTCTCTGTCTGCTCACCCCCACCTCCCCAAGCTGGCCGGAACAGCAACTTCTTCCAGCTTAGATATCATCTAAGCAGTATTGTAAAAGGACAGTCATTTACCAATTGGAAAAGGTAGGTTGGTTTATTAACTCAATCTGATTCACCCAGAGCAGGGCTGCAGAATGAAAGCCAGACTATAGGTTACACCTAGGTCATCATTAGAAGCTGAAATCCATAATTGTTTCAGATAATTGATTGGGAAGACCTTCGTGACTGAGCAATCATATTTCCAGACAAAGACAGTGTTAAGTGCAGAAGACAAATTGCCATAGAGCAAACTAATTTGCTGCTTGGGTGACAATCACTGTCTTCTAGCATTTGAGGAATTCCTTCTTCACTGATTTCCTCCCCCCCTCTAACATAAAATTTGGCCTGGAATGATAAATCCAGGAAAATACTTCAAGGAAGAAAATGATTAAGTTATTTACGCTGAGGAAGAGCAATAAACTGAGGCTAAGCTGAAAATGCTAGCATGGATGGGCATCTCCCCAGGACTGACATCTCATCAGGGCATTCAAATATAGAAGAATCCTACCCACTACTGTACAATTGCTACATGATTCTTCACCCATCCCTCATTCTGGATCAGCAGCACTGGGCAAGAAAACAACAGTGGTAGAGGACACATGGTGGGTTTTAGTTTGATCCACTGGTCATGCTGGAATCTGGTTCTTGGTGGCAAGTCCCACTTCCACGAAACTACTTCAGCAGTGGAATCTAGTATAGTTGGGAGCTAATCAGGGTAGAAACTGTTTTACAACAAGGAATATACATTGGAGAAAAATCATCTTGAGTTATAGGGCAATTGCTATAGTCTGCCATCTCAGTAGACCCTGTTTACCTGGGCAAGAAGAGGCAAAATGTTCTGCCTTGCCACAGTAGAGGACAAAACCTTTCCTGTCTGTGATAGTCTTTTCCAGAAACAGTCAGCCAAAGATCAAGCTATGCCCCAATACCTGGACCTTTCAGAAGAAGGTGGCATTGTGTGTGCCAGTCCTATGCTGTCAAGTCAGAACCAACTTATAGCAACCCTAACTGGGCTTTCAAGTGAAATATCTAAGGAGTGGTTTTACCAGTTCCACTCCCCCAGTGAGCTTCCATCCACTGACCAGTGGATCGAACTAAATTCGAACCCTCTTCGCCAGAGTCCTGGTGTGTTGCTCTATCCACCACACCACATTGGGAATCTCTAATAATTATGTGTCAAGTCAATTCTGACATTTGGTGACATTTCAGGGTTTTCTAGGTACAGAGTACTCAGAAATAATTTATCATTCCCTTTCTCTGGGGGCTTCCTGGGAGTGTGCAGCTTACCCAAGGCCATGTCATCTGGCTCTCTTTGCAGGAGGAGACACAGTGGGGAATCAAACTCCCAAACTCTGACTCCGCAGCAAGATACTTAAACCTTTGAGCTATCCAAAACTACAACTTTCTAAAAAGGGAACAAGATGATTATATTCTCAACAAAATCTCTTTGTTTCTGTCATAGAAACACACCTGTGGGATGAATCACATATGTAGTGATAAACAGAGAAATGGCACTAGTTCATCAATCTACATAAGCCCTACATGCTGTATTTTCATCCATTTTATCAGACATTAAATAGGTACAGTATCCTACTGTTCTTAAAAAGGGAGGATTAGATTTAAGGGCTAGTAAAAAAAATAATGTTCAGCTACCAAGTCCCGTGATTATTTGTAGTTTCACAAATGTCCCTTTCTATTTGTATGTTCTTTTTACTGCCTTAAACGGAATTGTATCCTTAAAAGTGGAAATAAATAGTCCTGACAAGGTCAGTAATAATCAACAGTGTCAATCTGCCTGGAGGCAACATGTCATGAGGAAGTGAACGGGCGTCCCATGAAAACT
This sequence comes from Intellagama lesueurii, assembly GCA_037013535.1. NCBI lineage: Eukaryota > Metazoa > Chordata > Lepidosauria > Squamata > Agamidae > Intellagama > Intellagama lesueurii. Next base: position 13,746,986 of record JBAJHW010000012.1, read on the forward strand.
TATGCCGAAGCCTTGTTAAAGTGACACTCTTTTTTTTTCTTTTTTGACCAACCGCCAAACAAAATGCGCTTCCTGGTATAACAATAGTGTTGACGATTGCTAAATATTTGATGTATACGTCTGTCTGCATAAATTTTCAGAGAACGGGCCGTGTTAAGTCCTGTTTCAGCATGTGTAGGAAAACCAGAAAGAAAATAAAAACAAAAGCAAGAGGACTGTGGCAAGAACATATATCATGTAGTCGATTTCACGGACGCTGAAGTAAAATCTTCAAGGTGCCACAGGAAGAAAGTCGAAACGTTTCCCTAACGGGTGAAGGAGACGGAGGACGAAGAGGAGGCTCGGCTAAATATTTTATGTATACGTTATGTGGAAAAGATCAGGGGAAAGCTCCTTCCCTGTTTCGTGGGAAGCGCCTGAGGGAGAAGGATTTCTCCTCACGCCTCCTCAGAGGAGCTCCGTGAGGGGACGAAAGGCGAGGAGGAAGCCCGGCAGAGGCGGGCAGCCGCCACAGCCGCCCTTTTTTAATTATTATTTATTTATTTATTTATTTAGGCTCTGCTCCTGCTTTTGGCCTGAGGCGGGAAGGAGCGGCGAGTTTCCCCCGCCCGGCCGAGTCAGGCTCTCCTCAGGCGCGGCCTCGGCCTCAAGCAAGCGACAGGCAAGACCGCGCGCCAAGGAGCTCCGCCGTCGCCGTCGCCGCCGCTGCCGGCGGGAGAATGAGCCGGGAAAGGCCCGTTCTGGCCTCGGTAAGGCTCAAAGGAGGGAAGGCTGGGCGCGCGCGCCTGCGGGGATTTGGGGGGGGGGGGGAGGGGAGGGGAGGCCGCGGAAGAGCCGCCCCGGCGAGGTGGGAGGGGAGGACAAGGGACGGAAGGGCCGCCCCCGCCTGGTGTAAACGGGGTGTGTGTGTGGGGGGGGGGGGTGTCGTAGCAGTGGGAAGAAGCCACAAAGAAGGGTTCAGTGGCCTTCAGGTTCCCGCTTGAAGGCGTGATGGGCAGAGAGGCAGCATCCCCCTTCCCTACATACACAAGGTATTTTGCTTTTTTTGTTTGAGCTTCCTGGAAGGCGTGGCAGGAAGAAATCCAACAGGGCAGCGCCTCGCCTCCTTTGGTGCACCTCACCGCGTGGCCCTTGCAGCTGTGGGCATCGGAAGGCATGACAGGGAGGGGGATTCATTCAACAGGGCTGTCTGCCTAACCTTTCTCTCTCTCTCTCTCTCTCTCTCTCTCTCTCTCTCTCTCTCTCACACACACACACACACACACACACACACACACACACACACCCTGTGCCCTGCTGTTGTGAGTGTCTGAAAGTATAGCAGGACGAAATCCAACTGGACTAGATGCAGTATTAGTGCACTCCTGTCCTTTTCTGAGCTTCTGAAGAAGTGACAGGCAGAACTTCAACAGGGCAACACTCCCCCTCCTCCTTGCATACCCCTGTGCCCTACACTTTTGCAGGCGGCTGAGGACAATCGGGATGGTAATCGGATACTCATGTGCTTCAATTTGACCCAACGCCAGGGATCATTCTGTCCTTGATAAATCACATGTTTCTTGTTTTATTGGGCTCCCTTTCCTTTCTGTTTAGGGATGCTTTCCCAAAATATTCTTGAGTTGATCAGCTTGCAGTTAGAAGCTGAAGACTGTTCCTCCTCCAGCAATGAGTATTCCTCAGAGTTTGGTGCCTGAGCAATCAGCCTTGGAAATGACGCCCTTGTTTATCACCCAAGGACCACTGTCGAAACAAAGGAAGCTATGGCTGTGGCTAGACAGCTGATTTGGGGCTCTAGTCTTCTGTGTGATCTACTTTATCTTGCACATTTGTTCTTCCTGAGAAGGCTCCAAACAGCACTCCAATTTTTCCCCTTTCAATTAATAATGTCCCTGCCTTTAGTTGCAGCTGTCATTCTGCTGGCCGGGGCAACTTCCCTTTTTGTGTGTGTTTAATTTCGTAAGTGGCCTAGCGCTACAGCAATAGATTAACCTAGCATGGATACTCCCTTATATCTGAAGTAGCACAGCATCAACTAGATTATTGTTTTTTTAATTGTGAGGAGAGGAAAATGGAAGAGAAGGTTTCTTCATCCTTCCTACTGTCACAACCCACTCCATACGTCACATGGTTGTCACCAGAGACAACACTGCCCACAGCTCAATTGGGGAGCGAATTAACCAGCCACACGGACTGTAGAATGGGATAATCAGGAACGCTCCCAATCACACCAAATAAACTGTAGCCGTAATGCTGTGCCTGAAAGGAGTGGAACAGCTTGTGCAAAAGGGGCAGAATGGATTGCTCTTAAAACGCGTGATAACTGGAAAATAGGGCAAACCAAACTGCACCAAAAGTGAACCGATTAGCGAGCTGGATGCTGGTCTGACCACTCTCTTAATTTGCAAAATGGAGAGGATTGAAAATCTGGATTACGACAGATTTTCATGTCAATGACAGACAAACGTCTTTCATCAATTAAAGCAATGCTGCTTTTGGATTTTGAATGGACTGCCTTGTGTGGTTTCATAGATTGTTGGCATTTTCAGATTTCATGTTTCAAGATCCAAGGACTCGGGAAGTTACATTTCTGTAATAGGGAACTGAATATGTATTGGCTGTTAATTAATACCTTGGTGGTGGTGGTATGTGCTGTCAACTTGCCTGTGACTGGTGGCAATCCTTTAAACGAGTGAACTCCAAAATATCCTGTCCTCAATTGCTCTGCTCAGCTCCTATAAACCCAAGGCTGTGGCTTCCTTTATGGAGTCAGTACATCTCATTATTAAAACATAATATCAAAACACTAATTTTTAAAAAATCTAACTTTCTGATTTCCTATGCAAATGCTCTTCCATGTTGATTTTATTTGCCAACTCATCTGCCAGGTGACCATTTTATTTATGAAATTCCAATTTAGCCCTTGCTAGCACAATTAAGAAATCCAGAATATAAAACCCAAACCCAGATCTAGCCATAATCAGCAGCTCTTGTCATATAGGCCAAAGTGGCCGTAAGAATACTGAGAAACTGGGGGGTTTGCAGATGACTGTCTCCTACACTGCATGTGCAAAGGGATATTTGTTCTGACATATAATTGAACATTTTTCTAATATTCCACTAGCAAACCCTTTTCATTCAGTCTCTAATACATCTGAAAGTCAAATAGTATTCAGAGCACCCTAGTCCATCTTCATAAATACTGATATTGATTGAAAAGACATGAAACCTGTTCGTCCATATGTGACTCAGCCGTAGAACAGCCTCCTCTGAATGTATGGCTGTAAACTGAACAAATATGCACTATGCATGAAAGAGGTGTGGCTCTAGTCAAGTTATGCATGCAGCATATTTCTAACATTTATACACTTGACTTGTTTATGCAGCAGAGTCCCAGCTAGGGTTGTGTGTTTTCCCCCCCCTGCACAGAGAGGAGAGACTGTAAAGTGAATACCTTGATCTCATTGTCACAGGCTGCATCTGCAGACTCTGGCTTGCCTTGCCAGCAGTCTATATTCAGGAATAACTGCCATCATGGTCTAGCCCAATTTCTGGACAATCTGCTTCCTCCTCTACCCTCCTAATTTTTGTATCTTCTTTGTCTTATTAAGAGTTCTAGAGAATTCTTAGGGCAATTTACTTTTCGGCTCATCCAGACAGAGCATCTGTTTCCCTATATGTATTTGATTGCCCACTAAAGATATAAGTGTCTTACTGTCCAGATGATGCAAGAGTTACTTGGTACCAATAGTAACAAAGAGCAAAAATGCCCTGGCTTTCGGTGATTTTGTTTAAACCACATCCTGTGGGTGGTTTGTTTATTTCACTTTGTACATAGGTAGAAAGAGTTATACTGTAATATGAATTCCAACATGAAGTAGCAGCAGAGTGAACCTCTGTTGGAAAGAGCTCAGACTGCAAGTTTTCAACTATAGTGCAAAACAAAACATTGAGCACAGATCATTTAAAGCTGTTTTCTCAACATTTTTGAAAGTTGCTTTTGAAAGACAGCTTACTTCTGAAGTGGATAGGCAATGAATCTCCACTTCAAAGGACTCAGATCGTAATGCTAATCTGCTTGTTTAAAAAAGTCCAGCATAGAAATTCATTTTTTTAGAAATTAAAGGCAATTTTTGAACCATTGCTTTTAAAATATGGTGATTTCTAAAAGAGTAGAGAAGTAGGGTTTTAGAAATAAGTTTAGACAAAAATCCTGCTAAGATCCTTGGGACAATGCTCCATTTGGATGAGCCTTGGTGGAGATCCAATGAAAGTGTTATGTAACCCAGAGCTTTTACCTAGACTGTACCAGCTGAGTGGAAATTTTAAGTGCTTCCCTGACAAAAGCAAAACCAAAGCAAATGCTCAAAATGCTCCTTGCACAAGGAACCCCAAATTGGACCTTAGCAATGTGTACATAAACATATTGGTCCTAATAACGGCAATTCCAAGCTTGAAGGATTGCAGGAGAAGTAGGGGGCAATGGCTGTCCATTCCCTCTCCTAGAGATCCTTGTGCACTCCTTCCACAGAGCCAAGAAGATTGCTGGGATGTATGTGTGCATACATGCAGGTGTGTAGACATGCATGTGGCTTCCAAACCTTGAGCCAGCATCACCTGTGGACTGAAAATGCTGTGCATTTAGGGTCTTGAAACGGTAGCGGTTACTTGCATAATGCACCTGAAGTATAAATGGGAGTTCTACTCAGGCTGTATACTATGGGAACAATTAGATTTACTTCCACAAGATCTGAAAAGCTAAAAACGTCCCCTGCTGGACATGTGATTGGGTTCGGAATAGGTTTGGAACAGCTCTTGTTTTTGGGCAGGAAATAACCAGGAGGATTCATTTTGAACATTAACGGGTTTATTAAACTTGGTATTAGGTGAATCAATAGCAACTTCAGTAGGCTCAAAACAACTCGACTCCGGAAGATGTCCATAAGATTCTGGAAACGTATTCAGAAAAGAGTTGTCCTTTTTTACCGTGGAGCCGGACCAAAACGCTCCTTGTCCGAGGGTTTCCTTAAAGGAGCGCTCCTCACCGCGCAAATCGTGCCACAGCACGGGTGGCGTGCCCAGTCCCCCTCGAGTGGTGGTTTGTTGAACGACGCGTCTGGACGAATCACCCTCCTCAAGTGACCCTGGCCTCTCGGGAACACCACCACTGTCCATTCTGTGGTCTCTTCTCTCACCATAGCAAGAGGAAGTTTCCATATAGAGGTATCTGTTGCGGGGAACCAGTACGGTGAAAACTCAGAGCTAGAGAGTGATCAGGTAGCTTGTACAGTAATTACAACACTGTAATGAAAACCATCCAAAACCCAATTCCTTCCTTTCTGTAGAAATTGGCCAGGTACTGCAGTGAACGGAGGCAGAAAAGGCTTGGTGGGACTTTGAAAATTATTTAGAGTGCAGAATAGGAAATGCTTCTGATCAGCTGTAGTGTTCGGGGAAACTCCGATACTGCTACCCCACAATTGAGCAAGAAAGGATGCCGTGCCACTTCTGGCCTCTCAGTTCTCTATGGGGCCACCAGCTGCAACCACCACCATCTCTTAAAGCTAGCATAGAATAATTTGCTGGTTGAGGCAACGCTCTCTGCCTCTGACGAAGTGGACTATAGTTCTCAAAACGCACACCAAATAAAACTTGTTTGAAGTGCTTCAGGGCTTTTGTGGCAGCAAGTGACTAACATGTCTAGGCCCCTGACCCCAAGGGGTGGGTGAGAGAGTTTTAAAAGGAATCATTTTGGGGAAATTTCTGGTGTGACGTTTGGATCAAAGTGTGTGGGGGGGGGGGATGGTTCTCTGACAGTGTAATTCTATATACAGCGGGTGTTTTTAAATATTACTGCATAATATAACACAGTTTGAAAAACAGTGTCCAACTTGATGGATTACAATCTCTGTAAATGTGCCTTGTAAATAAGCCCATAGAAGAAGTCAGCATCATAATTGTAGACACTGCAGGGATTGTTAAATTAGTTTTTTAAAAAGCAATGTTGCACAACATAGAAACCAACAAAGTCCTCCCTGGAATATTACAGTCTAAACCGGCTTTGTGAGTAGACCCAGAAAAGTTACTTTCCTGCGTACAGTACCTTGGATTTTGTTCTCTTAACCTGCTGGGATGTTGCAGGGAAAGGCGATGGAGAATCCCTCTGGGATTGGAGGCGTGGGAGTGAAGGAGCAGAGTCCCTCGGCTTACAGCCTGCTAGGCTTCAGAGCACACCAATTTTGCTCAGCCTGGCTGTTAGCTCACCAGCATGGATTCCCTTCTTGCCTGTGGCGACCAGGCAAATGCTTAAACACAATACTGAGGTAAATAGGTATAAAGGGAAAGATGAAGGGAACAGGATAGAGAGAGCAAGAGAAAGAAAAGACTCATATTTTCTGTCTTAATGATAGATGGAATTTGTTTGATTTTATTGCAGACTGAAGAAGTAAGTTCACATTGTCTCTTAAAAGCTTCGTCAAGGAGACTGTGTCTGTGATCCCGATGGAAAAGTAGCTCTTTTGCGAGAGTGCTTGTCGTCCTAAGCCCTGTACTTATGTGTGCTACATAGCACTTTGACCTCTAATGTTGTTATTTTAGGGGAGGACCATTTACTTGATTGTTATGTTAGATATGGTCTCTGGAGAACATTGGACTGATTGAAAAGCTGGCCCAGATCAATCAAGCAATCAAAATGTATAATGTGAGTGTTTATAAAAGCTGCAGTTGGCAAGGTGATCGCTATTCTAAAAAGTCTTCCTTTTCTGTTACATAAGAAGAGACAAAAGCAGATGCATCTTTGAGGATGACCATCCCTCACAGAAGCCCTCCAGATGTTTTCTACTACAGCTTCCACAAGTTTTTGTTTTTTGTTTTGTTTTGTTCTGTTCTGTTCCTGTTGAACTAGTGAATCAGATCTGGAATAGTTTGAGCCAAACACTGCTTGTGAAACTGGTTGTTCCTGGCCCTTAACATCCATTGTTCTTCTCCCCAAAAACTGCTGAAAATCAAGGGGCCCTCTCAGTGGGGTTACAGTAGGAAGGAGAACCTGGAGGAACTTCACCTTATGGGTGTAAATTTATGCAGAGGTAATTGTCTGTTTTTGTCAGACAAAAGCAGATTCAGATAGAAATAGGCTTCCAGGTAATCACAGGTTACTGTTCAGCGGACTGTGTTATACGCTGCCATTAGCAATGGTTCTTTCTTAAAAAGGAAGGAATTGTTGTAAATTAAGAGTGTCACTTGTATTTACCCATTGTGCTGTTATTCTTAGTCTGTTTCAAGGTTACATGTAGATATAGTGATTTATAGTATTAAAGACTTCATTTTTAATATTTTGAAAATATAGGCATTACCTGTAAAAAAAATGTCTTTTTTATTCTGAGTGCCTAGGAATATTAACCACTGATGAAAACTGTTGCTGCTGGTTTTGTTATGATTATTATTCTAATGTATTGTGGTCATACATCTAACATATTTTGGTTATGCTATGATGAAAGTAAATGTTAGCAGTTAAAAATATTCACAGTGATATTAGTAATAGTGCATTTTCTCTTTCTTTTCTTAAGGTTTGGTGGTTAAAAATTCACTAATTTGTTTATAAGGGGATCCCAGGTTTGGGCTGAAAGCTCCATCATGTCAAAAGAGATTAAGAACCTCCAGAAACGGTGGAACATCCTACTGGAAACTGTTCACAGCAACTCCCATGTGAGTTATAAATTTCACCATCAATTTTACAGTATGATTACATGTTTGAATTCTATCTGAGGATGGGTAGACTCAACTTATGCCCACTGTAACAACCTTCTTTAGTTTGAAAGTGTTTGCGGGCAAACCAAAGATAGCATCCATCCATTTCAATGTGCCGCCACCACACCATCTTTTTCCAGCTGTGTAACTAGCACTTTAGAGTGTGTGTCCCATCCAAAGACTGTCCTAGAGTTGTCTTCTACCCTGTAAAACTGGGAAGGACAGTAAGGGTAGCTTTGTGTAAAGGACATCACTGTTAATGCCGAGAGTTCCTATATAATACCTCTGAGACTGAAAGCAATGTGCTTCTGTACAGAGATGTGAATTCTGGAACTACAACTCCCAGAGTTTCCCAAGCAACTGCAGTTTTTATAGTCCACAAACACAAATCTGCACACTTTTATTTCTGTTGGGGAACATGAGAAGGAGCTTATTACTGAGTTCATGTCTTCCTTGTGGACTTCCCAAAGGTATCTGGCTTCACTGCTGTGGATATAACATGGTTAATTAGATAGGCCTATATTTTTGTATTATTAGACTTGGATTTATATTATTATTGTTATTGTTGTACTGTTCTTCTGCTGGTTGGAAGGCTCACAACTGGACATGATACTATAGCAGTGCATGGGCAAGGAACAAGCATGATGTTTCATTATCCTGTGTATTAACAGAGAGCTTGATCTCAAGAGTGTGAATTATTATTTAATCAAAACAATGTCATCCATGCACAAGGAACCTAGAGTTTGCTGGAGTACAAAAAAGATCTGGTGGGAGAGAAGACTGATATATATTAGTTACATTTCTATATTGGCTTCCATCTAGTGACCTCAGGGTGGCAAACAAAGCTCTCGCCTGCAGCAGTTTTCTGTTCACAACCACCCTGTGAGATAAGTCAGGCTGGGAAAAAGTGACACCCAGGGAACTTCATTCCTGACTGAGGGATAGAATCTGGATTTCCCCATCCTTTCCCCCATATTCTAGCACAACATCTGCATGCTCTGTTGGTGTGGAGTGCTGAACAACTATTAGGGGAAGGGGGAGACAGAAAGTTAGTGAGAAAGAAGGTGGAATGGAACGCTTGGTCAGCTAGAACCCTGGAGCTTGGTATATATCAGGTTGGGCAGCCACCAGGGTCCGAGACTGCACCAGCCCCATTTTTCACCCACCCAGATCTTGGCAGGCCACACCTACCCCATTTCCTTTTAAATTGGAAGTGATCCTAATATGCACATATCCTCTTTAATGGCGTACATTAAAATGTTTGTGTATTAGTATCTCAGTATTTGCAAGACATCCAGTTGTGCATCCTTTCTAATAACGTTATAAGTTAGACCAGGATCAGTAAGCGTCCAGTATAGTTATATAAGTTAATCATGCCTCACTTAAGTTCCATAGTTTTGCTACGCCTCGAAGTAGCTTCTTCAATCTGAAACATTTCAACCGAACAAGAAAGAAGTCCAGTGGCCATGACTCAACTTCTAGATAACCACCCCTGGAGGACTGAGAATCTTCACAGATATAACACTAGATCTTATTTTCAATGCTTTCCCTTCCCGTTTTTGCTGTCTGGTACCATGTATAGGTTGTGAGGTTGACCAGTGTCACACTGAATAGGATATCGTTACTACATTATTAAAACACCCTGCTGTAGAATGATAACCTTGACCTCCAAACTACACTTCGCTCCTGTTTTCACCTTTGAGGGAAACTTGCAAATGATACCTCCAACACTGCCTCCTATATTTTGATGATTCTGGCCTGCTTTTGAAGAACCATGTTTGGTTTCGCATTTGCATCAAATGAGCTATCTTTAGCTATGAAGGGCAAGGCAGAACCCGTGAAGCTTTCTGCTCTTACTTAACAAGGATTTAGGGAACATCGTCCTAGATAGATCAGTCTTCATCCTTCATTCAACATCTGTCGGGCAGCCTTAATAAACTGAGGCAGTGCTTCATGGATCTGATGAAGCAGGCTACAATCCACAGAAAATTACACCCAGCAAAATATTTTAATCTTTAAGGTGCTACGGGACTGTTTTTTTTAAAAGCAGCAGGATAACACTGTTACCCCCTGGGAATTTTCTTTTTTAAATGACTTCCTCCTTGAGTTGTTACACTTCAAAAAATTCAAGGATATTTATAATAAGCATCTTTTTTTTCCCCCTCCCACTTTTATTACAGGTTGTGGCCTTTATGAACTCCCGAGTTGGCCGCTACTTAGATGACCATCCCTTTGTCTCCCTCTCACTGTTGGTCTTCATTGCAGCGTCTGCAATTCCTGTTGCATTATTTCTGATTTTTGTTGTTGCCACCATTGTAATTGCCTGCATCGGAGTGATTATCATGGAAGGTATTGTTTTTGGTTGGTTGGTTGGTTTTTAAATTAGTGCAAGGTGACTGAACTACCTCCTCCCCAAGGAACAGCAGTAATTCAGTGGTTGAGCTTCCACTTTACGTACAGAAGGTCCCAGATTAAGTCTCTGGCATCTCCTGAGAGGATGGGGGAAAAGGCCCAGTCTGAAGTCCTACCAAACCACTACAGCTCAGGACAGGAGATGCTGAGCTAGATGGACGAACAATGTGAGTCAGTGACTGAAATCCTGTTGCTCAGTGTAGTACGCTGCAACTAAATTAGGCCCATTGAATCAGTGAGGATTTGTTCAGTCAACCCTTCCATGAGTTGCACTGAATCACTGGGCCTACTTCAGTCGTAACTTGCTACACTTAAGCAAGGATTTCAGCCAAGGTATAGTAGGCTCCTGAAGTTCCTATAAATTTCCTTTCTTTCCCCCAACTTGCTCTTGTGCTTACAAACAGCAGAAATGAGTGCTAGTGAGTATTTTTGCTCTGGGAACATTTATTATTATTATTATTATTATTATTATTATTATTATTATTATTATTATTATTATTATTATTATTATTATTATTATTATTCATTTAGGAAAATCTTGCCTTCCTTCCCAGTCCCTCTCCTGGTTCCCTTCCTTTCTAAGATTTCCAACAGCACACACCCTCCTTCTCCCGCAAACCCTAGCTGAGTGATCTATTCATAGAAGCAAAGCTCTAGCATGGGTAAGGTATCTGTAACTAAAGGTGTTTGTAACTAGTTAGTAACTAAAAGGCTACAAACAGAAGTTGCAAACAAGATAAGCTTTTGAGTTCTACCAGAACTATAGATCAAGCAAAGATGCTGTAAAACTTGTGGGTAGGGGAAAAAAGCATATAGTAACAAAAGGGAGGGGGGCAGATGTTATGCATATATACTCAAAAGCTTGCATTATTAACTTCTAAATGTTTCAGTATAGATATTATATAAGTTCAAACAATACTGTTTTCGGTGGATTACAAAACTACTTTTTTCTTTTGGGTATTGGAAATACCATGATGCAGCCACCTGGGCAAGTTCTACCGCAAGAAGAGGAAACCCTTCCACAAAATTGTACTTCAGCAAGGATGCCCTTTCCTCCAACCACAAATATGATTACCAATTTGGCTTTAATTAAATGTTTAGCCTAGTGGACCACCTAAATTTAAAATCCTTGTTTTGTTAACATTAAGGCTGCTATCTTGTTCCACATATGTCTGCTCCGAGCCATCCAAGGGGGACTGTCTTCCTCACTCAAAGAAATAGACAGACCCACAGGAGGTCCAGGTTAGGCATTTGCCTGTCTAGAGAGTTGAGACTGTAAAATATTGCTCTTTTTGACTGCAACTCCCAGAATCCTCCAGACAGTGAGCAATTCTGGGTTTTGAAGTCCAAAGATGTAACTGCAATTCTCAGTTTAAAAAAAAAACTTCTTTAGTCCCTGTGGATATCATTGGGTTTTCTTGAGCCTGCTGCTGTATCTCCTCATTGTTGGGAGTTGGACACTTGCCTGTAACAAGTAACTTGAATACAGGAAGGGACAGAGAGAATAATAGTCAGATAAACCCAAGTATATTTCTTCCTGTTGAATTTCTAAATATACTTGTTGATCTTCCTTAGGCTATACTTCCTTCTTCTCTTGTTCATCTTTCCATAGAAGAAGTAGCCAGGTGACGCTTTCATGATGGCTGCAAGAACACCGACACTCATGAAAGCTAGCTCTGTGGTTTTTTTTCCTTTCAAACTAAGTTAAGGTTTATTATTATTTATGTATTTACATTTACTGCCCTGCTTTTTGTTGAGTGAGTTCAAGATGGCATCCACAGTTTTCCCCTCCTGATTATCTACTCCTTTCTCAAGGCCTAGTGGCATGTGGTTGTTAAGAAGCAGGACTATGTAAGTTGCTTTTGACATGGCAGAATTTTCCCCCACCATATGCCTGAGCAAGAATAGAAATGTACCCTATTGTATGTAGATGTTTTGGGCTGTTTCTCCAAGCCATGTATACCTTGCTGCTGCTTTCTCTTGACAGGCTTTTTAATATCATTGGGCGGTGTTACACTGCTCTGTGTGCTCGGTGGATTAGGTGTGGTATCCTTGGCCGTGTCTGGTGTGCTGAGTGTTTTCTACGTGTCCCTTACAACTCTGCTTAGCTGCTGGCCCATTCCACGGTAAGTGGTGAATCACTTTTAGGGTGATAAATGGTTTTCTGCTTAGCTTCAGTAGCAACTGTAACTTTAATAGGACTGTGCTATACACATTTCTTTTAAATGTTGAGAAGACCAGAGTTAGGCAGAAGTTGCCTTGGCTGTTTAGGTTATGGGGGTGTGAAGAACTCTGCCATGGTCCTCCAAACTGCAGCACACAAAGCAGAGCCCTCTGCAGCATAAGTGGCATGGAGACATGGACGACAATCCTTGATACATGTTCACGGTGTGGAAGAGTTTCTTTTTCAGATCTTATTTATTTATTTAAAACATGTATAATAATCATCATCATCATGTGCCATCAAAGTCAAATCTAACTTACGGCGACCTTTTTTTAGGATTTTCAAGGTAGAGAAAACTCAGAAGTGGTTTCCCATTCTTTTCTTCTGGCGCACCCTAGGACTGAGCAACTTTCCCTAGGCCACAGTCTGGCACTACTCATAGGAAACACAGTGGAGGATCAAACTCTCAACCTCTGGTTTCGCTGGTAGATACCTAAACCACTGAGCTATCCAGCCAGCTAAACATATATAGCCTGCCCTATAATCACAAGTTCTCAGACATAAGATGTTGAAAACCGTAAAATTAAAACATAAAACACAACAGAAAAAGTTGACCAATCCCACTCAAACAGACTGAATTGGCTCAAAAATCTTCACAGGTTTAGCTTCCAAGTAAAAACTTTAATAAAACAATAAAAGATCAAGCTTTCGGCTGTTTGTAATCCTGCTGATGATACGAGTAGTACATGTTTTACTGTTGAAAGCTTGATCTTTTATTGGTTTTTTTAAAGTTTTTACTTGGAAGCTAAACCTGTTAAGTTTTTTGAGCCAATTCAGTCTGTTTGACTGGGATTGGTCAGCTTTTTCTATGATGCTCCAAGAAAGCAGAAAGGTTTTTATAAAACACAACAGCTCACAGGATTCAACCAAAAGGAAACTTTTCCATATATTAGCAGCCTACCCCCCCCCCACACACACACACACTTTCCCTATGAAATAGTGAAGGGTATGAAAAGTTGTGCAGAGTAGGCATGGGGGAAAGGTGCTGTGGTAACCGTGGTTAGTTGTATCCACATACAGCTTGGTTTAAGCTTTTGTTTTTCTGCATAATGGTAACCACTTGTTTTTCCATATACTGGAACCACTTTAAAAAACAATGCTATGAAAATCACATCATTATGCCTCTGTCAAAGTCAAAATATGACTGCTCAGTGTGCTGTAATGGATAGCACTCTGGAGACCAGAATTCAAATCCCCACTTGGCATAGAAACACACTGGGGGGAGTGGAACTGGTAAAACTACTCAAATATCTTACTTGAAAGTCCTATTAGGATTGCTGTAAGTTGGTTCTGACTTGACAACACATAACCAACTAACCAAAGTCAAAATAAATGAATCCAAATGGATCTTTATGCCGTTGCACACAACTAGAAATTCAATTGAAGACTCATTATTTCTCGATATTTGCCCTTTCAGAGTTAAACCATTGCAGTTAGCACTGGTATAAATATTTAGTTGGATTCTGGCCATGGTCTGCTATGGAAAAGCTTTAAGAAGACCTGTGGGCAGGAGCACCTGAAGACAGAGGAGAACTAGGGATTCTAATGAGAAATATTCTAGAAATTCTGAATAACGACCTGGTAACCTATAAGACTTCACATTTTGTGTGAGCTGTTGAAATCAGAATTCTTTTCCCCCTGTAATTATGTTTGGAAACTAGCATTGTACAGGCACATAAGACAAAATGTCACTCAATTCCAAACAACACTGACACCACCTAGTATTTATTTATCAGTGCAGCATCCTAAAACAACTATCAATAGAAGAGTGCCCACCTCTCATGGAAATACATGGAGAAACTTGAAACAATCATCCTTTCTCTCTTATCTTATCTTCACTGAACTATCAGGCTTGTGAACTGCATGCACAGAACTTCAACACACAAACTACAATGACGAAGTTGTAAAATGTTATCATTACTTTATATACATGTTAGGTCCATTATAATGCCTTGTTATTGTCATAACTTCTTATTATTATACTGTACACCGCACTTGGTACTCTGCTATTCTAATAATGATCTTCCTCTTTTTAAAAATAAAAAAAAAGAAATATATATATTTTTTTCTCTCTCTTACTTGTAGGCTGTCAGTAAAAGAATTCCCTAATGGAAGCAGCGTTCAGTCAATTCGCTTTCCAGCCTTATACCAGGATGCTACTAATAAGGAGAGTGAATAAATTGGATTAATGCTTGGAGTGCTTCCTTGAGCAGAGCTTAAAAGGGCACTTTTTCGGAACAGTGACATTTGTGGATGTTTACCTGCCATCACTGGGGGCCCATGTTCAGTGCAGAAGGCTTGTCTTCTCCTGCATCCTACGCATCCCAGGGAGAGATGCCTATTCCCACAGGGCCACAGCCTGCCGAAATGGACAAGACTTCCTTTATTGCTTATTGGAACTGGACATTGATTTTTTCTTTCTCGATTGCCCTTGTAACAACTGGGTTCTCATTAAATGTGCTGAGTAACTCAGCAACTGTATGACAGAAGGTCATTCTGTTTCTCCAGCTTTATCTTCCCTCTAGGTCAGCAGATGGATATTTTGTGTAAAACATGGGGTACCTTTGTGTCTGCTGGTTTTATAGCTTGTTAAAACTCAAGAGTTGGAAATGTCTCTACCCAGCAGGAGGTAAAACTTTTCTACCCAATGGGAGGTGAAATTAACAGTGCTTTTTTGAATGTGGAAAAACACATCCAAGCCTTAAGCCTTCTTTGTAACAGAGAACACAGTTGTCAAATAACATAGGTGGAAAAGAGGATGTGTCTCTTTATGACTGTATTTTAATACCTCAAGCACTTCGGTTCTATATACAGTATTAAGTTATTAAGAATTTATACCATTTTAGACTTTGTTTTCTTTATCGCCGTACTGCAAGTTTAGGGGCTTTGCAGAATACCAGATGGTTAAGCTTTGTGCCTTATGTTGACGTTTAAAAATACATGTATTTTGGGCTAGGTGATCCTCATCTTCAAATCTCTCCCTTTAAAAAAAAAATAATATTATCATGTTACATATCGTGTAATGTGGTTGTCAGATATGCTTTGACAGTAAAGAACTACTTGTTTATCCAAATGGTCTCCATCATCTTTAGTTTTTAGGGCCAGTTTGTATCACTTGGGTGCATGAGTGTGAGAGAGGAGGGGGTCAGTAATACCAGGTATTTATTGAATTCAATTTATTTCTGTATAAAGCAACAGGTGACATCACTCACTGGTCAAAAATTCTGTTGCTTAGCATAGCAAATTACACTGGAATAGGCCCACTGAATCAATGGGGATTGGGTGAGTGAACTCCTCTATAAATTCAGTTGTTTCAAATGGGCCTGCTCTAACTGTGACTTACTTCAGCAGAGTAAGGTGCAGTTAGAGCAAACTCATTGACTGATTCAGTGACCTACTCTACTGCAATTTACTATGCGAATGACAGTAAATACTTGTTCTAGTCTGATTAGCTTTAGGGAGAGAGAAGGTCCAGGTGTCCTCAAATGGAGACCCAAGACAAATCAGCCCAATCCTGGACATGCTCCTCGTGCAGAATCCAGGCAAGCTGAATGATTTGCTACAGTTTCCAATCCCAGTTCTAGACACCACTAGTGGACCCGCATTGTGAGAACTGCATAGTGGCACCTCAAACTCTGGCTGTCTTTATCTTACATCTGTGTTTGAAATTGTCCCTTTAGAACCATAGAGTTGAATCCAGAGTCAGTCATTGAAAACAATGGGGTTTAATCCATTTTTCTTTCTATTAGAATTGTGTTTTTAATCAGTTTTATTTTGTATGTCACAAAAAAACTATGGGTTTGGGGTGATTGATGAATTGGATGAATGAGCAAGGTATCAGATGACTTATTTTCAACATATGTCTGGTACAGTCCCTATTAGGGCACAAGCGGCCAGCAACACTGAGAGTAGTTATATAAATCAGCCAGAGCTTGGAAAAGTTACTTTTCTGAATTCCATCTCCAGGAATCCCCTAGCAAACTGACCCAATGGCTTTGGTATTTCTAATCCTGGCAGACACTTATCACTTGATCATGGTCTTCCCTGATATAGGGAGAAGGATTGTATTTCTTTTGAAACAACTACAAATACTTCTTCGTTTTCCTCATTGCATCTCAGTCTCTGCAATTGCGTTGCAACAGTGGCTGAATCCCATTGCTTAGCATAGTAAGTCATGACTAGGGTAGATCCATTTGAACTTATGGAGGAGTTGGCTCTAGTGTGAGTTACTATGCGAAGCAACAAGATTTCAGCCAGGATTTCAGCTCTTCGGTGATGGAGAAGTGGCTATTGTAGTCTCATTGGTAAGAGGCTAAGTCTAAAAACTACAAACATCTATACAAATAAGGCCAAAGAGAGTTTGAAAAACACAAACAAACCAGGATTCCATTATAACAACTTGGGTCAGATGGCCAGCCTTTCAATCACTAGACTTGAGATAGGTGGCTGAGATTAGGCACAGGACTGGAATATTGCCTGGGGAAGTGGGCAGAGCAGAGCAGTGAAATGAAAATATTGATGAACCTTAATTGCTTTTCTATCCTTTTGTCAAGAACTTAAACTAACCAAGGCAGAAGCATCTTGGTAATTTTGCTCTGTTGGGAGAAGATGGTGAGATTTCACTTCACTTTGTCTCTTTTGTTCTATTTATTCTAATATCAGCAATGCATACACAAGAAGAAGCTTATTCTTGTAAAAACACAGCAAGACAAATTATACAGCAACCCCCAAGATTCTGCTAAAGAAGTGTTTTTGGTTTTTAACACATTTGTCTTTGTTTTTCAAAACCAAAGCATTTGGAGCAGCTTGTTGGCAAGTACAAATCTTATGATAATAAAGGGTCAGTCCTAATGGATTTTGTTAGCTCTCTGGTGCTTTTGTTTCCCTTCATTTGCTATCAGGATGAAATAATGGAGCACAATTTAATGTTTAATACACAAGCAGTGGTTTTTCCTTTTCAGAATGGGTAGTGAAGGTACTTCAGCAAGACAACCTACTGCAAGTACACAATGAGACAAAATATCAAGAGGCTGTCTTCCAAAAACACCCCATTTATTTCAAACTGCTCTTAGCTGAGAAGCTGAACTAAATTCCTGAATTCTAATAATTTCTATTGGTGCTGTTGTACAAAATGTTCTAAATGAGTGGTAGAACTGTGGGTGTTGTTGGATTATGAAATGTCTTCAACGATTCTTTCAAACCACAGCATTTTTAGTGGAATGGAGTATTGTGGTGTTTGTTTTGCTTTCCTTTTTTGGCTTTGTTTTATAATATGTATAAGCGGCGTCATGCCCTACGTTTTCTCTGCAATGAACAACTGAACAGCATGAAACCATTTTATTTTTGTATACACACACTGCCTTGGAAGGGTTTAACCTTAAAATGTGGCATAGCGCTATTTAAAACAAAAGTTATGTTTGGAAAGAAATCCATGATAGACATACCTTGGTTTTCCTGCAGTCAAAAAGCTGCTCCTGCAGACCTCCAGATGCAGACATTCTACTGTGTTCTGATGGCACCAGGACCAAAATGGGATGTTGGCGGGGAGGGGGAGTCAGGAGCAGTCAAGAATCTTTAAGATCCTAAGGTCTGTTGATTCCTGACACACTGAAGATGGGTCCGGGAACTGGTATACATAATTCTTTTGCACTATCCACAAGGGAAGGAGAAGAAGTTGCTTTTTAAAAAGGAGGGGAGAAATCCTTCCCTGCTTGGCCAACAAGCCAACCGTGCTTTGGATCTGGCAGTTGCTCCAATACAGAATCCCAGGGTCAAACTAGATATTATAAGGAATGCGTATTTCCTGTGAATAAAACATTTTCCTTCTGGTTGATTTCTTCAGAGATACATGCCCCAGCAATCAGATTTGGGAGGAAAAATTGTGTTTACCTTCCAGTGACCAGTCACAACACAAAACATGCACATGAAAGATGTGGAGGTGAAGAAAAGCATGTGATACATGTGATATGAGAAACAGACCTTCTCTCCCCCCCAATATACACACTTTAGGAAGCACTGCATCTACATACATGATAAGTAAACTGATTTCATTTCCCTCTCCCCCCTTCTCTCACACACATCTGCTTATCGACCTCGTAAGATGGCTGTTTTCTTCAATTTACATAACACAATAATCACAAACATAAGCAATGTTAACCAAAAGATCTCTAAGCAATTGACATTTAATTTTTCACAATTCTTCATTTCTGCTCTAGTTTCTGTTTTAGGAATATGTAACAGGGCTCATTGTTAAATAAAGGTGCTGACCAATTTTAAAAGGAAGGAGGAAACATATATTTCCTTCCACATGACATTTGGGGAGTCGAATCCCTCTTACACATGACAGTCAAAATGCCTTCAAAAAGAACAACACATTTGGGTTCGTGTATTGACCTTACCCTGTTCTTCCGCCAATATGTTTAGAATTTTAACTGTAGGAATATTTCTTATTCATATTAGCCAGAATTCAGTAGGCCAGTGCTGAATCTCTGGCTTTTCAACAGGAATAATTATTCTGGAAACTCATAATTAGGCAAAACCAGAAAAATAAGATCTTTCACCTCTAGAAATTATTTGGGGGCAATGCTGGAGAAAGAGCTCCAATCATAGTCACAAAGCTACGAATCTTGGCTCCTCTGCCTGCAGGTATGCTGGTAACCATCATGGAGGAAACTCCATGTGCCATCTAGCGCTAACAATGCAAAACAAGAAATATCCCAGTTTTGAAGAAGTTAAGTAACACCTGAGTGTAGTAATGAGCATATCCGTAATAGTTACTTAGAAGGGAAAAAGATACCAGAGTCAACTTACTTATCACCTCCTTCTGGGTCAGGTTACTTGTTATGCATGTTCTTGCTCCACCATTAATGATACAACCCTAGGCATGTCTTCTCAGACCTAAGTCCCACTGAGTTCATTTCTAGGAAAGTGAATATAGAAGTGTAACCCCATCCTTGGTCTACTCTGGCAGGCAATGACTTCCTAGCATCTCAGGAAAAGAGAACTGCTGGATCATTCTGTGGCATAAGCATCTGGCTGCAGAGCCAGAGGTTGGGAGTTTGATTTCCCACCGTGCCTGGACTCAATGATCCATAAGGTTCCTTCCAGCTTTGCAGTTGAGATGATGAAGATGGTGGTTATCTTTCCCATTCCTTGGACCTTTTAGCTGCTGTCAGTTGAACTCATGTGTCACTTAGGCCGCTGGGAGAATGTGGAGGGACCACAGAGTATTAAGAGTAGAAGGCAAGGTGAAATTCAATTAAGGAGCAAAAGACCAGCTTAAGAGGAAAAAAAGGAAATGGGATCAAGAGTCTCGTGGTCCTGCCAGTGCCCTCTTGCTTCTGAATTGCACACGCAATGGCTTGTTCCCTGTGCAGTTCCTTTCTCCACGGCACTTCTGCAGAGGAGACTCTTCCAAGCCTCTTTGATAAGTAGGCATCTGTGTTGTTTTCGACAGATGATCTCCAGCCTGTGCGGCTGGAAGCCAGAGATTGCTGGGGCAAACATGGAGCACGTTGGTCAAGAAGATTCTACCGTCCTATCTTTTATTTGGTATATGCTTTGATGTATGGCTGCCCACTTCAACATATGTGATCCATGAAAGTTTATACCTATTAAAACTTGTTAGTCTTCAAGGTGCCGTGCTTGGGGTATTTCTGCAATGGATATAGGCTTTATGACACAGCAACTCCACTTAAAGTAGAATAATTTCCCCCATCAGGGAAATCAGATTAGATGATCAAGGTTAGATGATTAAAATGTGGTGCTGAAGGAGAGTTTTGTGGATACCCTGGACTGCCAGAAATATGAACAAGTGGATCCTAGATCAAATGAAGCCTGAACTATCTCTCTGAAGGGAAAACTATTGAAACAGAGGATGTTCTACTTTGGGCACATCATGGGAAGGCAGAATTCTCTGGAAAAGACAATAATGGTGGGAAAAGTTGAAGGCAGCAGGAAAAGAGGAAGGCCAAATAGGAGATGGACTGACTCCCAAAAGAAAACCACAGGTTTGAGTCTACAAGAGCTGAGCAGGGCAGTTGAGGACAGGATGTTTTGGAGATCACTCATTCACAGGGTTGTCATAAGTCGGAGGCGGCTTGATGGCACATAACAACCTGATGGAGAATTCTAGGGAACTCAGAAGCCAGCATATTTTGCAAATCTATAGTTGATCCTAAAGATTAATAGTGGACCTCTAGGATTCTGGACTGTATCTATGCATCAGCATAGCCCTTTAAAAGTTACTGTGGATGCTACAATGGATAAAATCTTGTTGCTTAGCTTTGTAAGTTACAGTAGAGTAGGCCCACTGAATCAGTGAGGAATTGGTGAGTTATGACTTATTTTAGCAATTCCATTGATTCAAATTAGTTTACTCTAGATGCAACTTACTATGCTAAAGTAAGTCACAACTTGTTGTTGTTGTTGTTGTTTAGTCGTTTAGTGATGTCCGACTCTTCGTGACCCCATAGACCAGAGCACGCCAGGCCCTCCTGTCTTCCACTGCCTCCCGGAGTTGGGTCAAATATTTGATGGAACTTATAAAGGAGTTGACTCACCAAATCCCCAATGCTTCAATGGGCCTACTCTAGTGTGACTTACTACACTAAGCAACAGGTGTTCGGCTGATGTGTGATATTCTAGGGAAACAGCTGGAAGAGGAGTGACCAGAGCAGTCAGTCCTCAAAGTATCAGTCTATATCATATGGAGACTGAACAGGAATTGAAAACACTCATGTGACCCTAAGTATCTAGCATAAAAACAACCCTTCAGGAAAATACTCTTGAAATGTTTACTCTTCAGCAACATAATCTGCTTTCTTACATTTTTTTTCTCAACAGTCAGATCTGCAAAAGAAGCTGCCGTGTGTGCTTTAATGATTAATTGTGCATCTCCTTTTAACATGCTTTTACAATCAGATGTCTTTTGTCACTTGAGGGAGCAGTGCTTCAAGATACAGGATCAGTGTCTTGTCTCGTTTTGTCCCCCCCCCCCCCCCCAGCCACTCTTGCCTCTGTAAGCTTTTTTGCTGCAAAATGTTATTGCTCCTTTTTTCACTTCCAGTGGGTAATGAATGAGAGATTTCCTCAGCTCATTTTGGGCTCATAGCTTTCCAAAGGTGACCAATTTATTCGAAAACAGGATAGAAATAAACTTGAAGTTTAAGAAAATAACGAAAGCCCCAAATGACAGATCCATCCGAGATCCATTTAAAGGCTTTGAATGTGACCCTGACTTTGAATCCCTCAGTTCTTCAACCATGTTTTGTAGGGCTGAATTTGAGTCACTGACTTTCCCCAGACACTCCAGCTGGTACCAACAGCTTGCAAATGCAGGTAAGTACAATTCCTGCAAGACTTTTTTCCCCCTTTCATCAGTGCTGAAACAGAATAACACAGTTATTTCTTTTGAAAAATCCAGGCAGTAAAGTGGTGCTCTAGGCTCTGATGTACTCTCCCGGTTCTCCAGGGAGAGTCAATTGTGTCGCTGTAATAACCTTAGTTCTGCTGTCTCTAAAGCAGAGCTCATTTATACAGCTCGAAGAGCCCAAGTTAAACTCTGCTTTATTGTTGCTTCCAGGCTGCCAGGACAACCTTTTGGCCACTAGAAGGATGCAACGGATGCTCCTCTACTCTGGCTGCTTCTTTAGACTCCGGAGTCAAGTCTGTCCTGAAGGTGGTGTCGAGAGTCCGCTGAATCACCAGGTGGAAAAGTATGTGCCTTTTTCCTTTACAGCTGCTTTCCAGAAGCCAAACAGCAGAAGAAACGGCTTCTGTTGGCTTCACGTGAAAAGGAGCATGGCAGCAGCAGAGCATCCTCTGGATCTCGGTCTTCCTTCTGCACAAAAAATAACAGCACGGTGGCATCTTCTGATCGCTGACGGGATCTAGCCTCTCTCCTCTCAAGAGATGGATTTCCAAGGAAATCACACCGTTGGTGTGAACAGGTCTGCCCCAAATATCTCTGAGACAGGACGAAACTTTTCCTACACTGGTATGTACATTGAATGAGAATGTGCTGGAATATTAGCAAGTGTATAAAGGTCTCTCTTCGGACTTTGCCTTTCCTAGATCTGCAGGCACAGTGGGGTTACCTGGAGAACCAAAGGGGATAAGAGGTAGGATAAAATTGAGCGTGCTTGGCTGCTTCATCATAAAGATCCTTGTATTCTTCCTTATTTTGAGTATTGACTTTCCATGTAGATTCTCCCTGAAATTTCTTTAATTTCAGAGGTAAGTCTCAAGAGCATGATGGTGGCTTTTCTTTCCATGTGTATGCATGCCCTTATGGAGATAGAGCTGCTCAAAGGGAATTGGCCAGCCACAGCTGCTGTACAGAGGGATATATGCCTGCACGGGAATGACAGCTGGTAGTTTGCACAGTTCTATAACTAGGTTGTGCAGAGATGTGTAATTCTACGAGTGTATATTACTACAGTTCTGCCATCAAGACAGGACTATGGGGGCTGGGATCCTATATGCAGCAAGGGTGGTTAGCCCTATCATGGAGTTAGGGGAGCAATGTGCATTACTATCCAAACAATTTATTTTATTTATTTTTATTTTATTTATTTATTAGATTTATATACCGCCCATCTAGAACGTGTC
The DNA here is from genome assembly GCA_037013535.1 of Intellagama lesueurii. Lineage (NCBI taxonomy): Eukaryota > Metazoa > Chordata > Lepidosauria > Squamata > Agamidae > Intellagama > Intellagama lesueurii. The sequence continues at coordinate 13,769,976 of JBAJHW010000012.1, forward strand.
TACTCTGGGCGGTTTACATAAAATATAAAAATAAACTAAGATAAAAACAAGCCCAATGCGCTGTAGCAGTAGTACCTCCAGTGTCTCACACTGAGGTTTATGCCTTTTTAAAAAACGTTTATGCCACTCACACCTATACATGTGAATTTTCTTTTAATGGGAGCACCATAGACACGATGCCATTTTCTTACATAGTAAAGCAACAGCAAAGGGGATTGTTTAAGGAATAAGTTTGTGCTCCTAAGTCTTTTCCAGAGAGTCATTATTTTTTCATACAACTGTTGCACTCATGCAAAAAAGAAAAAGTGCATAGATGTTTTGAGTTCCATTGGTGCTAAGTGCTTTCTGAAAGAATCAAACCAACAGGCATGTGGATCCACTGTTCGTGGAATTGGCCGTGGGAAGACATTTGCAATAATAATAACGTGCTTGTTCCAGTTGGCAAATACCTTACAGGTTTTGGTGGGCAGGGTGATGGAAACTGTGTTCCAGGAACATCTAGAAATCCACACATTTCTCCACTCCATTGTAGGGAACACCTACTTATGGAGCAAATAAATAAGTTGGTGCAATGGTGATATTAGTTGGTGATATATTAGGGTATGAATTGGGAGGTCCCCAGGTTTAATATATTCATTAGGCCCAGGATCAGGCTCCTTCCATAATTTGGGAGAAGCTAACTCTTTGATAGCTCAGTGGTTTAGGTATCTGGCTGCGGAGCCAGAGGTTGGGCGTTCAATTCCCCATGGTGCCTCCTAGACAGGGGTTGGACTTGTAATCCATAGGGTCCCTTTGTGGCAAGGATGACGGGCAAATAATGGCCTGAATCCTTTTGCAGCTTTATGCCAACAGTAAGTGTAATGGTGTCAACTGTGGTAGCAAATTGCTGCTAGTTAGTGAGTTGCCAATTCCATTCCTAGTCACATGTAAATCACATGACTTGGCCTATGGCACGGAATACAAACAGCAACACATTAAGTAGCAGCATTTTGCCACCACAGTTATGCCTTCACACTTATATCATCATAAATCCATAATAGGATTCAGGGAAAAGTTGAGTTTGGTGGATTCAATTTTAAGTATTATTAGGACACAGCCTGAAGCACTGCAACAGTGAAAGTAGAAAATCTAAAAAGAGTACTCCTCTTGAAATGTAAACAATAATTTTTGAACAGCATCCAAAATCATCCACCATATGTGGTTACCTTGTGGCATGCACTCCAGGGCTAAAGCCATTCTTAAAATCCTTCCTGCTGTCTTAAAGAATCCCTGTTGTTTATAAATGTTCCCAGACAGGTAGCCGCCTTGAAGCACGAACCTAATAACCAAGATGGTCCGGGGGCATCAGAGCTGACCCTGGATTAGCTGAAACTGTGCTGAATCTAAAACACTCCCGACCTGGGAGTATTGGAAATCGCTTGGAACTACACTACCCAGGACTGACTTCCGGCCAACACTGCGTGGTTGTGTCTCTGGGTTCAAGTGTGTTTGGATTTCCTGCAACTCAACTCCTCTCTCACACAGCACTATGGTAGCTCTTCTGCCAGCAGATTGCTGAGATCAGGTGGCAGAAGAAGTTTCTAGCATCAGAAAGGGATTTCTGGGTGTTGAAGAGGCATGCACACCGTCTTAATACTCTCTAGCTAACACATCTATGGTTAGGATTATACTGCCTGTCAGCAGGAGAAAAATAAGAAGACCTGGAGCACCTTAATAAGAACACCTGGAGTCACTGAAAATTTGTCCTGTATCCAAAGTAGCCCTTAATCAATGTATGAAAATCATTAAATGGCTGAAATCCTGTTGTGCTGTTACACAGAAAGCATAACTTTTGGAGGTGAATTGTCTCAAGTTAGGGAGTCACGTGACTCTTTGCCTCCAAAAGTTATGCTTTCTGTGTAGCGCCGTAACAGGATCTCAGTCCACGGGTTTGTTCTCTTTGCTGTCTCATTCTCTCTTTCTCCCTTCCTTTGGGTAGCTGATGACCTGAGCCCCTTCACCTATTCTACCTTTATCATGCCCATCCTCTTTGGCATAATTTGTCTTGTGGGCATCGTTGGCAACAGCCTCGTGATCTGCACCGTCTTTAAGAAGTCCACTCCCACCAGCAGCGTCCCTGACATCTTCATTGTTAATCTTTCCATGGTGGACTTGCTCTTCCTCCTGGGCATGCCCTTCCTCATCCATCAGTTGCTAGGCAACAGAGCCTGGCAGTTTGGGGAGACTATGTGCACCATCATCACCGCCTTGGATGCCAACAGTCAGTTCACCAGCACCTACATCCTCACTGCCATGTCTATAGACCGTTATCTGGCCACCGTGTATCCGTTCACTTCCGCTCGTTTCCGGAAGCCCCCAGTTGCCATCTTTACCATCTGTGCACTCTGGGGTCTTTCCTTCCTCAGCATCACTCCGGTGTGGATGTACGCCCAACTCATTCCCCTGCCAGGAGGGCTTCTGGGCTGCGGGATTCGCCTGCCTGATCCCCAGCGAGACATCTACTGGTATACCCTCTACCAATTCTTCTTGGCCTTCGCCATCCCTTTCACCCTCATCACGGTAGCCTACCGGCGGATCCTGCTGAGGATGGCCAGGTCCTCACAAGCATTGACCGGACAGCGATGCAACAGCTTCCGGACCAAAAAGGTCACACGGATTGCCATCGCCATCTGCCTGGCATTCTTCATCTGCTGGGCCCCCTTCCACACCCTGCAGCTGGTCCAGCTGGCCATGCATCAACCCACCTTACCTTTCTACTATGCCTACAATGTGGCCATCAGCTTGGGTTACGCAAACAGCTGCCTGAACCCTTTCATTTACATCTTTCTTGGGCAGAACGTCTGCAGGAGGATTGTTGTCTCCGTCCGGCCAGCTGACGTCAGAGAGGACCTCTCTCAAAACCGGATCAAAAGTGCTCGTGGGGAACAAAGCGAATCTGGACAGCCTCTGTTGCATTTGGTCTCTGTCTCAGCCAGGTGACGCTGGCCAAGGATTGAGCCTGCCATGCCTGCTTCCTGCAGCTGTTCATGGTCTTGGTCTTTCTATGTTCTCCGTGCTCTCCCGAAGCTGTTGACTTGAGTCATGTGAGTTGTAACCACAGAGGATACGAGGACGTCTTTCTCCACATAGCACATATCTTATGAAATTCACTACCGCATAATAGGACAATGGCAACCATTCTGGAAGGTTCTAAAGGGGAAGTAGACAAAGTCATAGAGACGGTTGTTCTCACAAATGCTTCTAATCATGATTTCTGCATCCTTCCTCCAGTAGAAGAATGGTAAATCTCTCCATGCCAGTTGCTTGAAAACAACGACAGAAGAGAGCCATTGCATTTCTGTCCTACCGATGCTCTTGTAAAAGGTGTCCAGAACAAAATACTCTGTGTTTAGAAAAGATGCTTTTTTGGACTACAGTTCCCAGAACTGCCTAGCCAGTGCCCATGCTGGCTGGAATATTCTGACAATTATAGTCCCAAAAAAAGCTCTCTTAAATATGCCTTTAATCTGATTCTCTTCTTAGTCCCTCTGGCTGTCTAACCTCTCCTGGAAGGTGTTTGGAAGAACAAAAAGTGGGAACGGAGCCCCTACACACAAAGGAAGCCCCAGATAAGCCCAAACAAGAAACAGAGACTTTAAACTGCATCGAGCTAGAGAAAGATGTCACCTCAGGTATGAATGCAGCTGTAGATTGTTTATTGCTCTCCATAAAATACGTAAGAGACCAAATGGTTCTCAGGCAATAATTTTATTGTACAAATAGTGACAAACATTCAGAAATTTGCACTGAGTTGTAATAAGATAAGTGAAATGGAACATTGATTTAGTCTCGATTCCTTGCTGTTAAATTACATCAGAGCCTAAATTCAGTTATTAACTTCTAATCGAGCAGATCCAGTGTGATGTTGTGAATAGACTGATGGCTCAGGACTTGAGAGACCTGGGTTCAAAAGTCCACGGGGGTGGCACTGGTAAACCACACCTTACATATCTCATTTATCTTCAAAACTCTATTAGGGTTGCTATAGGTTAATGCAATATGACAGCACTTAATCACACAGAATAGAGCCACTGGATGAATCCTATTGTGTTTTTCTTCACATACAAGAGAAAACACAGAAGTCACTGTAGTTAATTGTGAATACTGATATGAGACCAGCATCTTGTCCATTGGCAGCTGCAGCTTCCGCAGTTTCTCTGGTACATGTGTAGAAACCCAGTATGTCACTGCCTGCAGAATGAAAGGGAATTTGATAAGTCAGTCTAAATTTCATTGGCTCATTAGGTCTATTCTAGTATATAAATTTCACTGATTCTGAAGTCAGTTTTATTGACTCCGTTGGTCTACTCCACTTGAGATTAAAGTTGGGATGAGGGAAAAGGGATTACAATTTGGACCACTTGTGGAGCTGTCTGGTGTGATCTATTTCCCAGTGATCACACAACACATGGGGATATGCACTCTAACCTAACCCAATCAGTGCCCAGGCTGGACATTTTTGGTCTAGCTATAGAGCTTCCACTTCTTGGGTCTGGGCTGGAGCAATTTTCTGGCAGATGGAAGGGTTGCTTTAAGAGAGATCACTTCAGTTAAAGCGACCCTTTCTAGTGTGGTCAGAGGTACACATGTACGGCCATTTGATCTCACCTTAACATGGGATTGAAGTCCAGTCTATAACTACAGAAGTCTTTCTTCACTGTGGCCAAAATCTTCCTTGTTTCACTAAAGAGAAAAGCCCCAGGGAAGCTACAATGTTCTTGAGAGCATATACTGTTAAGCAGGCAAATTAAAAGGTAGGTGGGAAAGCATTTCACAAATGAAGCTGCCTAGAAAGCTTTATATGAAAAAAAAAGTTTCATTACAGAATGTGTGATTCATCAATCATTTGAGACTCTTGTTTGAAATTATTTACCTCTGTTGAAGCATGTCTCTGTATGCCAGCATTGATTTTACGATAAATGGATGTGATGAAAAAGAATAGATAACACAACTTCTGCGTTTCCACTTTTGACTTTGTATTGATTGTGGATGTGAACTTGTGCATCGCTGGACTGTGTGCTTACAAATACCCGAATAAAGCGAATGTTGTTTACGTTTCACTTTTTTAAAGAAATGGGTTTTGAGTGAGGGTGTAATCCTATGTGCCAAAAGAACCCCAGTTATATTGAATCTGCGGTTATTTATAAATTTCCGTTCACATGACACACATGTAACAGCAATTCACTTGTCCAGTCAGATTGTTTTCTCCCCCTCTTCACCAGCGTGGCCTTTTCTAAATGATTGTATCAATTCAGTCCTTATCGATTTATCCCATGGAAATGCAGCTGTCAGTGTATTGGGTTCTAATCGGGTTCTTGGGTGCCATGCATGGCCACTGCACTTGCACCCTTAAAAAACTTTTTTATAAAATAGGTAACGGTAAAGGTTCCCCTTGACATTTACTCCAGTCGTGTCCGACTCTAAGGCGCGGTGCTCATCCCCGTCTCCAAGCCGTAGAGCCAGCGTTTGTCCATATACAGTTTCCGTGGTCACGTGGCCAGCGCAACTAGACACGGAACGCCGTTACCTTCCCACCATGATGGTACCTATTTATCTGCTCGCATTTTTACATGCTTTCGAACTGCTAGGTTGGCAGGAACTGGGACAAGTGACGGGAGCTCACTCCGTCGCATGGATTCGATCTTACGACTGCTGGTCTTCTGACCTTGCAGCACAGAGGCTTCTGCGGTTTAACCCGCAGCGCCACCACGTCCCTTTTTATAAAATGCTTAGCAATAAATCGCTCACTATCTGTGAAAGGTTCTTGCAACAGCAACATGAACTACATTGCTCAGAAGGAGACAGCCCCTGCCCCCTGCCCCCAGAAGGAAGGAAGGAAGGAAGGAAGGAAGGAAGGAAGGACTGACTGACTGACTCCAGGTGGCATATCCCACCAGGTGGCACATTGGCTAGCAGTTGGAAGTGACAGGAAATTAGCAATCTATCACTTATGAAGTTTTTCAAAAAGAAAGAAAATGTTAGGCCAGTGGGGAGCCAAAAATAGGATGGAGAATGAATTTATTTAGATGAGATGGCACGTGTAGCCTACAGAACCAGTACAAATGGCAGTAAATGTTATGGATTTAACTGACAGCCATGTGAAAGGGCTCAGTCGTATATCTACCACGTGAATATACATACAAATATATTGATACAAAAAAAGGGGGGAAAGAAACTATTCAACTGGTCCATGTGATTAGGCCCTGAGACAGGAGCCAGCCTGTGTTGGCTTCAGATTAAAACGTATTGTAAACCTTTTCAAGACAAATAGTAATTGTCTCGATTGGCTGGGTATAAAATCCTGTTTTCTTTCCACAGTGTCTTCACCAGAAAGTCTCAGGCTAGTGTCTTCCAGCTGTCAGACCCTTAACTCTGTCTGTTTAGAGGAAATGGAGTAAGAGGAGGATATTTGTATGGGCACCTCAAGGATGTCTCTGAGGGAAAACTGAATTTCTCTTTTCTCAGTGCCAACTTATGTAAAATATATATTTTCATCTCTGGCTCCCTGGGAACCCCTGCAAGGAAATATAGCAACTGTGGAATTTAAGAATTCACTTTATTTTTTCTACAAGATGGCACAAGGTAAAGTCTATCCATAAAACATAAGAAAACGGCCAGGATCCTGTTATGTTTTTATGCCGGTGTCATTCAATCAGTGCTAATGACCTGACTCGGTGCGCAGTGTCATATAACTACACTGACCTTTCATAATTTTGACAATTCACCCCTGAGGTTTACATGGGCTGAGTTATGCCAGCAGGCACATCTAACAGGTTTCTGGCCAATGTATAATTCCTCAGATTTAGGATGGAAGGTATTACAGGGATATATATCTGGGGGAAAGAGAGAGTTGTGTAATGGATAGAGTGACAGAGCAGGACTCAGGTGACCCTGGTCTGAATCCCTGCTAGCCATGGCAACTCAATGCGGGGTGTAGGCAATGTTAAAATCACTTCTTAAGTATCCCATGCAATTTGGAAACCCTATGAGGGCTGCATTAAGTCAGCTGCTTGATGGCACATAACAGATCTGAAAGGCTTTGTTTTGTTTTAAGGCTCTCCAAAACATGCCAATAAGTGGTGAGGCTTTTCAATGTATTGTCCTGCCAAAGCTAGACTCGATCACTCCCCCTGGTCCACCCCCGGCATCAATGATGCCACTCAGGACTATGGTCAAGGAGCACCTTGAATCACTGGCTTCTCTTTTTTGTCTCTTGTGTGGAAGGCAAGCGGGAAGCAAACCTTTGTCTATTACATACCAGAAGGGTTGAAATCCTTTACATTCTTTCACCAAGCCCACCCTCATCTTAAACGTCCTTTGCCCCTGAGAATTAGCCAACCCCTCTGGAACATCCCAGGCTTCTCAAAACCCTGTGAAAATTATAAGAGCCAATATTTTGGCCAAACAGATGCCACCACTAGGATACTGGCTGTCAGCTGCTGGATTGCTGCTTGGCATTCAGGTTGGCAACTGGAATGGAGACTGGCATCGACAATGCTTCCTCCCTTGGCTAGGCATCAACAACTAGCACAACTTGGGTGGATCCCCAGTAGGCATACACACAACACTCCTGTATACACCAAAAGAAAATTGGCCAAGGCTATCTGTGATACCCCAAATGTTCTTGCACCAGCCGTCAAGACACATTTTGATGTTTAAATGAAGCACACCATGAAACCACTTGTGACCAGGCAGTGCGTGCATGCAGAATAGCAGCCTCTTTCCTGAGGTTTTGGAAGGCTGTCGATACTTACTGAAGGGCACCCCCTGCTTGAAAAACTGTGTAGCAGCGATCACAAGAGCAGCCTCTGAAGGAAAGCATCTGCTGGGCATTATCAGGCAAGTGCCTCTAAAACTGTAGCAGTGATGAAAGAACACAGACAAAATAACCCATTGTACTTTTAATGCCTACAGAGTACAAATACTGGAAGCTTGTTGTTTTGATTACAATCAACTCCCTAGCCTGAAAAAAGTGCATTGCTGAATTCTTCACACTGTTTCTTGATCAACCAGGAATCATCCAGCTGTGTTCAGCTATGAAGAGCATAGGCAGTTTGAATCCAGAAAGAGAGATGAATTGTTCACTTCCCACAAACAGCAGATGTTTCCCAGTGTATTCTCTGGGAAATTCATGTGTACAGATGGCATACACATGGTACGAAAACCCTCTTACTGATCTTGCTCATAATACATACACTCAGAATTAAAAATCCAATATATATATAGTTGTTGTTTTAGGGGAATATATAGCTTTTATATATATATAGCCCTTTTATATATATACGTAAAAGAAAAAAACAACTAGAAATATGTATGTATTTTTACGATGTATTTACCTCTAGAGGGAGCCAGAGACCATGCTGTGTATTTGCTATTAAAGAACACATAGCATGGTAACTGGCTCTCCCTAGTGGCCAGTTCTGGTAGTACATGGTGAAAATACATTTTCTGGATTTTTTTCTTTTACCATGCTATGTATAGCGTGTGCTATTATCTGTGGTTCTCAGCATCTGCGAGCGGCTTGAAACCAATCCCTTGTAGATACAGGGGTCCTACCGTATGCTAAATCTATAGCCTGACAATTGCATGTTCAAGTAAGAAGTGGAAGGAATGATAATTTTTATTAGCATTATTTGTCTCTCAACTTGAAGAAATTGATACAGTGATTGTATATACATAGAGAGAAGCTCCTAGGACCTGTGAAAGAACTTGATAAAATACAGTGGAAAGTGCTATGGGGTGCCTTGAAATCTATCAATTGCCATCTGCAAGCGTTCACTGGGGGTCCACACATGTAAAGATACTTCCAATCCTTTCTCCATCTCATTAAAGCAGCTGGATGTGCCCCAGAGTTATGGTCATCAGCACACCCATAATGGATAAAGGGGTGTTTAAGACTGTTTTCATTTTTCCAATGGAAGTCACAAACTCCAAAGCGGCTTTAAAATCACACAGAAACAAGAATGTACAAGCACAAGAAAGATGCCCATCATTTTCTCCCAGTGAAGGTAACAGTATTTGGAAGACAGGTTGAGGGATTATACTTGGGAAAACAGAACATGCAGAAGTATTAAAGTCAAATTTTACATTAAAAGAATCACATCCCTCCAGGAATGCAATTCCTTCAAAGCTCCATGCCTGAGCTATCAGATTTGCAGATCTCAGAAAGGTACCTTTATTGGTCATACTTGCACAATGAGGCTCATGTTTACGTTCTAAAGACAAAAGCATTTTGATTAGAGAAGAAAAGCAAGCTCACTTGCACAAGGGGGAACTGAGACAAGCTTCTGCCAAGATCAATAAGCACCTTTAAGCTCTTAAGGAAGTCCCATTTCTAATCACATGCTATTTGTATCCCCATGTAGTTTGAACACTTGCTCCCCATACCTCTCCCCATGCCATTCCCAGAAATATCCAAGAACATGATTCCACTGGAATACAGGGCCACGGTGGCATATTTTGCTGTGGCAGCGGAGCAGAATAGAAGCAGGCAGCCATGTGCTAAACTCCTTAAAGGAAGAGGAGAATAGAGATCTGTCCTAAATTATTATTATCATTTCACCTAATAATACATTATTATACATATTATATATTATGAGCCGGTTGGATAGCTGAGGACCAGCGAGGGTCCCCCTGCTCGCAAGAGTGGCTCTTCACCTCCCCGAGAGCCAGGGCGAGATTCCCAGCCCACAGTTCACCTGTGGACTGGGGCATTGGCAGGGGAGATGCGAGAGATGCCCTTGAGGCCACAGGCGTAGCCATGGCTGGACTGGGATTTGAGGAGGGAGGAGGACTGTTGGGCCGACGCCTACATTGGGAGGCAGGCAAGACTCAGGAGGTACGACCACCGCTGGAAAGGTCAACAGCCAGATGGGAGACCCTTCGTCATCACAATCCGGAGACGGGGTGCTGGGTTGAGTTGCTGGTGCCCCCCGAGGAAGCTGCCCAGGTCCGTCAGGACCAGGCTAAGAGACAGGAGGCTTGGAGTCTCAAGAACCAGTGTTGGGCACACCGCTGGTAGAGGATGCAGGGTGAGAAGCCCCCCTCAGAGAGATGCCTCCCACTCAGCCTACCCACGGATATGCCTTGCTACCTAGGGCACCCCAGCTAGGTCTGGCTGTGCCTCTTGAGAGGACTGTTGGCTACCGGTGGAGACTGAGAAGGTGCCTTTGCCACCTGCCTCCAAGGACAACTGATTGCCAGCATACAACATAACTGTTGGATGGCTCAGTGGGTTAGGTCTCTCACTGCAGAGCCAGAGGTTGGGAGTTTGATTCCCCCACTGTGCCTCCTTGACAGGGGCTGGACTTGATGATCCATAGGGTCCCTTCCAGCTCTGCAGTTCTAAGATGATGATGCAAGTCCATCAGTGTTTCTCAACCATTCACCTTCCAGCTGTTCAGACTTCAGCTTCCAGAAATCCTGGCCAGCATGCCCAAAAGCTAGAGATTCTGGAAGGTGACGTCCAAAAAAATCAAGTATCAAGAACCATTCGACCACAAGACTTTGAGATCAAATCTCCTCCTGTCCCTGTTTTTATAGCATCTTGCCTGATGAAACCTTTGCAAGCTTATATGCCTTTGGTGCCTTAAAATGTAGAGTTTTTGAATTTTTTCTTACAGCTAACTTGGCTCTTTGTTTTCTTCAGTACCTGGGAAAGCACTCTTCCGAGCTGTTTTACAGTAACAGAAAATGCAATACTAGGATCGAGGTGGCCAACCGTTATAATAGGTTCTATCCCCCACTACCACCAGATGAACGAGCAAACAAAAGCTGTCTGCCAGCTGGTGGTATTTGTTAACACTCTACTGCACAGACAAACCACAATCAATGCAATACTACCAAGGAACAGAAGAACGGCAACACAATTGCTTGGTATAACTTTGATCTTGATTCAGGCAGACATGTTAACAAGCCAATTGCAGCGAGCAATGCCATTTCTCCCAAGGAACCACCTCCAATTACATTTGTCACTTCGCTTTGGGATGAAAAACCAGTGAAGCTTGCAAGATACAAGTGCCAGCAACAGCACAGGAAGCACAACAGCTTCAGAAGGAGACTGCGAAAAGAACTCTCTCATTAAAATCCAGCAGCAGTTATGAAAACAAGCTCTTGTTAATTGTTGTTTTAAAAAACCTCAGCTGGTACTCTGCAGTCTGGAATTAGGGAGTTGTTAATTGACTGGATAGCTCAGTGAGAGAGGTATCTGGTTGGGAGTTCGATTCCCCACTGGACCTCCTGGGGGAAGAGCCAGCCTGGGTGGCCTTGGGCAAGCTGCACAGTCCTAGGGCTCTCCCTAGAGGAAGGGAATGGGAAACCACTTCTGAGTATTCTCTAATTGGAAACCCTTGAAAAGAGTTGCCAAAATTGACTTGACGGCACATGATTAGAGATAGCTTCTCCAACTGGCACTCATAGGGACTACAACCCCATACACACACTGACAATGTTTCCTAGAGATGATGGAAACACAGGAAGTCAGAGTTCTGCCAAGTCAGATTCCTTGGTCCATCTACTGCTGCACTGTTCACAGCCAACTGGCAACACCTATCTAGAGCGGCATGTCGTTTTTCCAGCCCTACTCAGAGATATCAGACATTAAACCAAAACCTTTCCCCTCTTTATAGGTTTTATAACAAAACCAGAGTGCACCTACCCAGTGGAGAAACAGTGCTCTAGCGGGGGTTCTTCACTTTCCTCCCTTCCAGGGATTCAGCTCCCAGAATCCCTTACAATTGGATGTGTTAACCAGAGCTTCTGGGAGCTAAAACCCCAAAAATGTAAAGGACCATCGGTTGAAAACCATGACTGTATCCCTGTGCAGATCATCCTATTGAGTAGGCCCTGTTCTTGCAAGGTCATAACTGATGTAGGTGTCAATCCGAAGTACAAGGGCTCATGATGACTGAATCCATAAGTGAGTCCTGAAGAAGTGCAAGTAGCTGGTGCGATTCATATACAAACAACAATTCCACCAGTTTCTCTATCAGAAACGTAACATCAAGCTAGCCCAGCACACTCTGAACTGCAAGAACATATTGTTACTAGGGTATAATCAGAATCCAATGACGTGGTAGAGCCAGCATCCCTAGGATCAAAGTCCCAAGACCAAAGCTGTCCCTTTTGGAGCTAAAAAAATATTGGAAGGTGATTTGCTCCTACATGGGCAAATGGGAGCCATTAACTTGTGTCCAGTGTGCCGTGCTTAGGTCAAGTATTAATGGATGAGTTTCAATTGTTGAGACCTGAGGATGTGGACAGGGTGCTTGGATCTGTCCGTTCTACCACCACTCCGCTCGACCCTTGCCCACCTTGGCTAATTGGAAGATCTGCCAAGGGGGTTCGCACCTGGGTCCAGGAGGCCGTGAACGCCTCTTTGAGAGAGGGAGTGGTCCCTACCACCTTGAAAGAGGCGGTAATTCGGCCACTCCTAAAAAAGCCTAACCTGGACCCAAGGCTGCTGGTTAACTACCGACCAATGGCAAACCTCCCTTATTTGGGCAAGGTGTTGGAGCGGGTTGTGGCTGGGCAACTCCAGGCGCTGCTGGATGAAACGGATTTTCTGGATCCATTTCAATCGGGTTTCAGTATGGAGACTGCCTTGGTCGCCCTGTACCTTTGCCGGGAGAGAGACAGGGAGAGTGTGACCCTGTTGATACTCCTGGACCTCTCAGCGGCTTTCGACACCATCAACCATGGTGTCCTTCTGGATAGGCTGGCTGGGCTGGAGTTGGGGGCATCGCTTTACGGTGGTTCCGCTCCTTCCTGGCTGACCGTGTCCAGAGGGTGGTGCTGGGGGACAGTTGCTTTGTCCCATGGCATTTATGTCATGGAGTTCCTCAGGGCTTGATACTGTCCCCTATGCTGTTTAACATCTACATGAAACCGCTGGGAGAGGTCATCAGGAGATTTGGGCTGAGGAGTCAGCAATATGCTGACGATACTCAGCTCTACCTCTCGTTTTCCACCAATCCAGGTGAGGCGGTTTCTGTGCTGAACTCCGTGTCTGGACCTGACGATGGACTGGATGAGGGTTAATAAACAAACTCAATCCAGACAAGATGGAAGTGCTGTTAGTGGGTGCTTCGCCGGACAGGCTGGAGGGCCATTTCCCTGCCCTGAATGGGGTTGCACTTCCCCTAAGGGACAGGGTCCACAACCTGGGGGTGCTCCTGGACCCCAGTCTAACTCTGGAAGCCCAGGTGGACTCGGTGGCCAGGGGCGCCTTCCTTCAGCTGTGGAAATTATACCAGCTACGGCCCTACCTGGATGAGCGGAGTCTCATGACAGTGACGCATGCACTGGTAACATCTCGTATAGATTACTGCAATGCACTCTACGTGGGGCTGCCTTTGAAGACGGTCCAGCGACTGCAACTGGTCCAGAATCGAGCTGCACGGCTGGTGAGTGGTGGGGCCGCTAGGGGACACATCAAGCCGATTCTGTTTAAATTACATTGGCTACCAGTTGCTGCCCGGGCCCAATTCAAAGTGCTTGTTTTGACATATAAAGCCCTAAATGGCTTGGGCCCTGGATACCTGAAGGACCGCCTCCTTCCATATGAACCTACCCGGCAGTTAAGATCTAGCCAGGGGGCCCTTTTGAAAGAGCCATCCCTCAAGGAGGTAAGAGGGATGGCTTGTAGACAAAGGGCCTTTTCGGCAGCTGCCCCCAGACTATGGAATGCCCTCCCGACTGAGATTCGCCTGGCGCCGACGCTGATGACATTTCGGCACCAGGTCAAAACCTTCCTGTTCCAGGCTTTTAATTGAAATAATATCAACTGTGGGTCCTGATGGCAATTTTTAGAGTATATATTTTAATTGTATTTTAATTGTTTTATCTTTTTTTACTGTAGTTAAATTGTTGTAAGCGGCCCAGAGACCTTTGGGTAGTGTGGGTGGCGTATAAATTAAATAACTAAATAAGTAAGAGACCCACTCACCGGCCCTGTCCTTTATAGAAGTGGGGCTACAATGACTGCCACAAAAAGCCCTTGCATTTCCAAATTTACCACTACACTGATGAATCCATCCTCTCCCCCAGCTGCTCCTATGGGGATTGCTCCTCAACTCCATGAGAACTGGGAATTCTGGGGGGGGGGGGGGGGTGGCAGATTATATTGTCTCTGCTAATCCCAATTAGTCAACCCCGGGAGCCTTGCTTCACTACATCACTGGCGCTAATTAAGTCCCCGAGGCTGAACACATAAGATTCATCAGGATCAGTTTTAAGACTGCATGAAGCTCAGTGATGCCGTATTGAGGACAAAGCACATACATCCGTTGATTTACTAGATTCTGTACTTGTATCAGGAGCACTGAATAGGCCAGTGGAATCAGTGGGCCTAACTGGTGAAAGTCAAGCTGTTTCTGAAGTTGCAAGGGTTTGGCAACAGGAAAGAAATGGCATCGTCCTTTGTCTCTTCTGAAACCACAGGCAACGGGCACACAGGTCAGAAATCCAACAGATCAAGTCATCTCAGGGCACAGAAAGGACACTCATGGGAATATGGTGGAGGTCTTTGTGAACCCCATATGGGATGAAATATCACAAGATGTTCAGCTATTTAAAATACTCTTCCAAAAAAGCAACTGTCTAGTCCTCAATGTGTACCTATAGATTAGTCTCCAAACACTTAAGATTCCTTGTCATCAAAGAAAAAGGGGCTGATGGACAGAGAAGGCGGGGAGAGTTCAGATTTCTGGACATCAGCTTTGGACACAGCCTTATTCTCCAGTTCACTCAACCGAGCTGGTGTGACTCCCTCTGCAAGCTCTGAAGGCTGGCCTTTGGCTGTTCCATTTCTCTCTTGCTCTTGCATGAGAAATCCTGCTCAAGCTCGAGGTAAGCCATCAAACGCATCGCCATAATCAGTAATTGAAACAGATTCAGAAGGACTATTTGAATCTTTATAGACAAAAAGGGGGCACCGTACCTACCTACTTGTGAAGGATGTTCAAGGGTGGCGCACACACGCACACACACGGACCAATTGAGCCAGAAAAAGAGGACATCCTAAGCTAAGAAATAAGAGGGAGAGATGTTGTTTTCCAGCTCCCAGGAGAGAATATGGCTCCTAAATCTCAAAACAGTTCCCCATTTGCCTTCTCAGAGAAAGCACCCACTATCTGGGCAGAAATGGAAGTCTGTCCCTCATTTGCTTCATAGTGGCAGCTGAATATATGTACAGTAGGACACCCGTATCTGCAGGGGATCAGTTCCCAAAACCATGGAGAATAGCGATCCCCTATACATAGCATGGTCTATAGTTCCCTCTAGTGGCTGTTCTGATAATTACACCATGGAAATATGTATTTCTGGGTTTGTCTTTTAATATTTTTCATATTTTCAGACCATGGATAAGTCAAACTGCGGATACCAATCCTGCGGATACAAGGGTCCTACTACACACACACACAAAGCCATAGGCATAGCTCTCAGCATTGAAAGTTCCTACGCACCTTTAGCATTGTAGCCTTCCACAGGGCCAGAACCTCCTCTGGAACTTATTTGCCTCAGCTGCTGTTTTGAGTGTTCGACAGCTAAATAACCTCATATTTTAGGTCAAAGGCGTGTCAGCTTCCCCCCCCCCCCCCCGCCTGTCTAAACAGCAGGGAACTCCTCTGGATTCCAGGCTCAACGTCCCGTGTCATTTCAGTAACATTTGATAGTGACTGAAACATGAATATAAGACTCACTAGAAGTTTGCTACATTCTAAGATTCCGCAGATTCACAGCAACAGCAGCGTGTGCCTCTTCCCTGTCATAAAGCCTGGCAGACCAAGAAGAAAACTGCACACTGATATGGACAGCAGTCAAGCCACAACAAGTCACCTTTGAGTACTCTTGCACATCCAGGAGAATTATTTGGAACCAGCAGCTTGGTTTTAAGTTCTCGATGTTCTAAAAGAGTTTGATTCAAATAATTCTAAGACATTAGATTTAAATTTTATAAGAAATTAAATATAAATTTAACTTAAAATACTGAACTTTTTTTTCCCTTGGGAAAAAAGAAACTAATTTTAAATAAACAGAGAAAGCTGTGTTATACATGTTCTAGAATGAATGAAACTGTTATCTTGAGTTGAAGCTATGTCATAGAAGACATCTGAACATACGAGGGGAAAACTGAATATATAGAAAAACCTACTGCTCTCATGCCAACGGCTGGCATGGGATCTCATCTCAGCCCAAAGTGGATATATTCTCCTCCTGCCTCCCTTTCTCCTGTGCTGCTTCTGTAACCTCCTTTCTATACAGTGATACTATATTAATTTATTTTAGAAAAGTTCACGTTCTCACCTAAAGCATTATGGACTTTCTCAGCTCTGTAAACAAACCCAATATACCCCTGTAAAATAACTCCATCCCAGCAGCCAGGTTGCTTGGATTTCATTTTTATTCAGTTTATCAAGACAGTTCTCTTCTGAACCTTGAACCAACCTAGTATGGCTAACGTTATGGCTAGGAGGCAAAGCATCACACCAGTCACCAGTGTAGCGGTTACCCATGTTCCACTACTCCACGTCTGTCGGCCTAAATAAGAATACAGAAGTAAGGTTAGTAGACATCTGAAAGACATGGGGAAGGTCTCACAATTGATTGGTCAACGTTGGGGTGTGCATTATACTTCTACTTGGGCTAGCATTTGAGAACCAATCAGGTGCGGAGTGGCTAGGTTTGGAGCTCAGAAAGCTGTCAGGGAGGAAGGGGTGATGGCGGACCAGAATTCCTAGAACCACCCAATCAGCTGAGAAAGTCACAGCCTAAAAAGTAATTTTCCCCAAGCTTCAATTAGAATATTAAATTGGGACTTGAGATACGTAGGTTCTAGACAACAGTTTTACCCATCGGGTCAATCGTTCATTGTTAACTCGGTCTACTGAGCAGGACTGTTGTGAAGAAAAAGTTGGGCAAAGACCTGAAGCCGTGTAGGCCACCTTGAGCTCACTGGAGGGATACACAACTGTGGGATACAACTGTGAACCCGAATCAAACTTTGTGATGTTCTTTACTTAAAGGGGACATCAGAGGTTCCTAACACATGGGCTGGGTGTGCTGCACCTCACTGGCTGAAGCAGCAGTTGAGATGCAATGCATGTTTCAGAGATAATGCACTCCCAGTTCACTACTAAGAACTGGGAGTTCACTGCAATCACCCCTCCAACATAGATTTGTTGTTTGGCGAGGTATTATTCTCTGCCAGAGAACCTGCTTTGAATTCTATGCCAGAAAGCTCTAGCAAACTGCCCTGAACTCCATCAGATACTTCTGAGGACTTGAATAAGCTACAAATCCCAGGGTCCCCTAGGAAGTCGCCATGGCAGTTTAGAGTAGTATCAAACTGCTAGATCACTGTAGTGTAGATGCGCTCTACCAATCAGAAGTGATTGCACAACTACTCCATCCTTCCTTCTTTGAAGAATGTTCTGCAGCAAGAAACACAGACGGAAGTTGTCAGAAGGCACAAGAGGGTCACAAAGAGAAGGGGATTTTAATCTGGGCTCTCTCCATGATTTTGTGAATGAGGCAAAGGGATGGCATAATAAAAGACTTGCTGGGTAAGAACCAAGTGCATGCACACACGGGTGTCTTCCAAATTACTACAGCAGCGACTTCAATGTCCCTACTTAAACCCCCCAGGGTACTTCCTCCTTCCCCACACACTCCACCTTGGCAGCCAGAGTTGCCCAGGACCTATTCAAGAAGCAAATGTACCTTTAATCTCAAATTGCTCCTGAGGTACCAAAATGACAGCATGAGGAAGAGTCACCACAGCAGCATTTTCTGACAGTGCCACATCTGTAAGTAAGTAAATAAATGTCTCGTTTGTATTCTACTCGTTTTCTCAGACAAGATTCTGAGCCTCCATTGTGGGCAAGGACTGGAGGGTGACAAGTGATCCATAAGCTGAATGTGGCCCATATAGTCCCCAACTGGACCAGAAGCGCCTTGTGTTCTGATCACTGATCAGAGATTATTAAAAGCCTGGAAAGTGGTTGGACAGAACTGAGCCCCACTATGCAGCCTCAGAAGCTGCCACATTGGGATGCATAACATTCGCTTGCTCTTTATATATATAAATATATACAAATAAATATATATATATATATAAGTGGCCCCCTCCCACTCTCCAAGTGACATGCAGCCCCCCAGTGAAGCAAGCTGTCCTGCTTAGAAGTGAGGGGAGTTGCAGCCCATCCTATCCGAAAGCTCAAGGTTGAGTGACAATTTCACCAGGCTCTTAAACAGAGCAAAGCAGTGGAAACCGCTTGTATGAAAAGGATGAGGAAATACGTTACCTCTCCAGATGTTACTGGAGGGCAACTCCCATCATCCTTCATCATCGCTTAGGATGGCTAAGGCTTATGGGAGATGTATTTCCAATAACACCTGGAAGTCTGCACAGTCTCCATCCATGATGGAAGACTTCAAAGATGACTTGTGCAATTCCCCAAGCTCTAGGACAGTGGTTCCCAACCTCGGTTCCCCAGATGTTCTTGGACTACAACTCCCAGAAATGCGGGCCAGCACAGCTAATGGTGAAGGCTTCTGGATGTTTTAGTCCAAGAACATCTGGGGAACCAAGGTTGGGCACCATTGCTCTATGAAGACCACCTGCTCTATGGTTTCGACCACTGACAGCACCACAACTAATGTTCAGAGAGAGAAGAGGAACTTCAGCACAGCTAGCTGAGCTGGCCCTGTCTTGCCAGTCAAAAATTTAACAGAAATATTGGCTTCCCCGCTCTGCCCTGTTCCTTGAAAC
Source organism: Intellagama lesueurii (assembly GCA_037013535.1). NCBI lineage: Eukaryota > Metazoa > Chordata > Lepidosauria > Squamata > Agamidae > Intellagama > Intellagama lesueurii. The sequence continues at coordinate 13,788,787 of JBAJHW010000012.1, forward strand.
AGACACCCATAGCAAATCCTGTCTGTAATTAGGAAGTCTGCTTTTGACTCACCAGCACTGGAGAAGACGTCGGCTGCTTACGTTCTAAGCATTTTATTCTTTTCATAAGCAGAGATTTTAAAAGTGTCATTTTGAATGACAACTCCCATAATCCCCAGCCATCTGAGAACTGTCAGTTTTCCTAAGCTGAAGTCCTAAAACCTGGACTCCACCACTGGCCCCTTCTCTATCTGAATTTTTTTTTCTTGGAAGACAGACTCTGTTCTGCTGCTGTTGCTACTAACAAACAAGAGTGAAAGGAGTTAGATTTTGTTTTAGCCGGCAAGGCAGGTATTCATTAACAGAGGTCTGATGCTTATGTTATTATTTTTGAACTTCTAATGAAGTGGCTCCAAGTCTCCTTTAACAGGGATGGGAATTTCATCCCACCTCGCTGTGTTTTGTACCTCTTTAAGCACATTTCATATGGAAAAGCACCCTGTAAATAAAGCAAGAGATTTCACACGTGGCTTCCAGTCCTTTTATGGTCACAAAAGCATCAGTGCTAGATGAAGCCTCAAGGAGAAGACAGGTTCCAGCAGCAGCCAGCTGCACTGCATTCCTGTTCTAAAAGACTTGAATCAGGTCACATACCTTAATTATACCTGGTTGGAGTACTGCAATGTGCACTATGTGGGGCTGACCTTGAAGACTGTTCAGAATCGTCAGGTGGTGCGAAATGCTGCAGCCAAACCATTGACTGGGGCTGGTTACAAGAATCCTATCACTTTCCTGTTACAGCAGCTTCATTAGCTATCAGTCCATTTCCAAGCCCAATTCAAAGTGGTGCTCATGGCCTATGAAGTCCCATACAACTTGGGTCCAGGCTATCTGAAAGACTATCTCTTCCCATATAACCCATCTCAGAGGGCAAGATCTTCCAAAGGAGGCTCTCCTCTTGGCCCCATCACCCTTCTAGATACATTTGATGAGGACCCAAGAAAAGGCCTTCTTAGTGACTCTGCTCCCACGTTATGGAAGGCCCTCCTTCACGAGACTGAGCTGTCCTCTTCTCTCCCGTCCTTTCGGCAACAAGTACAAACCTTTCTTTTTAAGAGGCTTTTAATATCTAACTTAGATATTAGATTAGGTATTTAATACCTAATATCCAGGTTAGATGCCTTAAGGTTGCTGCTTTTATATCCTTCTAAAATGCCTTTCTAAAGTTTTTGATGTTTTAAATTGTTTTCAAATGGGTGTTTTAAATAACTGTATTTGAGTGCTTTTTAGTGGTTTGATTTATTCTGTTTTGAATTCTTATTTGTTTTAACTATGTGTGAGCCACACTGAGTCCTCTCAATGGGCAAAACATGGCATAAACATGAAATAAAAATAAAGTCAGTTACCTCGTCTATTCCTGGAAGGACGAGGACATCTGGTTGAACACAAAGGGGAGTCTGGATGAAGCTTATCACAGATGAGAACGCTGCAGTGAAAGTATACCTAAGAACAGGAGGTAAGAGGCATGCATCATGGTGTCAACGCCTACTGAAGGGGGAAGCAAAGAGAAATGAGAACTCTACCCCATTACTGTAGAAGCATAAATATGTACTAGATCAGAAGCAGCTAACCCTGGAGGGTCTCAAGATAGTAACCCCCATCATCTACCATTTGCTAGAGTCCACGCCAACCCCTTATGGCAAAACCGACAGCTCAGATCTAGTTCTTAAAAAATGGGGTATAACGCTAAAACAAGAGAAGGGAAAGGAGCATCTTGTTTTAGGGGGGGGGGAACCCTGGTCTCTGTAGCTTCTGGAGATGCAATCCACTTTGGGGGGGGGTTGCAATGGGGGCCTCTGGAGCCAAGGTAGCCCCCACAATCCCCCTCTGGCCATCATACTGCCATCGCATCCTGATTTTTCTACAACAGGGGCTGTTTCATGTAGGGAACAAGGGGCCTCTGAATGTTCATGAACTCCTTACTCCAATCATCCCCTGCTAATGACCAAGCTTATAGGGATTTAAGAGAGACCCTATCGGGAGAGTCACAGGTCCCCCAGCTGTGCTACAGCAGGAGTAATTCTACCATTCCTGGCCCATTTCTGCTACTACCCAGAATGCATCCCTGATAAGGCAGGCTTTTTCTCGCTAACTGGCTGCCTAAGCATCACGGCGGCTTCTGGTTCCCCCTACTCTTACAATTGTTTAACTCAGTCAGTCAAAACTTTATTGTTTATGGCCACAGGCCTTTACAATGTGCACTGTATGATATAAAAAGAAAATCCAAGTTTTAAAAACATACATTTTAGAACTATGTGTTTTTACATGTGCCCTTCTGTGAGCAGCTCCAACTCAACTATGGACCATTAAATTAAAGGGCATTACGGTCTTTGAGAAAACCAATTTTTTAATTGCTTGTTTTAACATTGTAAGCTGCCTTGGGCCCTCTTGAAGAGAAAGAAAGGGTATAACGATTTTAAATAAACAGAGAATAAATACTGCAGCTACTACTCACTAGGCTGGGTAGTGCTTTGCCACCAGAAACAAAGGCAAACGCCTTCACTTCAAATCTCTGACGGAAGTTGGGAAAGCTGACCACAGGGCCCACAGGATGGAATATCGTTTTATAGTTGTCGAGTTCATAGTCACACCTACGAAGCCAAGGCAGCACAATAAAGGAATCATCTTCTGGAGTCAAGAGCTTAGTGGCTAGAAAACGGGTGGAAACTTCAGGGTTCCAACGTCAAGCCTCCACTCAACCACAAAAGTCACTGAGCAATTGTGGCTGGGCCACTCCCTTGCTCTCTCTCCCACAGCAAAATATACAGACATTTAAAAAACACCTGCAGACATACACTTTGGTGCCTACGAACACATGGGTGTGTGTGTGTGTGACAAACACCTATTTCTGCACAGGAAGGGGAGGAGAACACATGAACAGATCAACTACTTTTGGTAAAAACAAGACTACCAGCTTTCACACCCTTACTAATAATGTCATATGAACTTAGGTGCTTGGACATTTTGGGTCTTAATGATCTCTAACCAATTACCTTGGAGGTGGGGAGCGCTCCAACACTAGAGGCATTCAAGAGAAAACTGGGCAACCATCTGTCAGATGGTTTAGATTCTTGCACTAAGCAGGGGGCTGAACTTCATGGTCTTATAGGCCTTTCCAACTCAATTATTCTATGGTTCTAATTTGGTTACAGCTACAGAAATAGGCAAGAATTGCTGGTTTGGAGGTTCGGCCCGGTTTGTTTACCACTGCAATAGGTACCCCCCCCCCCCCTGGCAGGTGGCCACTCAAAAGCAGCGTCCAGAGGAGCTGGGGCAGGGAAGCTGAGACACTGCTTCTGAGTGGGGGCGCCAAACTGCTCAACACCTGTTGTGGCAAGAAACGAACCAGGCGAAACCCGCAGTTTGTGCCCATCTCTAGTTGCACCTCCGGAGAAGAGCTTTGGCCATGGAATCCTCCAGCAACAAAACACACTGATCTTGTATCAGGGTATCACCCAGATCATACAGATCTCTTCCGATTACAGAAGCTAAGCAAAGTCAGTATTGGGACGGGTGACCAGCAGGGAATACCAGGGATCTCTAGACAGGATTTGGGAAGAACCTTGGCTGAACCCCTGAAGAGCTGCTGTTAGTCAGAGGTAGCAGTGCTGGGCTAGATGGATCAAGGGTCTAAGTCAATAGAAGACACTTTCCTACATACCTATGGCTCATAGTGAACTCACTCACCCATCCACCACAATATTCCAGCGTGGCAAGGAGGCCGAATCCAGCGACAGAGTAGCCCAGCAGTCATCTAGCATTAAGTGGATGTTGGGGTCATTACGACTGAGCACTTGGACCTCCAAGAAAATGGGCTGTCGCAGGTATTTTACGATGGGATATTGGTCGTCATTGTACGGGACTGTGTAAGAGCCATCTGCAAGGCAGGAAACCAGAGGAGAGGCATCTAATTCTGGTGCTCAGTTTTACCTCCAAATAGATCACCAGTTGATCGTGGAGGAAACTTCATGCAAAACATACAGTAAATTCTTAGCTGGATGCCATGAAAAACCATTCTGAACATAGAGAAACGGTTTGGGCAGCCACCGCTTTCTGACTGCCGTTGGCCTTCTCTGTTCAAGAACAAGGCTGGCTTGGTTTCTGTAAGCGATGCTCCTGAGAAAGGATTTCGCCAGAACTGCCTTTCTAAATTGACCAAGGGCCTGGAGTCTAGCATTCCCTCTTCAAACATGGTGCCTTCACAAGCAAACAGGGTCCCGACTAGAGTAGCTCCTTGACAGAGCCCAGCATGAATTAGCAGAACACACACACGAGCCTTCTCCAAATGCAACAGAAAGACTGGCTGCCCCATCTTGAAATATACTCATCATCATCTAAGTGTGTGTGCTCCTATGTGTGTCTTTGCAAGATGATCAAACACACTCTACTGTCATCTACTTGCACTGTTTACAGTGCTTTTAGATCTTAACACTGCCTGATCTTGCACTGGGATTGTATGCTGTGTTATTATTATTCTTTGCTGCTGTTTTATTATTTGCTAGCTCAATGGGTTGGAGGGCCTGGCTGTAGAACTAGGGATCAGAATCCCCACGGTGTCTCTTGGAAGATGGGTCAAGTGAGATTCCCCTGGAGCAGGTGTGGGCTGATGGAGTTACTACATTCTCAGAAAAAAAGGACTGGTAAACTGCTACAGAATAAGTTACATTTAGAAAACCCTGAATCACTGTAAGTCAGAAATGACTTGACAGTCCATAATTAATATGATTTATTCTTTCATGGACTGCATTTTATATTTTTAATATATATTTTATAATTATATATTTCATAATGCATATTTTATAAATATATATAATATATTTATTTATATATAATATATGTTTTTTTACACTGTCTACCAGGCACTCCAAAAAATGCAATGGCTAAATAAATCCCCAGTCCCAATGATGTAGTCTTGCAACTATCTGATGAGCTGATGCAACAAGCCAAGGAGCTGGACAACAGCAGTGCTCCTAAATGATACCTGCAACATGAAACAGAGAATACTAGCAACATTAGAAACTTTGATGAACCTGGATAGATGAGAAGGATCAAGGAGAGGGGACCTTGGTTTACGACAGACTCTGGGGGAGGAAGGCTGTTCATCTTCAAATTCACTGAGACATCATCACTACCATAGGAACACATCACTGTTAGCCTGCAAGAAGCAAAACCAAAAGAATGCGGGACGTTAGCATCAAGACACTTCCTGGTACCAACTTGAGAGCATCTGGAGACGGCAAAGCTCGGAAGCATTGTAATTTTGAAATAAAAGTCTGCCAGTCCCCAACCAGCATGGCTCATGATCACACCAGAGCTGTGGGACACCCGCAGTGGTTCACTTTTCAAAGCTCTGAAATACGATGCAGCCGACACCCTTCTGGGAGCGTTGCCTCCAGTTCCCCAAGTTTCGGCCCCTACACTGAAAAAAAATTCTACAAACCAAGTATACACAGTGAGAGTGCTACGTTCCCCTTCATTTCTATTTAAAATGGTCTGCGTCAATCAAAGATCAAGCCAGTTCTCAGCAACCCCCTAACCTTAATGTTTCCACACAAACTTGCATGAAGTGTGCAGGCTCTCTACTGCCACCAAAGGGTTGCCAAGTTTCATTTATTTTTTACAAGCAACCAAAAAGATGCAGATGGTCTAATCCAAACTGCTCCTTTGCTCCCTGTTCGCTTTACTATAGAATTCCGGCCGATTTCTAAAATGTAGGCAGATGCCACTCACCCCAAAACAATTTAGATTTTAACCTTAGCCGGATGGTTCATTTTATAAAAACAGATGCACTCCACTAGGCTTATGTCAAACTTTTCCCCCTCCCCAGGACCTTTGGGTTTCACCACATGCCAGAGCAAAAAGCTGCCACATGACCAGCCCCTTGCCTTGGCCATTTCCACACCTGCAGCAGCTTTAAATACCAAAAGGACACCAGCCGGGGAAACAATGCATATTGATTCTTAGCGGTACATGTCAGTCCTTTTTGAGAGCAGGTAGAGATTCCCACTATTTGTTCGAAGACCACTGAACAGAACCACTTATCTTTTCACTGCAGGAAGCTTTCTCCTTGTTAAATCTGATATTATAATGTCAGCAGTTGGCTATGTACGCACATTTTTCTGTGAAAAAGACCAAGTAACTTCATGATCAGAACAATCTTTACTGCCTTTCACCACCCCATCTACGAACTTTAAGGGAACATGGACTCACTACCCACAGAAAATTACCTTGCACCAGGTCAAACATTTCTCTGACTAGGCTTGCTCTGAACTAGCAATGGCTGTTGGGTACAGGACCCTTACCCATCACCTGTTACCTGATTATCTAATGGGCTACACCATAGATTGAACCTGGAGTCTCCTGTATACAAAGCAGGTGCTCTACCACTGAGGAGAAGGCTAAATGATATGCTACACCTGTTTTTTGAAGAGGTGCTCCTTCAAGAAGTAAAAGTTATTTGCATGTCACAGTGCATAATTTTTTTCATATTTTGCATTTGGCATGCTGTCACTGGTCAGTGGGAGGTAAACTCAGGCAACATTTGCAAGTCTGATTGCTGAGGCACACTCCCCTGAGGAAATCCTGCTGCTGGAGGAAAAACCACCTGTTCTTACACTGAGCCACAATCTTTCTTAAGGTAAGACAACACCAGGAAAAGAGAACAGATGACAACAGAAGTCATGAGATAAGGAGCTCTGGTGCAAATTTATTTTTGATGAGTCAACTTTAGAGCCGGAAGCAAAGGATGAGAGACACACCTGAATTCACTGTCTCTAGAAATCCCATGAGGTGGAAGGTCTGCCCAAAGTGCACGCACTTCATTCTCATAAATAGCCTTCTCCCCATCAAACTAGAAAACACAGAAAAAAGTTTTTTATAGCAGTAGTCAAGTTGAAGCAATCAGCTGGGCTCCAGTTTGGGGAGAAAAACTCACCCTTTGTGTAGTCCCACACTTATTCAATGGCACACGAAACCGAACCACATCATTTGAAGGAGATCTGACAACGGGCTTGCAGGTGGGGTCTTTAAGCTTGAGTGTATCGAGATTAAGTGCTGGCTTTGTGCTGCTACTAAACACATCAAAGTCCATGTGGCCGTCTTGGGTGCATACAGCAGCTGTAACAATTGCAAGTCAAGTCACTGTACTTAGGACTTGAAACTACAAAGGTACAGACAAGTCATCACCAGAAGGAGCTATTTAAATGCAGAAAAGTGTCTGACTGTCATACGTTTTTCACACCTCCTACAGTTTGCTAGTTAGCTTGCTTTGTGATTGGTCACTGGGAGGTAAACATGGACTTAATTTGCAAGCATAATTGCTGTAAGTCCGCCAAACATATTTCTGGCACAATAATGAGTTTCGGCTTCTGCAAAAGTTTAAAAATTTTTAAATTTTAAGCATTCACTTTCTGTAAAACACATCCTGTTTTCTGCATACTTTATTCTTCTGAAATGCCCCCAAATCTTTGCAAATTTGCACATACCATTTCCCCGAAAATAAAACCTAACCTGAAAATAAGCCCTAGTAGGATTTTTCAGGATGCTCGTAATCTAAGCCCTACCCCAAAAATAAGCCCCAGTTAAGTGAAACCCCGTCCTCGACTATTGTGCAGCAACCAGAGGATGATGACATGACTGTATTTGAATAAATGTAAATTGTTGTACATGAAAAAAAATAAAACATCCCCTGAAAATAAGCCCCAATGCATTTTTGGAGCAAAAATTAATATGACCCTGTCTTATTTTCAGGGAAACGCGGTATTTGATGCAACATGTATTCTTTCCCCAAACACAAAACTGCCGCTGTCTTCATGACTTTTTCACCTCTACTTTCTTTTGCACTCATCAGCAGCCACCATCCCACAAATGTAACCCCAGAAAGGATTAAGATCTTGGATGGGGGGGGGGGGGGGAAGAATCACCTCCCCTATTTTCGCAATGACAAGATGGTGGGGCAGACAACTGGAACCACTGCATGGTTGTAAGAAAAGCCTTCACCCTCCTCACCCCAGTCATGTTTTCCTGTTAAATTCATCCTCTCTCTTCATGATGGGGCCAAAACAGAAATGCCCTCCACGGTCACCAATGGAAATTTTTCAAGCAAAACAGATTACAGTCTCTCCCACTAAGGTTTTCTGAAACCAATCCTTCCCTCATGGCTTTAAAGCTTCTTTCGCCTCTTCTCTGCTTTCTATTCTTCTTGGACGTCAAGAGCCTCTCCTTAAATTCTGCTGCATAAAAATGTTCAGCCGTATGAAGATTTTATTCATATTGTTGCACGAAGCCCACTCAAGGGCCTTCTGGGCTCATTGGCCAGGTTAGCTTTACATTTCCTAAAGCCAGTCATGAAAACTGTCTCCTTCTGGAGAGAGAAGCTGTAGTGTCTAGTTTCATTTTTTTAACATTCACTTGCAAGCAACTTTAGGAAAAAACATCCATGCAATCTATTCATAGCAATGAAGTCCAAGATTGGGCAATACATTTATATTAAGCCACTTAAAGGTTACATATAAGATATGCCTTTGAACTCTCCGAAACGCTCACTAGGCAAGGATGACATAATGGCAAAAGCAAGGAACTCCAGATTTCCTTAGGAAATGCATTTCTTCAGCCAGCTAACTAGGAAGACTCTTTCTCATATCATCATCATCATCATGTGCCGTCAAAGTCAATTCTGAGTTATGGTGACCCTTTCCAGGGTTTTCTAGATAGGAAATACACCAAAGTAGTTTACCATTCCCTTCTTGGGGTGCCTTGGGACCGTGCAGCTTGCTCCAGGCTACACAGGCCGGTTCTTCTCCCAGGGGGCACAGTGAGGACTTCAACTGTCAACATCTGGCTACACTGAGCGATCTAACCAGTGATCTCTTTTAATCACCTGACAAGCCCTATTCTTTGTGAGCCTTAGAAGGTGGTCTTCAAAAACAACTCAAGAGTCAGGGAAGGTACATCTGTGAGGAGACACTCCTTTAGATCAAAAGTGGGGTGGAGGACTGGCCCTCCTGGGGTCTTTCAGACAGCCATGTTCCTTTCCCGTCGTTTCATGGTGTCTCTCTAAAGGTTTAATTACACTAAATAAGAGCTTTAAGCTAAGATGTGCCTTGTGTGCCATCAAGCTGAGCTCAGCTCTAGTAGAATTTCCAAAGCATGTGAGATACTTAAGGTGCGGTTCTCCCAGCTCCAGCTCCCAATGCATTTGCAGGTCTGCATGGGATTTGAACCCATGTCTCCTAGGTCTGACACTCTAACACTGGAACTGGGTAATTCAAGATGATGAAGCATTTAGCCAAAAGTCTGAGTCCCCCCCCCCCCCCCACTGTACTTCTTGGGAGAAAAGCCAGCCTATGTAGCCCTGGGCAAGCTGCACAGTCCAGGGGCCCCCTCAGAGGACAGGAATGGAAAACCTCTTCTGAGTGGAATGGAAAACCTCTTCATACCCAGCATGGCATAGTGGATAGAGTGATGGAGATTAGGACTCAGGAGGCCTGAGGTGAAATCTCTGCTCCGCCATAAAAGCTCACTGGGGGGGGGGGGGGGGAGTTGAATTGGTAAAACTACTCCTTCAACATTTCACTTACTTTGAAAACTCTTAGGTTCTCTGTAAGTCATTTCTGGCTTGATAGCTCACAACAACAATTAAGCTAGAATGTGCTGGAATTTTCAGCCCTACCCTTTTGCCCCTGGTTCTACCCATCACCAAAATGGGGCCTCCAAAACGTCTCTGAAATTGAATTTGGCCTTTGGGTTGAAAGACACTACCCAACACTGCTTTAAGATGAGCCTGCCTTAACCTTATTGCCCTCCAGATGTGTTGGACAAGAAATGATATTGGCAGGGTGCAATGGTAAGAAGAAATGCCTGCTTGAGGGACACTCGTCCAAGTAGCTATGCCTTTAAAGGGGAACAGCAACTGTCCCATGGATACAAAAGTAGTAGGGTCAATGAGAGACACTGGAGCACTTCCACCATTCAGTCCTACAATTCCCTTATCTCCCCGTCATTGGCCAAGGTGGCTTCTGGGAACTGAAGTCCAAAACAACTGGAAGTCCAAACAGTTCTCCCCAACCACTGCCTTATACCTTCCTAGCTCATTGTGAGATGTTGCCTGCTACAGACCACATAGGCTATGGGAAGGCCTTACCTATTGGTGCATTTGGCTCACAAGGACACTCTGGGTAAATAACCATAGTTGTCATTGTGCCACGGTAATCAAAATTCAGTTTCAGGGATGAGGCATACGCCTGAAAGCCTGAGCAGTCATCATCGCTGTAGATCTGAAATGAGTAAGAAACACATGTCATTTCTTGCATCACTAGGTTCAGCCAAGTGCACAGAAAGGCAGCCCTTCAGACGTTGTTGGAGTGCAAACCCATTATCCCCTACATCGCTGCTGAACTGGCCATTGCTAATGGGAGTTGCAGTCCAAGAACCTCTGAAGGGTCACTAGTTTCCAACCATGGGTCAAATTGTTCTGGAGCCAGGAGGACAGATAATAGTTGCTAAACCACAATGCAATACATATCAACTGCAAATTTCAGGAGCTTTATCAGGAACTTGCTCCCAATAAATTCAGGAAGCCTTAAGGGGTTTGGAAAATAAAGCCTTTCACTAAAGCTCAAGGATACACATAAATCCTCAGAAAAAGGGAGAGAGAGAGCATACCCATGGGAGCAATTTGTTGGAATTTTTACAACCTTGCATGCTGCCTGTGGTTTGATTGGATGGGAGGGTTTGTCAATCTATCCAGCACTAACCAATTGTTTCCTCCTGCTTCTAAATTCAAATAGAGCCCCGCTTCTCTGCTGAGTGTTCCTTTCCCTCTCTTTATAGTCTGTTGTGTCAGGTTGTTTTGTTTGCTGTTGATTTATTCACAACTGTAAGGAATGAAACATTTTTATTTTCTCCTACAAATGTCTCAGAATGAGTTATTGAGACTAAGTACCAGTTAATGAGAAAGGGGTGGACTATCTAGGGAACTTGTAGCTATTATAATCTGTGGGTTTTTTTTTACTTCTACTGCATAGCAAAAAGAGAATTTGAACAGAAATTCACAACTCTGCAACACAATTAGCCTCATTTGGAGAACTAGTCAGATAAGTTCATTGCATTTATGCACGGACTATCCCTCTTTTTGTGAGATGAGGGAACTTTTGGCCTTCCCACTGTTCTGAATTTCAGCTAGTCCAAAACATCTGAAAAACCAAAGGTTCCTCTACTCTGTTTTAATGAGAGCAAATAAAACGCCAGAAGTTCAGCTGTGGTTGGCCTGGTGCTATTAGCTGATGGGTAAAAGAAAAACACAAAATAGTTGCTTTGGACCAGGTTCATGTCCACCTGTGGGGGCCAATTCTGCTTTTAAAGGGACACATCAGCTGGCTCTGCCAAAATCTCCCATAGTTCATTTACAAATCTGCAGAGCCCAGCTCACGTTTCATACTTAGAAACAGACTCCACCCCCAAGTCACCATTTTTAACCAGTTATATTTATTTCCTGCCTTACCACCAACAAATTCAAGGGACTGTACATAGTCTACTCTACCCTTACCACACAGGGGTGGCTGTTAGACAGGGTGAGAGAGATTAACGGGCATCCAGTGAGGTGCACAGGGAATTTGATGGGTCTAGAACTCAGATTTCTGAAGACTCAGCCACACATTCTGCCACACAAGCCCTGGCTGGTAGACCTCAGGATCTGAATAGAAAATAAAACAGATCTTGCAGACTTTGAAGTCCTCCTGCTCTACAGCTATAGCACAAGCACTCACCCGAGACTTCAGGGCTCTCTTGCTGATGTACAGCTTTAACCCCATCCTTGTGTTTACACTGATTCCATTGGTTTGCAAGTGGTGGAGTGGAATGTTCTTGTTGTCTAGAGTAGCAGCAGTCAATGTCGCTGGGAAACGTGGGATGGTAATCGTCATGTGTGTCGAGTTGCAGGTTGCTGGGTCTGAAGAGTATCAAAGAGATTCAGGATCTGTGATTTAGGTGTTTGGCTGCAGAGTTATAAGTGGGGAGTCCGATTCCACACTGTGCCTCCCGGGAGATTAACCAGCCTGTGTAGCCTTGGGCAAGCTGAACAGCCCTAGAGTGGCCCCACCCGAAGAAATGAATAATGAACCACTTCTGAGTATCCTCTACCTAGAAAACGCTGAAAAGGGTTGCCCTAATTGGGAACTGATTGCATGGCATACAATTATGATTTAGGGTTTTTCCAAGAAGCCATTTTTCCAAGAAGCTGCAGTCCCACATAATGGTGGACAAAACCCTTTAAATATCAACTCAAGCTACCCCTCACCTCTTGGGCAAGTGTATGGACCCGAATTCCAGGTGAACCCACTTGGATATGCTTTGCATATGATCTGCACTTGTATGTGTTTCAATGCAGATTTGGGCTTTAAATTGTGATTGAAAGGGGGTAGAGCACACCCATGGCACACAGAAGGTCCTGGCCTTCAATTCCCAGCATCTCCAGGAAGGGCTAAGAAATCTCTGAGATTCAAGAGGCGGCCAGTAGGAAATACCAGTCTGGAAAGACCAATTGACTCAGTAAAACAGTAGCTTCCAGCATACAGGAATATATAGAAGAGAATATATTTATACACACATTTTAATGGCATTAAGAAAAATATCCACAGGTTAAAAGAGGTATTACTATGGCCAAGAGATGTTGATAGCAGCTGACTAGGGGCTTACGGGAAAAGCGTGTAAGGCTCACGCTGCCCACGTTTTTACCTGGGACACAGATCATTCTTGTTTCCACCGTCAGGCGCTGTTCAGGAGGCCCATAGGTAAGCTTGAGCGCCAAAGTGTACAGCACTCGGCCATCTTGCTGCAACACAAATACAACACACGCTCTTGACATGGCTAGAGGCAATACAACATCGGCTGGCCATTTCCTTTCTCCCCTGGCCCTCCCACCAATAAGGAAAACTTGATTTCCAAATAGGCAATATGGGGGGGGGGGGGGGGAGAAGGGGACAGCTGACTGGAAAATTCCAAACTAGTGGTGAGGCATTTGAAAACAATCACCCCCAAACTGGTTGAAAACAACTCTCAGCTCACCTTAAGCAACAGGTTTGGGGAATCTCTGTCCCGACCATCTTGGGACTTTGATTCATAATTTTTCTATTCTAGGCCTGAGGAAGTGAACTTTATTCATGAAAGCTTGCACTGAATGTTTGACTTTTAGCAGTCTCAATAAAGGTATTGCCTCTTCTACATCAAGATTTCATACTAGCCTCTACCAGCTATTCCCAACCTTGGGTGCCAGAAATCCACTCCCAAAAATCCTGGCCAGCACAGCGAGTGGGGAAGGCCTCTGGGAGTTTTAGTCTAACATCTAAGGATCCAAGGTTGGGAACCACAGCTCTGTACACTATACAATAGGGGTGCACAGATTTTCTGGGTTATATCCAGGGTATCTTGCCTCTGCACCTGTCTGCACGCACCTAGCTCATGGGTTGTGTGCCACTCTTACAAATATTTATCAAGTGTCTGTTCCCATGTTAGAAAGAAAGAAGCTTCAGCATCTCAGCCACAAACACAAATAACTTTCTTACGGCCAAAATGTGGCTTTCATTTGTCTTAATTTATACATAACTGAATGGAATTTACATCCTATAAGTGAAGCAACTTATGACAGCAAAACAGAGGCAGAGGAAAGCAGATTTAAATACAATATTAGAGATGGGGAAAAGGCAGGAATTACTAGAACTCTAGAAGCCAACAGATTAGGACAGTATTCCGAGGACCTGGCTGGTCCTTGCAGATGAACAATGAGTTGGAGTTGAAAGATCTTCATCTTCTAAAGCAGAGATTCCCAACTGTAGGTTCCCAGATGTTCTTGGACTGCAACTCCCAGAAGCCTTCACTCCTAGCTCTGTTGGCCAGGATTTCTGAGAGTTGTAGTCCAAGAACATCTGGGGACCCAAGGTTGAGAACCACTGTTCTAAAGCAATGCTTCTCAATCTTTGGCCCACCAGCTTTTTGGACTTCAACAACCAGAAGCCCTAGCCATCATAACCCCGGACTGCGGGAGTGGAAGTCCAAAACAACTGGAAGGATCAAAGATGAAGAACTGAATGCCCTCAACTCAAAACAGAAAGCCCTCCGTAAAGGAATAATTGAGACCTCTGACAAGCGCCTTATCCCTTCCCTTGCAACCTGCTGGATGATGAGAAAAGAAGAGGCAGAAAGACAACAGGTGCCCAAACAATTTTGAAGGAATCTGACTGGCCACAAGAAACTTGGTGAGGCGAGTCTTCTGGACTCATCTTATAGGTCAAAGTAAAGGCATGGCATAGATCAGAGCATGAAGAAGGCTTTGCTGTTCCAAGAACACCGGTTGCTCCTTCACTTCCCCATACCTTGTATGTAGTAACTCCTGCAGCATTAAATGGGGCTCTGAAGACAATAAGATTGCCATCTGTTAGGAAGGTGTAGCCTTGTTGCATGGCTTGTCTGAGGCTTAACCTGTGTGTCTGCGTCCCATCATCTATTGACACAACCCACTCCATCCGAGATTCTGCCGTCTGCAATGCAGAACACAGTCATACATGTACTCGTATCTTGAATCAAGAGATGCTCACACAGCTTATACACATGACATTTTTGAACTTCTCTCTGAAACCACTGCCAGCATCACCATACAGGCTGAGCAATTTCAGGCACTGTAGTCCAAAAATAAGAACTTCCTGGATGCTTATACTACATAGCCTATCATAATAGGCTAATAATAATAATGTACCATCAAGCCAATTCTGACTTATGGCAACCCTTTTCAGAGTTTTCTAGATAAAGAGTATTCAGAAGTGGTTTACCATTCCCTTCTGGGGCCTTCTTGGGACTGTGCAGCTTGCCCAAGGCTACACAGGCTGGCTCTACTCACAGGAAGCACAGTGGGGATTCAAACTCCAAACCTTTGACTCTGCAGCCAGATATCTAAAGCACTAAGCTATCAAGCCAGCACCTTCACAGGCTACCATCTCTGAATTACAGCTTCAGCATTTTAAAAAACCAAAATAATTTATTTTAAATGGAGGAACCTTACTACTCATGCAGAAAGTGTTAGATCCAAGTGCTTATGAACAGACAGCAAATTGAAAACACCATCTGGCCCATATCGTACCTCTCTTTCTCACACACACACATTTTACACTTGTAAAATACATAGCACCACAGGAGGCTTTTTTGATATGCAGTCAGCAAAACATTCCTGTTCAACCCAGCTGAGATGTTTCAATCAAGTAACCACTCCGCTAGGGGAAAAAAGGGAGGGTGGGGTCAGAACTTGAAAAAGTTCATTTCATCTGTCTGACTACAATCTACATAATTTCTCCACCAAGCTGCCATGGCTGATGATTTACCAATCTACCCCTGAATTGGCCACCTTATTTATTTTCAAACTGGGATTAAGTTAAACCTAAAGCCAGCCTAACTAATGGTGAGGTACAACCGGAGTTACAGGTCAACAACATCTAGAAGAGTCCATGACTCTATGACATTATTGTGAAATAAAAACCAGTGATGGGGTTCTTGAGGCGGAACATTTTCCCAATTCTGAGTAAGGGCCTACATTTACATACACACACACCCCTTTGCAGTGAACAGCACCTTCAAGGGCAAATGCCAGGTGGGCAGGGAGGGGTCTTGGAAAATTCACCTTTTGGTGCATAACATCCAGAATCCTCCCCAAGCTAGCATGGAAATACTGGACAGAAGATGTCAGAAAGCTGTAGTAACAAAACATCACTTTTTCAAGCTTCAAGCAAACGAGGGGAAATATTTTAGATTGGAAACTGGTCCTTGGTTAAGTTTCTTTTTTCAAAACCTCAAAGATTTCATTTCTCCCAGCTACGACAAGAAAAGCTTTTATGAACACATTAAAAGTGGATCACAACGTATTTGCCAACTCCTAGGCTTCAGCAAGGAGTTGGTTAATGCGTAACAGTCCACTTTTAATATGTTCGTAAAATATTTTCTTGTCTTAATTGGAAAAATAAAAACTTTGAGGTTTGAAGGGGGGGGGGGGAACTGTATTAGCCAACTCCTAGAGTTCAGCAAGGCTGACTAGACAGCTCAATGAATTAAGTACGGGTTGAGAGTTCCATTTCCCCACTGTGTCTTCTCAAGAGAAGAGCCAGCCTGCGTAGCCTTGGGCAAGCTGCACCACTCCTGGGCCTTCCCAGAAAAAGGAAATAGTAAACCACTTCTGAGTATTCTGTACTGAAAAAAAGAAAAACAGAAATTTTGATGGAACATTATGAGACTTCAGCAAGTGAAAGCTTAACCAGGACTTGCTTTTGAAAAGTCAAATTAGATTTTTGGTATCAATCAATCTTTTTGCTCAAGGACTGCTTGCTGGCTACGAAAGTGCACACTGGCATGGTATATCTTGCCTTTAAGACTTGCAAGAAAAACTACGAAAGAATGCTACATATTTTCAAACACAGCTACATACCGCATATTCATCATGGAAGCTGGGAATGAGTCTTGGGAAGGCAACCTGCATGAGATTAAGAAAAGGCATTTTAGTATTAACCAGCTCCTTACTAAGCCTAGAGACGCTGCACGACCTTAACAAAAGTGATACTCCAATTTCCAGGATATCGAAGATTTTCATTTTTGTGAACTTACATCCCACCTCTCCACCAGAAGGGGCACCACATGGGCAGGGAACAATAATAAATCAGTGTGGTATAAGAGTGGGACTGTTGATGTCGGACTCCAGTGATCCACGTCCTAGGCACGATGAAGCCATGCAACTCACTGAGTGACTTCTTACCCTGACCTACCTGGCGGTGGAGAGACCATTGTATGCCACTTCATGTTTATGGGAGGAAAAGTGGGATAGAAATGCAACTTATACATGTGCAAAATACAAGGTTAAAACCAGATGTTGACTTTTTAAAGTTACAATATAAAACCTAATAGATAAGAAACACAATCAGAATGAGAGCCAGTACTGCCCACCGCCAAGAGGATCGTGCAGGAGGCAACACCATGCAGGACTCAGCACCTAACCACAGTCTCCTTTAGACGTCCATTGATCACATTCACACATTTCAGGAAACTGTTATACTGCCCCGTCTTAGCCTTAAAGTGGTCAACTTAAACACAAGCCAGAGGTTAGCTGCACTGTGTTACTGCGGTCAAGATAGATAACTCAGCCATCCCATAGGAAGACTTTTCTAGTTTCCTCTTCCGGTCAACCACCAGCTATAACGAGAGTACTTTGTACTTACAGCCATGAAGTCTTTGGTGCAGTTCGTAGCACTGATGAAGGTGCTAGGGAGAGAGGGCTCATCTGCCTGGACAACCTCACAGCCAACCTCATATATTTCCTCTTCCAAGCCCCACGTTACCGTGTCGTTGGACTGCAGTTGAAACCTCAGATGATGCCTCTTATGCTGTTTGCAGAAAACGTATTTCAAGATACCATGTATTATACCCTTGAAGATTTAGTCAGAATAGCTCTCGAAACCCTGGTGACACCAGGCTGTTTCCCCTGAAGCTTTCAACACCTGTAGTTGGTCTTCACTAGATCTTTAGCGTGGCCATGTTCAGAGCTTTCCAGAGTCCTGCTCCATTATTTTTTTTAAAAGGTACCAAGCTGAAGCACAGAAAAGGGAAGCTGGGTGAACTGAGGGTGTCACGCATTCCTCCTTTAAGAGGTATTTGGATAGCCAAGTTGGAAAACAGTGATATTGGCAGCAAAGGGTCTGGAGACCAAGTTCTGTGAGGAACAATTGAGGGAGCTGAATACGTTTGGCCTGAGAAAGATTGGAAGATGATAGAGCAGTTATATTTGAAGTTCTATCATCCCCCAATCTTTATCAGGCCAAACGTATTCAGCTCCCTCAAATATTGGAAAGGCCATCCTATAGAAGATGGAACAAGCACCTTTTCTTTAAAAGACAGGACCCAAACAAATGGATTTAAACCGTAAGGAAAGAGATTTTGACTAAATTGTTTTCAAAAGGAGCTCATTAAAAAAAACAACGGCCTTTGAATGATATTATTCTTTGCTACCAGTTCCCATCGCTTTTTGCAGGAAGGCAATTCATGGTTGAACACAATAGGATTAATACATCAGCCCCCAAGGATGTCATTTCGAAGAGTGGCACCCACCTCCTCTTTTGTGCAGTTCACATACACCGCAGTTAGCACTTGCTTTTCATAGTCCAGGTCATACTGACAATCTTCCATTTCTTCCCCGTTGGTATCTAAAGGGAAATAGGTCCAGTCAGGTGTGCTTTCCCCTAAAGTCTTCTGCTTTCAGCTAGAAGACTCTAGCTGAAAGCAGTAGCTAATTCAGCTAGAGCTAGGAAGTGGCGGATCCACAGTAACAGGTAATACACACCAAGAATTTCCACTTGCCAGGATGTTGAGTTCGCCAATTCCTTGGGAAACCAGACTTGCACCTTATCCTCATGGCAAGATATTTCACCTGGAGGAGGAAACAGCATGAAGAACCCAGTCTCGGGTGTAAATCTTGTAGATCAAATAACAGGAACCTCCAGGATTTGTGCTCAACGACTTGATTCTCCACCCATAATAAACAGCTATATATTGCAAACTCAGTTTCATGAATGCTAGTCCGTACTTGAGCTGGGTTAGTTATCTGGCTGCGGAGCCAGAGGTTGGGAGTTTGATTGCCCACTGCGCCTCCTGTGTGTAGAGCCAGGCTGGGTGGCCTTGGGTCACACACAGTGTGGTGAAGACTGAAACATGCTCAGCGAGAAGAGAACCTTGAATCTTATGGAGAAATCCAGAAGTGTGGGAGGGAGACAAGATGGGCGTACCCTGGAAAACAGCAGTTGTCAGGAACTCCTGACAGGAACACTCTGCATTCTGGTGCAGCCGCTTGTTCTTTCTTATATCGCTACCACGCCGTGGCAGAGAAATACTGGAAGGATGCGTACAATATGCAAACTTGCATACAATTGGATCACTTTTTCTATCTGTCAACAACTATCCAATGGGTTGACCCAGGCGCCCTGAAATGCATCTCTCCCCTTGATACATAGGGGAGAATAAGGCAATAAGGCAGAAGCAAACATTCTAACTTATTTACGTGAGGTCAAATTGCACCTAACTTATAGTGACCCTAATAAAATTTTCAATAGAAGCAAGGTATTCAAAAAGTGGTTTTACCAGTTCCAAACCCACCCCAGTGAGCTTCCATAGTCCACCACTCTATTTGCTACACTATTTGCTGCTTCTAAAACTGTTTTTCATAATGCTTTTACCTAACATTGTTCATAGAATCGTGGTACAATCAAGTTGGAAGGGGCCTGTAAGGCCCCTGAGTCCAAGCCCCTGCTCAATGCAGGAAAGATCTGACAGACAGCTGTCCAACTTTCCCTTGAATGCCTCTAGGGTTGGAATGCTTACCACCACTCGAGGTAATTGGTTCCATTGTTGTACTGCTCCGACAGTTAAGTTTTCCTCAAGGCTAAACATACTTGGTTTCCAGGCCCCTGATCATTCTTGTTGCCCTCCTCTGAACTTGTTCCATTTTGCTGGCATCCTTCTCAAGTTGCAGAGTCCATTAATATAGTGTCAGTCATTCTTTTTTAATATGTGAATAATTTATTGTTTTTAGCTTTTAATATTGTATTAGTGATGTAATCTGCCTTGGGTTCTCTTTTTTTTAGCAGAAAGGCATGGCAAAAATATTTTTTTAAAATAAAATACACCATGTTAGATACTTCTAACCTATTTAAGGTTCCTGAATGTAGCTGTTTGGTAATTATACTTTGATTTGCTGTGGTGCAGGAACCACTGGTCCTACAGATGTTTCAGGCTCCATCTTCCATCAGCCCCACCCATTATGAGCCATGATAAGAACTTTCAGGGAATGTACTCCAACGATCTGGAGCAGCAGAAGTTCCCTACAACACTGTACAGCTTTTCTACATCTGGTGCCTTCCAGATGTGTTCTTGGTTACAGACCCTTGATTGCTATTGATGTGAATTGTGGCAAGAACTTGGAAAAGTTACTTTCCTCTGCTATAGTTCCCCCCAACCCAGGAAGTCAACAGCCCTTAGAGAAGTTACTTGTTTGACTATATCACCACTGGTCACATTGGATGGCGATTCTAGGAGCTGTCCATTAATAAAATAACTTCTCATTCCGATTGTGATCCAGCACAGGAAGAGAATGCCAAGTGGAGAGGGAAAAGTTCTTAACCATTAGGTCAGTATGACAATGGAACCAATTACCTTGGGAGGCTGGGAGTTCTCCAGCACTGGAGACATTCAAGAGGAAGCCAAACAGCCATTTGACAGATCTAGCTTGAGTTTGATTCCTGCATCAAGCAGGAGATTGAACTCAATGGCTTTACAGGCCCCTTCCAATTTCATTATTCTATGAAAACAGAACGTTAAAAGCCAGTTACATCAGATTATTCTCTGAAAAATATGATTGTTGTTTTCTGGAAGACAACAAGGGCTCCCAGCTAAGAAAGAGATAGCTATGTTTGTGGCCAGCTCATCTAAGACTTCACAACTGCCTTACAGATGTGCTGAAGAGTGCTAGTTAAAAGCAAGGAAACACCTGGTGCAAACTCAAGACCATTCTGAAACTCAAGGTTGTTGCCGACTACATCCGTGCAGCTGTGGAAGGGTGCAGAAAACATCAAAACCAGCTTGACCTTGTTGGAGGATTTTGTGCCAGTATTTCACTAGCCCTTCTTTCACTGAACCATGCTAGCCACCAATACCACCCCAGCTGGTCTCAGGCCATTCTATTTCAAAAATTTCTACCTATGGGCTTCATACCATCTGACCAGGCAAAGAACCCTGGAGAACTCAAGAGCCTGCTGCATTTTGGTCAGTCCCAA
This sequence comes from Intellagama lesueurii, assembly GCA_037013535.1. Taxonomy (NCBI): domain Eukaryota; kingdom Metazoa; phylum Chordata; class Lepidosauria; order Squamata; family Agamidae; genus Intellagama; species Intellagama lesueurii. The sequence goes on from JBAJHW010000012.1 coordinate 13,809,672, forward strand.
CCAAAGTATTATCCCACCATGAAAAATAAATGCACTTCCCTAGAAATGCAAACTTATAGCACAGCCAAGCAGCAATCCAACCTAAAGAAAGAAAGAAAAAAACCCTAATATGACTCCTTTCCAATACTTCTGATAAAAGGCAGGCGGGAGAGAAGAAGAAAAATAAATGTATTAATTTGTCTTCCGCCTCACATCCACCCCACCTTACCTGGATAATCTACAGCCACCGCTTCAAGAAAGCACCCAGTGAGGCAGGCAACCAAGAAAAACAGCCTAGGTACAAAAGAAAAAGAGCTATTACTTTTTTTCAAAAAAAAATGACAGTCCTCTCTCCATCCCTTACGCCCCCGCTGAGGAACTTGAATTTACCGTGTATTACAAAAACCGCAAGCCCTCTTTAACCACATCCTGGACAATCAAGAGAGAGCAAAGGGATCCTATCAGGTGCCAAAGGCACCCAAGAGAGTTTTTATACCAAGCGCGCCAGCGTCTTGACCGCCACCGCGCACGCGCAGCGTTTTGCCCATTCACACGTTCGGACGTTCTCCCTTGAGCACCTGGATGGAATCAGCCGCTGGTTTTCTCACGTGCCCCGGATTGGAAGGGCTTGTTTCTGTGGCCGGGTTGACACGCGCCGCTGGCGGAGGTTTAAGAAAGGCGCCTGGGGAGAGCTTCCGCCTGCGCAGACCCGCCGAGATGCTTCTAGGATCGGGCTGCGAGATCGGCGGAGCCTCCGCCGAGGCGTGGTTTTTCCCCAAGCGCTTTTAAACACCTTTTGAACTCAAGGGAGATCCGAGTGAGCTGATCTTGGATCGGGACTGCCCCGTTGCAAAGCATGTAATGTACACAACCCCGCCTGCGTTTTTCGTGGAAGGTGAGAAAAGTACGTGTGCGATTACACCACCATTTGGCCCCGTGCGAGGCATTTGTCTGCTTCCAAATAAAGGCCATTGAATTAATTTAGTGGGCCATTTTCTCAAGGGCATTTACAGGGAGTAACTTCAGAGGAGGAGGCATGATGACCGCTTTGGTGGTGGCTCAGTGCAAATCAAAAAAAACTAAGATCATGGCCACTGGCCCCATCGCCTCCTGGCAAATAGAAGGGGAAGATATGGAGGCAGTGACAGATCTTACTTTCTTGGGCTCCCTGATCACTGCAGATGGGGACAGCAGCCATGAAATTAAAAGATGCCTGCTTCTTGGGAGGAAAGCGATGACAAACCTCGACAGCATCTTAAAAAGCAGAGAAATCACCTTGCCGACAGAAGTACGCATAGTCAAAGCTATGGTTTTTCCAGTAGTGATGTATGGAAGTGAGAGCTGGACCAGAAAGAAAGCTGACCGCCGAAGAATTGATGCTTTTGAATTGTGGTGCTGGAGGAGGCTCTTGAGAGTCCCCTGGACTGCAAGGAGAACAAACCTATCCATTCTAAAGGAAATCAACCCTGAGTGCTCACTGGAAGGACAGATCCTGAAGCTGAGGCTTCAATACTTTGGCCATCTCATGAAAAGAGAAGACTTCCTGGAAAAGACCCTGATGTTGGGAAAGAGTGAAGGCAAGAGGAGAAGGGGACGACGGAGGACGAGATGGTTGGACAGGGTCACCGAAGCGACCAACATGAATTTGACCCAACTCCGGGAGGCAGTGGAAGACAGGAGGGCCTGGCGTGCTCTGGTCCATGGGGTCCCGAAGAGTCGGACACGACTTAACGACTAAACAACAAGAAGCAAGAACTGTGTGGCTTAAGTAGTTTGTGGGTCTTCAGTTTCGATTCCGTTCCTGTAATTGACATTCTCTCTCCTCCTTCCCCCATCCTCCACGCTGAGGGTTTTTTTTTTTTTTTTTGTATTTTCCTTGTGTATTTTCCCAGCACAGAAAAGGTTCTTAAAATACAACAGTAAAGAAAAAAATAACGTTTTTCTTGTCCCCAGTTTGGATTCAAACCTATAGGATTCTCAGGCTAATCCTCTACCGTGGATCAGCTTGGTAATGGGCACATTTACATTCAGGCACTTTCCTCTACGTTCTTCAGCAGTGAGGAGGCCAAAATGGCTAGCCTCTCCCCCAGTGGGCACCTCCCATGGATCTCAGACTCCACATCCTATTACCCACAGCAAAGTTAAGATGATGGGAATTGTAGCCCTGGCGCACTCATATGGGGTTCACATACCTAGCTAGAAAATTTGGTAGGATAGAGAGCTACTGGTTAGCTCTGTGGTTTAAATATTCTTGGGGAGTTCAATTCCCCCACGGTGCCTCCTTGACAGGGGCTGGACTTGATGATCCCGAGGGTCCCTTCCAGCTCTGCAATTATAAGATAAGGAGGAAAATAACAATAAAAATCTGACTAATGACTTCCAGGCTGTGTCCCTCTTTTTCTCTCCCTCGCCTATGCTACAGGGTTGTTGCTAAGGTGGACATTGAAGTGATCTGTCTGTGTGACCATTCCTGAGAGCTTTTGAGGAACTGTGGGGTGGTGTATATATTTTTTTTACTTTCTGATGTCATTTTATTTTCTTTCCTGAAAAAAATCTTATTTTTGTTTTTCCGAGAAGCTTAGAGCAGCATGTGTGGCTTTCCATCCACTCATTCTCACAATGACCGTGTAAGGTAGGCTGAACTGACCCAGTGAACTTTCTGGGGCTAACTGAGAATTTGCAGTACTCTCTGTCTGAAAGTTGCCCGGTATAAGAGGGCAGAGCTGGGCAGAAGATGGCACTCCAGTAGGTGTAGCTTGTCACTTACTGGATATTCCTTCTACACAACTATCAGACGTGTCAAAGCCCTGCTGTGTTTTGCACCTGATTGCCCCACCTCCTCCCTGTTATGGTGGTGTTTTGTCAAGTTTCTCCTGACTTAATAATTCTGTCCCATCAAGTCAATTCTGACTTCTTGTGACCCTTTTCAGGGTTTTCTAGATAGAGAGTATACAAGAGTGGTTTATCATTCCCTTTTTCTGGGTTCTGCCTTGGGGCTGTGCAGATTGCCCAAGGCCACCCAGGTTGGCTCTTCTCCTAGAAATTGAACTCACCACCTTTGGCTTTGCAGCCAGATCCCTAACTCACTGGCTCTCCAACCAGTCTTCTGACATAAGGGAAGAGACGTGAGACGTTCAAGAAGTGGCCAGCCGTAGTGACTGTCTGTGATTGACTAGGGATTTGAACCCAGGTCTTCTGAGTCCTAATCTGAAAATATACACACTGCCCTCACTCTAGTTTTTCCATAGTCTTCCTCCAACATTGCAGATGTTTCCCTCATTTGATCAGGGATGGGAAAAGTTACTTTGCTAGCATTCAGAAAGGTAACTTTTTGCATCTTCTGATTCTGGTAAGTAAAAGAGGGCGATGAGCAGTTTTGTAGGAAGCTTCCCTGGGTGCTTACAGTGGATGACAAGAAGAATTCAATTAGTAATATGGAAATAGGAACGACCGCCCTGTTGCCTTTCCCTTCACTAAAGTTATGGGTGTCAAAATAGAAGGATGGCAGCACATGCAGGATTTCAGAGCTAGTGGGTCTGTGATCCCAGGCTGAAAAATGAAAGGTAAGTATTGCTTGGAACTCAAGAGGCTGGAAATGCATCCCTGTTGGCAGGGGATTCTGGGACCTGTAGTCCAAAAATTAACTTTTCCAAGCTCTGGATATCTCTCACTGTAATTATTTGGGGAGCAAACAGTAACAATGTCATTCCTACTTTTTTCAGTTTAATTTCTTTCTTTTTTTCCCTCCCCCTTCTCTTTCTGTTTACTTTAGAAAAGAAATAAATGTCGAAGGCTAGCAGTACACAACTTATTATTTCTCAGATCTCAAAAAAGGGGCCCTCCCTTTCAGCATCCTTAAAAGGTAGCCTCAGTTGCCAGTTCATTTTGCATATGAATAAGGAAGAAACATTTGAAATGGTAATGAAGAGTTCTGGAACCCAGTGATGATATTCAGAATGGATTATTGCTTTCTCTTTGTGCATGCAATGTACATTGTTCCATACAGTTTAAAATTGCTTTTTCCGGTTCTAAGTTGCCATTTTAGATTGTTTTAATTGGCTTTGTGATGTTTTATGAGGTGTACCTTGCCCTGAGATGCTTGGATTTGTGCCAGGATATAAATATTTTGATGGATTATTGTGATTTAAAAAGTAAAAATCAGAGCCCTGCCAAAAAATAAAAGTTGCCAGGAAGAGCATGGAGATAAGGAGGAGATAATCCTGGCTTACTCCACCAGTTAGACAAGGAGTAGCTGGAAGGAGCTTAAGAGCAGCTATCAGATATAATAGTCTTTATTAACCTTAGAACTGCAGGGCTGGAAGGGACCCGGTGGATCATCCAGTCCAGCCCCTGTCAAGGAGCCCCAGGGCGGGAATCGAACTCCCAACCTCTGGCTCTGCAGTGAGAGACCTAACCCACTGAGCCATCCAACAGTTAATATGTGTAACTAAGAACTTGCGCCTTCACTTTGCTCTTTCCTTCCCTTTGGTTTTTTCTTCTTTCGTGTTGTTACATGTATGAAGGTGGGGACTGACTTATTCTTAATGTTAACAAATGGCTTTGCAGCTGAGAGCAAGGGAGAATATTTTAATTAAAGTCATTAATAATGGCAAACAGTCCATAGGTTCCATTGTGTGGTCTGGAGGGCCTCTTTCTTCATTCTCTCTCTCTCTCTCTCTTTTTTCCCCTTAAAATTCACCTGAAGCCTAAAGTTACAGGCTGCTTTCGAACAGAACTATATGAGACTTGAGCTTTGCAATTAAAAAGTGATAAAATATTATCCCTCCAGTGACAGGTTCCTTCAAAGCTACAATGCCTGCAAACTCAATTTACAGAAGAAGCTCCTTGTTTACTTGCCAGTGACAATCAGCAAGCAAAAGAAAGCTAATATGCTACTTGTGGTACTTGGGAAAGGTTGTGCTACAGTAATCAAATACCCTTCACCTCTTAAGAAGGCTCCACTTCTAATTTGAAAACTGGCATCAAATCTAAGCTAACTTTTAGCTTGGGTGTAAAACTGGCCACCCACCTCCTGACTGTTGTCCCACTCTTGCCATTGAGTCCAGAGTTTGGATAAGTTACTTTTCCATATCATAACTTCCAGGGTACCACATATTGAGAGTTTCCATTATCTCTGGAAGCTGTAGTCCAAAAAGTAACTTTTCCCAGCATTGGTAAGCATAGCTGATGTGGACGTAGGAGAATGTGGTGTTACTTCAAAGGAAATAGGGATAAGAAAGCTATGGTTATTCCTGATAAATAGAGAAATTTGAATCGTATGTGTGTGCCAGCGCATAAAACATGCACATCTCAGTGGAGAGGAAACCCCCTATCCTTTTATTTTTATTTTCTTTGATAGAGTGACACCCTCAGAAGGAGAACTGTCTGGGCAATGGCAGTCCGAAAATGCAAAGCAGTGTGAGTCACCAGCCTAACCGTCCAAATAAAAACCCATTACACAAAAAACCAGATCGTTCCCTTTGTAGACAGATGTAAGCTACCAACTTAAATGTGCTTATTCAGGAATTGAACCCATAAAAGACAGCGAGACTTGCTTTCCAGGAATCTTGCCTAACACTTGAGCTGTGAGCACATAGAACAATGGTGCTGAGTTCAAAAACTTCATTTCAGACATGAATCCTTTTGAGTCCCCTGCTTTTCCCTTGGGGTTTTGCTTCTGCCATTTCACAATGAAGTGAACTGGTCCTTAGAACATCTTTTCACTGAAAAAGAAAGAAGGGAATTCTTTTCTTACAAGTTTGTGTGAGTCCGGACATAAGGACAAATAAACTCCTGAAAGGGAATTTGGGGTGAGTTTGTTTGATCTTTTCCCAAATGCCTGAGAGAAAATGCAAAGCAACTCATTAAGCTTCTTCCCCCGACTTCCTGGAGTTAAAATCGGTCAGGAAGGAAAAAAGATTGGAATCCATTCTTACTGCTGCCATTGATCTTTAGCAGAAATGCAATCCACAGAGAAAATTTCCATCTTATTTCAGTGGCTGGCAAGAGCACCATAGCGCATGTTCTTTTCCAAAAAGCCTATGAAGTTCATTCAGACATTCCTTGGAATCTGTCAAATTTCAGCAACAAAAAGGAAATCCTTTGTGGGACTTTTGAGACTAGCAAATTCATTTTGGCAGATTGCACAGCTTTTCTGCAGACCATGTCTGAGGAAGCCAGTTGCAGCCCAGTAAGGTCTCGCACTGGGATAAATTTGCCAGTTGAAAAAATACTACAGTGTTTTTGTTTTTGTGGAAAGTGAATTAAACACGTTTACCTTTCTGAAAACTGTCAGGTTTGGGCTGTTAAAATTCAATAGGCCCTACCTCTTCTGACTGGCTTTCAGTTTCGCCCCAGAACAAGGGAACAGCCAGAAGCAGCATAGTTCAAAGATGGCTTTGTCAGCCACGGCACAGACCATTGGACTTGTGAAATCTGAAGAGGGGGTGCTTATTATAATCCCTACAGTCATGTTCTGAAGCAAAGTCCAAACATTCAGGCAGCTATGCTGATTTATATCAGCAAATCTGTTCCAGTGTTTTTCATCTTCCAGGAGCAGGTCTTTTATAAAGCTAATGCATCTTAACTGCCCATCCAGTTAAGCGGATCCAAATGCTTTGAATTACAACAGAAATAGTTTATGAAACTACATTATACTTCAGAAAAGACACACAAACACTCGTATACATCAGCTACTGTGAGGATGACAGTGATGGAACAGGGAAGCTCAGTGGGATCACAGATGATGCCAGTGTCTTTGGTAATAAATAAAGCCTGTCGCTTCAATCCTGCAAACCCAAGTTCCACTACATTTCCATTGCATTCCCACTCTAATATTTGCAATGAATTTGTGCAATGAATTTGCAATGGTTTTGTGGAAGTACAGGAAGTGGGGAGAGAAAGCTCTTGTTGGGAGCAGCAGAGTGTGAGTCGGGACAAAGTCTCCCTCCTTCTTGGTGTGCCGTCCCCTCACACACCCTGGACGTTGGAAGGAGTGCCGTTAGAAAGCCCGGGAAGTGAGCAACGGCTGAGTCTGGCAATTCTGGCGGGAAGTGGAGGAGAGAGAAAAGCGCCTGGCGAAAGGGAAAGGGGGCAGATGGAGGGAAGGCAGATAGAGACAGTGATGGTGGAGCGAGGCTATTGCGGACTTGCTTCGGAGGAAGAGAAAGGCTTACCTGAAAGTTAGGTACATATAATCAAAGGAGACCCGTGGACTGGAGAATCGGGGGCAGATGAAGGTAGCTAAGGAAGTTGCTGAAAGCGAGTGGAAGAGCTGAACCCTTTACTGGGAAGAGGTGGCTGAGAGAGTCAGAGTCAGGAAAGAGAGATAAGAAACGGACAGAACCAACAATGGCTTGTCTACTCTGGTGGGTCTCAGTACAATCAGATTCCCACCCAAGCCGCAATGAGCCCCAGGACTGAAAGTACAGGAAACACCTGGGTCTATGACCCCCTAAACCCATAAAGATGGATATGGGCCCTGAGACTCTGGGAAGGGTTAGCCCTAAAGTTGAACAGTTCACTTTACCCCAAACGGATGGGCCATTATCTATCTGATTAGTTGAACAGTTACCAAGCCAGCCTGGAAGGAAGAGGTGGTGTTCGATAACAGAGTTCAACAGTTGTATTTGGAAGAAATAAAGGAAGTTGAGTTGAACAAAGAGCTGTCCAGGAGTGTGTCTGATAATAAGGGAGAAGGCGGGGACGGGACCCAGGATCGGATCGTACAGAGCTTAGAAAAGTTACTTTAATGGATTATAATTCCCCAGAATTTCCCAGCCCGCAGGGTTACTGGATGGTAAATTCTGGGAGTTTAGTCTGAAAAAAGTAACTTTTCCAATCTCTAGAAGCATCCTGGTTTACTTCACAGATCACAAGAAGCAGTGTGGGAACTGCAAAGCGGGTGCTGCTTTTAATTGTTATGTCGCCAAAAAAACAACAGGAGATGGACACATACACACAAATTAAAATGGCTATTAGTGCTTTGCTTCTTCAAATATTATGAAGAAAAGGTTATATGTGTGAAAGAGCAACCACAGCTCATGGCTAAATACACTATAATTAAAAACAGGTTTGAAATCTGACAGTGTTTAGCAAAACAAAAGGCCGTCCTAATGAACAAAAGGTCACCCTGAATGCTGTTCAGATTGGTTTTAACAATAACTCTGTGCTGTCAAATTGGCTTGGACTTCCAGCCGCCCTTTTCGCCATTTTCTAGGTGTAGAGTGTGGTTCCGAAGTGGTTTATCAGTGTTTTCTTCTGGGGGCACCCTGGGACCAAGGCTATACAGACTGGCTTTTCTCCTGGAAGACACAGTATGGAAATGGAACTCCCAACCCCGGCGCCACAGCCAGGTACTAAATGCACTGAGGGCCAAATTCCTACTTTGGTATTTTTAAAGGGGGAAATGTTTCTATTTAATTCTTAGGCATTGTTTCACTTCTGTACCTATTATGTGCAGTCAACTTGGCACCAATCTATAGCAACCCAATGAGGGCTTTCAAGGTGGGTGAGATATTTAAGGAGTGGTTGTGCTGCAAGGTCAGAAGACCAGCAGTCGTAAGATCGAATCCACGCGACGGAGTGAGCTCCCGTCGCTTGTCCCAGCTCCTGCCAACCTAGCAGTTCGAAAGCATGCAAATGCAAGTAGATAAATAGGTACCACCTCGGTGGGAAGGTAACGGCGTTCCGTGTCTAGTCGCGCTGGCCACGTGACCACGGGAACTGTCTTCGGACAAACGCTGGCTCTATGGCTTGGAAACGGGGATGAGCACCGCCCCCTAGAGTCGGACACAACTGGACTAAATGTCAAGGGGAACCTTTACCTTTACCAGGTATTTCCATGGTTGAGTGGGGATTCGAACCCAGGCCTCCTGAGTTCTAATCTGCTTCTCTATCCACTATATCACACTAGGTATCCCTTTACATCTATAAATCTGTATTATTTCTAAATGTACAATAAATCAGGACACCATTCTACAATTTCATGCAAGTCTGTTTCCTCTTTCACCTTTTCAGGTGATGTGTTTGTATTTGTTGGCATACAGTTGGGCCCATCAAGCCCTTAATTGAGCGAGGCAGGGAGTGAAGCACCAGCATCACAACTCCCAGACACAAGACTTGCATCCTTCCAATGACTCCCCACAGCCTGGTGGTGATTTTTCCCCAAGTGGTAGCATTCCCCATGTACTGTGTATAATAATGGTAAGTCTGTGTGAAATGTGAGCTATAGTAGGAATTATGGCAACCCCTGGGCATGTTGTGCTGCCTGGCTGGCTGCCAATCGATACTTTCCCTTTCCCCATTCTGGGTTGCCATATTACCTGTAGCCATTTACCCAGATTCCCCTTGTGCCCATGTCCACCATCAGCTGGCCCAAACGCTATTTCAGCCCAGCTTCCAACCCTTGCTTGCCTCACCTCTGTGACATATTAAGGGCCCACCCTGTGACATCACAAGGCTCCGCCCCCACACTCTCTGGCATTGGGCCTCAGAGAAGGGGATGTGCCAATCATCCGATGGAATGATCTAGCTAGCTTATTATTAGGCTGCAGCTCCTGTGGCTACCAAAGAGAGAGAAAAAGCAATGCCTCAAGTTAAGCTCTCTATAGAGAGATGTACGTTAAACATATACAAATATTTTTCTGAGCCAGGTTCTGAAGAATGTGAGGCGAAGTGCCTGGGTTTGGGTGCCCCACCCTTTATCACCTATTGGGCTTTCTGATTTTCATCAAATTTCATCAAAACTACACCCATCCCAATCTAGAGTGAATATACAGAATTTCACTCGTTGTAATAATGGTGGATCCATAATGTGATCTGGCATCAACATGCAAATAAGGTGCTGGGGGACTGACCTTTGCTTCCTCGCTTCTGTCTTGCCTACGTTGGCACCTCTGTGATTATTAATTAACTTCCCTTCTCTTCAGAAGCATATGGCTGTCAGGTCTGATTGTCTCCCATTGTGAAGAGATTCTGCCTCAGCCAGACCTAACTGGGGTAGGAAGATGTCCACCCGTTACCACCAGGCTGCTGCTGACAGCAACCTGGAGTTACTGAAGGAAGCCACCAAAAAAGATCTGAATACTTCGGACAGAGACAGGATGACACCCACCCTGTTGGCAGCTTACCATGGCAACCTCGAGGCTCTAGAAATCATTTGCCGACGAGGGTAAGCGTACAACAAGCCATTGATACGGACTGTAATGTCTTTTTGATAAGTAATATCGTTGGGCTGAGGTCAATGTGACAAGTTGCCTTTGATTAACGTTCTTAATTGGGGGCTGGGGGACCTTTATTAAAAGTCCCAACTTCATTTTCACTTCTGAGAAAATTGTGGGTGTGTATAAGAGAGAGAGACAGAATTTATTGTTCATATCCTGTTCTCTATTCAGAGTTCTCAGGGCAAGGCAAATACCATAGAAACAATTTTAAAACTTGTTTAAAATTTAAAAAAACATATATTATGTCCAGGTGTATATCTGTCCCTCTCTACCTATTCCAGAACTGTTGCCTTTTTTTAACTACAATGTCCAGAACCTCTGGGAGTTGTAGTCCAAGGAAGTAACTTTTCCAAGTTCTGGGCAAGTAGAGAAGGAGAAAAACAAATATCCCCAAGCTCTGTGCTTCCCTTCTCATCTTTTTACATTGACTGAAAGAGATGTTGCAGGTTCCATGTTTATTTTTACAGGAGATTAGTCTCTCATGAATCAAATGTTTAGGGTTTTGTCCCACCTACTGATGATGCCAAAAAGATTCTAGCAAGTGTCTCCGTGATGATGCTTCAGACACTTGTCTGCCCTCCTTTCTCCTCCCATCCTTTCTCATTTTGTGGAGTCAAAACCACACATAAATAGCAAAGAAGATAAACTGCACCAAGATGATGATGAGGAGAAAAGGGAAAGATTACCATGGGAAGGAACTCTAGTGAAACAGGACTTTGTGAAATTCAGAGGTTTCCATGGTTTCTGACCCCAGGAATTCAGTTTATGGAATTAATCTTTATACAGTGTTGAAAAAGGAGAAAATACATCACACCCATTGACTCAGGAAGAATGCAAGAAAATGCAGTTTATATTAAATTTCCATATATTAATCTTTAAGTAGAAGCTAGTTTAGAAATAATAACTATAATTCTAATAGAAATAAAATGTTTCCTTATGAAGATGCTGACCAAGGCCTAAATTGCTAATCCCAACTAAAGCAGGTCCATTCAATCAACTGCCAAATGATAAATCAACATGAATCCCATTGATTAAGTGGTTCTACTCCAGCTGGGACTAGCCATTGGGTTTAGGCTTAAATGGCTACTTAGCTGTCCAGTTGTGACGTGTTGATGAGCAACTTCAAACCCACCCATCCCCAATACACACATGTTTTGGTTTGTGATCTTTCAGCTGGACTTCGACTGGAAAGCCTTTAAATGGGAGACTTTAGGTAGGGTTGAGGGCATAAGGGCGTAACTGGGTTGAACCAAAGTATTATTGCATTTTATTTTGCTTTTCACACAGATGACTTGCAACAATGCATGTAGTCCTGGTTTTGTCACAGTTATCTGTGATTAAAATCCATTCAAGAAACAACAATTCTGTTCTGGAACTTATGAATCTCATTGTTTTATAACTGAAGTTTCGCCATGCTTCCCCTGGTCTTTTCTTCAGCTGGTAGTAATCTTTTTTCATTTTTGCTGGGGTTGAAAAATCAGCCTACAGTAGTCTTCTGGAAAGCTCTCACTTGGAAGATTTTACTTAAATTGGGTTGTCCTTCTGGATGAAGGTCAATTAACAAATTAGTTTATTTACACACTTAGTGTCAGTTCAACCCCCTGGTAAACTTTACAGAAGATCCAGATAGACAGGGTGCAGGGAGGAGATCAGAATGGATTGGGAAACAGTCCAACTGCTCTGCCTCTTAGGCATCTTGCTTTGAATCCTAGCAAAATTATTTTTAAAAGTCTGCTGCTGCCTGAGGCCATAGACAAGGTATTTCCCTCCTATTTCCGTCTACAGAAAGTCACTGGACTTGACTGGGAGATGAATTTCTTTAAGCCCTGGTGAGAGGAGAGCCTTCTCTTTCTCAGCTGGGTGTTTCAAGCTATCTTAGGGAGTGCAGATTGGACTGTGTGTGGAACACACAGCAGTGTTCCCTAACGGAGGGGAATGGCAGAGCTGGAACTCATGATTTTCACACCCAGAGCTTAGCAGCCCTAATAGCTAATCTTGAGTCATGTGTGACTGAGAGAGAATGAAGAAGTTGGAAGGATCACCTGGACATGCCGCCTTCACATTGCATCTGTCCTGAGCCCGCCTGGGTCACGTTTCCTTCGGCCTGAGGAGGAGAAACTGGTGGCAAATACATTTGCACATTTCTATCAGCAAATACCACTGGGTAGATGAGTGACCTTCCAGGGGCAAGACTTCGTGCCCTCTGAATTTCAGGGTGCCCTTGCCCTAGTTTTGACTCTGATGTCCAGGTACCACCATTGTGGTCCTCTCTACATAGCCAATCATTTGCCCCTTAAGGCACCAACCTCATAGTAGGGCTGAATGCACTCCCCCAGTTTCATGGGCAGGCCAGTTTGCACACGAGCACCCCTCCTTGTAGGCTCGAAAGGGAAGACCTGCCTCAAGCTCAAAAACTCTGGACGGCTTGCTGGCAGGAGGTTGGGGGAAATGACATCTGGTGAAAAGCACTGAGACTTCCTTTCTTCTTTCAAACCTTGTGTGGGAGAAAGAGGGTGTTTACCTCTGGCTTTGCAATGTGGTGCCCGGTTTTATGTGCCATATTTTATTATCAATAAACATGACCTTTAAACAGTGTGATGGCTTATCCTGAAGTTGCAGCTCTATTCCTCAGTGGTGGTGGAAATGAACACTGCTTTGTCGATGCAGCTAACAAAGAAAATAATGGTCTGGTTTTTTTTATACAGAGGTAGGCAATTCCTGTCTCAGGGGTATGTCCCTTCTTACTGCAGGCATGCTCAGAGACTCACCTAACAGAATGCTAATATCAAATGAAATTAAATTTAAATTGCTTGGGACCTGGATATTTAGTAGAGCATGGTTCCCTGCCGATCTTTGTCTGATCATTAAGATCGGCCGTGTGTGTGTGTGTATTTCTATATACCATCATTGGGAGCAATTTGCTATATAAAGGTGCAGGAGAGGACTTTGCTGGTTGTGACATCTCAGTTGTAGAGGCCCAACTGATGCCAACACTTCCTTTATTTCTGTGCCAAATTAGGCAGTTCCCCTGAGCATTTAGCCCCTAACGAGGTCATGACAGTTTCTAGTCTTTCACTTTGCTGGGCTTTGGTAGCAGTGTTTTCATTGCTTAACTGTTTTAAAGTGTTTGGAAGTATTGTAATAGTTTTAGGTTCTTTTAAGGTGATTTTAGCTGGCTTCTCCATTTTGGCTTTATTTTTGTTAAATAAATCATGACATGGTGTATGTAACATGCCATGTGTTGTTGTTCATCTGAGGTTGTATTTACCAAATTTTCAGATCTGCTAAGGACCAGATGATTTTTATTATGTCCTGATACATGAACCCATGGAATTCAAAGAGAGTGTAATTTCTTTTTCCCATGACTGTAAAACACTCAAAACTAGAGATGGGGATGAATAAAAAAAAAATGGTGATTCGTTTTGATCCAAGGTTAACAAATCAACGAATACAAATATACAAATATTCTTCGATGAATCAATCCGTCGATTCATCTGCACATTAAACGGCTATAACACTGGCCCCCGATGACCTAGAGACACCAAAATTGCAGGCGAGCTTTCTCAGACACTTTTCTACAACCCCTGAAAGTTTGGTGAACATTGGATCGTGGACCCCTGAGTTATATAGTCACAAATAAGACCACCCCCAGGAAAGCTCCCGCCAGGTACTTAGAGACTCCAGAATCACAACGGAGCTTCCTATGTCTTTCCCCAACACGCCTGCCAACGTTAGTGAAGATTAGATATCAGAACTCCAAGTTATTCACCCACAAATTGGGTTCCCCCAGGAGAGTTTACCACATGGCACAGAAGCCCATGGCATTGAGGGAGTTATATTTAGCCCCAGCAGAATGAGAGGTCCCTTTGGCAGAGGCATGCATGAGGCATCGAGTTTGTCTTCAGCTCAGCACAACATTACATTTGCCAGTGAAGTAGAGTTTGCCCTCAGGAGAACTGGAGGCAAGGAGGTATTTGGCAGCACAGCAGGCTTTTTGCTCCGTCGGGCACTGAGGAAGTTGGCAGCAGGAAAGTGGCATGTCTTGCCCCATCGGGGCACTGAGGCAAAAGGCAGCAGAGCAGACTCTGGTCTTCTTCAGCAACATCAGATTTGCCTGCAAAGGAAAGGTTTTTGCCCCCAGGAGGCAACTGAGGTTGCCTGCAATTTCCAACAGCACCAGCAGCACCATCAGATGAACAGGGTCGGTGCTACTAACAGCGGTTAATCCGCGGGGCTGTCGGAAACAGATCAGCTCTGCAATCTGAAGCTGGGCGATGGGGAGACAAAGATGCTCGTTTAGAAATGGAAAGCTGGGCATTGCTTGCAACTTGGCTGCTGAGACCACCCGGATATGATAAAGCTAGCCCTCAGAGGTTTGGGGGGGGGGGGGCTTAGACAGGCCGGCCCCCTTGGTTGAAAACCAGACAAGCTCTGCCGTCTGAAGCCGGGTGATGGGGCGATGGGATGACGCCTGGACAGGCTTTGGGTGGGGCTGAGACAGGTCCTCTTTGTCACGGGGGACGCCTGGACACGGACAGGCTTTGGGTGGGGCAGAGCCTGGCCTAGGAGACTCACCTGTCCACCAACGTCTAACTAGACTTGCTGACAACCTTCAAAGAAAGAAAAATGCTCGGGTTGTAAACCAGACGAGCTCTGCCGTCTGAAGCCGGGCGATGGGGCGACGCCTGGACAGGCTTGGATGGGGCAGAGCCCGGCTTTGGGTGTGCCAACATGGCCGGACAGCCCTCTGTCTTGGCACATTATGGGCGTCACCCAACACTTTGCTCTTGTACACTTTAGTTGTACAAGAACAACTATTTATTCATTTTTCTTACTGCTCAGTCTGGGTCTGCCAAGAGAGCTGGATGGCCCTCTTCGCTTGTTCGGGGGTGCCGGGCCTGGCTCTGGGTGTGCCAGCCAAAAGGGTTAGATGGCTCTCTTGGCACGTTCGGGTGACGCGCAGACAGGCTTTGGGTGGGTGGGGCAGAGCCCGGCCGCGCTGCTACTACAGCGGTTAATCCGCGGGGCCGCTAGTGAGCTGAGCTAATTCGTTTGGGTAGTTTGTTCCCACTTCTGCCTACCTACTGAGTTGGCATGGGACTGAAAGCAGAGTGTGTTGCCCCATTGGGCACTGCGGTAGTGGGCAGCAGCAAAGTACCGTGTCTTGCCCCATCGGGCACTGAGGAAGTTGGCAGCAGCAACGTAGAGTGTGTTGCCGCATCAAGCACTGAGGTAGTTGGCTCCAAAATAGGCGGGAAAGCTGTGAAGTGCACCTTGCGCCCCTGTAGCCGTGAAAAATGATCACGGACCACCTCCCTCACAGAGTCATAGAGCGAGGGCAGCACTCTAGAACTCAGAGTTCTCCGTGAGGGGAGGTCGTACCAGGGGGCAAAAAAATGCAACAACTGGCGGAAGGCTTGGGATTCCACAATGGACAGTGGAAGTCCGAGCAGGGCGATCATCTCGGCGACGAGACAAGTGGCCGCCTGCTGGGCCTTGCCCTTCGACCGCCGGCTGAGGGTCATGGCGGACCCAACGGGTACCACTTCGTGGAGCGTGGCCTGCCTCATGCTCCCGGCCCCAGAAACCCCTGTGGCTGCCCTTTTGAAAGAAGGCGCCTCCTCCTGCCTCCCTTCTGCCTCCCCTGGAGCTGCTCTTTTCCTTCTCCCAGACGGCGCGGACAAAGTGCCTTCCCTGGACAGGAGCCTTGGGTGGTGCCTCTCCAGATGTTGGCGGAGGGTGGTGGAGGACAGATGCCTGGGGTCTGACCCCCTCCGGACCACCCCAAGGCAGGTATTGCAGCGTGCCAGCCGTGGGTCATTGCTGAGCGCCGTGAAATGATCCCACATGGCCCCTCTGCCATGTTTGCCCAAACGAGGACCCATTGCCTGCCCCTGACTGCTGGCCTGGGAAGAACTCTGTGTCCCAGGGGTGCTGCTGGTCTGGGAGGAGGGAACAGATGACTCTGGGGACAGGGGCTGTGAAGCCGGCCCTGCCGTTACTGGTTCCAAATTGGACTGGGGATCTTCGGAAACCAGTAACTCCTCAGATTCCTCTAGGAAGAGGAGCGGCCGTTCTTTTGGCACCTCTGGAAGCTTTGGTTCCCTGCCTGCCTGCAAGGCCACCGGAGCAGGGACTGGCACTGGTTATCGTAGACGTGGTTGTGCACGTGGTGGTCGTGATGACGGTGCTGCTACCTAGCCTGCGTAGCTTCACAGCCTTCTTCCCCTTGGATTGCCCCTGAAGAAATCCCTTCATTTTCTACTGGCTGCCTAATAAACCAACTAAACAAATAAAGCAATGGAGATTGAGGAAGGAAACTAATAGAGGGTCAGAGAGTGTGTGTAAATTTTATTTTTAGAATGACGCTGGTGTAATTCTTTTACTAAAATGTGACCTGCCTGCCTAAACAAAGCCCCCCCTCAGTATAATATAATTAGGAAAATCCCCCCCCCCGACCCACTGTGGCAGAGAAGCCAAAAAAGTCCAAAAAGAAAAGCCCTGCCAGCTAAGTTTCAGTCAGACACACACACACACACACAAACACACACACACACTCCCAAATAAGTTTTGGAAGGAAAAGGAATGATGGATCCAGCCACCCACCAAATTCCCTGAGAGACACAAGCCTCTCTAAAATGAACTTTTGAAAACTGAATATAAAGGAAAAGAGATTCCACAGTCATACGACGACAGTTCCCCCACCGGATGATACACACACGCACACACACAAGCCTCCAGGGGGAAAAAAGGTTTGATTGATTTGAATTTGAAATAAAATTAAGCCCTTCCGAAGAAATAGCCTAAGCTACCTGAAATCCCTCCCCAAATTCCCAGTAAAGTTGATGATGATTGATGAAATATGATGATGAAAAAGAAAAATATAAGTCTTTGCTTTGCTGCCGCAAAAGCGAAACCGCAAGAGCACCAGCAAGCCAGCGAGCAGCAACTGTTCTCACTCCGGAGAGCACAAACAGAAGTGGGGAACGGCCGGACGGGAAAAGCTTATATGAAGCGTCTGTAAAAGTAGATACACCTTTCAGCAGCGCTATTGGCTGCCGGACATGCCAATCCAGGATCTCTGTCCTGATTCGCCAGAGCTTCGAATTGGCGCCAGCAAGCTCAGAGAGGCCCCCAAAAGGGGTAACGAATATAGACGAATATGAACGGATCGACGAATAAAACCGAGGAAATATTTGTCAAGCCATATTCGTCCTGATTTAAAATTTTACAAATACGGATCGACGAATATATGACAAATCGGCTATATTCGTCAGAAAAACTGATCCGTTTTTATATTCGTCCCCATCTCTACCCAAAACCCAATTCAAATATGGGATTGTTGTTTTTTACTAATGTAATTGCGCTCTTAGCTAGGTTTTTGAATTTTTTTCAGACTGAACACTTGAGAAAGCTTAATCCTCCTCCTAGCCTTTCCCATCCTCCATCACATTTTTCTCTCTCTCTCCCGGCTGGCCTTCTCTGCCTCTCACAGGGCTTCTCATTGGCTGCAGTCAAGACACTGTAGGAAATTTTGTGACCCTCTAGCAAAACTGGCCTGGTAATAGCTGGTTGCCTCAGGTGGCTGGGCTGATGAGCTGCCCTTCCTGGTCTAAACCTTGCATATCCTCCTCAGCACCATTGATAAATGCAAATATTTGTAGGCAGGAAGCCGAGAAGGAAGGGAATGTTGATGGCAGAGGGGTGGTTTTGAATCACTTTGGAGCCCAGGAGCTGTGCTGTCTATTGTTTACCAAAGTCCTAGGTCTTCAGGATGACTGAAAAAAAGCTATAATCCCTGTTGCCACTGCAGTCCTCTTCCTCTTTTTCTATTCTTCCCCTTCCCGTGTTCTCACAGTGGTTGCCAACCTTGTTTCCCCAGATGTTTTTGGACTACAACTCCCAGAAATCCTGGCCAGCATAGTTAGTGGTGAGGTCTTCTGGGAGCTTTAGGCCCAAGAACATCTGGGCACCTAAGGTTGAGAACCACCTGCCACTCAGCATCCATGGGAGGGACAGAGGCAGGAGGGGGACACCAGGAGGGGTAGCGACTGTACTTCTCCTCCCATCTCAAGCAGCAGGAGATTTTCCCTTGAAATCATGCCACTCACTATGTCACAGACTGACCTACCTCAGAGGTCATCCGTGGATAGGAATGTTAACTCATTGGAGAAGTATTAGGTAACTAATAAAATAAACTCCGATCTGCCCCAACCACAGATTGTACAAACCAACTAGGAATGTGAAAACATTCTTGGTCTGGGTTTCTCCAGATCCCTCCTGCATTCTTGTCCCACTGGCAATCCATATCAGGTGGTGAGACTTCCTCAGCCAATTTTGCCATCAATAAAGGCATGCGAATGCAAGAGAAGACACGTCCTCTCTTTCAATGGTTGGAAAGCTTCTGCAAGTAAATTCATTTTCTTGTTGCACTCCTGCCCAATAAAAGAAAATGTGTGGCTAG
The DNA here is from genome assembly GCA_037013535.1 of Intellagama lesueurii. NCBI lineage: Eukaryota > Metazoa > Chordata > Lepidosauria > Squamata > Agamidae > Intellagama > Intellagama lesueurii. Next base: position 13,828,338 of record JBAJHW010000012.1, read on the forward strand.
GGAAGTGGGGGGGGGGGGCGGCTCTGCTTTGTAACTTACAGGTAGCAGATGAAATGGTTTCATCAGGGCAGCTGCTTTCAGAGGCCTGGAACTCAGCTGGAAGCATAAAATGCTTTCTGTGAGTTTCCATTTATGGCAAAGAAAAAACATCTCAGAAACGAAAACACTCTTGAGAACAGAAAGTAGGACCTGGGGGGGAAAAGATGTATTTTCTTGGAATCCAATAAAATGGAAAGCAGTGAAGTGAAGCATCAGAATGTGCTTCTTATAAGCAAACATACCAGAGGCTGACATGGATACAGACAGCCATCCACTATTGAAACCCAGGATCCCCAACGTGGGTACTTAAGATAATCATGCTGATTTTCTTCTTAGAAAAAAGGAAAAAGTCCTGCTTTCTAGAGGGTATCAAACGTGGTTTTCACAAACTTTGGCTGCAGTTTCTTACAACTGATCTATGCATGCAGCTGAGTGTGGTTGAGATAGAGCTTGGAGAGTTACTTTTTAAAAGTAATTAATTCCTGTTACTTGTTGGCGTGTTTGAAAAGTAACATGTTGCAGTTGACTAGGTTAGTTGTTTCACTGACTGCTGCTTTTTTTATTAGTTCCTTTTACAGGGTGGGGGGCAAAACCTAAGACAAGGCACATGTAAAATTGTAGAAATTCCAACGTGCCCTTAAAGGTAACGGCTACAGCAACTAGAAAACATAAAACCATTGGAAGGACCTTTTTTCCTACTAACTGTTACTTTTGAAGTATGCCTTGTCACACTCTCAATACCCCACAGAGTGACTCATGATAGTCAACTTGTGCTGCTTATAATTAGTTACTTCTAAGCTCTAGGTGGAGACGGTTATTCCTTCACCATCTCTGAATTCAGTAATTTAAATTCAGTATCCTTTGGCAGAGGGGAGAAAGGACCATTTTGTCTTTTGCCTCAGTCAGCAAAAAGGCTTGGGTCAGCCCTGAAACTCAGCAGAAAATGACAGACTGAAGTAATGCTGTCTATGAAGGTTCACATTTTTGTACGCTCCTTTAGATCTCTCTCTCTCTCTCTCTCTCTCTCTCTCTCACACACACACACACACACACACACACACACACACACATACACACACATATACACATATACTGAGACATTCATGCATGTACACACACACTGGTTTGTAGACAAACAGCACACCAATCCCAAATTGTCTCTTTGATTGTTAGTTATTGTTTTTTTCATTTGCAGGGAAGAATTTTAAAAAGCTACTCCCACCTTCAATCTGTAGCGAGCGATATAACCTTCATCAGGACTCTGACATCATCCATATTCATTGCCTTTGTAAACCCAGTCCCTGTTCCTGTATGAGTTCTTTATGCTTTGTTTTTTTTTTCCCCTTCCAGAGGTGATCCGGACAAGTGTGACATTTGGGGCAACACCCCTCTTCACCACGCTGCCTCCAACGGCCACACTCATTGCGTTTCCTTTTTAATCAACTTTGGCGCCAATATCTTCGCTTTGGATAATGACCTGCGTTCTCCTCTTGATGTAGCGGCCAACAGGAATCAGTATGAATGTGTCAACCTTCTTGATAATGCTGCTACAGAGCAGAACATTAAAAACCCCAAAAAGGTATCCCGCCTGAAGGCTGAGGCCCAGCAGGATGCCGAGAGACAAGTTCGTGAATGTGAAAGACGCCAAGAGAAACACGAACACAAAATGGCCCAGAATTTCAGCAAAGGATCTGTATCTTCAGCAAGGGAAACAACCACAAGACCCAAAATCTCTAACTTCTTCACTTCTAGCTCATTAAGCGCCTTCCCTAAGCAGTTGAAAGACACTTTCAGGCTGAGGATGAAAAAAAAAGAAGAGACTTTAGACAACAGAGAAGCAGAATGGAGTGGTAGTCAAAACGACCTCCCAGCCGGGCGAACAGCTGTCATGGACATGTTCAACGAAAATGATGAAGACCTCACCGATGACTTCCAAGGGAAAGCTAGTCTTTCTGAAGATGATGATAGTGAGCTAGGACAAAAGTCGATTTTCAATCGTCCTGGTCTTGGCAACATTGTGTTTAGAAGTCACTTGTCTGCAGACAGAAGTGCTGATCCGTTGTTACTGGCAAAAGAGCGTGTCCTGTCCAAAATACCCAACACATTGTTTCTGGTCCAAGAGTCTGAGGAGGAGGGTGACCTAGAAGACCCTGATGCTAATGTTCACCCAGACGGCCATCCTGAAGAACCTTGGATTGAAGAAGAAATTGCATGGAATGATGGTGAAATGGAGGCCACCCCCTTGGAGGTGTTCCTGGCGTCACAAAACTTGAATGAATTGCTTCCCATTTTGATGAGAGAAAATATTGATTTAGAAGCCCTCATGCTTTGCTCCGATGAAGACCTGCGGAGCATCCAAATGCAGCTGGGTCCAAGGAAGAAAATCCTCCACGCTATCGAGAGAAGACAGCAGGCCCTTGCAAACCCAGGCAAGGCCCAAGATACTCCATTGTAAGTCATACTTGTATAACCAAGTCTCTCTATGGCCATCACCTTGCATCAAGCGGCTGTTCTTCACCAGAAAGAATAGAATTGCACGTGGGAGAGAGAAGATTCAAGCTTTCACCCTGTGTGGAGCCACTTAGCAGAATCAGGACCTACCATTAGCATCTTGGTATCTTTGAAGATCAGGTCTATTCCTGGTTTGCGCAAAGACACAGACCACAGCCTTTCCTGTAACCATGACAGTAAGGAAGCGTTTCCAGATAGTTAGGCAATTTTGGACTTCGGGTTGAATGATATTCTGGTGGGCGTCTTTGCATCATAGGGGCTGAAATCCGTTTGATGTAACTCTTCAGGCCTAAATGGCAATGGTGTCATCAGCTCCCAGTGTTAATCTTTAAGTTAATTTAATTTCTTTAAAATTTTAAAATTTTATTGGTTTTAGCTTTTAATATTGTGTAAGCCACCTTGGATACTTTTTAAGGAGAAAGGCTTTGAATGAATGAATGAATGAATGAATGAATTTAAAGTTTCCTATCTACTTCTCTGTTTCTGATGCTCCCTGGAGATCTCTTTTGAGCCTTTGAGAGCCTGAGGATGGGGGCAGGGAGCCTTTAATATCCAAAAAATAATCACTAGATCACTAACTATGGTTCTTATCCCGGATATTAAAGTTCTCACCCCACTGCCAAGACTGCCCGAGGCTTGCCCAAGTCAAAAGGGATCCCGAGGGAGCCTTGGAACTTGTAGGGAGAGGGATAATTTTTTTTACATTAAATTAAATTAAAGGTTAACATCACAGCTGATGATGCCATCGTCATTTATGCCCATGAAGTTAACGGAACTCTGGCTGATGTTTTAATTTGTGTAGTTTAAATGTGGTAAATGCCACTCTGGTGCATTTGGGGGCCCTGGACTGAAAGTCCTGGATTGTCTCCAGGTGATGTCACACGGGAAAATGTCACAAAAAAGAATCGGATCGGGACGCAGTTCATAAGCATGTGAACCAGATCTACAGAAGGGATCCATTCTACTGTTGAGACCAAACTGAAAGAAAACATCATCAATAAAATTATCCTAATCTAAATGTATTTATAAGTATTTACATACAAAAATATGTGTATTTCACTAATTCCATTTCTGTTGCCAAGATTGTTGGTGGGAGGATTCTGTTGAATTGGAATGTTAAAAATATAAGCAAAAGAAAAGCAATATTCTGTTGAGCTGTTTTTTTGAACAAGTATGCTCTGAGTCCACATTATGAAATATTCTGATTTTAAAAACCAACCCTGGCAACTCACCCACATTCCAGATTCTTACATCACATATAAATCCAGATAGCAGGTGTGCATAAGCACTAGTAAGAACAATATATTGAGGAATTTTGGTTATTCCTTTTAGTTAGCAGAGTATGAGGTAGAAAAAACACAGAAATTTGGAGAGATCAGCTCAGTCTCATTACACACACCTCTCCTTGGTTTCTTTTGGACACAAACTAGCATTTTGTATGATAAAAGCACTCTAGAAACATTTAAGGTAGAAAAGGGTATCTTTACTTATAGTTGCCATTCACAGTTACAGTCAGAAGGAACAATAAGGAAAAATTGCATCTCCAGCATGTGGAAAACCCTCCATGTGTGTTGCTCGGAAAAAGGTCAGGAACAGAGGGCTATCAACAAAAAAGCAATGGAAGTAAACAAGCAAACAAGAAGAGGAGGCAAGGGCTTTCCTCAGATGCCTGAGGCAGAAAAATAACTGTAAAAATCCAGTTAGTGGCAGAGGACAATCACATTAGGCTGTAAAGCCCCTCCCAGTGATGCCCAGTTCTAGTGCATGCTAGATTGTTATTATCTCAAAACAATCTACCATGGGGTTGGCAGATCTATCACTTCCAAATGTTGTTTGACTCAAAGTACTGTCTAAAATAATTGGGTGTGCTGGTTAGGGAGTGCAGTAGAGAGGGGTGTTGCGAATGGAGTGGTGGACTGTGACTTCGGAAATCCAGGTTTTAATCTCCGTTGAGTCGTAAAATGTGTTGGGTGATGATTTCAAGACAGTTATGCCTCACAGGGTCGTCATGGGGACAAGGGGATGGTGAGCCATGTGTGCCTCCAAGGATCCCGTGGAAGAAAGGTGAGATAGAGAGGCAACTAAAATAAATAAATAAAAAGCAGTCGTCTGTCAACTGCCGTGCTCTAGATTCGGTGCCCTTCCATTTCTTTGTCTCATGACTTGTAGACAAATGAGAGCAAAGGCAGTCAAAGTTAGATTCTCCACAGGTGGTTGAACTTCATTTCCCATCAGCCCTAGCCACGATAGCCAAGGGTGTGGAACGCTCGGATTTACTGCCCAACAACATCTGGAAAGGCACCCTTTTCAAGCTCCTGGTCTAGAGAGAGAATATGCAGGTGTTGTAGGCAGGGTCTTCGATGTTACAATTTCGCCTACATTGCTGTAGTCTGGCCATTTAAAAACTGCAGTGGAAAGTTATACAGACATAAGGAACTAGGGGTAAGATTAAGTCCAGTATGAAACCATCATAATAGGAGTTCTCCCTGGTGGTTCACTTGATCGGTATATAGGCTGCGTCCAGCCACACCTGAGAGTTCATTCCTACAGTGTCCCCAAAGTTGTATGCCACTGTGGCACATGGTGAGAAGTTAAAATGGATGCCAGATTCGGCTTGCAGTGCTGTGCAGTGTCACTCCTGACACTGCCATTAGGGAGACTTGCCAGAGGAATTAAACGCACTGAATCACTTGAAACGCGGCCCACTCAAGATGCAGGGCTTTAGAAAGTGACACTTCACTCTCCTGTTTCTCAAAATAATTAAATAGTTATTTTTTAGTGGATTTCTTTTAAAAGTCTGAATGCTACAAGCTGCTGGATTACAGGAGAAAAGACATTCCCTTGTGTTTGTGTCAGCATCCACAAGAGACGATGAGCTAGTGCTTGACCCATGAGATTTTCCTCCTCCACCATTTTGTAAAGCCACACTCTCATTTTGATAAATGTACTTTTTTTAAAAAAATCAGTCACATTGCCACAGGAGTGAAGATACCCTTGTCAAGATGCAGCTCTGAGGTAGCTCAATTATACTTTTATTAGTGGAGAAATAAATTAATCACAAACGCCTAATCATGTGTAACAAATGTACTTCCAAGATCTAGAAAGGGGAAGCTTCTGTTAATGTTCATGTCAGAAATACAATGCCTTTTAAAAAACACAACACATCCCTGGAGAGGAGAATGTTTTCTGGACTAGTCTTGTTAGTCATTCCGGGACACTTGTTACAGAAAATTCATCCTTGGAAATGACTCATTCCTGGATGCTTAACATTGTGTGCTGATTGTTTGCACACATTCCAGCCAGCCTGCCAGGCTCCCTGATGGGGTAGGAACTGAAGAGATTCTTGTGACCTTTAATGAAATTGCAGTAGAAGTGATTACAAACCTGACAGCCTCTCTTACATACATAAATAAGTCTTTCTGAGTACACATTTATCCTTCTCTGCTAATACAAAAGTAGGGGTGGAGGTTGAGTATGTCATCCAATGACACTTGGATGGTGAGCTTTTCAGGACAAACAAAAGGACTTCTTCAAGAGAGCTTAGTTCAGTTATGGAAGCTGTTAACATGAGACATAACTGGCCGCTAATTTAGAGAGTTTAGAAAATGGATGAGCCAAGTTAGTTGAGGGCAAGGCTAACAAAAGCTAGTAATCACTGCAATTACTCATCAGAAGAATGGCTTACAATATTGTTGCCTGGGAAAATAAGATGAAGAATGCCATTGAACACATGCTCCATGCCCTTGCTGTACATCCTTAATTTCCTCTCATTACACAACTTGTTAGGCCCGGTGTCACCACACTCAGCATCATCAAGCAGCTTCTAGGGCCAATTGCTGATCCTAACAAGAGCTTGAAGTAATTAGTTACAAGCAACATAACTTACCTATAACTAGTACTTTCTCATTAACAAGCAGTGCAACAAGTAATGATAACGTTACATTAAAAGGAATGTAACAAGTAGTGCCAATGTTGTTTTTGAGGGGTAACATTTTCTAGTTACTTTTCAAAGTTACTTTTTAAGGGCACTTTAAAATTTAAGAGACATTTTTTCAGGTGTTATGCTATTCTCTTAGGCACCCAGCCGGAAGAAAAAGGGTCGGGAAGGGCCTTTGCCCCATCATATGCATTTAAATACCGCCTAACCACCAATCTTTTGAATTTTGAATATATTTATAGCTCGCCTTTCCCCCGAGGGAGTGCAAAGGCGGCCTGCATGGCTCCTCGGCTCCTCACGAGAACACACAGTGGTTGTGGCCATTCCAAGGTCTGCAGTCGGTTTCATGGCGTCACGTCCTGTCGGAGAAGCCCTTCAGAGAGAATGAGCCTAACGCTCTCGAACCCAGCAGGGAAGAAGAACTGCCAAGCCACATGGTCCCTCAAGGAGCCCGAGCCTGTGCAGCGACTGTCAAGGGGAAGACATGAACTCCAGCCCAGAGAAAGCTTAAGCTTGCCTCAGTCTTTAAACCAAGGCAATCTTGAAGCCCAAGGCAAAGTGCTTATCTACAAGGAGAGACTCTTTGAGAGAAGAAGCCTCCTCTGGAAGAGGTTTTTCCTCCCAGGGAGACCCAAGGGACAAATCCCGCAGCTCAGTTCTTCCTGTTGCCACAGAGTGCAGGGTGGGACTCCAGTAGTTGAGCTACAGAAAGCCCTCCGTTAGCACCGGAACCCTCCGGAGACGATGTACGTGCTCATTCCTGTATCTTTTTTGATTCCTGAACCGTCCCCAACTCTGGCACTGTTTGGGCTGCACCTTCGAGTCCTGCTTGTGGCTTGGGATCTTTTGATTAATATCGGACGGTGGCTTTGGATCTCCCCGTCCTGGTTGCCTGCCCCGGTGAGCATTTCAGCTCCTGTCCACGCTGCCTTGCCCTTCCCCACACCTTGGGGTTTCTTTGGATCAGAGTCGCATCTGTTTTGCTGAGCAGGGAAGAGGACTCATGGCCAAGCACGCGTTGGAAGGCAGGCCCCAATCCCGCATTCTAACTATTATACCACATACAGGCTCCTATTCAGATTAATAACAATAAAACACCTGATTCAAAATTAAATGCTCAATTTTTTTTCTGCTGTAAAAGAAAGAGCAAACACTGTACTAGTTACTACTAGTTTTTAACTAGTATAGAGTGGCCTTAGATATTTTACTTTTATTGAGTGAGACTGTGTGTTCAGAAAAAAAAAATCATAACTAATCTCTCAGATCTCGGCTGTATTGCTGGAACAGGCTAACATGGTTATGCATTAACATTGCTTTAATGTAGATAATGGTCCGTAGACAGAATGTGTATAACCTTAGAAGAAATGCAGAGTGATATTATTCCAACATCCCTCATAATCAGGAGTTGATTCATAACATTTTTGGCAACTATCTTTCTGCTACAAAAATCACACATGGTAAGAGAGAAACACATGTTTTAATTTAAATAACTTTTAAAGACTGAAAAGCCCTCAGAAGTATTTCAGATATTGGAGAAGATCTGGAATAAAGCCCCTAACAGGAACTTGAACAATTAAGTAAAAGCATGAAACAAGGTCGTTCAAGCTAATGCTTCTGCATTATAGAAGTATTTAGCTTCTAAAAAGATGTAAAAACCTTGTTATATGCTATTGAGTTACCTACAGCTTACTATGGCCCTATGAATGAAACTAAAGCCGCGGTTTCCCTTCACTGAGTTAATCCATCTCAGCTTAGGTCTTTTGCAAAAATCTGCTCCTGCTTTTATCGCACTGGATAGAAGACAAATGGTACCCATGGACACAGAAATAAATGTACTGCTCATGTTACAAAAGTTCAATTTCTCCAGTACTTCATTTTTTTTTAATTCTCAAAAGAAAAACTACAAAATTGTAAAAGGAGTTAATAGTGCAATCCTAGGAATGATGCCACAGAAGCAAGTATTCAATAGGGCTTAACCGCCACTCTTGATGCTATTTTATTGTTCTGTTGCTCAAGATGGTCGTGGCTCTTCATTTCAATTCTCAGCCGACCAGGAATCAAAGACCATTTTTGCTGCTACGGTGTCTTCAATAGCTATGCCTGAAAAAAGCAACTGCATTATCCATCGCAGCCAAGAGAGTATGACAAAAACACAGAGGAATTTCAGGGAGAAGAGAACAATTAAGAGTAGGTGGACTGAACAGACCAAGCTTTATGAGTAACTGGACTGTTTGCAACAATCTGTTGCCTCAGAGGGCAAGAGTGCCAGTCCTCTGTCCATCCCCTTCTATTGATGGGCAGAACCTCAAGCATTCTGGAGAACCTACAGTAAGACCCCAGAACCCAAGATACTGGTGATCCCCCCCCCAGTCCAATCCTGCCCAGGACCCCCTAAACGACACTGCTGCCCTCACATGTGGGCACCATGACCAGTGGAAAGGTAAGATTCAATGCTCTTTTGGATCAGTAGGGAGAGGATTTTTTTTTAAAAAATTCACAATTCCCATAATTTCTGGGAGTCCTACCAGACTTACAAACACCATAGGTAAAGGTAAAGGTTCTCCTTGACATTTAGTCCAGTCGTGTCTGACTCTAGGGCGCGGTGCTCATCCCTGTCTCCAAGCTGTAGAGCCAGTGTTTGTCCGAAGACAGTTTCCGTGGTCACGTGGCCAGCGCGACTAGACACGGAACGCCGTGACCTTCCCACCATGGTGGTACCTATTTATCTACTCGCATTTTTACATGCTTTCAAACTGCTAGATTGGCAGGAGCTGGGACAAGCGACGGGAGCTCACTCCGTCGCGTGGATTCGATCTTACGACGGCGGGTCTTCTGACCTTGCAGCACAGAGGCTTCTGCGGTTTAACCCGCAGCGCCACCACGTCCCCTGTTAACACCATACAGACACTTAAATGTGGTTTACCTAGGAGGAAAAAAATCAAAATAGGAAGGTGCTCCACCTAGCTTACTGTTGAGAAAGAGAGCTCCCAGCTAGCACCAGGACAAGAACAGTAAGCTTGGGTGGAGGCCAAACCTAGTTAAGCCTCAAAGCCTTCCGGTTCAGGCATTTTCTCCAAGGTGAGCCAGATTTAGGCTCCTGTAAGTTGTTTCTAAATCAGAGAGAATGCCCAGAATAGGAAATGATGGGGTTGGTAGTCCATGAAATCTGAGCTAGTCCAATGAAATTGACCAGCAACTACATGGGGAGGAGCCATCTTGTCCTTCACCTGAGAGAGCCAAATATCTTGGGGCTTGTGCATAATGCTAGTAGATTTTGGCAAAGCTATTTCCAAAAAAGCCAGCTAAAAAAATGTCCTGGGAATTGCAGTCCAAACAAGCAGTGTTTCCATTCTCTGGGCACTGATTGGCTGGCCCCTCTTGATGTCACCAAGGCATCTTCTCCCTGATTGGCTAATCCCTAAGAAACCTGTGTCACAGCCTTAGAAGAGTTTCACACTTTAAAAGTGGTGGGGAGGGGGGGTGATAAGTAAGTAAACACATTCTATTGATGTGGCATTTACACCATCTTTTAAATGTAGACAGCCCACTGGAAGCATTCAACAAGTTACTCTTGGCAAAAAAAACAGTCACCAGTAGAGTTGCAGTTGTATCCACAGACAGACAAGGCATTCATTCATTCATCTTGAGCATCCCCGCTGATATTGATTGCTCCAATCTTACATCTTTGAGGAGGAAAATAGGACAGCTGCTTTTTTGTGATATAAAGGGGAAACATTTGGTTGCAGGCTGCAAAGTAATCGCTCGCTCTCCCATGCAGTAATTGGGCATTGTCTTGCACTGTCATTGGAACACAGAAGGGTTTTTTTTTCCTTACCCAGTGATTTGAACACGGTCGTTTTCTCACGCAAAGCTGGCTTCGTTCCCAACAACACCTCACCCAGCTCAGCAAACATCTTCGCCTGCGTGGCATAAACACAGATCTTTTGTCATTTATTATTCTCTCTCCTTTTGATGTTCAGGAACGGTGTCCATACCAAAGGGGGGAAAGGAGAACTTGCGGTTGTGGCTCACGCTTGCCACCTCACTGCATTTTGAATATATTCCTTCCTTGAGGCCAGGCCTCATAGCACTCCTGCGGTAAATGCCACAGAAAATTAGTTTCCAATGGCACTGTGTCCAGAAACTCTAGATGGGAGTGCCTTCACTAAACTCACAGATCACGAACAGGGCATCTGCTCTTTTATGGAATTCCCACCTTAAAGCACTCCCTGTTCCTTCTCTTTTTGCAACAGACTCTATGACCAAGGCTACTTGGCTCGGGCCAGTCCTTGGCTCTATTCTAATTAAATCCGATTGTGATGAGTAAAGTCTGTTACAGTTGAGCCTCGGTGATCAGCAGGATTCCTCCTCCCTTATAGCCCCTAAGAATATATTTTAAAGTCACCTTACATTTTGACAAAAGGCTGAGCAGACACTTTCCACGGAGAAAGCCTTGCGGAACCTAATGCCACGGACTTCTTAGTAAACGTGCACACGGTTATAATGTTTGATTTTTTGCAGAACAACGGTAACTTGCGTGCATCGCCATATAAAAATCGTCTGCCGAAATGCAAAAATTCAAACATTTCTGTGCTTAAAAGGTTCTTCCTCATTAATAATTTTAGCATTTCACCACATCCTTGGGTTGCTGAGCCATACCCTTGGCCAACCACATTACCTTCAGATGCATCCCTATGTCCCTCTGTAAAATGATGAAGGGTAAGGATCAGACCCTAGAAAGGGTAGCCTGGCTGAACAGGAAAAGAAAAGACTTTGGGAGCAACTGGCTCTCTCAAACCCCTCCCGGATGTTACAGGCTACTTTGTGCCTTTGAGAGTGGCTTGTATACAGTAATTGCCCGTGTGTGTGTTTTAAAGGAAAGACATAAAAGCCCTTCCTTACCCCTGATAAAATGACATCCCCTGATTCACGCAAAGCAGCTTCTCTGGAATCCACGTACAACACTGAGTTCTGCATGACGGCATCGTCCAGTTCCCGCCAGTCAGGCCTGCTGGCCCCTATGGCTAAAAGGCAAACAGAACAAAGAGCCCGTTTGAGGAAGCACGTTCATTTTTCAAGATGCGGAGGTTCAAAGGGTGTACGCACACCCAGCCACACACACCCCGACTCGAAGGCTGCACAGACAGCTGCCAAATACGGCCGTGAATGAATCATTCTTACCGAACACAGTTTGGATACCCCAGTCATGGCTCCATCCCACAGAATGTTGAGATATCATCATAGAACTGCAGAGCTGGAAGGGACCCTCGGGATCATCAAGTCCAGCCCCTGTCAAGGAGGCACCATGGGGAATCGAACTCCCAACCTCTGGCTCTGCAGCCAGATACTGAAACCACAGGGATCTAAACCAGCAGTTCTTATGTTGTTTGGTGAGACACGTGGCATTCTTTTTTATGTAGTTCAGAGAGTGCCAGGGCAATTCAAGTGTATCCCCCTGAACTGATACACCTCTGACGTCTCACCTGCCTGACCTTTCCCTAGAAAGGCTGAATTCTGACACATATACAATAGCCATAGGAAACTCCAACGACAGGAATCCCATGCTATTGGAAGTAGACCGGGGCTTACACTGCGATCTCGCCAAGAGTGAAAAATATACATTTCTTTCACCTGTTTCCTGGCCAAGAGAGTGGGTGTGGCACTATGGTTTCAGTTTCAGATTTGGACTGGGGAGATCTGGGTTCAAATCCCCACTCGGGCTGTGACTACACAGTGAGAGAAATGTGAATTCACTCACTGAGAAGTCACACGAGGCAATTCAGGTTTCCCCTGGTCTGTTCTTGTTAACTGGCCACACAGGGAGGAAATTGGCTAAACGGCTTAGCTTGCAGCTTGTTAACATGGCTCCCCTGTAGCCCTGCAGGAGGCTCAACTACAAGAGAATTACCCTATAAGCTGTAAACAAGGGCAGAGTGGAAATTTCCTCCTCTTGTTTCTTCCTCTCATAGAGCAAACAGAATCCTGTGCAGGTAGGAGCAGCTTTTCTTTTCAGGAGCAGTGACCAATGTCTCTTGAAGCGAGATGGTGAGGAAATGCAAGGGGAAAGAAGCCAATCTCTCTCTCTCTCTCTCTCAATCTGCAAATCCAACCATTTTAGAAATGGCAGAGAGCAAAGGATCATTCTGCACTGGTTCAAGCAATCACATCGCCTGAACCGACAAGAATGGCTCAAAAGTAAAAATAAAAATAGAAGCCCCAGTGGCAGAGGCAACAACTATGGATTGAGGAGGAAAAACTCTGGGCTGATCCACATTTGCTTTTACATCATGTAGTCAATGGGGGGGGGGGGGAATGTGAATCAGCTCATCCCAATCCCATAGCATTCCCAGTATTTATTTATATTTATATTTATATTTATATTTATATTTATATTTATTATTATTATTATTATTATTATTATCAACGTTGTCGCACCCTCAGTTACTTCCCAGCTAACGATGGGTCAGCCTAAGCTTCATCACAGTTTTGTTGTGAGCATAAAATAGAGTGTAGGAGGGAAAAACTAGCTATAGCACCTTGAGCTTCTCAGATGAGAGTTAAAAACATAGAAAATAAACTAAGCTCTTGAGCTTGTGCTCCTTAATTTATCTCAGCAAATTTGGAAATGGCTTTGCTTTCTGTCAGACATTTCTGGATGAGGAACCTGAGCCCTCATGAAAAACGTCTTTTGATTCAATAACTATTGCAAGGAGAACAGCCAATTAGTAAGTATTTTATCTCCGGTTTTATAAACCGAGAAGCGAGAAACTCAGCTTATTTCTTTGAAAACCTACTCAAGTGTTAAAAATGAATTCCCTGTGTAGGAAAGAAACCAAAGCAAGGCAGCCTTTTGTCTCTGTGTCACAACGGTGAAATGAGGACACAAACTGTCCCCCGATGCTTGACGCCAGGCTTCACCGCGAGACAAAAAATACTTCAGACAAAGCATTGACTGCAGGCCAAGAGAAGCCTCAGTCAGCCACTGACGCAATGTGGGGTGGCGTGCCTTCAGTCTGCATGCTCTTCTCAGTTGCTTCCTGTCTCTATGGGAGACAAAGGGAAAAAGAACTGGGAAAGGCAATGCAAACTGGGACAGATATGTAAATGGGGAGCTAATGCAAGGGCCTTTCCTCCCCTCATCAGATTCTGGATCAGAGTTTCCTTCCATGCTCTATTTACTCTTAGCTTGCCCTGTGCTTCCATCGGGTTGGCCCCATGCCCTACTTTACAAAGGATGATCCTTGATGTGAAGCATTGTCAAAGGACAGAGGGCGGTCTGGTCCAAGCTAAAGAGCCAGTGACCAAAATCAAGGCAGCGACTTGCACTAGAGTAGACCCACTGAATCAATAGGGATTTGGTGAGCCACCTCCTCCATAAGTTTGCAGTTAGAGTAGGCCTATTTGAATCAGTGGAATTTATGGAGGAGGTGACTCCCCTAATCACCGTGGATTCAATGCGCCTACTGTAGCGTGATTTACAGTAAACCCTGTTAAGCGATGGGATTTGGTCCAATTTAGTGTATTGTTGGATTAGGACTCCCGAGACCTGGGTTCAAACCCCCACCCCGCCGTGAAATTCACTGGGTGACCCTGGGTCAATCACATTCTTTCAGCCTAGCCTGACTCTCATGGTGGTCATGAGAAAACAAGGACAGGGAGAGGGAGGAGGAGGAGAGCCATGAACTCAAGGGTTCATGGGAGGACAGCTAGCTAGAGAAGGTAAATAAATAAAGTTACTTTTGGGGACTACAATTCCTAAACTAGCAGGAGTGGCAGTGCTTCTAGCTAGGGGATTCTGGGGGCTGTAGTCAATAAGATCTTTTCAGCACATCTGTGGAATTGGGGGATGGGGACAGCCCAGAAGATGCCATTTTCCACCTGTAAGCCCATCCACAGGCTTTCCCACTCTTTCTTCCATCCTTTTTTCTTACCATTTTTGTCTTCCATCTGTTAGAGTGGATTCACTGAAAGCAATGGTTTTATGATGGCCATAACCAGAGATAAGTTACTTTTTCTAGACAATAACTCCTAAGATTATCCCCCATCCACCCAGCTGGCTTGGATATTGTGGAAGCTATAGTCCAGTCCTCATCTCTGGTCAAGACTAACTAAATTCCCATTGATTTCAATGGGTCAACTCTGACAAAATCTGGATCCTGCCCATTATATATAGATGGAAACTCTATAGATTTTAATGGATGTTAGTTCCACCAAAGTTCATCTAGGTTCACAACCTAAAGCAGATTAGTAATATTTTACTAGAAACCAGTTAATCTGGATCATCTAATCTGTAACAAAATATTTAATTAAAGCTCATTAAAACATGGCAAAATCTCTGTCAGCACATATTATATTAATTTACCTGTTTGGTGGTTGTTTTTCTTTCTTTATTCTTTCTTTCTTTGACCACATCAATAGCAGCAGTTATGTCATCATGAGGGGCCCATTCGCAGGAACATTAGCATTGAGGTGACTGCTCAAGAAGGTTTTTAATCTGTGATAATGTAGTTGTAAACTAACACTTGTCAGGAGACACCAAGTCTACAGCCGGGAACCCTTGGCTCTCTCTGGAAGCTTCCTCACATGGGAAATGGTTGAGAGTACTGGTTCTCAACCTTCAGTCCTCCAGGTGTCATGGATTATAAATCCCATCAACCTCCAGGCGTTGTGGATTTCAAATCCCACCAGCCTTCATAGTGGTGAAGGATTCCGGGAGCTGACATCCAAAACCACTGGAGGATCAAAGGTTGAGAACCACTGGTTTGAAGCATTTTCTGGCGTTCTCAAGCTCTAGACTGACTCCATGTACCGAGGCGGACCATGAGGTTGGCTGAACATGAAGAACTATGAAGTACTTCCTGAATGCGTCAGGGTCTAGTCTGAACACAGTAAAAATGTTTGGGCTTCTCTGCTCATTTGTGTCCATCACTTTACTCCCCAGGTTATGAAAGAACACCTCGGACAGAGACCTACAACTCAGCATGACAGCATCGCAATGTATGGATTATCCTTATAACAACTTAACTGCTCAGCCACATTCATGTTGGCCCATGGCTATATCTACAGAAGTGCTCCAGCAATTTCTGGCAGCTGTTTGGCTTGGCCATCGTAGGTAAGTTGAGGAGTCATGACTCAATACAATTTCAGGCAGAAGCCATGCACCTGGATGGTGATGCGTTCCAGACTAACAGGGTTGCTGCACTACACAGTCATTTCTGTTTGAGGCCATTTTACCTGCCACAGTTCCATCCTCTGCAGTTTTGGGACAGGCTTCCTCTTCAGTGGTCCCCAACCTTTTCCAAACCGTGGACCGGTTGGAGGTTGGGGTCTGTGGGGGGGGGGGCACACTCGCGGGTGGGCAGAGTGCACGATCACGCATGCACGGGTGGGCGGGGCATGCACAGGTGGGTGGGCGGGTCATGCGGGTGGGTGTGCATGGGGGGAGTATGTGGGGGGGGGGCAGGAGATCTGTCTCCACGGCCCGGTCCTGCCAAGGCCACAGACCAGCACTGGGCTGCGGACTGGGGGTTGGGAACCCCTGCTCTAAATTATGACACTAGAGTTCTCTAGCAGCTAATATTAAACAGCCACCTGAATTCCAGAGGATAAAGCTAGAGCAGTCAAGTTATGGAATTACTGATTAAAATGCTAGAATCGCTTAGGACAGATCCACCTTTATGCTGGTGAGCTGCCTGGATAGGTTAGGTTTCTGGCTGTAGAGCCAGAGGTTGCCAGTTCGATTCCACACGGTGCCTCCTTTGAGTCCAGCCAGCCTGCATAGCCTTCGGCAAGCTGTGACCATCCCAGGATGCCTCCCGGAAGAATGGAATGAGAAGCCACTTCTGTGTATTCTCTACCCGGAAAATTTGGGAAAGGGTTGCCATAAGTCTGAATTGACTTGATGGCACATGATGATGATGATGATATGCTGGTAACAATATGACTATTCATGGGTAGAAGGGATGACTCATGGATAGCATAGCTCTCCCTCTTCAGACCAGTTACCCCCTCATGTGAGATGACAACAAAACCAGGCAGGGAAGGAAGCTGGGTTAGAGCACCCCCTCTACCCGTGGTGAGTGTAAACAGGGAGATAAGGACCAAAGGTACCTAAGGACCCTGCACTTTTAAGTGGGTTTTTTTGGTTGTTTGTTTGGAAAAACAGAAAACTTGTACTCAGAACAGTCTCAGTCTGTGAGCTCTAGCAGACGGTTGGAAGAAACCCAGAGCTCATCTACTCGAAGCCCAGTGCTGTGGGACTCCCTATGGAAAACCAGGAACAGCTTTCTGCTTCAGAACCTCTATGGAAGGTGAGTCCACGACCTTCCAAGGCAATCCGTTCCATTGTTGAACAGTTTGTGCCATTAGGAACCACACTTAACGCGTCATCAAAAGCTCTTCCCCTCCCCCCACCCCATCTGAATGCATCCATTGGGGTCCCACTCCTCAGAGTAGCTGAAAACAGTATCTCTTTCCTAGTGTTTGACGGGAGTCCTGCTCATGAATCGTGCTAGCCAAGTTAGCTCTCCTTTCAGTGGCCATGGAGTTATAGAATCATAGAAAAGTGAAGTTGGAAGGGGCCTACAAGGCCATCAAGTCCAACCCCCTGCTCAGTGCAGGAATGCAATCAAAGCATATCTGCCAGGCGATTATCCAAGTTTTTCTTGAATGCCTCCAGTGTTGGAGCACTCACCAACTCCCAAGGTCACTGCTTCCACTGTCGTACTGCTCGAACAGTTAGGAAGTTTTTCCTGATATTCAACCGAAATCTGGCTTCCTGTAACTTGAGCCCATTGTTGCATGTCCTGCACTCTGGGATGATCGAGAACAGATCCTGCCCCTCCTCTTTCAAATATCTGAAAAGTGCTATCATATCATATTAAAACTGAACAACATACTTTACCATTGATATGGGCTCCAGGTTTCACCCATTCACCATGCAGAATGGGTTTTGTTGCCATGGTGACTGTTATTATCACATCCGCCCCTCTGGCAGCCTCCTGGACGGAAGAACAGACTTGCACCGGGCCACTGACTGAGCGTGCAAACTTTTCAGCTCTGTCCTTGGTGCGGTTCCAGATCCTCACCTTCAAGAGAAATTAAGCAGCTGGGACTGAATTCTCTTAGTTATTCCTACTGTTTGAACATCAGGCATCAAGGCTCACCCAAGCTATCCATGGTCTTCCATGGCAAACAGAGGCAGATAAGTAGTGGTAAATTTTGCAATGAGGCCACTCCTCCCAACAGCAAGATTTATCCCAAAACACAGACTATTGTCAATGAACCAGTTCTCATCTTCACCAGGAGCAGGTCTTTTGTAAAGTCAATAGGTCTTAATTGCTTGTTTAAAACTAAGTCTCCCCAAAGGATTTGCATTCTAGCAAGGATAGCCAATAGCAGTCTATTTTTGCTAAGATAATCTATTTCTTTCCACCAGAAACTGTGAGGACGACCACTAAATTCAGAGTGGGCAGGGGAAATTTTGGCAGAAAAGTGAGTGGATGATGTCGTGCTTCCTCCTATTCAAAATATCTTGCCTCTACAATGACGGTCAGCATTTAATCCAGGAGTTCCCACAAGACTCCGAAATGCCTCCCTCTTGTGCAAGCGTGGCACTGCTTGGGTTACATAAGCAACGGTACTCAAGAGCCTGAGCACCAGAAATAAGCAGCCTCATAAGAATGAAACTCTTTTTAAATTCATAATGGATGGCGGCAAAAAGAAAAACTTAGTAAAAGGTTGCAGGACGATTGCCCAGAGGCCAGGACCAATCCTGCCATGAGGCTGGTCCTCTCTAGCAATGGGAAAAGCAAAGAAGCTGCTCTCCCTCCCGCTCCTTCAGGACCGGGCAGCTGCTATGCACGACTCTTCAGAATCATGTACTTGTCTTTGCGTCAAGGGCTCCTTTGAGCATGAGAGGTGTGACCTAGAAAACTGTATGCTGGGCCACAGATACTTCTAGTTATTCCCCCCACCGCTGTTATGTGCCACCAAGTCGCCCCCCAACTGATGAATGAGCCATCTCCAAAATATCCTGTCCTCAGCTCAGCTCCTGTAAACTCAAGTCTGTGGCTTCCTTTCAGGAGTCAGTCCATCTCATAGGCCGTCTTCCTCTCTTCCTGCTGCTTTCCACCCTTCCCAGCACTATTGGTTTGTTTTTTTCCAGAGAATCCTGCCTTCTCATGATGTGCCCAAATTAGGACAGCCTCAGTTTCAATATTTGTGCCTCCAGAGGTAGTTCTACTACATCACCACTGGTTGACCAAATTTGTTTGTATTATGTGTCACCAAACCGCTTTCAACTTATGGCTATCCCATGAATTAATGACGTCCACAAATGGTCCTGTCATTAACAGCCTATTTGGGTCCTGCAGACTAAGGGCTGGGGATTCTCTTATTGAGTCCATCCATCTCACTGTAGGTCTTCCTCTTTTCCTTCAACTTTCCCCAACATTATTATTATTGTCTTTTCCAGTGTGTCTTGCCTTCTCATGATGCGCACAACACAGAAAACAACGACAACCGCCATTCCGTGGGTTCAGCTGGGCTTCTTACCTCCTTAAATGAGAATAGCTCAGTGAAAATCTCATAATGGCTGTAGGCCTGAACACCGGCTCCTAGGATGCACAACACTTCGGAATTTGCTGGCATTAGGAGCTGAAAACACACAGACAGAAGAATGAAGTTCTTGTTCAACGGGTCCCTTTCCATTTAATAAATTTTCCTTACTCATCATGGCCTCATTTTCCACTTGACTTCATACACGGCATTCACACTTCTTCTTTTTTCTGGCCACTAATTCACAGCTATGGAAATAAATCCTACTCACCTACCATAGCAGCTAAAAGTCAGCAGTAGCTTCCCACCCACCCACCCACAGTTTAAGAACTACCGTGTTCTTTTTTTAATTTAAGTTCTGTCACACAGGGGAGATGATCTTCCAATTACAGTTTGATCTGAATAATTAATTTTACATTTCTATGGGAGGACCTGTAGTTTCTTCTCTATCCACAACATCTGAATTTGAACTACCATCATTATGTCCTTTAACCCACTTATTGTGAGCCTATGGATGAATGACCTCAATCGGACACCTACCAAAAGCAAGCTGAATGGCCACAACCCAAAGATATCTTTATTCTGTTAAAATCATGAATTTTTAAAAATACTAATCTCCAGTTCAGCTGACATAGATTACTGTTATGTCTCTTTCCCTCTGCTCTTAGTTAAGCCAGATGTCTGCCAGCTGTGGAAAAGATGGTTAGCACTGGTCAAAATCTCAGCCATGCCTTTGATCTGCAGAGGACGGACAGATAACATTCCCCCTGCAGCCGAGAAAGCTGTAAGAACGCGGAGCGCCGATCAGCCCATCCTTGTCATATTACATGGCCATTTTTGTTCCACTTCTGCAATGCACTGCCACCTTTGGAACATTTGGTTGGCATTCCTAAGAAATCCAAATAGATTTCTATTTCTTATCCAGCTCTGTGTTTTGTTTGTGTGGGGTTTTTCTTTTTCTTTCTTTCTTTAGATCGTTGTATGGGCTACAGTTCCAATCACCCTGTGTGCCGTGCTGGCCGGAAGGGACGGGATTGGCAACCCAATGCATCTGCAAAGCTTGGCAAAGTTACTGTTTGGGCTTACAACTCCTCAAATCCCCTGGAAACACTGCCAGAGATACAGCTGGCATTAAGAGCTTTTTATTATTGTTTCTTTTAATACTGTAAGCCAGTGGTCCCCAACCTTAGACCTCCAGATGTTCTTGGACTACACCTCCCAGAAGCCTTCCCCACCACCTCTGCTGGCCAGGATTTCTGGGAGTTGAAGTCCAAGAACATCTGGGGACCCAAGGTTGGGGACCAGTGCTTTAAGCCGTCTTGGATCCTTTTAGGAGAAAGGCATCATATAAAATATTTTAAATAAATAAATACAAGTAACTGGTCAGAGCTCTGCACATCTGGCAGGCACCAAACCAGGGAAAGCTGCTCTAGTGCCTGAACTTAGGGAACCAGGGACAGCTGTGAATGACTTGGTCCCAAATGCCTTGATGTCCATGCACTCAAAGCATTTGCCACCTGAAGATGCCCACCAGCCTGTCTGCAGCAAAGAAGGTAATCAGGCCTGGCCTTTTGCATTTTTCAATCGCTACACATTCTTTGACTCTCCCTCCACAGCAGCTGCCTTTTCAAAGGATCCTGGATAAAAATATGCACTTTGAAAAGGACTGCCTTAAACAAGGGGATAAAGGGGTGGGACAGGCAACCTGAAATAACTGCCTTCACCAGGGATTCCCTTTGACATCCATCCATGTTTTACTGATTGAAGATCAACCCATGCCCGTGACTTTGTGCCAGACTCCCAACAGGCTTAATTAATTCCTGGAAAAGCTTGGCTGAGGGTGGCTAAAGCCTCCGGGTTCACCCATGTTCCAGCAGGGCCTGCAACCCACTGCTACAGAAGTCCGTAACTTTATTCTCTCGCTTTCCAAATTGGGGCACGGAGCCCAAGAGTGATGATGCGACAATTTGGCTCCCGGCAAGACCATGAATGCCTCTGAAAATGGAAAATCCTTCCCTTCTCCCCAAACGGAATGGCCAGCTTTTGTTCTGCATTTGCTCCGGAGGGCATTAAAAAGCAGCTTTTCGACCGAATCCTTTGCACTCACCTTAGTAGCTATTGCAGAAACAGCAGCTGTTCGCTTGGCTGTAATGACGCTGCCATCCATGACCTTGGAAAAACAAAACAAAACATCAAACTGAATGAAAAGTCCAGGACAAAAGGCGTGGAAATAGGCAATGCTTTTCTCCTGTCAACCAGACACATGACGCAGCTACGTAGGTCTTTTGATTCGGAGCTTGGTAGCCGCTCAAATCAATGAATGGCAAGGAACTCTATCTTCACTCTTCTATGATTCTATAAAAGTGACAAAGGTAATCTTGAATAGTGAGAAAGTAAAGAGCTGTTTTTATTTTAAATGGCATCTATCATGGTGATGAACTATTCATTAAGGGGATGGAACTGTTCAAAAGAAACTAGTTACAAGTAGCAGCTATCTAGAACTGGTTACTTTTTAAGTAACAGGTATATAGACAGATGTTTAGATGTTCACTAGTATAGGTAAATAATATCTCAGGCCTGACTTCCAGCTTTGTAGCCCAGATTCACACTGATCAGCACTGGAGGAAATTAGGTCTAAGAAATAGACACTTTCTCATCATCGCTGGCAAGCCTATAATTTGAACCCAGATCTCAAGTCTACCCAGATCCTCCCAGGGTCTATAGCCGCAGCCGTGCTTCAGACGCTAGATCAGTCCAAGTCACGTCTGCTTCCCATAAAAAACCTGGGAGACTCACTGCCTCGAGAGCGCCGTTGCTGGGATCAAACAGGAGGACCGTTGCTTGATGTGAAGGAACCGCCGAGTCCGTCGGGTGCTCATAAAAGGTCACCAGCTTGGTTGTCAGAGCATCGTCGTTTGCGCTGTAGGCAGGCATGACTCCTAAAAAGCTTCCAAGCAGAAAACAGAGGCCGTATGATCACAATTCCAGTATGACCCTCTCTATGGCAACCAAGCGGACAAGACCTTAATTTGCAACTCCTTCCAAACTTTTAAAAAAAGACAACGAATTGCTTAATTCTGCAAAGTCCTGACTCGTGAGGAGGGCCAAACTCCTCCTGTCTGGGTTTCCCTGAAGCAAAGTTGAGCATTGGCAAAAATAATAACAGGGAAGGGCTGGGAAAAAAAAAAAAACCGTTTGGACTACAACTCCCAGAACCCCCCAGAAAACGATGCTGGGCTCTGGGAGTTGTAATCCAAAAGTGCCAAGCCCAAGAGTGGAGGGGGAATCTTGGCAGATGTTGTCCAAAATGTGATGGTGGGGCTGGAGAAATCTAGGAATATGGGAAGAGCTGGCTGGGGGCTGTTTTCTAAGGAGAACAGCTGGTGTGTGTCCCCCCCCCCGTACCGGGAAGGGGGATTTTGGAAGTTGTAGTACCGGAAAAGGCAACCTTTCCAACCTTTCCCCCATCATCGGGGTAAGGCAGGCCAGACCTGCCGCCGCCATCATCCCCCGCCCGCAGCGATGCTGGGGGCTACGCTAACTGATGCTGCGGCTCGGGTCCACTCCCCGTCTCCCTTCCTTCCGAGGAGGAGGAGGAGAGGCGCCAGGGAAGGCCAGGCCGCCGCTTCCCCGCCCCAGTTCCTCGGGGGGGGGGGTCCCCGATCTACCCACCCGCGGTGCTTCTGGACGGGCACCACGGTGCGCACGGGCTGGACGACGCCTCCGTCGGGGCCGCGGGAGAAGTCGGCCAGGGCGGCTTCGAGCGGCGGGAGGAGGAGGCTGGCGCGGGGCAGGAGCCGCTCCACCGGCTCGGCCCCCAGGAACACCGGGCGAGGGGGGCGCTTGCGCGGCTCATGGCGGAGGCGGACGAGTGGCAGTGGCGCCGGCGCGCAGGGCCGAGGAGCCGCCGTTGCCGCCGCTCGGGCCCGCCTTCCCCAGCCCGGCGCCGGGGCTCCCCGGAGGGGCGCGGGCGGCCAGGAGCCCCGCCGAGCCGGCGTCGGAGGCAGCGCGAGCGCCACCTCGCGGACCCTGGGGAAGACCGCCGAGCAGGGGATCTGGGGATCGACGGGCCGTATTTCCTCCTCCAAGGCAGTGGGGTGTAGTGGTTAGACGGCTGCCCTCCCAGTGCTACACATGGAAGTAGGGCGGCTCATGCTCAGCGTCTCCCAGGCCAGTGTCCGCAAAGGATGAGGGAGCGGGTCTTTTGTAAATCTCACGGCTCCTTAACTGTGCTTTCAAGAGCGACCACCCTGAAATCCTGTGACGAAGGAGAAGGGCAGCTGGCGACAGGGTGCTATTCCTGGAACGAAAACGGCGTTGCTTTCCCCAGATAAGAGAGTGGATGGCCCTAATCAGAAGGTCTTGGATATTTGGTCTTAGAGGAGTCCCAGCTCTACGGAATCACTGCCTAGGACTCGGGAGGACCCCCGAGTTCAAATCCTCGCTAGGGCTATGAAAATGGTGGGCTGACGATGGGCTGGGCCTCCTAGCCAGTCCTACCTCGCAGGGTTCCTGTGAGGATAGCAGGGGAAGGAAGGCTGGATCGCCTTGAACTCCCTGGAAAGAAGCCGGGATGCAAAAATCGCAAATAAAAAGAATGGCCCAGGTGCCTCCTCAGCAGGGAAGCCTGGAAGCCTGGGGATGTTTTTTGGATCTGGGTTTGGGGGGGGGGGACCAGTAGCCCTCCAGTTATTGCTAGACTACATTTCCATCAGCCCAGACCTTGGTCTGGCCGGAGACTGGTGGCAACGGGAAGTACTGACGGGCCACGGTTTTGCTCGCCCCACATGCTTAAGTATTACATGCCACAGGGTATTGCGTTCTGCAGCCTCCAGAGGCGCGTTGGACTACAACTCCCATCATCCTCACCTGAAAATAATGAGAGGCGTAGTCTCACACAGCTCAGGACTAGAGGGCACCAGTCCGGGCTATAAGACAAGAGATGAATAAACCCAACCCAGCAGTCAAGTAAGTAGAGAGTTCAACAGGTGAAGCCTTTCTGTCACCCGCGTCTCCATTCTTTCTCGCCCTGAGACGTTTAAAAGAGAAAGATACACACATACACTTCATATATCCTTTGGGTGAAAGACTTTATTTCGGAGCCCTGTGAGGAAAAGGCTTCTGTGCACACGGGCTTTGAATACTGTGCTTGGGGGGAGAGTGGTTAATGTGAACGTCCATTGCCTTTGCGCGTCTTTTCCACCACTCTTGCCCCGCATATGGAGGGTGTAATCACCTGCAATTCTGAACCGGACTTTGCTGGACCAAACACTAGTGACTGAACTTTTTGTTTCACCCGGCGACGCTCTAGCGTCCTGAAGTCTCCCGGATGGTAGGATAGAGTTCAATAGAATCTCGCTAAGAGATTCTCACGAGCGTCTCTATGGTTGGGAGAGCGTAGCCAAGCTAGGCCGCGTGGTGCATGCTGGGAAGCTCCGTGGCTGCTACTTTCTCTTCCGCCGCCATCTTAAGTTTACTTCTCGGGAGGTGAGGGAGCCGGGGGTTGTCGGAAGCCATGAGGTCCGGTCTGTTTGTGGCGCGGTGCCTTTCGGTGAGTCGCCGGGACCGGGCAGTGAGGGAGGGACCCGGGTGGTGGTGGTGGGGAAGCCCTGCCGGCCGAGGGACGCCGAGCCGGAGCCAACACAGCGTTCGCTCCTTCGCCCAGAATGGAAGCGACCTTGAAGGGGAGGAAGTGGCCCGAGCCGGACGCTGCTTTTCGGCGGGCGCCGCGGCCTCTCTTCCTGCTCGGTGGGGCGAGAAGGCGGGCAGGCAGGCCGGCGGGGGCGACGGGGAGCCGAGCCACCCGCTCGGTGGAGGAAGGCCCGTCCCGGCCCTCGGAGGTCGCTGCGACCTTTAGGGCGAACCGTGCCTGGACTCTATCTCTGTGTGTGTGTGTGTACATATACATTATATTATTATTATTATTATTATTATTATTATTATTATTATTATTATTATTATTATTAAAAAATAATAATACTAAATAATATATGTATATATATATGTGTGTGTGTGTATATGTGTGTGTGTGTATCGTGTATATGTGTGTGTGTGTATGTATATATATATATATACACACACACACATACACACACACACACACACACACACACATATATATAAAAGAACAGCTTAACGTGTCAGGGGAGAGGATATTGTTAAGAGTTCTAGCTTCCTAGTTTTCTATACGCAGGGGTTTTGTGCTAAACAAGATTTTGTGTAGAGCACAAGAAAAGGGTCGTCCAGTTTATTTATGTAAAGTGTTTTTACCCCGCCTTTCTTCCTTAGAAAACGGCCCAAGGCGGCTTATATCCCCGAAAGACAATATTTAAGAACAAAACAACGAATATACAAAGGTGGTGTGTACATCCTTAAAAGGCAATGTTGAAAGCTAAAAACACATAACACATATTAAAAAGTAACAAACAAATGCCACTCTGAGAAATGGGAAACAAGCAAAGCACATGTGTACATGTTTTCTCCCGCACCAGAAGACATTTGCCATTTGCTGGGGAATTTGAGTGGGAAAGTTTTGCTGTGAGTTTCTGGTGTGAACCACAGATTTGCCATGATAACAAGCAGATTGCTAAACTAACCTGACTCTTGGCCTGATCCAGCATAGTTCATTTTGTATTGTATTAATTATTGGTTTCCCCAGAGAAAACACATTTTTAAAATACATGTTGGATTTCTATTCTGCCTTTCTCCCACATAGGGTGATGTGGTGGCAGATGACAAAGATCTTCGCTCAGTATTTTAGACTACAGCTCCCATTATGGGAAAGCTAAATAGCTGGGCTTGAGTGTAAGCTGAGTGTTACAAAAAACAGTGTTTTTAAGTTTGCATATTAATTTGAACTATGCAATTATTTTTGTTTGTTTTTTAGGGAGACCACATGGCCCTTTTCTGATTTTTTTTTTTAATGTACTGATTGATTTATCTGAGCCTGGAGTATCAGTTCATGGTGTTAGTGGATTAATTCTATCAGGAAGAAAAGTAGATGACTTGCCTAAACATGAGGTTTACTGGGTGATCCCTTGGAAGCCAAGTCTCAGTATACTCTACTTTCCGTGTTTGATGGGAAGATACTGTACATTGGGGGAAATAGTGTACAATGATTTGAGCTCTTTAGAGGAAAGATGAGATAAAAATGAAACATAGTGACATGTGAAGTAAAATGAGAACCAGTTTGCTATCAATGTACACATGTTCTCAAGGTAGGCAGAGAAAGTAACTTCAAGCTTACAGTAGTTTGATTCAAAGGCAGAAGCCCCCTGCTCCTTGGGTTAGTGAAGTAATTGTGTGTCATCAAGTCAATTCCAATTTATGGTGACCCTTTCCAGGGTTTGCTAGGTAGAGAGTACTCAGAAGTAGTTTGCCATTCCTTTCCTCTGAGGGTGCCTCTGGACTGTGCAGTTTGCCCAAGACTACATAGGCTGGCTTTTCTCCAAGAGGCACAGTATGGAATATAACTCCCAATCTCTGGCTCCACAGCCAGATACCTAAACCACTAAACTACCCAGCACAAATTTTCAAGTGAGTTGTATCTTCATACCTTGATTTTGTGTACAATGCCTGTGACTTCATTACAAGATGCTAATTCCCCAAGTTGGAGAATAAAGGATCTAAGCAGCAGTTACCATGTACAGGCAGAGTTCACTAGTAAAGGGAATGGTAGAAAACTCTAGATAAGCAGCAAAAATCCAGAAATTCAATATAAAAATCTCTAAATCTTGACTTTACAGGTTTTTGCCGAGGTCTGGTCCTCCAGGTGTTGTTTTACTGCAAAACTCATTTTCTGATCATTGACTCTACTGGCTATATGACAACAAGTTCTTAACCCCTGCTGTAAATAAACCCTGAGTAGAAGTAAAATAAAGATTAAATGGAGGCATATGAACAGAAAACATAACTAGAATGTTTGTTGAGGCCAAGGAATCAGAAATACTGACATGTTTAGAAAACTAGATTATGTTTAGGTAAAGGTTCCCCTTGACATTTAGTCCAGTCGTGTCCGACTCTAGGGGGCGGTGCTCATCCCCGTTTCCAAGCTGTAGAGCCAGCGTTTGTCCGTAGACAGTTTCCGTGGTCACGTGGCCAGCGCGACTAGACACGGAACGCCGTGACCTTCCCACCGAGGTGGTACCTATTTATCGACTCACATTTTTACATGCTTTCGAACGGCTAGGTTGGCAGGAGCTGGGACAAGCTACGGGAGCTCACTCCATGGCGTGGATTCGATCTTACGACGGCTGGTCTTCTGACCTTGCAGCACAGAGGCTTCTGCGGTTTAACCCGCAGCGCCACCACGTCCCTTTGATTATGTTTAGACAAAGATTATTAAACATTTGTTGGGAAGGCAGCATGACTGGTTGGCTAGCTGGAAACCTCGTCAAGGGTGCATCAAACAAGAAACTTTTTTTGTTGTTGTAAGTGTTGCTTAGGATCATTTTATTCTCACATTTTCTCCAAGATTTGAGATAGTATCACTAGGCTGTCATTTTGGGTCACTTGTTCTCTTTCTCATCAGTACAGTACTGAGTGCAGTTCAGCTAATGAGTGATACGTGGTGCTTTGAGACCGGGGCAGTTGAAGAACATGGCTTATTTCACTTGCAGTTCTTGTTGCAATACAAGGAGTTAGCTTTTGCTACATACCGGAAACAAACATGCAGATCTTGAGTAGTAGGCATGCTCAGGAAGTGCAGATGCATTTTTTTCCCCAGCATTTCTCATGGGGAGAGGTTGGTTCTTGCCATGGGACTGGCTGGTTCTTTAGTGCTTTCCAATTTCCTTTCTAAAGTCAAAATACTGACTGCATTGCCCTTTGTTTAGTTATACAAGTATTTCTGTATTGCCTTTGCTTTTAAAGTGAATCCCAGAGTAGTTAAGGTCATATAATGATTAAATTAGAGAGCATTAAAATAAAGGTGAACCATTCAAACATTTCTCCTTCTTGCATTTCTGTTTTTAAAAATTAGCAGTGAGTTTTCTAAAGAATGGGCATGCGTACTGTATTTTTTAAAAAATGTTTTTGAGTTCAGCAGTCTCCCAAAGCAGATGAGATTGCTAAATTGGTGCTTTTTTTCTTAGCTAATTTCCTCACTCAGATGGCAAGCCAGGTTCAGTCTGTGGCAAACAAAGGATCCATCAGCTCTGACTTTTGATATAGCCCATGTTGGAAAGCTTAATGTTCAGTTTTCTAAACTTGAATTGTAACTTTAAGGGGGGGGGGGGGGGGAAACAAATGAAAGAAATGGCTGCAAGAATTCATGTGGATGGTTCTGAGTAAACTTTCAACAGGGAATGAAGTAAAGGGGATCTGAATAACTGAAGCTAACATAGCTAGCTTGTTAATTGTTCATATTTCGGTTAGTGAAAACAAAATATTTCTCTGGCTCTAGTTTGCAACTCTTTTTGCTCTTTTGTTCAGAAGAGATTTTATTCTCTCAGAAGTGCACCTAAACCAGATATCTTGGCGACAGCACCACGAGCAAAAGTACAACTGCACCCCGAGGATCTTGAGGTCAGTCAGAGGTAGAAATGTATTTATATGTCCATATTTCTCATAATTGGAAATGTTCGGAGGAAAGAGTTGTAGGTTTTCCCTGGTTTTATATCTTCTTTCCTACCTGCAGATCACAAAACTAGCAAATGGCTTGGTGATTGCTTCCCTGGAAAATTACTCTCCTGTATCAAGAATTGCCGTCTTCATCAAAGCCGGCAGCAGGTATGAGACCTCTGCCACTTTAGGAACTGTTCATATGCTCCGCCTTGCATCTAATCTGGTAGGTTTTCATCTTTTGACCTCATACTTTGTGTTTAGGCTGGTTATTCTCTAAGTCAGGTTTGGCCTAAGGAATCAGCGGTGGGGAAAAGTTGCATTGAAATATCAGATTTCAATTGAACCCCAAAGTGAGCATCTTTCTGGCTATGATCTTTATTGAAGAAATGCTTGACAGAAGCTCCTTATGCAGATCTGTGGTTAAGGAAACCATACTTATTATTTGGTATGATTTCTGAGTTGGATAAACACCATGTGAGGTAAGCTGGCCAGCACACTCAGATTTGGTTGAGTTGCTTTGGTACGTGAGGCAGAAAAATAACTTAAATGTGCCTTTTAGAGAGGGGCACTTACTGTGGTTTGGTGCAGATTGGAGGATTGGGCCCACAGGTGTTTAGGCACCCCAGATTCCACACCCTGTGAGAAGCAGTGCTGTAGGCTTCCCTGCCTCCCTTCCTCCTCTTGAGTGGGTGCCTGCAGGAGGAGAACACAGAACACCTGTAGGCCTGATTCTTTGAACCATGGTAAGTGCCCATCTCTGGTGCCTTTCTTTTTCCTGGAAGCAACGTGTCTGTCCTTTTTGATCTGAAATAAACATGACCCACTTATGTCTGGTTCTCTGAAAGTCTGCTAGATTAACAGATAGATTGTTTAGACTGTAATATTCAGTGACTGGACCTCCCAATACCTTGTTGTGTGAAGTATTTCCTTCAGCAGTAAATCTGCAGTGTAAATTGCCTATGGCTGAGAATAGCTTTGGGATTTGAAACATTGATCAATGCTTATGCTGTAGTTGTATTTTGCTCACACTATGGGGAGATGGAAGCTTTGGATGAAGCAGTTTGGAATTAACTTCGGCCTCCCTGTGCCCCCAGAGCCTCACACTTTCAGGAGGAGAGATGTGGAGAGCTCTGATGACAGCTCACTTGAGTCATACTTGGATTGGTCCAGCTGCTGTACCAACACAAAGTTATGCTCTTATTGGGACATTAAAACTTGAGTGCTTTGAAGAAAGGCGGCAGCACTAACTGGCATAGTGTTTCTGGATGTTTACAAAGAACCCATCAAGACCCAGTGGTGATCAGTGAGAAATCGTGCTTTCACTAACTACTTGAAAAGCCTATGGATTGCAATAGTAGCAATACAGTGGTTGTGAAGGTATTAACCTTAACATTGGGAGTAACATTGCCAAAAAGAGCAGAGTTGTTTTCTCGAACAGAAGAAGTCCATGTGGTACCATAGTTGTCCCAACTTTCCCACCCACTGCCACTTCTTTAGTTACTGCTTATGGGTTTAGGGAAGCTCAAGAGTGCAGTGTCACTGTGTTTCTCCCTAGGTTTCTGCTATATCACCTGGAAAGGAGTGGAGGGGATGCCGATTTACTCTTTGTTGCAGCAGACATTAATCTGCAGCAAAACCTAGTAAGATGGAGAGCACCTAAAGCCTTTTGAGTTTCCAGAAGTTGTTGATCTCCTTAATTCATCTGAGTTTACTTCCCTGTCTATATGCTAAAGAACCTTGTCTTCACGCTCACAGTTGATGTTTACAGTATTGATTTATCTACAGACTACAAAAGGAGCGTCCATCTTCAGAATCACCCAGGGTCTTGAAGCTGTTGGCGGTTGCTTAAGGTTTGTTATTACTTAAGGCTCACCTGTCCTTTGCAGAATTCTGTGGAGATGGCATTCCAGTTAAGTGCTTTGAGAAAGATTTAGGAGGAATCTTAGGTTGAGGTCTAAGAGTATGTAAAGGTATTAAATCTTTTTTAAAGCCTTAACGTTTCTTAGGTAGAATTTTGTTTCAGTTTCTTTATTTCATGAATTGCAAGCATCTTGACAGCAGGGAACTGTGTGTCTTATATTTTTCTGTAAAGTGCCATGTGCAGTGTAATAAACAATCCATTTTCACTGTTAGCACTGTATTGGTATTGATAGTGTGATGCAAGACAAAATGATAGGCTCTGTTCATGTGGAAAGGAAGGTGCAGATGTATACTCCAGCCGCTTTCCCCTCAATCCCAGTGTTGCCTGGGAGCGTGTGAAAAAGACTGTTTGCACAGCACAGTGTGATCAGAAGTTTTGGGTTAGCCTAGCTTTCAGTCCCATGGCATTCTGTAAGTGCCTACTGCTGAATGTGAGTGGGAGGTCGTTTTTAGACCTTCTCCAGCAGCACAAGAAGGTTGGATGGAATGGGAGGAACCTTGGTGGAGTGCATGGTGCTGGCCTTTTTTCCACACTTACAGTTTTGAATGTCTGAATGCACCTTATGTTTCCACTTTGTACATTGTTATTAGTCATTATACCCAAGGAGGGTTCTGATATCACTAATTCTTAAAGGGGGCTCATTTAACATACTGTTCGCATGTGTGGTGAATTCTTATATAGAAAGTGTTATAGCTGAAGATAAGGGTATTAATAATAACAGTGGCAACTGTACAGTAGGATTTAAACAGAGCGGAAGTGGAGAGAGTTGGTAGTTTTAAATTTCTGGGCACTTACATCTCAGAGGACCTCTCATGGACTATAAATGCCAACATGCTAGTGAAGAAGGCACAGAAGAGGCTGTATTTCCTGAGAATGCTCGGGAAGTTAAATTTATCTCAGCATTTACTTCTGTCCTACTATCGTAGCACCATTGAGAGTGTCCTAACGTATGGCATTCTGGTATGGTTTGGGAGTAGCTCTGTAGCGGACAAAAAAGCTCTACAGAGAACCATTAAAATTGCCCAGAATATCATCGGGCTCCAGCTATCAACCCTGTATGACATCTTCACATCCCGCTGTCTGAGGAAGTCACACAACATCCTGAGAGATTCTTCCCATCCTGCTTACAACTTTTTTGAACTGTTGCCGTCTGGCAGAAGATATAGAACAATTAAGACTCGGACCACACGTTTTCTGAATAGTTTTTATCCCAGAGCTATAATTGCACTTAATAATGAGCTTAAAGACCACCAGTAGTGAATAGTTGTACAGTGTTACTTGGCCTGCGGTGTAGATGTTTGTATTCTTAGTGGGGGATTTTTAGTGGGGGGGAGTGTTTGGGGATTTTTTATGTGTGTGCATGTGGGTCTGGTCTCGGTGTCTGTGTGAATTTCGTTGTATGTGTATACTATGTATATACTTACAATGAAAATAAATCTATTTGAATTTGAACTTCAGTGGTCTTCTACGCTCTTCTGAAGATGTTCTTTCTTTTTTCCTTTAGTGTGACTTCTACCAGAGAAAACATGGCGTATTCTGTTGAATGTATGCGTGACTACATGTAAGCATCGAGATGTGCAGCCAGTCAGGTTTCAAAAGGTTTCATTTTGTCTGCATTTTCTATTGAAAAGCTTTGGCACAAATAGCTTTTTGTCCTTCCTCTATAGTTTAACTTTATTCTTAGCCATGTGTGTGTTTGCTCTCAGCTAGTTCATAGCAACAAATGGCACTTTTTTCCTTGAGTATATCACCCTGTTTCGATTAGTCCTGGTTATAAGTTGATTAGACTTTTCTGTACGAGTAACACATACATTTGAAAACTCAGTATCTCAGTTTTCTGAAACCATTTGGCAAGACCTGTGAATGAAGATTTTGTGTGCACTTCTGCCAAATAGTACATTATTTTACAACCTTCATAACTTTGTGCCTTCCATACCTTTTGGACTACATCAGCTCCGACCAGCATCGATCCACTTGCTTCTAGAAAAGCATGTTTTAGTGTAGCAACTTATCCTTGTCTTGTCTTACACTGGGGTGGGGAACTCAGACTTGAGCACTTCCTTAAAATGCTTTTTCCTCTCTTTATTTAATTTACTCAGTGATACTGTACTGGAATATCTGATAAATGTCACTACAGCTCCAGAATTCAGGCTCTGGGAACTTTCTGAGGTTATACCCCGTTTAAAAATTGACAAGGCAGTTGTCCTTCAATCCCCACAAGTTGGTAAGTATCTCTCAGGGACTTGAGCACTAAAGACATTGCTTTAAATCAAAGCGGAACATCCTTTTCCCCTTCAAGGACTGCCCAAGCTAAACTATATGGGGCCACCTGTATCCCTTTTTTGCTCTCTCTCCTTCCTTCATGCTTGGTGATCTCCAAAGGTGGGGGACAAATTGCTGTTCGGAAAAGAATAACTTGTAGTTCTGATGGCTTTCAGGAAGGTTTTGAAATTAGGCTAAGCTCCTCCTT
Organism: Intellagama lesueurii; assembly: GCA_037013535.1. Classification (NCBI taxonomy): domain Eukaryota; kingdom Metazoa; phylum Chordata; class Lepidosauria; order Squamata; family Agamidae; genus Intellagama; species Intellagama lesueurii. Next base: position 13,861,338 of record JBAJHW010000012.1, read on the forward strand.
TCAAAATAAATAAATAAATAAAGTCATAAATTGGATTGAGTAGTTCTGTAGAGAACTGTCATACTTTTTCCATAATGGCGCTTGAAAGACACCCATAAACCAGTTCTGCAACTGAATGTTTGCCCTCAAAAATGGAATTTGCTTTTCATGCAATATGCTTAATGGAGTATTGCCAAAAGTCTCTCTCTTCAGAAAGGAGGCTTTGGGCTTGTGTTTTCTTGAAGAGCATCCCTCTGCACCAAAGAGAGTTTTAGCAGCAATGTGGTCGCTTTTCAAAGAAACAGCGTTCTGTGGTCTTACAGCTTACTCTTCCCCCAAAATAGCCTTTTTGAACTCTGCCAATATTGTTGGCCTAGCAAACAGTATTGCTGAACCTGGGGTGAGCAACTCTGTACATTTTAATGTGGATCCCATTGCCCCTTACTGACAACATTTGGAGGGCCACAATTACCCACCCCTAGTTCAGACACCACTTCTCCCTCGCCCCCACCCCCCATAGATCAGAGAGGCATGGTCCCTGTGAGCAGGGACTTCACCTCAGTTTTGGAGGGACTCTCCATATGGGCAATGGTGATGATGTTTCTGTTGGGCAGGGCTTGGGAACAGATTGCTGCAATTTACTGCTTTGTGTAAGAAACCAAACAAACCCCATTTGCTATTTTATATGCAGGTGTTATTGAAAACTTGCATGCAGTGGCTTATCGAAATGCCCTTGCCAATTCCTTATTCTGTCCTGATTATAGGCTTCAGAAAATTATGCCAGAGCAGGTAAGAGTCTCCATAGTATCACTTTCAATAGCAATGACATAATTTGTTCTTCTCAGGAGGAAGGGCAGTGACATTGAATTGCATTCTTACCTAGTTCTCTCTTGCCTTTCTCTAAGGCAGGGGTCTCCAAACAACAGCCCATGGGCCACATCTGGCCTGTCTTGCCATTTTATCTGGCCTGTTCCTTTAACCCCATGCGCGGGGGGGAGGTGGGGGGGTTATACGCGCATACGTTCCTGTTCCTTCGGCCCTCTAAGATGTTGAAATTATCCGATGTGGCCCTCTGGGTCAAAGGTTTGGAGACCCCTGCTCTTAAGGGATCAAAATTGTGCCTTAACATCTTGCCAGAAGGTTTGTTGATAAGAAGATGGCTATTGGCCAAATAGTTTGCCCAGCAGACGCAAGTCCACCCTGTATTTTGTAGTCACAGTGCTGGGAAAGTTACAGCCATGCTTTGCCAAACAATGGTTTGGTCAGGGGTCCTGTTCCTCAGGTGTGTATGCCCATTTCTCATTTTTTAGATACACCATTCACCACTTCCTTGAGTTGCAGTAACCATAATGGGGGCTTTACTGGGCATCTTCAAATGCCAATTGAAAACCTGGTTGTTTAAGCAAGCCTTCCCCCCATCCACTGTTTGAATTTTGGTTTCTTGTGTTCTTTCCATCTTGGATCATTGTGGTTTATTTTTCTTTTTTTTAAGTAACATACTGCCATTTTAAATTGTAATTTTGTTATATGTTATGTTGTTACCCGCCCAGAGTAGTCTATATGACTAGATGGGCGGGCTAAAAATGTAATAAATAAATAAAATAAAATTTACTGAAAACTTCTTGGAACAGTGAGAAGGTGTCAATTATATATGAACAGGCAAACTGAATGTGATCCTAGTTTCGCTCTATGCTGCTTCCACTTGTATCTTGGACAGCAGATGGTGGAAAATACCTACTTCTACGGGAGCCTTTAGAGAGCTACTGGAAGGCAGGTTGTCAACTCTTGGCTGCCCTCAGCTACCATTTACTAGGGAAGCACAGATGCGAGTTGTAGCGTAACAACATCTAGAGGGCCACACATGTCTCAAGTCTGATCTATGTTGTGGAAATTTGATAATTCCCTTTTACAATTAGCAGAGCATAAAAATACAAAAACAATTCCTAAAGCACAGGGAAAATGTAGGAAAGAATAGCAAAAAAGTAATAATACTAATTCCCAGTCTTCACCCAGCCCTTTTGTTCTCACTAGCCCTTTGTATATGAAAGGAAAAAAATTACAAGTAGCTTAATTAAGAAAGAAAAAACCTCTTTACTTTTGATCTTCAGTTACAATCAGAGGAATAAATGAAAGGTAAAAGAAAGATATTGCAGCCTCAGCCATCTGCAAAACTATTGTCCACCACACCGGCCACATGGTCCAGTATCAGCAGCCAAGAAAGAGCTCATTGGGAATGGTCAGGGAAGAGAAAGGAGGACAAACAAACAACTGGAAGCAAACAGACAGGAAAAGCGGAGAGGCAAGCCATGAGTCTATGGGGAAAAAGGACTTTGTTAATTGGTTAGTGGGGAAAAAGAGGCTGTCACTTTAGCTAGTCAAAATTCCCTGACACTAATATTCAGTGTTAATTGTATGCAGGGTTGTTACTATCCCAGCAATCTGTATGGATCCTAGTTTGCCCATTGCTGTTTTTTAGAACAGTTTTGCAGTATGTCAAATTACAGCACTGCTTTGAACTTGGGTTGAGCGGGAAAGTGCTCCACATCATACATGATTATTGTATGGAATTCATTTCCACAAGATGGAGTTATAACCACTAGGTTACATAGGTTTAAAGCGGAATTAAGAACATAAGAAGAGCCCTGCTGGATCAGGCCAAGGGCCCATCTAGTCCTGCTTCCTGTATCTCACAGTGGCTCCACCAGATGCCTCTGGGAGCACATGAGACCACTAGGTACCTGTCTCTTCATACCCCTCCCCTGCACAACCAACCTCATGCGGATGTCCCCTGGTTCTGGTATTGCGTGAGAGGGAAAAGAGCTTTCCTCTATCCAGATTAGATAAACTCACAAAAGAGTGGTATGTCTATTCCTGTTATCTGTCATAGACAGATGGATTCCTGCATGTTTTGAGGTTGTATACCACTGATGAAATCTGAGTAATAGATTTGGAGGACTGTTGCCTTTCTGTTCAACTGTTTCGTATTTCAGGAGTGTCTGATTGTCCTATGCAGAAGCAGGATTATGGACAAGATTTAGCCTGATCTCACAGGGCACTTATGTCCTTATTCTGGTTATGTGACAGATGATAAAATAGGCATCCCTCTTTTCTTCACAGCTGCACCATTTTGTACAGAGCAACTTCACAAGTGCCCGGATGGCTCTGGTGGGTGTAGGTATGTATAAACAGACATTTGTATCTTATAGTTCTGCTCTGTTTTTCAAAGGGCAGAACCTGCTTTTCACTGGAAGCTCCGGGCTGTTCTTCCTGACTGAAACACTGTTTTGCAGGTGTGAACCATGCTGATCTAAAGCAAATAGGAGAGCAGTTTATGAACATTCGCAGTGGGCATGGCTCAGCTGGGGAGAAGGCCAAGTACCAGGGAGGTAAATGTGGTCTTTTGCATTACCTCCTTCCCTGAATATGCTTCTGTAGCAATGTTATTAAATTAGACCTGCCGTACAGTCCCACCTCTCATTGTGGGACTGTTATTTTGCCTGCAAAGCTGCTGTCCTCCAGTCCTAGTAATTCTGTCATCTTTTCATGGAACTACAGTCTTTCATGGATCAGAATTTCAGTAAATGACCCGAGTACCACTGTTCCTTGTTCCCAGTAGATTTACAGGAGTTGAAGATAACTCCCCCTTCCCTCCTCTTCCTATGCCCGAGCGGGGATAGGAAGAGGAGCAACGCCTGACAGAAGTGATCCCCCACCCCCCGCTGTCTTTGCAAAGACAGTGGGGGTGGGGGAATCGCTTGGGTCCCCCTTCCCTCTTTTGGCCCTCGAAAATGTGTAAAATATATGATGTGGCCCTCATACTGAGTTTGGAGACCCCTGTTCTAGTTGGACATGGAAAAGGTTGACTCGGGAGCCTTCTTGTTCCAGAAGCAAGTTCTCTGCTCTTCCGCTGTGTTCCCTCTCTCCATTTTATCCTAGCCATAAAGCCTGTGAAATAAGTTTAGCACAGCATATCTGGTCTCAGAATGACTGGCCTGGGTGAGCAAGGATTCAAGCTCAGGCTGACAGTCTTCTGTTTCACCATGCCAAGTGCTATAAAGGCCCATGTTCAGTTGCCTCATGCAACCAGGCAGTCCATTTCAGTTTCATTTCAAGGTGCCAATAAGCCATTTTTACTCCCATAATAATGTCTGTTGATGTCCTGAGATCATGATCTATATAATAAATAAATGATCTAGATAGGTTCCAAACCCTGTCCCAAGCACACTTTGTAGAAGAGACATTAGCCATTAGCTGGAAAGTGTTGTTGGCTTCTTCCAAAAATTGTGTTAATTGATGTAAGTTGTACAGTTTTTCAATGAGCCCTGAGTTTCATTCACAGCTTGTGGAGGATTCTGCAGTGATGAAGGTATGTGATCATGGTTAGACTCCTCTGAAACAGGGCCTGTGTTTCACAACTGATTTGCATGTCTCTGGTTGGGTCCTGGATGTGTTTTTCAGAATGGAGCCCCAGTTCACATGGGATGACAGCAGATGCCTTACATAAACCACAGAATGTGTTGTGAAGTGTTCCTTCAAATCCATTGGAGCATACATGTAGGGGGTGCCTCAACAGACAGTTTGATGCAGTAGGTTTGGAAAATGCATAGGCCTGTCAGTCTAAGGATTGTTGATGCATGTTGACTAGTTTACCATGACTCTTTTGACCCTTCGTTTAGGTGAAATCCGAGAGCAGAATGATGATAGCCTTGTCCATGCCGCTGTGGTGGCAGAAGGAGCTGCCATAGGAAGTGCAGAAGCAAATGCTTTCAGTATCCTTCAGCATCTCCTTGGGGCAGGACCTCTTATTAAGGGAGGAAGCAGTTTTACCAGTAAACTCAGCCAGGGTGTTGCAAAGGCATCTTCCCAGCGTTTTAATGTAAGTACATCAGCTTGCCTTTGTTATTTTAAAACTACTGATCCTGGGCCATGGCAGGGGAGGCAGAAAGAATCTACCATGTGTATCTTCAGACAGAGTTGAGTGTGAGATGTAGTAACAGATTTTTCTTGTGCTCTTAACAGGCATGTGGCAGAACAGGGTAGATCTCTTGCACAAATCACTATGTAATGAAGGGGAAAACATGAAGTCAGAGTTTCCAGTGAATTGTGACATGGGTTTCTACCAAGGATGAATCATTTAATTGGTTGTACTGACTATAAAATGCTTCTAATGAATTGATCAGATAGTGTTGAAAATTATTTCAATGCTAGTAGTTCCAGTAACTGGGGATGGCAGGTGCAATCTTTGAAGAGGCATTCCCTCTTCCCTTGTGCAGGAGGGAATGCCTCATAGAGAAGATGCCTGCTGCATAAGAGATGGACATACGAATGTGTTTTCTTACTCCAGAACTACTTTCTGCCTTAGGACTCAATCACACGTAAGAAAAGAACCCCATTCATACCAATTCTTTTCAGACCTCTGTTGTACCAATACATTTTTTTTCAGCAGTCACATGGTATATATATATCGGCAGGAGCCGTTCACATTGTTTTTAACTGCATTGATTCATTTCTTTCTATTTGAACCATTATAGCAGGGGACACTGCTGTTTAATTTTGTATTGATTCATTTCTCCCACTGTTTCTTGGGGCAATCAGCCTCTCGTCCTTTTTAAAAAAAAATAACAAAAGTGGTATATTGGTAGAGAAAAAGAACAGTACATGTCTTCTCCCCTCCACTCTTTTATTCACTTGTTGCCCTTTCCTGTATTTCCCTGCATATTTTTCCCTCTTATTTTCTCTTTTGCGCAGGGTCAGGAGGAGAAAACATCATAAAGAGCAGGGTTAAAAGAGAGAGAGAGAGTAGACATTGACAATACACCCTTTTCTTTACAATTCAAAGCAGGAAATGTCTGTCTCTTTCTAGCCCTCTACTGAGCAACGTCTTTATGTTGTTTTTGCTAGCAGGAGCTACTGCTAGCAAAAACAAGCAGCTTACCAATATCCTGTTTTTTAAAAAAATAAACTAAAAAGGGTATGCATGCAGTGGCCATGGAGTAGCCACAGCGCCCAGAAACCCGACCACTTTGCAGATCAACAGCAATGTTGACACAGGCTGAAATGATAAGGAATAAAGTGATTCATCATCAATTTGAAACAACGCTCCCAGTGAGGGGGAAATAAACCGCTTGCCAGGGCAAATGAATGGATGTTGGCTGTGCGTCATGTGAATGGAAAATTATGAAACAACCTAAAAAAATGGCCAGATCTGTATAACCGGGGTTCTTTTGTCATGTGTGATTGAGCCCTTAGGTACCTCTCATGTGGCTTACTGTCAAATGCTCTACATGAGGCTGTCTTTGAAGATGGTTAAGAAACTTCACCTGGTTCAAAATGTAGCAGCCAGACTGCTGACTGGGGCCAGTTACAGGGAGAATATTATTCCCCTGTTACAACAGCTGCACTTGCTACCAGTCAATTTCCAAGCTCAGTTCAAAGTGCTGGACATTACTTAGACAGTATCTTCCCACATGATCCTTCCTGGCTCCTAAGATCTTCAGAGGAAGTCTTTCTTTCAGTTCCATTGTCCTGACAAGCATGGTGGGGATACAAGAGGGGGCCTTCTCTCGGCTGCACCCAGATTGTGGGATGCTCTCAGGTGGTGAGGTTGTTATACTTTCAGTGACTGTTAAAGACCTACCTTTTAAGGCAGGCTTTTAAGAAGCATATTGTATAGGAATTAGACCATTTTGGATGCTGGGCATATGTTTGTTAAAGTCTGTTTTTGCAGCTGTTTTGATTTTAGTTAATTCTTGTTTAATTAATTGATTCATGTTTAATTCTTTTTTAAACTTGCAATTTATAGTGTTTTAGTCCAACTTGTTTTCATTCATTTGTGAGCCACCTTGGGTCCTCTTACAGAGAGAAAGACAGCATAGCAATAAAACAAACCAATATTTGCCAGCCGTTGTTCCTCGGGGGGCGGGGGGAGAATGAAGTCTGGTGTGCATACATTTCAAAAATCTTAAGTAACCAAAAATAGTGAAGAAAAAGGTTTGTTGAGATAATACTGATTGAAATTAGACTTCTTTTACAGATAGCGGCATTTAATGTGAACTACTCTGATTCTGGACTATTTGGCTTTTACACCATTTGCAAGGATTCAGCTGCTGGAGAGGTACATTATTGATTACTATTAATGTGCTCAAATCAGGAAACATTCTTCTGAGGTTTTGAGAATCATTGATTTCTCGCTATATGGTTTAGTAAAGAAATGGTGTATTTCTGACATCACTTAAATCAGAGTGAATTTTATTGTAAGTTGCTTGGAAATCCTTCAGCTGGAAATATGGGATTGTTAAACAGATATGATTTGCAATAAGGAGTGGAAAAGCTTGGGTGTTTTTTCTTTCCAACAGTCCAGACCCTGAGTGAGCAACCATCATTAACCAAATGTGACTGTGAATTTATGAAGCATTATATGTGGAGGCTGCACTTGGCCTGTGACTTGAATTTAGAGCTCATTTGAGATGCAAGCCATGGCAAATCTGAAGCTGTCATGTCCTCCCCTGCCCCATTTTTATGGGCATGAAGGGGAAGAGAAGCATTTCATCTTAAACTAACCATAATTCAAGACCTAGGGAACTGTGCTTCTAACTATAGTTAATGAGAACGAACATGGTTTAAAAAACTATAGCTACTCAAGTTTAGATTTCACTTGGAATAGTGCTTAGTTTACAGTCAAAATACAAAGCTTTCTCCTTTCAGGTATAGAAAAAAAAAGATGGGACAGTTGAGTGCTTGAGGCTCCTGGGGGCTATTTTCTTAGTGGGGGAACTGGATGACCATTAATGTCAGAACAAAAACTTCAAATAATATATCAGTTTATCACTGAATAAAGATATGTTAAAATTATGAAGACAATAGCCTCTCAACGCTTATGGACTGTATGTGCATTATAATTCAGTGACATATCTTGAGGGGGTGGTCTCTAATAATATAAATTCTAGGTATCTTTACTAGTTGAATAAATGTGGGGGGGGTGTGGCTGATAGTGGATAATTCTGACTCTTACAACCAGAAGTAAAACAGTTTTGTAATATTTGAATCAAGGTAATCAAGGCTGCTTTGAATCAAGTGAGGGCCATTTCCCAGGGTGGAGTTACTGATGCTGAAGTCACAATAGCCAAGTAAGTTGCCCTGCCACAGTTGTTTTCTTAATGGGACCATGACTTATTCATAATCTAAAGGTGCCAAATTGTTATAATTACCCCTTTTCTCCACTTCTGGCAAATGTTCCTGATATCTAGAAAGGATGGTGTGCGTTTAAAAAAACTGAACATGACTAAAGTGAGAGTTCTTAATTTCCAATGTCTGTGAAACATGACAAATTAAATGGCATTGGCATATTCAGAGGAAGGAAGTATAGCTCAGTAGTTGAGCGGATATTGTTCTGCAGAACGACCCAGATCCAGTCCCTGGCATCTCCCATTAAAAAGCACCAGGAACCAAGTGATGGATCCTCAGTGTGATGTAGTGGATAGTGTGGTGGATTGAGACTCCGGAGGTCTGGGTACAAATCCCCACTCAGCGATAGAAGCTTACTGGGGGCATAGAACGGGTAAAACCACTCCTTAAATACCTCACTTATTTCAAAAGCCCTGCTAGGGTTCCTGTAGGTCAGTTCTGAATTGAAGGCACTTAACAACCACCAGCAAGTGAGTTCTTTGTCAGAGAGCTGGCATATTGGGCTAGATGGACAAAAAGGCCGTTTTCCAAAGCAGCAGTTGTAATCCCTTGACATTATATTTTTAAGAAAAGCAGCTGGGCACTTTAATGTATCTAAAATCTGTTTACTCTTAGACTATCCATGTTGAATGGACAATTGTTAGACTGTACATGATTTTACAAAATACATGATTGCAACATTTTTTTTCATGGATCTGTTTTGCTGACATTTGTATTCCCAATTATATAAGCAAAATTGGATCTTTCTGTATGACTTTCTCATCAGATTGCTTTTTCCAGAGAATATTTCATAGTTTTCCAACAGTGTGAATGATGGTTATTTCAGTGTAACCTGTGGTTATGCGTGAACTACAGAAAAAAGTACATGTCAATATCAAATAGACAATAATGATAAATGTAATCCACAGTACCATGTTTGCACAGACTGTAGGTTACCTTTCAGTGTTCATCCTGTGGTTCTGGTTTAAGACTACATTGCGGTCTAAGAAATAATGTCAGCCATAAAGTGATAACTTCTTCTGAATGGCCAACGTGTTTGATAGCACAATTCTTATGGGAAGTTGAACCTCAGATCAAAAAATTTCAGGTGAGGCATCAAGTTTTGAATGTTGGGGGGGGGGGGGAAGCAGTACAGTACTGGAATTTATTAAAGTGGAGAAAGTTGTTAGAGGGGTGCCTGCCTTTGATGTAGACTACAAACTTCCTGTAACTCACAGTTATGTTTAAAAACAATCCATGAGTTTTCTTACTTCTTTAAGGAGCTTCAAATGTGTTAGGTTTTAACCTTTCACAACTTAGAAATGTTCATCCTATTTATGGATTCTTGAGCATACTGCTCTACTCACCTTCTCTTCCTCCACTTCCCTTGACAGACAGCAGCTGAAAACAGCTCTCTTTATGTCTCTTGAGTCTTCAGAAGGTTTGCTTCATGAAATCGGCTCCCAGGCACTAGTGTCTGGCACATACACATCGCCAGCTGCTGTGATTGACAAGATTGATTCTGTGGCCACTGCTGACATTGTGAATGTAAGTCATGTGCCTATAGATTATGTTACACCATTATCAGCAGCTGTCTTAAATAGCATTCTCTTTTTGCATTTAGAAAATAGGAAGGTAACTTTAGGGCAACTATTCTGCAGCACTAAGTAAGTAAGTTATTATCTCTTAAATTAGGTAGCAGTCTTCATAAGCTTAATATTGAGGCTCAGTCCCATGTACCCCGCCTACAGAGGCGATATGAGTACATTCCAGATGTAGGCTTTTCTACAGTAGCATCTAGATTCTGGAATTCCTCCGCAACTGTCAAGTTGTGTACTGTTAACTTTGGGCACTAAGTAAAACTATTCTCTTTGATCACATTTTCAGTGACATTTGACTGGCAGTTGGTTGCTTTTTAAATCTGGAGGCTAGCCTTGGCTGCTGGATTTGCTTCTTGTTCTTATCCTTGGTAGACTGCTTTGGAGACCTAGATGTAGTAGAAAAAGGGAAATATTAGTATTTTAAAATTAATATCAGTAATGATGTCCCATACAAAATTTATCATTTTTTAACGGTTAAGACTCTAAAATATACCCATTATTTGATCCTTCACTAAAATGGGCATATTTCTAAACTGGTCATTCTGCTCTGCTGACTTCAAATGATATTGGTATCTCCTTATCTCCAGTCTTTTTGCTTTCTTTTTCAGGCTGCAAAGACGTTTGTTAATGGGAAGAAGTCAGTGGCAGCCCGTGGGAACTTGGTACATACCCCTTATATTGATGAGATGTAAAGAAATAAAACATGGAGACACAGCCTAAAATGGAAGATTGCTCTCTAGTAGTTGCATTAATTGCTTCTATTGTTCTACATTATTTATGAGTTCCTAATTTTCTGCATCTCTATCTTACTCTGTTGATTTACTTAAACAGAATAAAGTGCAGATCTCATACTCTTAGAAGATTCCTGACATCTTTTTGTTTTTTTCTAGTCTTAAGACAATTAAAGCATTTTTCATTGCTCCCCACTTGAGACAGTATATATTGCTTGGCATGGACCAAGTAGCTTGAGCAGAATCATAAGAATCTATGCTTCTAGGGTGAGTCGGAGTGCTCTTGTTTATTCAGAAGGGACTGGGCTTGAACTGAGGGGACCTGTGTGCAGGGTCTCTGAGACCATTGGTTCACCTTTTTGCCTTGGGAGAGTCACATGCTTACAAAAGTGTTCAGAGTGGGTGGTTTGGGAGCTGAATAGTGACAGCTTCCATTCTGACCTTTAATCATGTTTTGCTAGCTGTCAGTCTCTTTAATCTTTCATCTAAGTACCACTTGGGAGAAAAGGAGGATACAAATAAATGTAGACATTCTCCTACATAATTTCTGCCTTTAAAGTTGAGTATATAACTGTCACGATCCCCACGTGGCCCCTGCTTGTTTCACCAAACTAATTGCTCACGCTACGTGTCTCAGCTGCCACCAGTTGATTACATCAACATTGTTTATTATTAATCACAGAGGTCCAGGCCATATGTCATTTTAAAAGAACCAAATAGAAATTGTTTATTGTTACAGATGATGATAGTTCAAGCAATGTTGTTAACTCTTAACAAACATCCTCCTTCATCCACTCTCAACCACCACTCTCCTGCCCAATCTCCAAAACTCTTCAGCTCTCTCTGAACTCTCAATCTCCCTCACCTAATCTAAAACTCCCTATCTAAAACTCCCCCTCCTCCTGCTGAGTCTCTTATATCTTGTGACTCCGCCCCACCAGCACTCCTATTGGTCTAAGCAGGTTGTTGTTGTTTAGTCGTTAAGTCGTGCCCGACTCTTCGTGACCCCATGGACCAGAGCACGCCAGGCCCTCCTGTCTTCCACTGCCTCCCGGAGTTGGGTCAAATTCATCTTGGTCGCTTCAGTGACACTGTCCAACCATCTCGTCCTCTGTCGTCCCCTTCTCCTCTTGCCTTCACATTTTCCCAACATCAGGGTCTTTTCCAGGGAGTCTTCTCTTCTCATGAGATGGCCAAAGTATTGGAGCCTCAGCTTCAGGATCTGTCCTTCCAGTGAGCACTCAGGGTTGATTTCTTTCAAAATGGATAGGTTTGTTCTCTTTGCAGTCCAGGGGACCCTCAAGAGTCTCCTCCAGCACCACAATTCAAAAGCATCAATTCTTCAGCGGTCAGCCTTCTTTATGGTCCAGCTCTCACTTCCATACATCGCTACTGGAAAAACCATAGCTTTGACTATGCGGACCTTTGTCGGCAAGGTGATGTCTCTGCTTTTTAAGATGCTGTCTAGGTTTGTCATCGCTTTCCTCCCAAGAAGCAGATGTCTTTTAATTTCGTGGCTGCTGTCACCATCTGCACTGATCATGGAGCCCAAGAAAGTAAAATCTGTCACTGCCTCCATATCTTCCCCTTCTGTTTGCCAGGAGGTGATGGGACCAGTGGCCACCTGGGCGGACACCACAATAACTAATAATTATCTTGATCAGATTGCTTGAAGATCCTTAAAAGAAAGACTTTTATTTAATGTATTTTTATGTATATCTCTCCCTTTCCAGTTTCTAGATAGACATGGGAATAGTAACAGTCCAAGTGGTATACTAGTGCCAACTCCAAACATGTGCAATTCTATGAAACCTGGTAAAAAGTCAGGTTTGGAAGATGTTTTATTCTGACAGAATACCAGTGGTTAAAATGGAAAAGCTGGCATGGAACAACTTGGCATCCCTGGGGAAATTCTGGCCATCATGATTCTCAGACAACCCAGACGGCAGAATGGTGGGCTGCAAGAGTCCTGTCCCAGCCTACAAATATATTTTTAGAGCTTGTGGGTGGATGTTTAGAACAAAGAATTCCTCTCTTCCTAGTGATGGCTATTCTCAGTTTAGATAGGCGAATGTTAATTTCATTTCTAGTCCAGTCTAATTAATTTTGAAAGCAAAATGACCACTTACCTTGAGAAGCAAAAGGTAGCTGTGTGCTGCTTTTGCAGTAATACTTTGTCACTTGATTTAAGGAAAACATGATGTCTCTTAAACTAACTGCAGCCTCTTTCCATCTGCCCTTTGAGCTGGTTTCTTTTGTTGCCTCCTTAAACGGAACATCTCTTTGTTTCAAAAAGCAGGATTTCTTGTTACCAAAGATGAATCCTATTTTCAGTTGAGACCTTGGGCGTATGAACGAGAATCCAGTTAACCGGATCCAGTTTGAAAGAGCCGGTTTATAAACGTGCAGGCCTTGAACCAACTGCCTACCTATTCAAATTCATAGGCAAAGGTTTCAAGCCAAAATGCATCTGATACAGAAGAAGAGGAGTTGGACAGGGTTGACCTGGCATCCTGTTTTATTTATTTATTTATTTATTCATTTAACTTATATGCCGCCCACTCTACCCAAAGGTCTCTGGGCGGCTTACAACAATTAAAATACAATTAAAATACAATAAAAAGAAAAAACAATTAAAATACAATTAAATAGATACTCTAAAAATTGCCCTTTTAGCATAGTCCAGTAGGGTAAAGAAGATCTTAAATAAGAACTGGTAATTTCATTGGCAGTTTCAGCTTCAAAATCTTGATGAATCATAATGTCACAACCAATGTCTGAGCCCACAGTAAATGTATATGTTTTCCTTTCAAAGATATGCCAGTCTTTAGAGATCCATTTTGGCTGCTTGGAAGGCTCAAAAGAAAGTGATGGTACAGCTTTAACATTAAGAAGAGTCTCTGAGTGTACAACCCTGTTACTAAGAGGAGCACCAGTGACTCCAGTTCGAGTGCAAATGCCGTTCTCATCAAAACTAACAGTATGGCCTGCACCGGTAACATCATTGTCATTGTCATCCTTGTCACTGTCACGATCACCTGGAATATTGTCTCTGCCAGTAACCTCGTCGGAGCCTTTGCTGCTTGTCCAGATTTCTTCACTGGCACAGCTTGATACCCTAAAACATACAATGCAGTGAGTTATAGAAATGAAAACTTTCTAAGAGAAGCCCTTTCTAAATCAGTTTTCTAGGTGGTAGATGTTAAAGCAGTGTTCTCCTGTCGGTATATATTCCTTGACAAATTAAAAACGAGACAAAGGTTGGAAGAGTACATGCTTTACCATCGCCTTGTGTGAAAGGATTAGGCAGCAGCTGAAGGGAAATACATGCATCCGAGACTTAGTCAAGCCATTGACAGACAATGTTGGGTTAGCGAAGTCAATTTTCTCTTCTAATTTTTCAGCCATCTTTTCAACAAGATGCATTCAAAAAAGGTTATAGGAATCAAAGTACAGAGTACTTTGTAGAGTCAGAATACAGCAATATATCAACAAAAATTCAACAGCATGCAGTGATTTCCAGATGGTATTGGATGCCATACTCCCAGAAGCCCTTAGGCAGCATGGCCAATAACAAGGGATTCTGTGAACTGCAGTCCACTATCATCTGTGAGCCTGCGGGTTGAGAAAGTCACACAAACTGTGTAACGTGGGGTGGGGTGTGGAGAGGCTGCCCTTTCTAAATCGGTTTTCTAGGTGGTCAACTAGGCGGTTGGACTGCAGTGGCCAGCATTCCTCCCCATTGAGTACATTGCCCAGGACTGCAAAAACATGCATAGGGTCTATTATTGCTGTAAGTTTGTTTTGTCAGAACTGGGTAATGTTGCCTTGTGAGGCTTTCTTTAGGCAAGAGTAGTAGAGTAGTTTCAGAGATCAGGGATAAAATTGGGATGTTGTCCATTTGGGTTTGAACATGGAACTTATCCTCAGATGTCATCACTCGAGGTGTAATATACCGTGTTTCTCCGAAAGTAAGACAGGGTCTTATATTAATTTTTGCTCCAAAATACGCATTAGGGCCTATTTTCAGGGGATGTTTTATATTTTTTTTTCATGTACAACCATCTACGTTTATTCAAATGCAGTCCTGTCATCTTCTTCTGGTTGCTGCACCAGGGTGGAGGTTTCACTTCACTGGGGCTCATTTTTGGGGTAGGGCATATATGACGAGCATCCTGAAAAATCATACTAGGGCTTATTTTCAGGTTAGATCTTATTTTCGGGGAAACGGTATATATGGAATTTTGTACTGATATTTTTACCTGGCTGTTGAAATAAATAAATAAATAAATAAATGGGAGAGGTAGTGTGAGAGTGTCCAAATACATCACTGCAATTTTAGCTACATGCCTTATTCCCTGCATCTGTCTTGTTGATGCCAGAAATTTTACTCTTAAACAGAGAGGTTGCATGGATGGAGTGTGCCAACGGGTTGTGCCATAAGGGGAAACATGGAAGGGCTTTGAGTTCATAAATAGCTAAATAGTCATTTCAAATAACTTCAGATAGAGGACAGGGGGAAGAGAAGAGCTACACGTCAGTCCTGGAGGTCATGATTTGAGTAGAGGTTTGGGAGACCCTCACTCAAACCCTAGGGACCCAAATCTAGGCAGCATAAAAACTAGAGCAACTGACGGGTACCTGTGTTCCTGTACAGTGATATTGCTGTAGAAATTGAGCTCAGCTAATGTATTCTGCCAGCTGCCTTCAGACTTTAAAAAAACTCAACAGCTGACCTCTCGTCTTCCCCAGCTTTCCATGATTTGTTTTCTCCTTAGGTAATTTAACAATAGAGTTAGTTATCTGGTTATGGTGCTGAGAGGAGCGGGATTTCAGTATAACAAAATGTCCACACTAAATCACTAGGATAGGACCGTCAGTTAAATATAAATGAATTCCACAGTTGGTTTAGGGAAAGCTTGTACAATGCTACTGCATGTTTAGAAAGTGATATTTGATTAATGTTGACACAGTTGTTTCAGTGGAAACCTCTTTGAAACATAGTTTAAACAGAGCAGAAACTGTTAAAAGATTAAGCGTTCCTGTTTAATGACATTTACCAAACAACCTTGTAGCAGAGGTACCTCGGTTTACGAATGCCTCGGTTGACGAAATTTTCAGTTTACGAATGAAAATCCATTGAAAATAATGTCTCGGTTTACGAATTTTTTTCGCAATACGAAGCAATTTTCCCCAGGATGCATTGCGCCTGGGAGGTTTATAGCACCGCCCCTGTGCATGCATTCCTATGGGAAACCACCTTTCGGTTTGCGAATTTTTCGCAATACAAAACGTCCCAGAGAACGCATTAAATTTGTAAACCAAGGTACCACTGTAGCTCATTTTCCCATGAGGCTTTTTGACCATTGTCTTCTCTTCAGCATCTTTGCAGCTGGGCGTGGACCAATATTCCTTCCTCAAGGTTTAGGATCATGAGGAAGGATAGCACATCGCCTCTTATTCTTCCTTTCATTGTGTGGATGTCAGTAACTGGCCCCTGTTATTTAATGTGACCTTTACAAACAATTACTGGTTGGTTGGTTTTTTCGCTGATTACTTAGCCTGATCTTTAAACTGCAGTGGAGAACAGCGCTTTCAACTGTGTTTCCTTATGGCAGTCTATATCTGTCCATTGACACCAAGGACAGTAGAGCCTCTTTCAGTCTGCAAGCTAAATTCAATTCTAGAAAATTTCTTAGGTTGGTTGTACTCTACTGGTAGGTGGGAAAAGGAGTCAACCAATGGTACCAGCCTATTGTCATGTAGCTTAAAGTTTTTATTGCCAGTAACTACACCTTAGGTGGAGGCATTGCAAACCACCCAAGGATGGTAATGTGGTGGTACCCAGAGAGCCATGTTCAATGGCAGGATATGAAGTTCCCCACCCCAACCTTGACAGATAAGCAGTGGCTCTAAGTCTTTCCTTGCCTCACAAGAGATGCCAGGAATTGAACCCAAGGTTTTTAGCTTGAAAAGCATGTGCTGTGTCACTCAGCTATGCCATCTCCCTAAATTCCACCTTGCAGGAAATCACTTTGATGTTTGATTTTCAAATTTTATCCCCTGTGCTTTTCAGGAACTTTCCTCAGAATTTTAGTTAGGATTCTACTGATTCTTACTCCTCTATCTCTGGCCCCTTCCTTTCAGGAATATTGTTGAAAGCAGCTTCCCATCTTCTTGGCAACTTCATAAAATCTCTGTAGGCCTGGATTTGAAGAACTGTGCCGATAGGAGTGGTGTGTAAAAGTTGCCTTAGTTCTCGCAGTGTCCATCCTAAGACATTAGCGTGCCCAATCTTAAGCAGGGTGTCACCTGGAAAAATAAAGAGTTCTTAATTTGCTAGTTGCACTAGCAATTTTGGCTACAAAGATGATACAAAAAAATGAAGGTGCCTGATACATTTGTGGTTGTGAATGTTGGACAACTATTCCTTTGTCAGGAAGACTGCTAGTTGCTAGTTCAGAATGATCATTTCACTTGCGATGTCTTCAACAGGATCTGATCGTCAGAATTATGTTTGTTTGTTTTTCAATAGCAAAGGAATCACAGGACTAGGGAACACGCCGCCCCATATGTTGGGTTGAAGCTGCCA
Organism: Intellagama lesueurii; assembly: GCA_037013535.1. Lineage (NCBI taxonomy): Eukaryota > Metazoa > Chordata > Lepidosauria > Squamata > Agamidae > Intellagama > Intellagama lesueurii. Next base: position 13,878,404 of record JBAJHW010000012.1, read on the forward strand.
TCATCAACCCTCACCATGGGTTATCCTGGCTGGGTCTGATGGGAATCACAGAAAACAGTATCCAAAAAGTCACATCCCATATCTTATGGGTGACAGGTAGAGATGGCCATGAACTGGTTCGTCCCAGTTTGTAAAAGCGGCAGCACAGGGGCTGCTGCTCCCCTCCCCTGCCTCCTCAGCTGATCAGCCACTCACCAGGCCCAGCTTGCTTGTTTTTTCCACCTCCTCGGCTAATCTCCCGGTCACAAGCAAGAGCACAGACTTCTCTGCCACGCCCCTTGGTCTGAGTGGGAGATCAGCCAAGAGGGCAGGGCAGGGAAGCCTGAGCTGTTGCCCAGGACTGGGAGATCAGTTGAGGTGCTGCAGGAAGACTAGCACACTGGGCCTGGTGAGTGGATGATTGAGCCAGAGGTGGCGGGGGAGCCTTTACAAACTGGGACAAACTGGTTCACGGCCATCTCTAGTGACATTTTTAAAGAGAGAACTAAGTCTTGAGCAGAAACTTGCTGAAATACAATGTGACCTTCATGGCTAAGGGAACTGTCATAACATCATCACCCTTTTTGGAGGCAGACAGGGTAGCCTGCAGACCCTTACAAAAACAACACATACAGACGTACACATATATAAACATACACGACAAAATCCTTAGGGTGTAGTGAGGGGAATAGGAGACTTTTGGAACAACCCGGTGTTCTAGTGATGATTTTAAAGAGGGTTGGCGAAGCCCCATAGCACTAACCATCTCTGTTGAGGACAGGTGGGATAGCCCTAGGATTTTTGCATCAAAAATGCAACTGGGAGAGTCACTGAATGAAACTCTGCCCCATCCCTGCTGGAAAAAGAAGTATTAGAAATAAACTAGAGGTTTAGGTAGTGATAAATATTTTTTAGGGGGGAAAGGAGAAAATGTGTGACGAAGCAAGATAAGGAGAACATATCTGAATCTCCGGAATTTCTGGTATGATCTGTGCTTGAAGGGGAACCTAAAGGGGTTCCAGTGCCCTGTCTGGAAGACCCCTAAGTTGTCTAACTCTAATTGTTTCATTATGTATTTGAATGTATATCTGATACCTCTGAAAAACCACGCATGCAGGAATATTAGTGAAAACAGGTTTGTCAGAAGGCATACAATCTAATGCCTTGACTTTATTGCATATGCATTTGATAGCATCCAGTAAAAAACTATCATGCATTTTCTGTTTCTGTCAACTGTTTATGTGGATAAGGACATTTGTAAATAAAACCTTAACATGTGTATTGCAGATTAGAAAACTACAGAAAACCTTTTAAAAATTAAGCAAGAGGCACTTTTTGCATCCCTACCAGCTGTCATTAGAAGGTAGGAAATCATATTCATATTTATTCTAGCACAGGAAAAGATGCTGATCTCCAGTTCAGCTGAAAGGGCTCACCAAGTCATCATTAGGAAGGGCGAGGCAGTTGTAAGGCATTGGCAACATGGCATCCGTGAAGGCTTCCCTTCTCTCCCTAACTAGTTTATTGTCTTCAGGAACTACGTAGAACACTGTCCTGTAGCTTTTGTATGCAGAGTGGATAGATGGTGTTTTGTCCTACATTTCAGGCCTGTGCTGCACTAAGCAAGAAAAAGTGACTGTTGTGGTGGGATGTTCCAAAATCCTAACAATGGCCTTCTGAAAATGCCCAGCTGGGACCACTGCAGAGTACACGTCTCCATTCTGAGAGGCATGTTCTCTTTATCCAAGAACTAGAATCCCTCCAGAGCGCTTGCGTGTTTTTGTCTCACCTGACTGGAGTTTTCCATCTCTTGCAGCTGCACTTTTTTCCACCAGACCTGCTATCTGGAGGTAGGGCCCATTTTGGATGAGGATTAAGCCTAATCCATCCTCTTCCATCTGGATATTTGTCTTCACTGTTGTGCTCAGCATATGCTCGGATTCATCCATTTCTGAATATTCATCTAGATGAGAATGAGAGAGGCCTTAACTAGTTTCATTTGCCACTCACCCACCGTGGATATCCTCCCCAGTTTCAACATATGATGCTTTTGGACTACAAAAGGCAGAAGACATCTACATTTTAATGTGTTGCATTTTTATCATGCCCTTCCTCTGAAGAGCTCTGCTTTTTCTTTCCATCCATCCCCTAGTTGTTGTTTTCTCATCGTAAATGTGAAGTACATGAGCTTGAGATACAACTGCTACCAGGCAGTGTAGGCTATACGGGTAATATAAACCACCCAGTGAGAGTTTTAAGCACTATAGGGTGGTGTATAAGCAGCACGCTCTGTTTTGCTTTCCATATTATTGAAATCGTCATTTGAAACTGGGTCTCCTACAATGTAGTTGGAACCTTAACTATGACACCACACTTAGCTCAGCTGGTCTATATTCTGGACCAGCTGGAGTTTTGGGTTAGTCGCCCCCACAGCACAACAGAGCAGCCTTCCTGAAACTGGTACCCTCCATATATGTCACATCCCAGCACAATGCAATATTGGGGGATGCTAGGCTGGGGACAGCTGCTTTACAGGTGTTTATTTTGGTTAGGAATGGGTGGAATGCACTTCATGGGATGCCAGTTTTTTGAAACCGTAAACTACCTCAAAATGTCCAATAGCACAGTATTTTTTCCACACTTGATGAATGATCAGAAGTACAACCAGGGCCAAAGCCACAGATGGATAGCTCCAGGGACTGCCCCTCAGGCTTATGTGAATGTTTGGGATTCTTATAAAAAGTAAGTCTATAGAACAGAGGTAGGCAACATGTGGTCCATACTTGGAATGTGGGCCCTCAGCACTTCCAAATGGGTATTGCTGGTCATCTGCTGAGGCCAGTGCCATTTCAGGGGACCCTCTGCCAATGGTTTTCTGAGCCTCCTGTTGCTTCTCCTTTAGGTACTTTTCACTGTCACTGCTTGGAAGCCATGCGATTGTAGGAGCCTTGTGGAGCAGTGGTTAAACTGCAGTACCACAGCCAAGGCTCTGCTCACGACCTGAGTTTAATCCCAGGTTCACTCTTCAAGGTTGACTCAGCCTTCCAATCTTCCGAGGTTGGTAAATTGAGTACCCAGCATGCTGGGTGCAGGGGCAGAAGGGCTATGGGGCAGTATATAAGCAGCACACTTTGCTTTCTGCTTTGCTTTGAGATTGAGAGAAGGAATCAAGCAGGATCCCCGCACTTGTTTCTGCTTTCCCTTTTTGCTTGGAACTGACCTGCAAAGGTACTTTGTGATGCTGCCTCTTCTCTCCTTACTCCGGTTCCCTTCTCACAAGGCATCTTTGTTTCCTAAGAAGCACTGAGCTCAAGCCCTTTTTGTTCCCCTCTTCTCTTAATTAAATAATCCCTTAAAAGCTGAACTATGTGCCATATTGTGAGCTCTGTATTAAAATTAGGGCAAAACATTTGCCACTTTTATTCTGAAGTGAAGCTGGATTTTGAGCTGAAACCAGGATGGAGGCGTTCACACCACTTTTTAACCAAATAAAAAACGAATCTTCCTTCTGTGTGCTCCCACTGCGCAAAGGCTTCCTGTGCAAGCAGCACCTTCAAAGGAGAATAGCTTCTGCTCAGTCAGGTTGGGCAGGTAGAGTTTCTGACAGGAAACTGGCACCTGACCCAAACCCATGAAAATAAATCTGCAGGATCAGATAAAAAGTCTATTGTTTGAAGTAATTCATCCTCATTATAGTTTTTTAAATAATTTGTTCCTGTTATTTGTGATATGTACACGTTTCAAGGAGAGTAGGTGTGCTAGTCTGTTGCAAAAACAGTTAAGAGTCTTGTGGTGCCGTAAAGACTTGAACGTTTTATTTGGCATATGTGAAGAAGCGGACTAAAGTCCATGAAAAGTGTATGCGAAATAAAATCTATTAATTATAAAGCAGCTTATTGAATTACTTTTTGCATTGGTGATACTACTTTCTGTTACTTTAAAAAACACACGTGAGGCAAGAGAATGGCATAAAACTGAAAAAAGAATTACAGTACTAAAAATTCTTGAAGTACCTTTTTAAAGGTAACTTTGAAAAGTCTCTAGAAAATGTTATTCATTACATCAGCCAGTAATGAGCACAGTTACTTCATTTCTACTTGTGTTACTTTTGGAGTGTAACCTTACTACATCCACATTAACAAAAAGGGCAACTTCTCAACAGTAACCACGTTACTTGTAACTTATTACTGCCAAGCTCTGCCCACCGTGAACCATCAGATACCTCTGGGAAGTCCAAGAGCAAGAGAGAAGGCAAGACTCTTCGCAAACAACTGCTACCCAGTGCCTGATCACAAACTTCCTTTTAGCTACCATTGCTTTGAAGTTCTCCAGTGCTCTTTTAAAACTGTGCTAAGCCAGTAGCCGCCACCACATCGCGTGGCACTGATCTCCATAATTCATTGTGTCCTGGATCTCCTGCCGCTCACCTGAGTCCCAGTCGCTATCCAATTCTTCAGAGTCACTGGACAGGCTTTCTTCATCTTCTGTAGCGAAAGAACATTTGGATATATTGGGAAAAACCCGTTTTGCTTAATGGTAAGCCAGTCCGCTCAATCATTATTTTATTGGTTTGTTTCATTTATCACCTCTCCTGGTGAGGCAACCCGAGGTAGCTCACAATATTAAGTCATACTAAAAACACATTAAAGTACAAGGTTAGAAAACAGTTGAACATACAATAATAATTTTAAAAATAGTTAATTACTATACCATAATAATTAAGACACATTTTTAAAATTTAAAAACACACTTACAAGAACAAAAATAACTAGCATCCAGGGACCCCATCGTAGTTATTAAAAGTCTGCCTGAAGAGAAAGATCTTGAACTGTCAGCAGAAGGAGAAAAGGGAAGGGGCCAACCTAACCTCCCATGGGAGAGCATTCTACAACCTGGGAGCAGCCACAGAGAAGGCCCCTTCCCGTGTCTCCATGAATTACATCTGTGATGGCAATAGGACTGAGAGAAGGGCCTCCTCCGAAGATCTTAAAGGCCAGGAAGGCTCATATGGGGAGATAATGGCCTTTCAGATAGCATGATCTCAGTTTAGGGCTTTGTAGGATGTAACCAGCCTTTTTAACTGAGCTTGGAAACAGACTAGTAGCCAGTGCAGCTGTTCTAAAAGGGGAGTTATATTCTCCCTGTAACTGGCCCCAGTTAGACTGCAGTTACAGCCTAGCTGCAGCATTTTGAACCAGATGAAATTTCCAAACTGTCTTCAAAGGCAGCCCTGCGTAGAAGGCACTTACAGTAACCTAAATGGGATGTAATTAAGACAGATATCACTGTAACCAAATCGGACATCTCAAGGAAAGGATACAACTGGCACACCAGTTTTTACTGTGCAAAGGCACTCCTGGCCACTGAAGAAACCTGGGCATCCAGCTGTAAGCCCAGCTGTACACCCAAGTTGCAGACCTGAGTTCTCATGCCAGAGTGTAATATCATCTAGCATAGGCTGAATTCCTATTCCCTCCTCTGCCTTTTGAATGACAAAGAGCCCCTCTCTTTTATCTGGATTGTTTCAGTTTGTTTGCCCTCATCCAAGCCATGACTGATACCAGGCATTGGTTTAGAACTGAGACAGCTTGGAATTAGATGGAAATGAGAGATAGAGTTGAGTGTTATTAGTATATTAATGGTACAGAACTGCAAAACTCCAGGCAACCTCTCGCAGCAGTTTCATGTACATGTTCAACAGCATGGGAGTGTCATGGGAGCCCCCAGTGCCACCTTCTGAGTTCCTCAAGTCTAGGAGGGACCACAGGCCTTGTAAAGCAATGCGTCCAACTTTCATCCCAGAGACACAGCCCAGAAAGGTACCACGGTCAATGGTATCAAAGGCCACTGAAAGGTCCAGCAGAACCAACAGGGACACACTCCCTATGTCCAGTCCTTGGCATCGGTAGACCATTAGGCACACCGAGGCTATTACCTCAGATAACAGATGCTGTGTTGGAGGAGAGAGTTGTGTGCTAAGCAGCCCATTCCTTATTCTCTAAGTTAGTCTGCTGCCTTCAGGTGGAGTAGAAGATATTGCCCAGTCTCCAGCACTGAATAAAGATGTAACTGCCAGGCCAGCTGGCTTTGGTGCATCCACTGAAGAATGTGCCATCTTGTTTTTCACCTCAGGCAGCAAAATGGCTTGAGCTGACATTACCATAACCATTCACCTTCTCATATTGGTCTGAAGGATGCAATTCCCCCAAAATATACCTCTTGGCACAGAAGTATAAAAAAAATCCAAGCCAAATGCATTCACTACGTTTTTAAAAAAAATCAGTTTAAAGGTATTTGCAAGAATAGGCTACAGCTCATCCGAGGACTTGCGCATGCCAGTGGGACTTGTGGCTTTTTTCTGAATTTTTCCTTGAAGGTCTATAAAGTTCTGAAGGACTTTTAGGGAGGGTCAAACTTCAGGTTTATCTGATCTGACATACACTGTCTCGTAACTTGGTGCAATATGTCTCAACAAATTACCCCATTTACATTGCACCTACAGGTGTAACTAACAGGCAGTTGGCCATGAAACACAAGCTTACAGACTCAATGTCAGTAGCTTCAAGTCAAATAAACTGGTAGGGTTAATGGAAAAACCAAGAAGGAAGAATGAGAGTAAGATGTTTAGAATGAATATACAACAGTTCTAGTGTCCTGGTTACCTGGTGATACATATGACCACCTTCTGGCAGAAGATCTCCTCTCTGTTGATCTGCCTCTGGTGGGTGACTTCCACGGGGTGGATGACCTCCTTCGGTCAGATGACCTTCTTGGAACAGAAGACCTCCTTCGATCAGATGGACTCCTTGGGACGGAAGACCTTCTTCGATCAGATGGACTCCTTGGGACGGAAGACCTCCTTCGGTCAGATGGCCCCCTTGGGGTGGATGACCTCCTTCGGCCAGACCACTTCCTTGGGGTTGATGAACGTCTTCTAAAAGCTGGCTCTCTTCTATAACATGACTTTCTATGGTCCATGATTACAAAGCCTCAAAGGATTCTCTGTGTAACAAAATGTAAATGCAGAAATGTCTCTGCCACACCTTTTGGGAAGTGAGTACTCCAACCTGGGGTATCATGTGAGGGGAGAACACCTAGTAGGCAAGGTGACAATGATACCTAGTAACAGTTTAGAATCCTAGTGCTGTTGAGTTCCAAGCCTCATGGAACCACCAACAATGTGAAGGTCAGAACCTGGCCTGAGAGATGCACTATGCCTTTTAATCTGGAAGTTGAATCATGGCAACCAGACTTCTTTCTTATTAGGTTGAAACGTTTTGCTACTCATCTAAGTAGCTTCTTCAGCTACTTGGATGAGTAGCAAAACGTTTCAACCTAATAAGAAAGAAGTCCAGTTGCCATGACTCAACTTCCAAATAACCTCACCTGGATGACTGAGAAACTTCCCAGATACGCCTTTTAATGTTTGAATGTTTAATCCACCATTGTTCTGGGGGTGAAATAATGATTTAAACCACCCCTTCTGTTGGTGGGCATATGGACCTCCTATCTGTCTTGTATTATTCCTTTGGATAATTATGTGGATTCACTCCAGAGACAGAGGACACACAATTGTGCCTTGGCTAGGACAAGGGGAATAGAAATAAGTGGCCCCACTAGTACTGCCACCAGTCTCCCTTGCTACCTGATTATTTTCAAACTAGGACTGAGCCTAAGGCCTTCTGCCAACAAAGCTTATGCTCTGTCACACTGAACAGGGGTTCCTTCCCATTACTCTTTCTCAAAACGAAGCTTTGAAACAGTTCCTCCCCATAGTCGCACTTTAAAATCAGAAGTGAACCTAACAGTGGGGGAGAAACTGTTTCAGAGAGCAATCATTTTCAAGGAAGAATCAGTGGGTGTAGAGGGGATTAAATAAACCTTCCTCCTGCAGATTCTTCCTTTTAACTGTCCTTTTGTCCTATTTGCTAAAAAAACCAGTATTATTTGACTATATTCTAGGTATGTTGGCCTATGATTATATCTTGAATGTTACAGTCTTGTACCCTACAATTTGTATAGAATGGTCTAAAAATAAACTAGATACACAGTCCTCACTAAAATATCACATGATAATTAACATTGTATGCACCTGTGTTATGGGTATGTAACTTCAAGATGCCCATTGGAAGGAAGGGGTGTTGCTATGGTTAGATATATTTTTAGAATTCTTACAACTCTGTGGCTTTGGAGTTGCTAGAATTGGCAGTCTAAAATACCAGTTGTTGGTCAACCATCCTATACCACTGGTTGCATATTGAGTAGGTTTCGATTTCTGGCCCCTTGCATTTAGCTGAAAAGATGGACAAGAAGAGCAGTACACAGTATACGTAGCTAGGAGACTCCTTTTAAAAATATCTCTATTGAGACCCATTTGGTAATACATATAATAACCGCAGCCAGAATATTATGTGCACGGAAATGGAAGAAAACTGAAATACCAAACCATGAAGAATTTACGGAAAAGATTATGGAAGTGGTGGAGATGAACATATTAACAGAAGCTTTGAAAGACAATTCAATCCAAGAAGCAACTGAAAAATGGGAACCCATATATAACTGGATCCGTTCTATAACTTGAAAGCCAAATGCGATAATTTTAATACAAAATAGTCAAATAACTCTAGTTGGAAGTATATAGGCAATTAACAGATACAAAAGTTCTTAATGTAATTATATGTGTAAGTACAGATAATATGTGATAGGAAATGACATGTTCTATTCACTGTTATCCCGAGTCTTTTCCCCTTACCCTGGAAATTAAAAAATATGTATCTCTATTTCTCTTCTGAGAATATTGTATCTTAAACTCTCTTAAGTAGTACTGATGTATATGTATGTGGTTATGACACTTCATATTGCATTTTGGGGACTTAAATTATAGTGTTTCCTCCACATGTACAAATAAAAAACTCTCTAGCCCATCTTTGCTATCATGAGCAAAATCTATCAGTATGATGATAGTAGCAGTAAGAAAATACACACTTTTGTTAAAACAAAGAAAATCTAGTTCTAGATGTGATTCTCATTTAAAATAAGGCACAAGGTCCCCATATACCTTTCTAATTTAATAAAGTACTTTTAGTTACAATTATTTGTATCTCTGTTGCCCAATTTAAATGACACACAGCAGGATGTGCATGTGCGTATCAGTCAGTTCTTAGGTAGTGGCAAAATTGTCCTGCAGACTTGCCAAAGTAGCCCACCCTGTTATAACTTTTCTTCTTGATGTATGATTTTCTACAGGCTGGGATTTATATTGTTGATCTCACCATTATTGATTTATTTCATTAGGGTAATTCACACCCTGCCATTGCACCACAGAAAACAGCATCTGAAATAGCTAATGATATTTTAAAAAAATGCAACAGAATAGTCATCAACAATTAAAAGCTATTCAAATCTGGAAGAAAGAAATTGAGTCATCTTAATATTTAAAGTCTATCAAAAAGCTAATCTGAATAGAATGTTATTGAAAAAGATAAGCTAAAGAAAAAAGAAGCTAAATAAGCTTTTAATAAGATGCAAATCTATGGCCACTGATATGACTGTATCAGGGCACTCTGACCATCCATCCAATTATATCAAAATGCAAAGAGTTTCTCAGTCAGATCATTTTGAAGGGGCTAGGGGCTAGCCTGGACTCAACATATGGCGCCCAACGTGGGGATGTAAGGCTTGCCCTTTCTCAGGATCCTAGGGTTACCTCCAAATTTATTTAACCCTGCCTGTTTTAGGCATCCTTTCCGACTGGCTCCAGGGAGAAACTGGGGACTTGCTCTAGTGACCCTCAGTGCGCACCAACCTCTTTTGTTGGGAGGGCGACCTGAGCTAGCCTCCAGCAGACCCCTGAGGAGCCACAAACGAACGGCCAAGAGAGACTTCATCGTGAGGGATCCTGTGCGACGGCGACCAAATTGGGGGAAAGGAATGGGTAAGTATAGGCAAGCGCTTGCAAGTGAAGGAATTGGTAAATTCCCCGGAATCTGAAAGAGAGGAGTGAGGGTGGATCAGGACACAGAGGCCTGACGGGAGGGTAAGCTAGCTTGGCTTGGCGATCCCGTGCGTGTGAAAGTGAATGAGAGAGTGAAGGCGTGTGAATGAGGAGCGGGGGGCCGGCGACCCTGATGAGAGGGTCCAAAAAACCCGTGCAGCTGAAGAGAGAGGGTGAGTTTGAGAGTGAGGTCTGGGGCGGCGAATCCAGCGGGAGGACTCACCAAGTGGGGTCCGTGTAAGTGAGGCGGGGGATCCTGAGCTGGAAGAATAGCGGGGGGAGGATAAGGCTGTCCCTGACATGTGATTGTTCCCAGAGTCACTTGGACACGGGCCACGCCAGGAAACCCGCTGAAGGCCAGGCCCTTTTTTATTTTAAAGGTTAGGTTTTTTTATTGTAAAGGTTAGATTAATTAGGATAGTGCAAAAAGCCAGTCGCTATGGGAAATTTTACCTCTGTGTCAGAGGGGGCAGCGGTGTCAAAGACACCCCCCCCCCCGCTGCACCCTAGATAATTTCGCAAATTTAGTTGATCCCGGGGATAGATGTAAGAAGCTCAAACTAGTAAAACTCTGCAGAGACACATGGCCCAGTTACCATCTAGGGCAAGACCTTCTCAGATGGCCAAGAGAGGGCACGATTGGCATTACCTTTAACATATTGAAATCTATTTGACCCTAAATTGGAAAGATGAGGAAATTCCATACCTCTCTTTTTAAAACTTAGCTCAGAGACAGGCATGTGCCAAAATGGGGAGGGGGTCTCTCAAGCCTCTGTATGTTCCCAGTTCAGGACAGCCCCGCACAGCTGCTGGTCAGCATGCGGCCCCCATTTATCCAAACCTCCCCTCCTCCAGACCCCCATCCCATCCTCATTAAGGGAACTGGCTCTCCCATCCTGCTCAATCCTTCCCCATCTCCCAAGGGGACCAGTATCCTTGCCCTGTTCAATCCACACCTCTCCCCTCCCCACCGCCTATCATGCCCCTTTCTGGAGAGTCTTGACTCCCCTCTGGAAGTGATTTTCTGCACCGCACCCCAGGAATTCTTGATGGAGCTGTCTATGGGGGGGGGGGGGCACAGAAAATTCTTAGTGGACATGGGAGCCATTTTCAGTGTGGTTAAAAATTCTACCGGTCTGTCCCTTGTCCACTCTCTTTTGACCCCAAATTGAAGGTGTGGGAGGTGCAGTCACCCATGCCTCAGTCTCCCAGCCTGTTCCAATAACCCTCAGGTCCAGTACTCTTTCCTCATTCTTCTCCGCTACCTCTGAACCTCCTCTCATGTAAATTACAGGCCACGTTCCCCTGTACTCCAGAGGAGATCCATGTCACCTTCCCTTCTATCTTTTCACATCTTGGTTCCGTCCTTCTTAACCTCTTACGTTTCAGGTGCCTTGCCCCCACGCAGTGATCTGCCAGTGAAGATACATCCCGAGGACCAGGCCCTGGTGCGAGACATCCACCCCTCCTGCCAGGAGCCCAAGCATATCCACTGAAGCAAGTTCCCCCCCACAGCACCCCTACAGTGGAGAAAGTAAAAGACAGCGATCCTGGATCCACGTGTCCCATTTGAGAACAGCTCAACCTCCCGGAGACGAGGGGGCTTGCAAGGAACTAGGAACACCCAGGGTCAAGATCCAGCGAAAAGGGGACTGGCGAGCATCAGATCCACAGTGATGGCTGAGCCTACACCCGAAGCGCAGCTTTCTGGCCTGGGCAACAAGGCTTTTACATCCATTTTACGGACTTAAAGGTCACCCAAGGACATCCCCAAGCAACGGCGGCTGGCAAGAACCGTGCAGGTTTTTTTCTCTTGCTATGGGTTTTTCTCTTTCCCTTTCACCAGCTATGGCATTTGCTCTTGTTTCATTTATGCAACTGTCTTTGTTGCGAATTGTACACCTGAATTGTCCTGGTTTTGTCACTGTGGGATGGGGGAGAAACACTTTTCATTTATTTAGTCCAGAGGTTGGGAATTCGATTCCCCACTGTGCCTCCTTGACAGAGGCTGCACCCATTTTAGATTGCATCAGGGGTCCAGAAAATGTATTCCTTTACAGGAGAGTCTTTGTACGAATGGGTCACAAATTGGCTTCCATATTTTGACTGGCTGAAACAGCTGTTTATAGCAATAATTGGCTCTATCTTCCTGAGTGTGTCTGCCTGTTGTTTAATACAATGTGCTGTACAAATGGCCGCCAAGAGATTCTCTCTCGTGGAGTAAACGCATTATGCCTATCACCTCTGGAATATGAAAAAGGGAGGAATACACAGTAGGGTTATGTGGGGACACCTGACACAGTCAGGGTCCCTCAATATAAAAAAGGGAGGAATGAAGGTACTGTGGCACTACATGAAACACGCAAGAAGAACACACCTTTAATCAGATCACACAGAATACAGTTTGGAAAGATAAAACACAGCCAGATTTATACATGTTTTTTGTTCCCTCAAAGAGTTTCTGTAAAGGAATAAGGCTGCCCAGGTTTTCCTTCGCCAGGGCAGGTTATCTCACCTTCCAATCTAGATTTGAGAAGCAAACAGACACAGCTGGGTTTTGTCACTCCTCCCCCAGGCAAATACCAGGACCAATCTTATGTAAATTGAACTCCCGGCACCTGGACAGTCATTGCACAATACCTTTTCCTATACAAACATTATTTCCTATCACCTTGGAAGCCTCCAACCTTGTAACCTCTTTGCAAGATAATAAATTGTTTTCCTGTCAATACAACAATGTAACCATGTATTTCCATAACTGCTGTCTATAGACCCACCCTGTTGTAAGATTTCATCCTTTCTGTGATTCCCAGTCCGATAAAGTTTTGGATTCCTTTGTAACCCCATCCCTTCTGCCAATAGGTCATGAACCATCCATTTCTCCTCCCATTCCCTTGTGTAACCAATGTTATAAAAGTCCTGGTCTTTCTCTGCATCACAGTTGTTCCTGCCTACACTTGGAGGCATGACTTCCATCACGCTTTTTATCTAGCTAAATAAAACAGCAACCATTTGAACAATCTCTCGAGTCAAGATTTATTGGCAATTAATTTTGACTTGGAAAGTCTAGGGGCTAGCCCGGACTCAACAATTTGATGCAGCCAGGATGATCAGAGCCAATAGTGATTTGTATTTAAACATGCTGTTGTTGTTTTTACTTTTAAATATAATACAGTATGCATTCATATCTGGAGAGCCTCAGGTTATGGAGGACCAATTTGGATTTTGCCATGTTTCATACTACATTTCATAATATGTCTGTCTAAGCCCCTGAAAAATAAGAATAATAAATAATAGGGGAATAATAGGAAGAGACTGGAACCACAACTTATTTTTAAACAGACATAGAAAATTGTGCTGCTCAGCAACACTTGACATTTGGTTCCTCTGGATTTTCTCCCTTCTCTCTCTATGTGTGCTGTGCTATCAAGTTGGAACTGACTTATAGTGACCCTAACAGGGCTTTCAAGGTAAGTGAGATATTTAAGAAGTGTTCTACCAGTTCCACTTAACCTAGTGAAACTGTTTCATAGCTGAGGGAGGATTCAAACCCTCTTCTCCCCGAATCCTAGTCCATCACTACACCAGACTGGGAAGCTCTCCCTTCTACTGATTGTTTATAACATACTTTTTTAATGCTCTTGATTGCAGCTGCTTAACAATACAACTTTAAATCCCCAGTTCTATTAACGTGTACCACAATTTAAAATTAGCTTTAATACCGCATTTCAAAAAATGACAAAAAATTACAGCTGTATTTTATAGTTGCAGGAGGGCTGGTGTGTGTGGGGGAAAGACACCTGATAACAAAAGCAGTAGCGATCCATCTTTCTAAGAGCTAGATTAGGATGCATTTCCATTAAAAGTGATTTATCCCCTTATTTGCAGGGAGTTTTACTTTTCCATTTTGGTTTTAACCATAAGGGAATCTAATCCACTCTTTGGTATCCGGGTCGGTCTCTCTCTTTCGCTGCAGATCTGCTTGGCCCTCCAGATGTTCTCGGACTTCAACTCCCAGAAATCCTGGCCAGCAGAGGTGATGGTGAAGGCTTCTGGGAGTTGTAGTCCAAGAACATCTGGAGGCCCAAGGTTGGGGACCACTGTTTTTACTGCATGAACTGAAAGGCGTCTCCACTTGGAGAGAAGCTCTGACGCCTCAAGACTTGACGTTAAGGCCTCAAGGGTTTTCCTCACACACACTTCAGTCTCCGGTGGGGAAACCCATTCGGAGGCTTATTTTTTAAAACCACAACTCCTATCAAGTCTATCAGGGCAACGTCTGTCCAACCACTGTATTTCTTAATGAGGCTTTCTAAAAAAAAAGAAAAGAAGGTACGATGCTAATTAGGACCCACTTCCATGAAGTAACCCACCCCCCGCTAGACGAACCCAAGCCCACCATTTATTTTCTGAGGGTCTGTCTCCTTAAATACCTTTCCCCTTAAAGCCCCGCCCAGGCGCATGAAAAGCCCCGCCCCCTCGTGTTTTTGTTGTTGGCGCCGCCGCCGTCGTCGCCTCCTCCGTTAGGCCCCGCCCCGTCTGGGGCAAAGTGCGAGAAGCGCGCGGGGAGATGAGGACGAGGCCGTGAGCTTTCGCTTCCGGGTCGGGGGGGGACAGCTGTTTGCAGCTCGCCGCTGCTCGGGTTTTGCTTCCGGCGCCGTCCCGAGTCGGGGCGGGCGGAGGGGCCGGCAGAGCCCGCTCCTGTGCAAGCGCCTACCTGAGGGAACGGTGGTGAGGAGGGAGGGGGCGCGCGCGGGAGAGAGAGAGAGAGAGAGCGACCCACGCCGAGGAGGGGAAAGAGCCCGCCTGGGAGAGGAGGTCGAGCCATGGAGCCGCGGCTGTGAGGAGCCCCCGGCCCGGCCGCCGCCCCCCCCCCCCCGCCCCGTCGCTGGTGGGGAAGCGCCGGGCCGAGGCCGGAGCCGGAGGACATGGACAAACTGACCATCATCTCAGGATGCCTCTTTCTGGCCGCCGACATCTTCGCCATCGCCAGCCTGGCGAACCCGGACTGGATCAACACCGGCGAGTCCGCGGGTGGGTGAAGGCAGGGGAGAAGGAAAGCCATCAGGACGGCCAGTGAGAGGGGCTGAGGAGGGAGGAGAAGGACAAGGAGGCGAAAGGGCGGGCAGGCGGGCGACAGGGAGAAGGAAAGACAGGGGACTTCTCGTGGAGCAGCGGGGATGAGAGCCTGGCGGGGTTGCAGACGGTTGCCGAAGGCTTTGGAGGGGAGCCTCTCGAGGGACGGAATGGCTGGGCTGGAAGTGCAGAGGGCGAAGGGGGGTGGTGGTGGCTGGGAATGGAACAAGGCAAGGGATCCGCTGGAAGGAAGGGGGTTGCAAATCTGTTTTTTTTCCCCCGAGGGGTTCAGGTCGTGGCGGCTGTGCTGCTGTATTTTAGCACAGAAGAAGGAGAAGAAGAGGCGGAGGCCACATGCAATGGGAAGAGGTGGTGGAGGTGTTGCAGTTTGGCTTCATTGGGAATCAAGGCAGTAAGACCTTTGGGCTTATATCCAGTAGGGCCAACGCTGTGTTTGGGAGCAAAGGAGACATTGGAGCCAAATACAGTCCGGAGCATTTCTAGAGTTGTGGCCACTGTGAAGAATGGGTGAGAAAGGAAGACCAGGCAAGCAGAGTGGTTGGTGGATTTGGTTGGCCTCCACGCTTAGCTGTTTCCAAGTTTCAGTGAAAGATTGTTTTCCGTTGGACAGTTCTTGCACTCGTAATGATAACTTTCTTCAGGGTGGTTGTGTTCAATGCACCAAGGATGCCCATGGGAAATAGAGATGGGAATCTAACAAATAACTTTGGAGGATCAGTATTTAAACAGTACCTGTGGTAGTCTGAGTGCAAGAGTTAATAGGAAATTCCAAGTTCGGGCAATGGTATTTTGCTGAATACTGAGTGCATGGTGTAAACGCTAAGGCAGTGATGCTCAGTCTTTGACTCGCCAGATATTTTGCATTTTAGCTCCTACAAACGCCAACCAGCATAGCCAGTGGTAAGGAATTATGGGAATCAAAGTCTAAAATATCTGGAGGGCCAAAGATTGGCAACCACTGCTTTAGGGAGAGCTGTATTCTTTCTGTGCTGCTTGTGGAATCCCCTGAAGTATATGGTTTGCCATTGTAGGAAGTAATGGAATACTGAACAATGTTATCCTTTATCCTTTTCTAAATTGCTGCTCTTGTGTTGGAATGCAGCTCTGATGATGTCTGCTGACTTTGCTTCCTGGGGATGATGGAAGTTATATCTGGAGTGCACTGTGTTAGATTATGCAGACTTATATTTGAGAACACAGAAAAAACTACAGACTCTTATCTGTTTCCTCATCTTACAGAACTGGTGGAAAATCAGTGGCCTTCAAATTTTGTTCACATCCAGCTTCCAGTCAGCATTGTTGATCAGGCATAATGGGAGTAGTAGTTCAGCAAAGTTTAAAGTGCCACAGGTTCTCCCTAATGACACTGGAGTAGTTTACTGGAAGGATATTGTAGCAGAAGAATATCAGCAATGGACAAGATTTAAAGTTTGTGGGATCCACTGTGTTTCCCACTGGAACTTCAAGGCCTGTCAAGTGGAACTAGATGGTAGATATGGCTCAGGAAGGCATGCATAGAAAGAACAAGTTGCTTCTGAGCATAGGCTCAGTTCAGAAATTTGTATTGGTTACCAGCAGTCAAGCTGAGAGAGAAACTTCCTCAGATTTTCTCAATTTCAGAAGCCTTTTGTGTTCATGATTGTTAAATCTTAAGGAATTAGAAATCCTTGCTGATCTTCTGCAAATTGCCCAGAGTTCTATGAGTACTTTTCGGTCTACTTTGGGCCCAACTTTCATATCCTTGCAAGCCTATGAAGTAATCATAGGTGAAGGGAGCTGAAGTATTAGAGGATTTTAGAAGGGGGCTCATCTTCACTTAAGAACATATGTGTTTGTTGTGTGAAGTGATATCATTATTGTGGCTTCTGCTTCATCTTTGGAATTCAGAGCACTGGAAACCCTGACTGAAACTTTCAGAGAGAAGGGATAAGAGGGTTCCCTAGTCTAATCCACTGTCTAAAGATGAAGCCATCCTGATTCCAGTTTTCCGTGGCAATTCATTCAAGCAGTATATCAACTCTATTCAGCTGCACCTGAGAACTTTATGCATTGCAGATGGCATTGGGTGAGTTTTCTGTACAAGGAGAAAACCACTATTTTTTTCTTAGATATTAATGGGAAGAATTGTCTGATATTGTACTTGAGAAATACACATGCAGGGCTAGCATCACATCTCTTGAAGGCAAATCAGGAAACAAAATCATCCTCACGTAAAGAGGAGGGCAAATAAGTTGAACAAGGCAAAGGATGGGTGACTTCTACATTAAATACAATGGTGAGTAATAAAAAAGAAATGGTTGTGTGAATCTTGGCATAATCAGTCCAGAGAATGGTACAGTACTGGGGCGTATCCATGCAAATACATGTATGGAGTAATTGAACAGTAGGACCACTCCACATGAGGTGATACCTGTTTTGCCTACAGAGTGTTGGCCTGACTTTTTGCTTTGGAGGTGGAGGGGGTAACAGAACTTTTAAAAAGGAGGGTTTAGAGCCAGAGTATGCATAAATTGAAGCTGCTTGAACAACTGGCCTTTCCTACCCTTTGCTCCCTATTACTGCTTCCTTTATCTTTCCCAAAGCCCCATCTTTTTGGTCTTCAGTGTGGTGTGCCTGGGGGCAGTGGAACTGAAAGTGAGAATTACAGAGTCAACTTGGGGGGTGTCCAAAACTGTTGGGCATGGGCTAAAAGGGAATGACAGAGGGTGAAATTTGGTGGAAAACCTTTGGCTTTCTAGATATTTTTGGATCTCAACTTTCAGAAGCCACAGTCAGCATGGTCAGTGGTAAGGAATTGTGGGAGTTGTAGTCTCTAAAAGGCTGAAGACACCCCAGTCCTGGGACAGTGAAATCTGGAATTTGAACTCTCTAAATCCCTGAATTAGCTGTCAGGCTAGGAACTGTGTATATGTCATTATGATGACCAGAATGAAAGGGCAGTATCTACTTGGTAAAAGACAATTGGAATATTGTACTTGGAGGGACCTTTTGGATGTCATTGTTTCACAGGGTCATTGCAAATTGGAACTGTTTGATGGCACATTACAACACTAGCTGAAAGGCTAGGGTAAATGGGCTAATGAGAGAAATCGAACAACATTGGTAACCTTTCAGTTAGTCAACACATGAGGTGTCTTTGAATGTGTATTTGGACATAAACCGAAGAATGAAGAGTGATTCTGCCAGTGCTTATTTCATTCACTGTAGCTGTAGTGGAAAAAGCTATTGGGAGAATTGATTTTTTTTCCTCTTGGCATGATGAATCTGAACTGGATTAGTGTTTGCTTTATAAATGTGATAATGAGTACCAGCCATTTGAGAGACTATGCTGGGATGTCAGCATGGGTTTGGTTGATGCTGATGTTTTTGTTTTTTCTGATGCAGTTGTAATTGGTAACCATTTTGTGTGTGGGTGCGTTTGCCTGAAATAAGGATTAAATTGCACTGGTAGAGGGTACATCAACTAGAATAGTCTTAACTGATGCTATAGAGTTCACTGTGTTGACATGCAGTGACATTTGTACCTGGGTGACGTCCTGTGGGGTATTTTATTTAACTCCTGTCTTTATTTCTGATAGTCTGAACTCTTTCTTTATTCTTATCAGAGCATTGCACAATTTAAAAATTATGGATGTATGTAAAATTTAAATAAAATGAAAATAAATTAAAATGCTTACCCTTTTTTTTTTTACCAGAAGCAGGTTACTTCGATAGCATTATCTTGGCCACCTACTAGATCTTCTTTTATATAAATGGTAGGGCATAAATTACATACATGTAAGTGTTGCATTGATTGAATTTCTCTACATTCATAGAGAATTTGTCCTATATCTAAGTACCTCGATTTTATTTAATTATTGTTTGATCCTCCTACTCACTTTCAAATTTATTAAGTGACTTCCAGATAGTCCAGCCAAAATCTTGTCTTCAGCATTTATCTGTTTGACGAGGTGTGCTGTTTTTGCTCTCTGTAGGTTTAGCCTAGCCTGTTCTGGTTTAATAGAGTTTTAGCCATCATCTGGAAGCTTGGTGTTCATGAAGTAAATGAGTTTGGTACTGTATTATCTTATTTTGTTCGTTATTTGCTGGCACCTCTCGGCATACGTCCAGAGGGGCAATGCCAGCCAGATTATATACTTTTTCATTGGGCAGAGGTTTTAGACAGCCAGTCTAAAGATTCATTAAGGGCTACATCCACTTTTTGACATGTGCTGATTTATACCATACAGTGCTAGCATATTCTGCTGTGGAGCAATACAGAGACAAAGCTGATGTTCTTATTGTTTGTGGGTGTGCATCCTAGTCTGACCCAACCAATTTCCTAAGTAAGTTATTTCTGGCAGCAACTTTTTATTTGATGTTTAGACAGTTTTTTTGTAGGTCAGGGTTTGATCTAGAGTGACACCCAAATATCCTGTGGTAGGACAGTGTTGCAACATCTTGCCTTCCCAGCTAAGAGCTTTCTGTGATTTTTCTGTTCCTCAAATCGAAGGCACAAACTTGTATTTTAAACAGTTTGATTTCAGCTGGTTGTTTTTGTATTATACAGAAAGATCTTATAATGCAGAGGTTAGCTGGAGCTCACTCAATGGACTCAAAATCTTCCCCCTGGCAAGAACATCAGCATAGATCTGAAGTATGGGAATGTCGACTGATTGTTTGTGTAAATGTTAAAAAGTAATGGTGTCATCCTGTGGAAGACTGTTCCTTTGATTTCTCCATCAACTGTGCCTCCCTTGATATTCAACAAAAAATCTTCTGTTTCTGTTAGCCTGTGGTCTTGAGTAAGGAAGTAGAACTATTTCTTTTAGTCTATGATCTTTAGTAAGGAGGTAGAACGTTTTAAGCAGCAATTGACAGTGGGTACTATCATATGCTGCTGTAAGGTCAACAAATGCTGCGCCAGTTATTGGCCTCTAGCTTTTGGGATCTGATGGCTGTTTGCCTGATTTCAGTATAGTGATTGCTTTCGTCTTCCACCATACTTTTGGAATTTGTTTGCTCGTCCAGCAATTATAAAAGAGTTAGAACAACTATTCCTTTGTGTTTTGCCCAAAATGTTTAGTCCAGGTATCATTGAGTCCTGCCTTCTCACGCTCCAGCATCCCCCGGGTGATGGTGTGTAGCCGGCCAGTCCTTCCTATCCAGAATCATTGCACTGTCCAAATTCTGTTATGGTGATTATCTCTGTGATTGGATAAAATGCTTATAACTCTGCGTTAATTGCCATAAGAAATTGAGAGGGTTCTTTAACATTTCAGGAATCAGGTAGTGTAAATCAGCTAAGAGAGCTGGTTGGTGTAGTGGATAGAGTAATGAGCTAGGATTCAGGAGACCTGGATTCAAATCACTGTCTGGCCATGGAAACTTACTAAGTGGATGGCAGTAAAACTACTCTAATAATAATACTCTAAAACCAATAAATAAATAAATAAATAAATAAATAAAAATACTCCATAAATTCTTCACATACTTTGAAAAACCTATTAAGATTGCGGTAGGTTGGATGGAACTTGATACCACATAACAATCAGATCAGCATAGTATTGTAACTTCACTTTACTTTTTCAATTAAACAGTTCAGTCTGAAATGCTGAATTTGTCTGCAACCGGATCTGCTTCTTTTTGGGATTGAGCCTGCTTGGGCTTTCCACTGAATGTTTAGGCTTTCCTACAATCACATTATAATTATTTGAGAAAAATTGAAATGGCTTTCTGACAAAAAGCCAAAAGCTTGGCTTGAATCGTGCATGGTGTTTTACAAAGTGTTGGAGCATAAACCCCTTTTCTGAGTATCCTGCATTTCTGATATTTGGCACTGGAGACACAATGGAGTGGGAAAGGGAAAGGGAAGCAGGGGTGAATAAGGAATATTGAGAGCCAGAGTTAATCTTGGTGAACCCACTATTGCAGGATTTCTCTTGAGCTCTGCTGCTGAATTGTGCTAAGTTCTATGCATGAATCTGTTCACAAGTAACACAGCAGGGGACCTATAAAACATATTGTTGTAATCATTTCAGTGTTTCAATATGATTCTGGTTATATCCCCTCATCCCATGTCCTTGGTTTGATTTCTTTTTTTATATATTGTTGCCATCTGATATGTTTGTTTCATCAGGAGTTTGATTAAATTGATCAGAAAACACAGGGACACACACAGTTTGTGAAAGTACAGAGAACTTATGGGAGGGGGGAATGCTTGCATCTATGGCTCTATTCTTCTCTTTTGATTATGGGGTTGCAAAGACAAACAGTTAAACAGTGATGCATCCATTAGGGCCCAGGGCACGTATGGGCACAGGCATATCAATTCACTTGCTGGTAGAACTGAATTGTCCTCTTTTAAATACAGCAGGAATGTCACTTGAAAAGGATATGCTGGTATAACATGTCCTTGGGTTTCTGTTAATAAACAGACATTCTGTTTTTCATAAAGTTTAAAGATTTTCTGTCGCCTATGCCTATGATAGATACTCTGTTTTTGGTCACATCTCAGTAGTCACTTCTATAGTCAATACTATTGTTTGTTTCTATATTTTGTTTCTGTGCTTTGGCTAGCTTGCAAGAGTATTGTCACATTAAAAAGTAAGGAGCGATGGTGTCAGGCCTGAGCAGTCACCTGTTGTTGCTGTTGTTTTGGAAAAATCATTACTTGGCTTAATTTTTGTTGTAAAAATCAGATCCTCATGCTCCTGTTTGTGTAGAAGCATGACGTTGCATCCACCCCCACAGCCAAAAAGAAACTTTATGTTACAAGCAGGCAATGTGGTGGTGGGGACAATCACAGAGTAATTGACAGCCTTTGGGTCTTAAGAGTGGGGTGTAAAAATCCAAAACCATGCTGCAAAGATGTTTGAGACCGTTGCCCCAAGAGGACTGGGATCACCTCTCACAGACATATACCATCCATTTTTGGTCTCTTGTCTACAATTTTTCTGCACTGTCCATGAAGGGGTTGTGCTCAGCCTGATGAAGTGGACTGACTCCTCTACGAAAGCTTGCAATTTGTTTGAATTTTTTATTGGTCCATCAAAAGATATCACCCAGTCTTACATCTGTGTAATCTTGGGGACCACACGGCCTTTTCCTTATTCTTGTTGCATTCTTCTGTTACAGTTTTTTCCTTAGTCAGAAGGGAAAACAGTATTTCAGCAACTGGAAGTAGAGACTTGCCATCAGCTGCATGACTTAATTTATTACGAGGCTGAATGGATCTGTTTCTGGTGAAATTGAGGGCACATGGAGTGACCTTGTCTCAGAGATGCCCCAGACCTGTCAAGCAAAGAACTGATAAATAGAATGCTTAGCAACGGATATTGGTATTTATTTATCTAGAATGAGTATATGCCACTTTTCATCCAAAGCTCATGGTTCTGAAAGTAGTTCACAATAACAAAATCAGATTGTGTGTGGGTAAGAGAAATATTTCCATCATAGTGATGGATCCTGTGAAGTGTATCCAGCCAATTTCTTAATATTGTTGTCCTACTAGTCAGATGTTACCTGCACCAAGAGAGATAAGTCACCCCTTTCCACAGTCTTTCTTTGGAATAATAGATGTCCTTGATGGTGCTCAAAGACAGATGTTCAACAAAGTCTCCTCTCCAGTCCACTAAACATTGGTCTGATTAGGAGATATCATAGGCTCCCAGGATTCTAGCCTTGGCTGTTGAAGGCATGCGTGTGGGGAATGATGTATTAAGCCCTGTCCACCATTTTCTTGTGGCCTTATGAGACGTGCAAATTGGTTACTGGAGAAATAACTACTTTCCTCTTCCTGGCCCCTCCACCCCTGTGTCATAAGCTCCTGAGATTGCTTTTAGCAGCCAGATGTTTTAAGTATCCCTGAGTACCAAGATGTCCTGGCTGCAGGTAAGAAAATAGAAAATCACAAAGCAAAGCGTGCTGCTTATATACCACCCCACAGTGCTTCAAGCACTCTCTGGGAGGTTTACAAGTTAATTATTCAGGCTACACATTGCCCCCCCCCCCCCCATGAGCTGCGTACTCGTTTTACCGACCTTGGAAGGATAGAAGGCTGAGTCAACCTTGAGCTACCTGGGATTGAACCCCAGGATGTGAGCACAGTTTTGGCTGCAGTACAGCAGTTTAACCACTGCACCACCAGGCGCAACAGGTATAAAAGCATTAGAAAAAAACCTGCAGGATCAACCCAAAGGCCTGTCTGGACTAGCATTCTATTCCCACTGTGGCCAACCAAATAACTATTGAGAATCCTGCAAATAGCATATATGAGCAGTGCCATTAGCATCCTTCCATTCATGTTCTCTAGCAATTTGTATTGTAAAGCATGCTGCCTGTGGTATGAGAGGTTATAGCCATTGTGATGATATGAGTAGTCATTGATAACTTTATTCTCCATGAATTTATCTCATCTTTTTTAAAGCTATCCAAGTTGGTGGCGATCATATTTTGAATCTCAAAATTTGTCTATGACCCTTAAGAATACTTTTACATGGCTCCTTTTATGGCTCCTAAATTTCTCACCATTCAGTTTTAGTGGATGAGCTTGAGATTTCCCTTTGCTGTGCCTTTGAGATAAACAGAAGGGTTTTTTTTCTTTGTTTTTGTGAAACAGCTATTAGCTCCATTTAATTGTGTTACTTGAAACCATCTTCTGGATTCAGAATTCCCTAATTCTGTCTTTTTTGAACAAGCTTTTTGGATTCTAGTAAAGAAATAAAGTAGATCCCATAAGCCTGAAATCTGCTCATCCTAAAGCTCTGTAAAAAGAAGATGAGTTCTAATCCTCTATTTTCTGCAGTTGAACATATCTGTCTTGAACTGCTTTTCTTGGCTAGTCTTTACATGTCGGTTGATGTGTTCTTTGGTGACACTTAATTATCTTTGCCATTTTGTATTTTAGAC
The DNA here is from genome assembly GCA_037013535.1 of Intellagama lesueurii. NCBI lineage: Eukaryota > Metazoa > Chordata > Lepidosauria > Squamata > Agamidae > Intellagama > Intellagama lesueurii. The sequence continues at coordinate 13,902,363 of JBAJHW010000012.1, forward strand.
CTTCTTAAAGAGGTGTTGAATAATAGTTAATTTGAATTAGGCTGAGATTTGGCCAACTTTAAGCTTTGACGGAGGTTTCTAAAGCACTAGACCATTCAAATAGAATTTTGACTGAACAAAGCTTTTCCCCCTCAGTCCAGATGAGAGGATTTAATAGTCTTAACTGTAAAAGCATTCACAGCATGTGAAAAGAACACTTCCTGCACTTGCCTTGACTCTGAGTGGACCTCTGATCTTGGTGGAAGATGGTTATTTTTAGCATACTTTGTGCAGTTGGAAAGTATGTTTCTGCTCAAGTGATCCAGTGAATTTTTTAAGAAGTGGTGTAGTTTTATTTGTTCATGTAGTTTTGTTTGTGTAATGCCCTCCTATCAGTTGGTTCCATGGAGAGTTAACATACAAGATGAATTACAATAGGAGGGCCGTATCCACTGGATCAGTACCCACAATTTCACTTATTTGCTGCCTGAAAATATTAAATAACGTGCGCCCCCGAAATATGCGTTTCTAGGTTCCTTTACCAGAACTGGCCACTAGAGGGAACAACAGACTATGCCAGTGATGGCGAACCTATGGCACGCGTGCCCCAGGTGGCACGCGAAGCCCTTTCTTATGGCACGCGAGGTATTGGCCCACCCACCCTCCCTTGTGGAGGCAAACCTTATGAGCCGGCTGCAGCCGGGATTCCCCCTTCCGCTGCCACTTCCTGGTCCTCTGGGTCCATCGCTATGATTCCCCCTTCTGCTGCCACTTCCTGGTCCTCTGGGTCTGTCGCTATGATTCCCCCTGAAACCGCCACTTCCGGTTCCGGACTTCCGGGCGGCACGACAGCCACTGGTTTCTCCCTCCCCCCTCATTTTGGGCACACGAGCCCAAAAAGGTTTGCCTCCACTGGACTATGCTATATAGAGAGTTTCTATATCTGCGCTTTCTGGCATCTGTGGGTGTGGGTGGGTGTGCTTGGAACTGATTTCTCCGTGAATACTCCTGTCCTACTGTATATTAACTCAGAATAAAAAATAAATGAACAGTATGATCACAAACTCAGAACAGTTGATTTGAACTGAAAGGAAATGCAACTTGTACTCAAAGAGGAACATTTTCAGTGGTGATACCCTGTTTCCAGAATATTTTCCATAGAGTCTGATCTGGCAGCCTTCTTTCTATTACCTAAACAAGACCTCTTTATTCTCCAGTTTCTTCTAAGCGTTTATTCTTCTGAGCCCTCAACACTTGCTACGTGAGGTCTCTTTAACCTCGCTAGGGATTGCATCTCAGATCTTCTGCCTGCCAAGGCACAGCTCCCTTCCGTCACAAAATTGTGTTCTGCATTAGCCAAGAATTGAACTTCCCCCTCGGCTTTAAAGATAATGCTGCTAACTTAGAACGTGGCTCAATCAGGATATTTTCTGGTGGCAACAAAGTGTCTTAATAAATAGATTGCCCAATTCAATAGCTAAAAATCTTGATATCGTCAGTGTCATGGTAAACTGTCAACTACTCATTCTAGCTGAATTTGATGATGTATTTTGATAATTAAGATAATCGTAGGTGTGTGGGTGAGAGTGTGTACCTTGGAATATGCTAGTATTTAATTGGTATATCTGTATTTATTTATTGGTAGATGGCATGACAGAAGAGGTGATTTAATATCTTCAGCTTGTTTAAATTCAGCATCTTTAAATTGAAGCTATAATTTAATTGCTTGTAATTTGGAAATGCATGGGGGTTCTCCACGCACTCCCAGTAAGACACAAGCTGCTTTTCACATGCCAGGAGGGAAGCTTGTGTATCTATGAAATTGAAATGGATGTCTGTGGCTTCAATTATCTCAAGTGCTACCCGAACAGCTGCCTTATGAGCATCTGTTCAGTGGCAATCCACAATACTTCATTATAGCCATCACTACAAGATTATCATAGATGTTGGTTAGAATTTAGCTGCTGAATCCCAGTGGGTGCCTCACAGAATGTGGATCCCTCACAATCACTTAAAGAATATATATTTTCCATATGGACATACTTTTTGCAATTTATGTTTCAGGCTTGTTTGGTGTTGATTTGAATGCAGCTACTGCTAAATAACAAATTCAGTTAGCTGTATATTTGAGGAACATAATACTTTGCACATAGGTGACCTTGTTCTCCTATTTAAATAGCCCTGTAAGATGCTATATTGTAATAGTATTAAGTTAAGAATTCTAATAACAGTCAACTTTACTTAAGCATATATTCACAGGTACTTAAAAACATGTACACTCTCTCATCGCATCTGTCTTTCCCAAGGCATTTTCCATATAGATATCAAGCTGCTAGTAAATGATGAGCTGTATAGTTCAATGGGCTAGAGCACCTGACTTTAGAGCCAGACGTTTGAATCACCATGATGCTTTCTGGGAGAGGAGCCAGCCAAGAGCACCTGGAGTTTTTATAGCTGATGGACTTACAAGCCCTGCCACCGGTATGAGCTTAGGCATGCTGAACAGCCCCAGCGGCCACCAGAAAGAGGAAGTGTAGACTACTTCTCTGCTTAATACCTAGGAAACCCCCGGGAGAGTCACCAGAAATCAGAAGTGACTTGATAGCCCATGAATAATTTTTAAATGGGCTTTAGGCCATGCAGCCTGTTTAAATGGCTATACACTCATATTTGGGTTCTTGCTCTTCTACTCTTTTACATCTTGGTGTAAAGAAACAGTTGTATTTACTTGCTTAAGGCAGCATAACTGATGGGAATCAAAGTCCTTATGTTTATATATATTTAAAAAGAAATGTGTGCAATAGGAAAGAACGGACAGAAATCTAGAATTTAAATGACTTGCTTCAATAGTATGTGCTTTTAAATTTGAGAATTAGATTTTGATTATTGGGGTTGCTTTTGAGGCATTAGGAATATAGTGTTGTTTAGTGAAAGAAGTGAGTGGTCTTAGAAGGAGGCATAGTTGAGAGATGGGATGCCCAGTGTAGTGGATAAAGTGATGGACTAGGATTCAGGAGGCCTGAGTTCAAATCCCTGCTCAGCCACAGAAATTCACTGGGGGTGGCACTGGTAAAACCACTCCTTAAATATCTCCCTCACTTTGAAAGCCCTGCTAGGGTCACTATAGGTCCGTTCCAACTTGAAGGCACCTAACAACAGCAGCCACACAAAGGAAAGATGTTCTTTGACAGAGAGCTGCCATCAGTCGGAATAGACTATACTAGGTTCTCAGTGAACAAAGCAGTTGGGATCCCTTGAACTTATATTATTAAGAAAAGCAACTGGGCACTCTGTTCTCTGTTCATTTGGCCCTATAGAGGGTGCCTCTCAAAAAACTACCACTCCCCTAATGCTTGCAATTCCCATGGAGCTTAGAAAGCTCCACACATGGCCATGCTTTTATGGCCACCTGCAGAGAGAGCCTTGCAAAGAACAGGTGAGGGTCCTGAAACACCTCTTGAGACCTTTGATTCTTTGAGCTAAAACTACTGCAAATCTTGTGGGGAAATTTCTGCTGAATTCTGGGGGGGGGGGGGGGGAATAAAAAATCCCATGCCTACTGTTTTCCTTGACATTGCTGGCAAAGACTTACAATCAAATCCAGAAGTATTCCATTCCAGTTTACTCAGGCTTGCAGAGCAATACCTGGGGCAGATATCTTTACCATCCAGCAAATTGATGGCACATATACAGTTGAATTGTGTGATGTTCTCACTCCCACCAAACGACATAACCTGGATTTAACTACAGCATTGGTACCTCAGTGACCTCTTCATAAAATGCTTGCACTCTGGTAAACGACCTCTGTCTCACCTTTGAGGAATTGTCGTTCTAATGAAATCTGTCTTCAGCATTTATGTGGTGTGGCGGAATGCCCATGTCCCACCTGTCCGTCATGTATAGCTCTAGAGCTGGAGCCTATGAGAGGACAGGAGGGCGGGGTCAGAGAGACAGTTGGAAACTGAGAGAGCAAGAGATAAGAGGTTTTGGGAGAGTTTTAAGTGAGAGATTGGAAAGTTGGTGTGGTACTGTTGGTTTATGAATTAAAGAATAGATAAAAGATAGAAGTAAAATAAATAGACAGTCATATAATAGTATTCCAGTGATTCACAGTGATTTATATGAAAAGTACTACCAATAAAGAAGCGTGTCTAATGTCCAAGTAATGAGTACAACACAATACAACATCTATTAAAATACTTATGTGATTCTACAACTAAACAATAAATAATCAGTTATATTTGACAACACGTGTCCAGACAACATTATTGGTAAAGTGTGGATAAAGATCCACTGGTGGCAGTTGGTGTATGGAGAATTAAGAACGTCGTGCCCAAAGGTGGGACCTGGGTTTGAGGGAAACAAACAAGGGACACTGGGGGTGCGCGACATGTGGTATGGCCAAATAAATGAGAGTAATGAAGAGAAGGCATTATATTGATGATAAACGTTTCTCCATCCCTGAGCTGAGATCAGAGTGGTTGAATGAATCGTTTGGTAAAAACATTGCCTGTTAATCAGGTTAGGATCAATATTTGGCATAAAACTTGATTTCCTCTGTCCTTCTAAACATAACACGCCTCTGAAACAAAACAGCCTTCATAGTGCCTTCAATAATACAACAAGCATGTCATGTAAAATCAATTTTGATTTATGCCGACCCTTTTCAGGGTTTTCCAGGTAGAGAATACTCAGAAGTAGTTTACTATTCCCTTCTGGGGGCACCTTGGGACTGTGCAGCTTGCCCAAGGCCACATATGCTAGCTCTACTCGCAGGAAGAACAGTGGGGAATCGAACTCCTAACCTCTGGCTTTGCAGCCAGATACCTAAACTACTGAGTTATCCAACCAGCTAGTGGTTCCAAAGCCAATCCATAATGCAGGACTGGGTAGATTTACAAATGGGAGCAGTGAAAGTTCCCTGAACTTTGATGTGCTGATAATGTGTGAAATTTATACTAAAATTGATCTGGGGTTTTATATACATTTCAGGAAGACTCATGCAATTAATTTCACTACTGACTTTTAACCCATTTTGAGCGGAGATGTAAAGTTCCCTGGATCCAAATATTGTCAAACTGGTGCGTGTTTTCTCCCTCAGTGTAAATTGACAAAGGTATGGAAATGGAAATGTCCGGGGAAATATAGAGAGATTATACCTTGATTTGTGTTGAAAGCAAATGTGTGTGCATTTTGTGCCATCAAGTTGGAACCGACTTATAGCGACCCTAATAGGGCTTTCACTGTGAATGGTTTTACCACTTTTATTCCCCCAGTGACTTTCCATGCCTGAGCAGGGATTCGAACCCTGTTCGCCAGAGTCCTGGTCCATCACTCTATCCACTACATCTCACCGGGAACCCTGAAAGCACACCTACAAACTTGCATTTGGTTTGCCCAGAATAGGAGTAATATGTGAGCTCTGTGCTCGATTAGCATAAATTCTCTCAGAGGATTATCCTGTGCCCCCAATAATAAGGAATGACATGTGAATTTTAATTTTAAACATTCAGAGTTGTTTATGCAATGCTACATTTGCTTTAACGTTATGCATTCATCTGAATGTCCATTTTAAAACAAACTTGTTAGTGCCTCCTGAGGAAGATCTTTGTTTGAAATGAATTTGGGCAATTTTCATGTTTTATTTTCAATAAATGCTACTTTTCAAACCTAAGTTTAAAACCTGCTTTTCTCCTTGGTTTGTCATCTTTATACCCAACCACAGGTTTGAACCATGATCATCTTAGTGAGCTGTAGCCTGTGATTGCCTGACTGTCGTGAATGCAGAAAATTGTGAATGGGCTGGATGACAAGGCTGTTGAAAAATATGTTACTGTTTAGCAAGGACTCAAACCTTTTGTATGTGTGTTGCCACAAGGGGCAAGGAATTGCATGCAGATGGGAGAGTGGATTGGTTGACAGGGGTTTGGATGTCTGCCTGTCAAAGATCCCTCTACACCCAGATGCAAATGCAGCCAGATTTGCTGTAGGAAGAACCATCTCTCTGTTCCAGCCCTTAACAGAGCATCTGTGGGCTTATTTACAAAGACTGCCCTGCCCTCCCCTGTGCTCAGAATCACATGGCATTTGTTTGTGTCTGACTTACATTGGAATACTCTTTTCCTTTTTACTCACTGTGAGGTCTGCAGAGATGCCTAGTCATCCATTGATCTAAACATTTCAGGCTAGTACTTGGATAACTGTGGAGTAGATGTCCGCTGCGGCAGCCTTGTGCCAAATTGTTAGTATAAAAGTTGATTTGTCTAACAGGAAAATAGAAACATTTGTCCCAAAGGCAAATAGCAGGTACGTTAAGCCTGTCTGAATTTTAGAATGTAATTTGTATATATCATTCACCTCTTAGTTGCACTGCAGAATTGTCTTGTATCTTTCTGGGAACTAAAATGCAAGCTAGGTTTGGCATTGTTTGATTGACATGAACGTTCATAGTCTTTGCTAGGTAAGTAGCAGCTGTAGGGGGGGCTGAGCACTTTGGAACAGTGGAAGCCTGGACAAAATTTATCTCTTTAAAGGTGTAGTTGACTTTTCAAGTGAAGGTCCCACCTGCTGATGTTAGAGGAGCCTTTCCTTTTAATGCAGGTAAACAGTTTCAGATATGGGATTTTTGTCAGGAGTGTGGCAAGCCATTTCCCAGTAGGTGCCATTTTTATCACATAAAATGTGTGGGTTAATTATGTCCGGGTTCAGTATATGCCATTGTGTAGGACTCCCCTTCCAACCAAATTAGTCTCTTTTCCAATTAAACTGTGCAGTGGATAGACCATCCAGTGGTTATGTCCTATTGAGGGCAAAGAATAAACACAAAGAATACACAAGTCTGAATGATTTAGAGTTGCAGCAGGCTGACTTGTCACTAGCAGCATGTTTGTTTCAGTTCTTCACAAGAACTGGAAGTGCTTTCATTTAGTTCTTGTAAACCGCATTATATAGTTTGGTGAAGATCCAATGGCCAGAATCCTGTTGCTTGCTGTAGTAAATTGCATAGAGTAGACCTACTGAATCAGTGGGGATTTGGTGAGTCATCTCTGTAATTACCATTGATTCAAATGAGCCTACTCTTAACTGCAACTTACGTTAGCATAGTAGATCACATAGTAGACCCATTTGAATCAAGAACATATGGAGGAGTTGACTCACCAAATCCCCATTGATTCAGTGGACCTACTCTGGTGCAGTTTACTACCCTAACAACAGGATTTTGGTCATTGAGTATTAGCCTGATGTTCAAACTGAAGAATCTTGACTTCAGTGTGTAAGATCTAGGAGTCTTCAACAGCTATGGGGCTGGGAAACATTCTGCCACTCTCAGCCTATGCATTTGTTTTTCAAAATATTAAAGGTGAGGGGAGGTAAACTTGTACAAAATGTTTTACTGGTACCAGCTTTTCTTAAAAGAAACTACCTTTAATTGAGGTGCCAACGGACTTCTTGTTGGGAGTCAGCAAAGCACAATCTGTAAATGACTTCTGGCTTTTAAAAAAGAGTGCTTGCATAGAAACAGGATTATATAAAATATTGCTTTGCATTTTTGCCAAAGCAAGAAAGAGCTATGGGTCTACATTTCTAAGGTTGACCTACTTTTCATTTCTTTCTTCCTTTCAAATCAGTACTGAAGGAACGGCTTGAATTTTCCTCAATTTTTATTCCTTTTGTCTGTATTTTAGAAAGCAGCTAAGCGCAGTTCTTCCATATTCTGGGTAGGCACTGGCTTACTGCATTGGAACATTTGAAAACACAAGTTGTGCTCATAATGCATTTGTAATAATTAGAATTTAATTTGAAGTACAGGGATGTGACTTAATGATAATTCCAGTCAAAAGAGATATGAGTGTATAGCGATCAAAAGCTCAGAGGCCAGCCTTATGAATGAAATGCCAAGAGGAGGTAAGCTCATTTACCTATTGTGCTAAATATCTATTTATAGCAGTGTTAACTTTTGCTTCAGCCATATCAGTTTCATAATCTATCTGAGGTTTACATGTCATTCCCTTATTAAATGTCCTTTACTGTATGGTTTGTGGTTTTGAGCAGAGCAGTGGAAAAGTCAAACTGCCAAAATCTCTTTACAGCTCCAAAGTGCCAATCTTCACTTCATTTTCTTCCACAGCCAGCCCAGTCTATACAAAACATTGTCCAAAATCCTGTTGCTTAGCACAGTAAGTCACACTAGAGTAGGCCCATTGAATCAGGGGGGATTTGGTGAGTCAGCTCCTCTGTAAATTCTCTAAAGAGCCTTGTGACGCAGTGATTAAACTGCTGTACTGCAGCCAAAACTGTGCTCACGACCCGGGGTTCAATCCCAGGTAGCCGGCTTAAGGTTCACTCAGCCTTCCATTCTTCTGAGGTCGGTAAAATGAGGACCCAGCTCACGCGATGGGGGGAGGCCTGTATAATGTGTAGCCTGTATAATGAAAATTGTAAACCACCCAGAGAGTGCTTTAAGTGCTATGGGACAGTATATAAGTAGCATACTTTGCTGTGCTTTAATCTTGGCAAGGAGATTGTAAAAGGAGGAGTGCACTTTGGGGGAAAAATCAAACTGCACTTTTAGAGAGAGCAGTAAGGACTAGGACAAGGACTTTGTCTACACAAAATTGCAAAGAGATAAAAGCTAGGTTTGCCACTCTGTAGGAACCGGCTTCAATCAGTGAAATTATTGACAGCAGTTGAGCTTCCAAGAGTTTCCAATATTATGTAATGTTCACTGAGAAATAATGCTCCAGGAATAAATCCAGTTAAAGTTGGAAAGTAGGACTGATCCAATCTGCTATTTTCCCCCATATGCCACTATTAAGAGGTGTGTATCTTTAGAGGCAGAAGCATCATCTGAGAACTACATTTTTTTCTGCTATCCACTGAAGTAGGATTACCAGAGACAGAAGGAGTAATTTAAATTATACAGAAACCCATGGAACCCTATTCTATAGGTCATTCAGGATCACATTGACAACTTTCCCACAGTGCCCTCTGGCTCCATGGGACGGCCGCACAAGTGAAAACTAGTGGCTACCCATTTTCCATCAACAATTTAAATTGAGAAATGCTTTCAGCAGTTTGTATTCAAAGCAAAATTATCCTTTGACTCAAGTGTGAAATAGCATCAATTGAAAATGAAGTTGAGATTATTTGTATAACCTCTCCCATAAACAAAGCTTTGTTAGTAGATATAATGGATTTCAATACGAGCAGCTGTCCTCTGTATTGCTTATCCTTGTATTTCATGCATTGCAAATTAAATGATCTGTCTCAACCTGAAAAGAGGGCTTAAATAACATTAATACCATTAAGAGGTTCTTTTTTATTAGACAAAAATGTTGCTGCAGACACAGCATGCAATGCTGTTCTACAATGACAGCCATTGTTAGGGACAGAGTCCTACAAAACATCAGGTGGTTAATCTTGCATCTTACAAAAATGATTCTCAAGAGCCAGTGTTTGCTTCAAATCCAAACATCTGGAAGCATGTCTCAAACTAAGTTACTCACAAGAGACTGGAAGCCAATATTTGCCAGTTGCGTAGGAGGTTTGTTGCTGGGACCTGAACAGTTGTACAAGAGAGGGACTTGAGGTTTTCTAAAATACTATTCTTTCTGCTTTAGCTTCTGGAACATTGTGCTAAAAAAAAAAAGTCTGTATGAAATCACTGGCTCTATATATGGAAACCTTTTATTCCAGGTTCTATATGATGATGATAGCTCTAGTAATAAATATTTGTGTCAAAGTTATTTGTGGATTACATCTATAAAATTAAGTGGGCCTTGTGCAGAATGAGAAGCTGTACAAGGAAGTGCCATATGCAGTGGGCATCCTTTCACCATCTGCTGAACTTCGAAACTTTTGCATTCTCTGGTTCAAGAGCCCAAGTATTTGTCAACCATGCATACTAATATGGTCACTTGAGATCTTTCCCTTGCATTCGGTCTTGTTGCTCATGGGATATTAATGACATGTCTTTTGGACCTGATAGGAACTTGTGAGTTTGCAGAAGTGTGGTTCCATGCTTTCCTGCCATTGATATTGGGCTTACAGAGCTGATGAAGGTACTTATACCATTAGACCGTTGAATCACCTTGCCCATTACTGGGCACTCTGAAAAGAAGTGCCTGTTCAGGGCCCCACGCAAAAATTTTTGAATTACCTCTCCTTTAATGCTTTTCATTGGCAGTGCTGGCAATTGAATTTGGGACCTGTACTGTAACACTACATTGTGACATCTTTAAGGAAGGATGGCCAGCTTCTCAAAAGATTCCACCATGTTCCTGTTCTTGTTAGTATTTTACAGGCGGCTGCATGTTAAGATTCTTTCAAAGCTTGATACCACTAGTTTGGTGAAGCCGTTGTTCATTTCTGACCTTGCCTCTGCTCATTTATCCACGCATGCATAGTGGTCTTCAGCCTTAGCAGTGGAGCACTTAACCCTGAAATGGTGGGTGAGGCCCACTGCAAGCCATTGTGCTCCTTAAGTATTGTGCAGGCAAGCAGTTGTCGGTCTTGACAAGTCTACTTGTAATAAGAGTTTGAATTTGTGGGCTTTGTAGTGACTATAGATCCAAGGAAGATAAGAAGATAGGATATAGAGCAGGTTCAATCTGTACAGAAATCTTTGTTTTCTTGGGTTTATCACTTTGCTGTATTTTTATGTTACAAAAGTGATTAGGTGTGAATTCTACAAATTCTGCATGACAAGAAAGTTATAACCCTTTCAGTCATTCTGATCTAGTAACTGTTGCGCTTCTTCAAGTTCAAAATTAGGCAGCTATAATGTGGTGATGACTAATTGTTGCTGTTGTTGAATACTTAGAACACGGGTGGAAACATGCAGCCCTCCAGATGTTACGGAATTACAACTCTCAGTATTTTTAATATCAGCTGTTTTGGCTAGGGCTGATGGGCTTTGCAGTCCAACCTCTGGAAAAGCACAAGTTCCCCAGCCCTGCCATAAACATTCCCATAGACACATAATGTAGACACTGGAAGGAAAACTTTTCCACAGCTGTTGCAACATCTGTGCCATTTTTTCCTCAGTGTCACAGCATTGTCAGCTTCTGTTCTTTGGTGTTTTTGGCTTGTTTGTTTGCTTCCCTCTTTGCATAATGGCCAGCAGATTCACAGTGGCTCTTGTTAGTTTGGGACAGGGAATATGTTTTGCTAATAATTAGAGTATTTTGCCTATGTTCAGTTCTCTCTCTCTCTGTTTTGGGCTGTGCATTGTATTTCAAATAAAACATATCTATACAATATTTGATGAACGTTTTAGCATCAGCTTACTGGGAGCCATAAGCAAAGAAAGACAGGACATGTAGCATTCAGAACTTATGGATCTGTGGCTTATGCTGTCAAGATGATAAGAAGATGATAAGGGAAGGGGTTTGACTGCCCCACACATTACAACTTCCCTTCCATAGGGTGGATATAAATCAATGCTTTTTAAAAATCAATTTAAATCATTATTTAAATCACGGTTGAAATTTTCAAAAATGATTTTTTTTAATTTAAATAGTCAAAAATCCAATTTTTAAAATTTAAATCAAATCCATCCTGGGGTGCCTTTTATCCTCCATTCCTCATTGCCAGTTTCAATGTGGGAAAATTTCTGGCATGAGGGAGAGGGCTGGCCATCCATGTGGCACCTCAGCTCAAAGACCATGCCAGCTAAACTCAGGGAGACTGAGCAAAATATGAAGCAGTGTTGCATTTCCACTTGCTGTGTTGTATTGTGCTACAGCCATATCAACCATCTATGCAGTAAACCTTCTGTCTCTCTCTATATGGATTCAAAGAATGGGAGCTTATTGGGATTCTGGGTGGTCTAAAACTGTCACATAGAACAGGCAGTCCTTGAAGTGAAATATAGAGCATTCTTGAAGAGGGTGGTTCAAGAAAAGAAAAAATAAACTTTCTATCAATCCTCTAATGGTACCCATGGTTTTAGACAGGCTAACACAGTTCATTACCAAGAGGCTGTGTCGGGCAAGAGTAGAGGGTAGAAAAGAAGTTAGCCATTTCTTGGGTAGTCAAAACAAGTAGCCAAAGCAAGTGTGAGAAGTCAAAGAGCTCCTCCAAGATCTTGAAATGCGTCGAGAGGGTTAGAACAGTGATTTTTGGTCAGTTTAGTGCTGAGGAAAAATAATATGATTTAAATTTTAAATTGATGCTCCAACAAATCACTTTGCTATAGATTAATTAGCTCTTGAGCTAGTCCATGTTCTTTACCTGTTTTCTGTCATGCACCTGCCTTTAGAGGAGTCTTTCCTAGTTTCTTAAATTGGCTTTCCATAATGTCCACATAGTGTTATTGTATTGCTTAAAGTTATGCCTCCAAACCAGGATCATGGTTTGTAAGGACACCTTAAACCATGGTTTCTGTTTAAACTTTACAGGGAATTGTGGATGTGAAACATAACAAGGGGAGCATAAGAGGAGAAAAGGGCACAGTAAGAGGAGGTGATACATTGTCCAGTGAGGGCATATCCGAACATCTCAAAGCCAACATGGATGAAGGATTGCTGTATCCATTAGATCTTGTACCGTCTGAAATCAGGGGGCCCAAATCTCCAGATGGCAGCAGTCCCTCAGAGAGGGCAGAAGCCTGAACTGCCACAAAAAGATGACTCTGAGGACTGAGTCAGAGGAGGCTCAACCCTCTCCCAGCCTTGGTGAGCACCATGGGTCGAAAATAAATCCAAAGAGTGGGTACAAGATGAAGTGTTCACCTACAGGGAAAGTCTCCTCAGGAGGCTTTCTCAGGAGTAGTGGTTCTCCTTGAGAGAAAACTCTTCATCTTGGGATGAGCTTGCCAAACGCTGTCAGCTGAGCTTAGAGTAGGACTCAGGCAGCCCATCAATATAAACCTAAGCTTGGGACTATGTTTGCAAGATAGACATTTCTCCTGCTTGTCTTGTACCCTGACTTTGCTGCTAATTCATGGCCCTGTTTGATTTTTTGCACTGGCTGGCTATGCTTTTGGACTTTCCCTGTCTACTTGGATGACTCTTGGACTAGCTTGACTTCATCTGTTTTGGACTCTGGCTTTGGATCTGCTGCACCTAAGCTTGCCTGGTAAGCCTCTGTTTGCTGGCCCTTGGATACCCCACCCTGGGAACAGGGCAAGAGGTAACAAGCAGTTGTTAACTAAATGTGTGGATCTCAATGCTAGTTCATGCTCTCATAAATTGTGGTTTGCTGGAATCTTCTACTCCCTTTCATGCGTACTTACGATTGTGCTCTAGAAGCGTTTTTGCGATGAAGCCATATTTTTTTTGTATTTTGCCCTAAACAGCCATATAGATCCTCATCAGTCTCAGGATTGTTTTTTTTTCCCTAAGCCCTGTCCTAGGCGTGACAGCTTAAATGGATCTTCATCTCCATAATGATTTGTCAGAACCTTTTCAAACAGCTGCTTGAGGGGAGCTACTTAAATAACACACATGAGTTTCCATCACATGTGTCCTATCGTAACACATTGGAAACGGCTTTGCAAAATACTCCTGGGTCTGTATCAATCCACAACAATGCCTGTGGAAATCATTGCAGATGGAGTGGGATTTGAGCCATTGGCATACGTGGTGTCCTCAGAACTCGCTTGACAGCTGAGTCCTGGGAAATAGCACAAGTTTTCAGAATCTTGTCTTTGCAGAGAAGTGGGCAGTTCTAATGTGTGTTTGCTTTCTTGCATGCTTTCCCCCTGCCACAAGAAAGCTCTTTCCAATCTAAAAGATTTCAAAGGCCGAAGATGCTACTGGATTTTTATCATAGCAACCTACCCTGCAAATTGTTTGGCAGCTACTGTACTTATCAATCTCCTGTACTTTTATTTAGTCCCTACGCTTCTAAAAATGAAAATGTAGAAAAGCCAGAGTCCATGGAGCACACAGACACTACATCTGTCACACACACACCCCTTCTCAGCCTGGGGGATGCAGATCGTTTCTTTCTACTAGAAAAGAACATGTGCCTGGCAGTAGTCAGTGTCTTATACTTTTTTCTTTGGCTAAAGAGAGGCAGTAAGAATTGTGACCTTTCTTTTCTTGAAAATAGGGAACCTGTACCTTTGGCAATTGTAACGTGTGGCCTGATTTTCCCAGGCAAGATGGATGGCAGTTCAGTCGAGATATAATATGGCATTATAGGTATTCTAGGGTATTTGCACTTTAGCTTGTGCAAGTAACTGTTTACTAAGCAAACTACATTATATGAAAGTAGTGGCCTGAATTAAAAACTCTTGCGGGAAACTTACTTGGCAATTTGCTTCCAGACTTCTTTCTTCCAAAACTTTTCTTCTGGCAGTTTTATTATATTTCCAAAACAGTAGCCTTGGTAGTCTGTCTCCGAATGTTGGCGAAATTGAAGAGAGAAGGGGAAAGAGTAATTATAAAATATTGCAGCCCCTTAAAGACAAACAGATTTGTTGCAGTTTGAGCTTTCATGGCTCAAAATCCACTCCTTCAGATGCAAAGAGTGAAAATACTATGTCCCCTGATATGTATCTCCATGGTGGTGGGAAATCATGACTTCCACTACCATTAGTATGAGAACTCCGTGTGTCTGAATCCAATTTGTTAGCTTTTGAAGAGCCACTGTATTTTGTCTCTTTTACCACCCCCACCCCTTTAATTTTATTGTTTTTATATCCCATCTTTTTTTTCCAAGGAGTTCAGTTCATGTCTCCCTCCTCACCCCTGTTACTTCTTTTATTAGCAACCTAGTGAGGTTAATTATGCTGCATGATGGAGACTCTCCCGAAGAATAATGTGATAGATAAGGGATTTGAAGCTGGCTCTTCCTTCTCTTGGAACAAGGCTGCTAACAACTAGCCCGTGCTTGTTCCTGGTATGTGACAGGATTCTCCAGCTTCATTCTGGTTACATTTTGAAATTGTGTTGGACTACCACTCTTGTCATCTCCAGATGGGAACACTGGCCTCTCCTTTTTAGTTCCTTTGTTCCAGAGTGTCTTACATTACTGTGCTTACATGCACTGTGTGTTCCACCTAGAGCAGGGGTCCCCAACCTTTTTAACCCCGTGGACCAGCTGGGGAAGGCGGGGCACCCCCTCGCGCTCACGCACATGCGTGAAGGAGCGGGAGGGTGCTCATGCGGGCGCATGCGCAAACGGCAGCGCGGCACTCATGTGCATGCACAAACGGCGACACAGTGCTCATGCAGGCGCATGCGCAAACGGCGGCACAGCGCTCACGCGCATGCACAAAACGATGAGGGAGAGGTTGTGTGGGTGCTGGCGCGCATGCGCAAAGGGGCTGTGCAGGGGGGGAGTGTGTGTGGGGTGGGTGGGAGGTCTGTCTCCGCGGCCCGGTCTGGCTCAGGCCACGGACTGGGACCGGGCTGTGGACCGGGGGTTGGGGACCTCTGACCTAGAGAAAATAAGCCCCCATTGGACATGGTAAAGGTAAAGGTTCCCCTTGACATTTAGTCCAGTCGTGTCCGACCTAGGGCATGGTGCTCATCCCCGTTTCCAAGCCATAGAGCCAGCATTTTGTCCAAAGACAGTTTCCGTGGTCACGTGGCCAGCGCGACTAGACACGGAACGCCGTTACCTTCCCACCGAGGTGGTACCTATTTATCTACTTGCATTTGCATGCTTTCGAACTGCTAGGTTGGCAGGAGCTGGGACAAGCGACGGGAGCTTACTCCGACGCGTGGATTCGATCTTACAACTGCTGGTCTTCTGACCCTGCAGCACAGAGGCTTCTGCGGTTTAACCCACAGCGCCACCACGTCCCTATTGGACATGTATATGTGGTAATAAATCCAATTTCAATCCGAAATAGAGCAGAGCGGTGAAATGAATGGACTTGTTAATCACCACTAACATTGGCTTCATTGGGTCTGTTCTGGGATTAACATCGGCTTTTACCCATGTCTGTCATCCTGCAGTTGAACTTTTTTTCTGAAATCCCTTTCGTTCACATCATGCCAGACCAGTGTGACCACAACAGTTTCACATTTGAGATTATCTAAATCCACCAGAGAATGAAGTATTGGGTTCAATTTTGAACCGACTGTCTTTCCTTCCTTGTGCTGGCTTGAGACATCACGTGTCAAATACACTTTAAACATGGACGTGAAAGGACCTAGCTGTTGTAATGCTGCAATCCCCTTTCTCCATTTATCGGCCCCTTTCTGAATGGTCTTGTTGCTAGTGCCACTTTTTGAATAGCTTAGCAGAGCTGTTTTAACAATTTTTGGTGAAATCAAATTATATGCAGTAGTTTGTTGCACTTCAAAAATTAAAACACAAAGGAAAAGACCTTACACTCAGCAGCAAGATTAGCAACAGATGTTTCTATAACATTATGAAAGCCTTAGTTTATGAGCAAATAAATGAAACAGAGCTACGGAAGGATTGTATTGGGGCCAAGTAATTACATTCAGTAAAATTCCACTGCAGTTCACAATAGCATAATAGGTTTGATCTCAAAATAATGGTGGCCTTCATCATTATATGTCTGTTTGTTTGTAGTAGTGTTTTAAAAATTGTATAATTTAACAGTTTTCAGGAATAGAAATGGGGCTCCAGTTAAAAAGTGTTGAGAACACTGAATTCTATAGCATTTGTTATTTTTCCAAATCAAGGCTTTCCTTTTTTTTCCATTCAAATTAACAGGTCGCTATAGTCAGTTTTATTATGTAGTCTTAAAAATCAGACTGCATTTTACGGAAAAATTTACAAGCAGCTTCTTAACCATTGTTGGATCTAGCTGATTCTTTATGTGACTAGTTTTGGACATACAGAAAATGATGAAAAATATTCACTCGGTGTGCATCTACTATGAATCAGCCTAAATCTATGTTAGTATGGAAAGCTGTGGCATAGTCTCCCTTCAGAGTACAGGCCACAATTCTGGTAACACATGCGGCAGTTCTGCACTGCAAATATGTGTTGGTTTTTATTGGCATGAATGGTAATTGACTGGGGTTTGATTAACAATTGTAGGTTGAAAATTTGCCTATTGTCATGCAGCCTTAAAGCCATTGAGAGATACAGAAGAACATTGGTGAATGGACCGGTGAGCTTATTGTTTGGTAGAGTTCTTAGCTGGAGAGATTCTGTTAATATATAGGGAGGAGGGGTGTACATGTGTGAGAGACAGAGGTTTGAGTTGAATGCAGTAAAAGCAGAGTGTGTGTAAGGTTAATGCTGTTGGTTAGAGCTGAGTGTCATCTGTTTTGTGAAGAAACTGTAAAGAATAGTGTGGTCTTGTTGGAACTTGTGTCAAAAATGCCCACCTGTATATAGGGGGGTGTGCGCTCAAATTTAAAGAAGGAAGGTAAAGACTTACAGCTGCATGACAAAGAACCTGACAGTTTGAACCTTGTTCTTATAGTTTATCTTTACCTGTTAGGGACGTGGTGGTGCTGCGGGTTAAACCACAGAAGCCTCTGTGCTGCAGGGTCAGAAGACCAGCAGTCATAAGATCGAATCCACGCGATGGAGTGAGCTCCCGTTGCTTTGTCCCAGCTCCTCGCCAACCTAGCAGTTCGAAAGCATGCAAATGCAAGTAGATAAATAGGCACCACCTCGGTGGGAAGGTAAACGGCGTTCCGTGTCTAGTCGCGCTGGCCACGTGACAAGGGAAACTGTCTTTGGACAAACGCTGGCTCTACGGCTTGGAGACGGGGATGAGCACCGCCCCCTAGAGTCGGACACGACTGGACTAAATGTCAAGGGGAACCTTTACCTTTACCTTACCTGTTAACTTAACGTTTTTGTTCCTTTGTGTTTTTTAAAATAAAACTTGTTTAGTTTGCAAATCCTGTTTGCCATTTTTGAAGATCACAGTCACAAGACATTATACCCATGCATACCTCTGGTCAGCATGAAGGTGAACTGTTTATGTAGTGTCACTAAAGCATGTTTCATCAGAAGCAATCATCCTATATAAAGGATTAGGAATTGGACCAGTTAGCTGTCTCACTGTTTAAGCAGCAGTGCAAAGAGGTAATCACGTAGTTTGGTGAGAGGGATAATCAGGAGAAGACATCTGTATTCACAGGTTCAGACATTGGCCTGAAACCTATTGCAGGTGTTTGAAGGTAGTTCTCCTACAGATTTTTATTTATTCATTTATTTAAAATATTTTATCCCACCTTTTTCCTTATAAGGACCCAACTTAAATCATTTAGTATACAAATACTAAAAAAGATCAAACAAATACCATACTAAAAACATAAGCAAACACCAAAACACTTTCAAAGCAGCAAAGTACAACCATTTAAGCCCATCCACCCACCCCCCTCAGGCAGCCAGTCACTCAGGGAAAGCTTGCCTGAAGAGACAGGTCTTTAACTGCTTGCAGAAGAACAGCAAAGATGGGGCCAGTCTCCTGTGGGAGGGAGTTCCAAAGTCTGGGAGCAGCCACGGAGAAGGCCTTCTCCCATGCACCCAGCAAATGCACCTGTGGAGGTGGCAGGACAGAGAGAAAGGCCTCTCTTGATTATCTTAACACTTGAGCCTGCTCATAAAGGGGGATGTGGTCCTTGAGATAGCTTGGGCCCTAGCTATTTAGGGCTTTATGGGTTAGAACCAGTGCCTAGAATTTAGCCCAGAAACTGATTGGTTAACCAGTGACCGGGGGTGTGTGTGTATATATGATCTGTGTAACCAGCCCCAGTCAACAATCTGGCTGCTGTGTAGTTCCTGGGCACTTTTCCTAGGCAGCCCCACATATTAGAGCATTAATCCAGCTGGGATGTAACTAAGGCCTGTGTCACCGTGGCCAGATCAGATCTCTTCAGGAATGGGCACAGCGGGCACACTAGTTTTAATTGTGCAAAGGCACTCCCGGCCACCACAGATAATGGCACACATGGGTAGTGAGCATCACACACCTCAAGAAGGATATTGGAAAATTGGAAAGAAAGAAAAAAGGCCGAAAGGACAGCCGAAATGATAAGGTGCTGACTCAACTCTCCTGTGGGGAAAGATTACAATTTCTGGGGATTTTGAACTTGGGGAGGGGGGAGGCACAAAGACTGGACATAATATAGACAATTTATGGCTCATGTAAAATAAAGTGTGAGAACCTAGGGTTGTTCAGTAAGGCGAATGGTGAATAGTGCAAGCCAGATGAAAAGAAATACGAAGTACCGTGTGAAATAGGAAGACTGGAAGTCCCTGTAATATGCAGTGATTGCTGTAAACTTGGATGGCTTTGAAAGGGTGTTAAATCTGTGAAGAATAGAAGCTATCAATGGCGGTTGGTCACAATGGCCCTATATTGAGTTCAGTATCAGCGTCAGTGTACATCTGAATGTACACTTGCGAAACACAGGCAGGAGCAAAGCTCTGTGATTCAAGCTGGCTTCTTGGGTGGCTGTTGCTATTCCTCTCTCACGTTAGTCGGGAGGAGATTGTTTTAACCAGATGTCACAGTGGGAGCTTATGCTGAATGGTGGCTCTTTAATAATAAACATTGGGGTGTGGCTGCTGCAGGAAATCTTTAGGATACAAATTTTAATACTTGCCTTTCCTCCTCACTTGCTAAATCGTGTTTCTCAAAACTTTGGGGCATGGAAAGATCGCCGTTGTTGTCATGTGTCGTCAAGTCGAAACTGACTTATAGCAACCTTTCAAGGTAAGTGAGACATTTAAGAGTGGCTTTACCAGTCCCACTCCCCCAGTGAGTTTCCATGGCTGAATGGGGATTTGAACCCAGGCCTCTTGAGTCCTAGTCCATCACTCTATCCATTACATCACCCGAGGTTCCCAGTGTGAAAGATCGCTAGTCACAGCTAAAA
Source organism: Intellagama lesueurii (assembly GCA_037013535.1). Lineage (NCBI taxonomy): Eukaryota > Metazoa > Chordata > Lepidosauria > Squamata > Agamidae > Intellagama > Intellagama lesueurii. The sequence goes on from JBAJHW010000012.1 coordinate 13,922,120, forward strand.
CACCCTTTGTATCCAGTCTTTCTCTTTTACATGCAGAGCAGTAGCATAACCCTGGAAAGTCCTTCACTACTTTGTTATGGATGCTTTTCTTCCTCTTCCTGTTGTTTCCTGTAGAGTTCCAGCATTGCTGATTGTACTGAGATCAAAATCCTTTTTTAGTTCTAGATGGGACCTTTTTTTTTTCACATTGTTTGAATTTCGCCATGTAGACAAGCCTTCTCTTTGAAAGCATTCATATTCATCTTGTTGTCTTGAATATGCCAACTTTAGGAGGAGGTATGTGTATAAGAGCCGGAGGGAGAACATTATTTATGAAGTCAACATCTGTTCTTTCCAAAGCCTATTGCTGCAGGCTGCTGAATGCTTGTGAGGGCTAACCTGAGAGGATAAGAACTCACCCAGACCACCCTCTAACATTTGTTTTGTTGCCAGAGGGGTTGAATCATGAACATTATTAATATAAAGGCAGCTCTGTTAACTACTATACTATGGGAACAGGGGTGGGGGCAGCCCTGCCTTGCATTGCATTGATTTTTCTACCTGTTCTTGCTTCCACCAAAACAGATTTGGCTTTAGTATAATTGAGGAGGGAGATGGATATACAATATAGGCTTAACAAACATGTTTGTGTGAAAATGTGATCTTTCCATCCTCTGAATAAATGGTGTTGTCTCTTCAGTGATTTGAAGAGTGCTGGAGAGTGCTCAAAGTGCTGAAAACATGTAGGTCATGTGGAACTTCGTGATGTGGGACTGCATTTCCCATCAACCCTCGTCAGTATAGCTGGTGGAGGGGGACAGTAGGAGTTGTAGCAACGTCTGGTGGACCATACCTTTCTCACACTTTTCTTAACAGATTCTGCTAAGTGTAGTTTATACCATCCTCATCTTGGCCTGAGACACTACCTTGGCTGCTTGATGTTACCCTGTTTCCCCGAAAATAAGACCTAACCTGAAAATAAGCCCTAGTAGGATTTTTCAGGATGCTCGTAATATAACCCCTACTCCCCAAAATAAGCCCTAGTGAAGTGAAACCCCGCCCTCCACCCTTGTGCAGCAACCAGAAGATGACATGACTGTATTTGAATAAATGTAGATTGTTGTACATGAAAAAAATAAAACATCCCCTGAAAATAAGCCCTAATGCATTTTTTTGGAGCAAAAATTAATATAAGACCCTGTCTTATTTTCGGGGAAACAGGGTAGTTGTGTCCCAGGAAATCCTCAGGCCCCTGTCTTTTTTGGTGTCAGAAATGGAGTTGCCATCTTTGAGTTTCAAGTTGTAACTGTGGCTGTAATTCCAATCTAAACTGGATTTAGACGGTTGCAAATTCAGTAGTTTCTGTGATGTACACATTTCTTTCATCGGCCACACTTGTGTTAATGTTATGACCTTAAGTTAAATGGTGCTCAATAGTTTTTACTGTTGGAGAGAGCATACTGGTTTGAGTAATACACTCTAATGTAAACCATAATATGGTGTGATGTCAGAATGAAGGTAATGTAGAAAGATATATATGGTGATGGATGATATTTCTTTGTTGCTGAGTGGCGGTGTTAACCTTTTCTTATGCTGCTACCATCACCAACAAGAATTATAGTTCATGGTAAATCCAAATTTGCATACTGTCCCTCATCGCTTGATTATAGAAAAGGTTCTTTCCTGAGTGTGAGTACATGGAAGGAAAAACCAGAGAGTGTAACTAAACTGGTTTCTGACTTCAGGGACAATATACTGAAAGCCAGGTGCTTATGGGGCAGCATGTGGGGAAGCTGAGAAGGCAGCTGCCTTCATGAGCTTTCGTGAGCTTTCCAAAATCATGGCCAGTGGATGCATCAGGGCTGCAGGTATGTCTCTACATTCACTCCATACAGTATAGCTGAAAGGAAGAAAAAGGTAACCCTAAATTAAAGTAGAATAGGGTATTACTTTACTAGTTCCCTGTACTCTCAAATATTTATGGTTATGATTTTTATTTTAAATTCCTGTGTGCTGTAGCGTCTGGCATATGCACCAACCCCAGAAGAGGAGATTCCATTAAGAAAAGGTGAACAGGCATATCTTAATTAGAGCTGTAAAGCTGTAGTCGCTTACTTGAGAGTAGACTCTATTGTATTCAGTGGGGCTGGCTTTTGAGATGACATACGTATCAGGAGTGCAGCCATGTAGTAAGTACAGCATTTGCTGCAGAGGGAAGTGCAAGGGAAAAGGGATGAAAGCAGTGAATAAAGCGGCTGTTCTAGGTTTAACTTACAGATCAGTAAAGTGAGAGTAAGGGACGTGGTGGCGCTGCGGGTTAAACCGCAGAAGCCTCTGTGCTGCAAGGTCAGAAGACCAGCCGTTGGAAGATCGAATCCATGCAATGGAGTGAGCGCCCGTCGCTTGTCCCAGCTCCTGCCAACCTAGCCGTTCGAAAGCATGTAAAAATGCGAGTAGATAAATAGTTACCACCTCGGTGGGAAGGTAACGGCGTTCCGTGTCTAGTCGCGCTGGCCACGGGACCACGGAAACTGTCTACGGACAAACGCTGGCTCTATGGCTTGGAAACGGGGATGAGCACTGCGCCCTAGAGTCGGACACGACTGGACTAAATGTCAAGGGGAACCTTTACCTAAAGTGAGAGTGGAATGCATAGAGGGCAGAGAAGAAACGAGCATGGAAGAGAACTTTATGGGAAACTTTAAGTAAACTTAAATTCAGAAAACTTAAAATGTAGATCAGCAGGGAGAGGAAGCCATCGATAGGAATAGTGTGAACAAATATAATGTTCTAAATAATGGGCAGATGTACTTGAGGCTTAAGAAGGACTGGTGAGAAGTGTGTTGGAATGACCTGAATTGGCAAATGGGACAACAAACTAACAATGTTTACCATCTGCATGCAGAAAGTGGGCACCCACTGTAATTGTACTTAGGAGTGAAGGAGTGAGCGTTTAATTTCCTGGCCAAGACAAGAGACACCCAAATGAGGTTTAAAGTCAGCTTCGCTCCTTCCTATCCCTGCCTTCGACCTCCCAGGGAATCTCTTTCACTCTGTAAACTGTGACTCTGTGTGTTTGATTTTGTTCTTTTGATGCTTGCTCTTGACTGGAATCATTTTACACTTCGGTGAATCTAGCTTGCTCGTGCTGGAGCAGAACAGTTAACGTGGCTCTTGTAGATTCTGGCTCAGCTGCCCTAAAGCAAGGGCCAGGATTCTTCAACTGGAAGGTGGTGCTCAGAGGGCAGGCTGCTGAAGACAGAAGACTCTGAAGACGGAAGAGTTCCTCTGCTCTGTCAAGTGTGCCTTAAGTCACTTGACGTCTGTATGTGTGTTTCTTTCCATTTTGCAGCCTCTTGCTATTCCAAAATAATAAGTTCCAGATCTCAAGGTCAGTTATGACTCTCGCAGCACTTTTAACACTAGAGAACTGATGCCCAAGATAATTCATCATATTAATTGCAGGACAGGCAGTTGATTAATGCTTTGTCCTAAGGAAGAGTAGTCACTGGCTCCTGAGCCAAACAATTCACTTTGGTATGTGATGGGGATAGCTCAACAAAGTCTTCATTGTGCTTCCCAGCAAACGGTCTAAATTTGAAGTGCTTCCTGTCTCTCTGGAAACAAACTAGAAGACACTGGAGATGGGTGGTGTTGTGGTTAGAATAATGGACAGGCTTAGGAGATCTGGGTTCTAGCTCCCAGTGAGGCATGTAAGTGGGCAAATAATATTCTCTCAGCCTGACCTACATCACAGGTTCTGATGAGGATAAAATGGGAAGAGGGAAGCCACACACACTACCTTCAGCTTGGAATACAAATGTTACTGCTTATGCTAATATTGATGATAATAGTAGTGAAGTGCATGATGAGTGGATATAGGCATTCTCTTTTTGTTTTAGTTTTTAAAGTATTGATAGCATGGAAGGCAGGAGATCTGCACTGGACATTGTAGTTTTGTAGGACTGTCTCTAGAAAAGGGGCCACATAGCTGTAGTGGAACACTGAAAAATGGGTTCCTGAGAAATGTTTCATAGATGAAAAAGGAATACAGAAATATACATGTTTCAGTGCAGGTAAACAATGGTAATTTTGCATGTCATTTAATGAACTTGCTACATTTAACAAATTAAGGTAATACAGCACTAAGCTCATCCATTTCACGGACACCAACCCTCTATGGCTAAAATCAAGGAAAAGTTTTCTGCACACATCTCAAGCTCTAAATATGAAACCAGAAGAGGCTAGGCTAAACCTGTGGAGGGCAAGAGCATCACATCTTGCTGAATGGATGAATGCCGAACAGTGTCTCCCAAAAGGACAAGACTCTTGCAAGACCATCTGGAAGTTACTTAATAGACTTTGAAAGGGAGAAGGAAGATCGAAGAATAATGAAATAAAATGGCGCTGCTTGCATGCAGAACAAATTTTTGGTAACACTGGAGAAATTCAGTCAGTGGAGCACTCGTGTTCATGCAATTTATGCCTCACCACATGTACAAAAGAAGACCTAGCAAATGGCCAAGATGACGCTATTGAAGTAGCTCATTTCTGTTCAACAGTAGTCTAATTATCTTAACATTTTTGTTTGTTTTTAATTTTACTAATATTTCATATACGTCCATAATTTAAAATCATGCAACACTCTGGTACGATTAAAGAAAGAAAAGAATGAACTGACTTGTTATGGCTGGAGGCTTATAATGGGTTTAGTACAGTGGTGCCTCGACTTGACGACCAATTTGACTTACGAACAGCTCCGGTCGCAAAATTTTGCTTCTACTTGCGACCGGAGCTTCCACTTACGAACAGAAAAAGGCGGGAAATTCAAATTGCTAACTGTAGGTGGCGAAAGAGGCTGCTTCTTTGTAGCTCTTTCGCCCCGACGGTTAGAGTGAGTGCGATTGGAGGAGGCTGCCTGGTAAGGTAAGGTGCTGTTTTCTGCTTTTAAAAAACTGTTCTGGGTGTTTTTGCAGCGTGGTTTTGGGCTGGGGGGGTTATGTTTCTGTGCTGTGATGGGTCTTGGGGGGGGTTTGTTTTTTGGGTTTTTCCCCCCCATTTCCGATGGGTCTTGGGGGGTTTGGTTGCTTTTTGGGGTTTCCCCCCCATTTCTGATGGGTCCTGCATGCTTCCCTTGCTTTTTCCTTTGTTTTCTTTGGATTTCCAACCATGTCCCTCTGTTCTCTGTGCATTTCCAATCTGCTCTGTTTGTTTTCTGTGCATTTGCAATGGGTCTTGCACGCTTGATTGCTTTTCTTTTCCCCCCCCCCCCCTTCGGCCGGAAGGGATTAATCGCGTTTCCAATGAGTCTTGCAGTGATTTTTTGTGTGTGTGTGATTTTTTTCTTTGGCCGGAACGGATTAATGGAGTTTCAATGCATTCCTATGGGAAATGGTGCCTCGACTTACGACCATAATCCGTTCCAGAAGATGGACGTAAGTCGAAATGGTCATAAGTCAAAGCACCACTGTATGTTTTGTTAATTTCTAAGATGTCAGTTCTTGGTGATGATTAGCTGCAGCTACATTAATTTAGCTTAACAAATATGAATCATGCCATTAGGTCAGGCTCTGTCTATTTCTTCTCATCTCTTGGCTGGGATCTACTATCTGTAGGAATGATTTATCCATTTCTCTGTATAGTAGTACCTCGATTTACAAACGCCTCAGTTAACGTAATTTTCGGAGTACGAATGGAAATCCATTGAAAACAATGCCTCGGTTTACGTTTTTTTTCTGGTTTTGTTTGTGAAGAAAGTTTCCCCAGGATGCATTGCCATAGCGCCGCCCCCGTTCCTATGGCAATCCGCGTTCCAGTTTACAAAATATTCGCTTTATGTAATGTCCCGTATAACACATTCATTTCGTAAACCGACATACTACTGTATAAGTGTTTCAGTGTGGATTTGATTTAAATCAAATCAGTGTTTTTTTTGTTTTGTTTTTTAAATCATTGATTTTTATCCACCCTGAAATGTTTATGTGCTACCCAACTGGCAAAGTCCTCAGAATGATTTCCAAATCTAAAAACAAAAACCATTAATAAAACTGCAATTTTTATAATTTAAAAAAATCAACCAAATAGGGTCAAAATGATAAAAGCCAGTGATTTTAAAAAACTAGAAATATCCATCATGGATTAAATGCTAGTTAGAAGAAGAAGATGATTTTAGTTTAGCATCTAAATGCTGCCTGGTTGTTTTAAGCGTTGGTGAACATGTTGCATTCTTCCAGATGGTGGACTGTATGTAGCTCCTGTCATCTCTTGTCATTGACTATTTTGACCAGAGTTGTTGATGGTTGTCTACCAGCATCTGAACAGCTATGTCTTCCCTTGCTTGAATGCAAGATACAAACTCACAGAATAATGGAGTTGGAAAGGGCTTATAAGGCCATCAAGTCTAACCTCCTGCTCAATGAAAGAATGCAAGTTAAAATACATCTGACAGGTGGGTGTCTAACTTTCTGTTAAATGCTTCCAGTGTTGGAGAGCTCACCATGTCCTAAGGCAATTGATTCCATTGTCTCTATTAGTTAGGAAACCTTTTCTTAATCTTCTTAACATTAAGCAACTGTTTTCAGTATGTTGAGCAAGGTTTGAATGCTGTGGAAGGAAGATTTAGAAATTCGAGGCACAAATTTGAGCGTGCCTGCCTCTTAATCTATGAACTCAACCTGTCAGAAGCTTTTGTGAAAGAAAGTCTCCATTTAGTATGTTTTTAATCAAATTATAGTCTAGGATGCATGGACAGAAGGAGGCTCCATTTAGATCGAAACATGTGCTGTTACCTACTGTTCATAGATAGGGGCGTTCGTTCCTATTTCTGTGCTCTTCAGAACAATCTGCACATCTGCCTTCTGGTGTTGCACATTATTTCTGACAATTTGTCTGTAGGAGAGGGAGGAGTGGCTGTTAATGCCATACTCTCAGCCCTGTGACACTTTGAATAATTCAGAGGTGTTAAATGGGGGAAGAAGCAGGTGCCATGATCTGTGCTCTTCCTTTCCATTGCATGTGCTTCCTTGTTACCTAGGAAACTGCAGTCGAATGGCATGTTGATGATGGGATGGAGTCAGAAGTAGTTTTAGCTGTCAAAGCTATCTTACATCTTGATGAAATAAATCTCAATTTTAAAAAAACAAAGGAAGCAGTGTGGTCATTACATAACACAAATGTAGAAGAATGTGACACTTTTATTAGACCACTAATAATTTTATTAGACCATTAATAGTTTTCTCACTGCAGTCAAATTCCTTTAAATTGCTCAAGATTGGGTCACCATCTCAAATTGCAGGCAGCTTCTCATTTCTAAATTTTTCATGAAAACTGTAATGTCAAAATATATGTAGCATTTTGACTTGTAGCCATCAAATGTTGGAAATAGATTCAAGTGCTAAGATTTCCTGTAGCATGACTCAATTGGGTTTCTAAAAACACAAGGAAATAATTGACGGTGCTTAAGGTTTCACTTGGTATGGAACTCGTGTGTGTGTGTGTGTGTGTGTGTGTGTGTGTGTACGCAATTAAAATATTTTTATCCCGCCTTTCTCCTTAAAAAGAACCCAAGGCGGCTTACATAATTTAAAATACAATATGTAGAAGCCAAAAACAGTAGGTATACAAATATTAAAAAATAATTAAACAAGTATACATTTAAAAAAGTAATAAAATCAATACTAAAACACATTTAAAACAACAGAGCAAAATAATCAATTAAAAAAACCATTCTCAGACCACCAGTTATTAAGGGAAATCCTGTCTGAAGAGAAAGGTATTTGCCTTTTTGCAGAAAGACAGCAATGATGGGGCCAGCCTAGCTTCCCATGGGAGGGAGTTCCAGAGTCTAGGAGCAGCAATATTCAGATTCACATGAACAATAAATTAAAAACTGCTTTGGTCACAGAGCAAGTTGTGCTTGCTCTGTGACTTCAGTACATTCATATAATCATAATTCATGTTTGTCTTTGTACATAAGTGAAAGAGTATAACTTCCACTGTATTTTCCACAGTGTTTGCATTTTTAGGATCAGCCAGGGAATCCGTTTTCACCATTCAGTAAAAATCAGGAAAAGGCCTCGTGGTCCCCAAAACAATACGGATGATACCTTTATTGGATCACTAAAAACAAACAAACAAAAAAGAAACAGCGAGCTTTCAATGATGATTCATTGTCCTCAGGCTGTGCGCCAAGTTCTCATGGGTGTTAACTGTAACTTTCCCGTTCATTGCTTTAAAATAGACTGTGTCAATGTGTGTTGATCACTAGAGCCTTGAGGAATCCAGCTTTGTCCCACAGTGACATAATACACTCGCCCAAATGTTAGGCTTATCAGTTCTTATAGCATCTGAAGGGTACTGTTGAAAAACTGTTAATATATATTTTGAATTGTTTTTGTCTTGTATGTTGTGAGCCGCCCAGAGTAGACTATGTCTAGATGGGCAGCATATAAGTGCAATAAATAAATAAATAAATAGTACTGTACTTGCATCTCTATGCTGTGTTTATTTTTATGCAACTTCGAATTCTACTAGGAGTTCTCCTTTTTGCGTAATGAATTATTTGAGACTGGAAGCTGTTTCAGAAGATCCTGGTCTTCCCACATGTGGTTGACCCCTCTAGCCACATTCGCTAAGTCATTCCCTCAACTGGGTAAAAAAAAGGGAGCAATTCATTGCTTGTTACAGGCTGGAATTCAGTTGTTATTGGCATTCGATTGTGTGAATTGCCATGGCTAATTAATGAGGTGCTGGTGTATATTTTGATTATGACTAGGCAGGTGCCCAAGACACACTTGGGCTCCTAGTCAATTTACAACAATTTGCTGTGGCAAGCTAAGCAAACTTTACATGAACACCAATAGTATTGTGGATGTAGAGTTTGAAGAAGTGACCACTTACTGTTGTTACTTGTTGCACAATTGGAAAAACAACTTGTTATGTTGCCTTTTGTACAACTGCATTGTTTGGGCGTGGGGTTAGTTGCTTTTAAAAGAGGATAGGTTTGATAAGAGAATTGTATAAAACTGTAAATGCCCCTAAAAATGACTGAATGTGCCTTTCAAAAACAACTTCTGACAGTAGTTAGAAAACTGCTCATTACAATAAAGTAACTTTAATCCTGCTACATTCCTTATGAAATATAACTTCATTTTAACTACATTACAGTGGACCCTCGACTTACGGAATTAATCCGTATTGGAACGGTGGCTGCAGGTCGAAAAGTCTGTAGGTCGAGTCTCCATTGACCTACAATGCATTGAAAACTGATTAATCCGTAACTGACCGTTTTTGGTCCATTTTGTTTGATCTTCCGGTCTGTAGGTCGATTCTCCGGCCGCAAGTCGAACCTAAATTTTGCGACCAGAGAAGTCTGTAACTCGAAAAGTCTGCAGGTTGAGCCGTCTGTAAGTCGAGGGTCCACTGTACTCTCCAAAATAACTGTATTACTTTCAGCTTATGACTTCAGAACTTTCAGAAAGAGAAATGTTAACTTTAATACCCAAGAGTTTGCATTAACTTAGCTCTGCCTATTCAGAACAGTCTGGTAGGTGAAGCCTCCTTTGTCATTCTGCTCCTGTGACTCATAGTGGCTTTGCCTAGTCTTCCCCTTAGTAAACACTGGATCAGCCGTTACAGCAGAGATGAGCAGGCTGTGCAGATGGGCAGTACTGTTGCTGCTGCCTGGAGTTTTAAAGCTGAGCTGGAATCCTTTCTCTGTGCAGATTCTCACCTGTAACAACAGTTCTGCTGGCCCTGCAAAGCACCACACTGCCTGCAGTCAGTCTTTGCATGCTTAATTGAGTGGAAATAAGCCAAGCAATCTGTCTGATACCTCCAGTGGCAGAGGTTCTATCCAAGTCTTCGTTCTTCTGCCCTATTGAATGGAAAACAGAGAACACATTTTTGCCACTTTGAATTCATCCAATGACCCAAAGAAAACAACTCTTTCAAGGAAGGAGGAGTGCTACCCTTACACAGTTCTCAATTAAACTGTAACCAGAACAATGTTGGCTTTTGAGAGTTGTTGTCTTGAACAGAGGTTGAATTGTCAGGGTCCTACCTCTCACAAGAACTGTTGGAATTCAGCCTCCCATACTAAGATCTAGGGCAGGGCAGTAAATAGGCCTCTCTCTATTCTCTACAAATGATAGGGAAATACTTTGTCATAAGTGGGTTGCGGACATTTTTCTTCCCCCAGTAAAGGAGTTCCTTTTGTAGATTCTTCCCCCAAACTTTGACAATGTGAAACCCTAGTGGCCATGACACTTGCATTAATTTTATTGAAATTGATGGTATGTGTTTTGGTTACTTTGTAAAGCTAGAACTCTCTCTCTCTCTCTCTCTCTCTCTCTCTCTCTCTCTCTCTCTCTCTCTCTCTCTTTACAGCCTTTACAGCCTAGCAATTCCAGACTCTTCCTGCTTCCTGCCCAAGAATCTCTAGTTGGCTCGGATTTAAGCATTGATTTATTGTTTAAGCTTTATTAATTTGCTTCAAGCCCTTCTAGAGAAGAGAATTGAGTTGTTGATTATTTTTCTTCCATTTTTAATTGGTATAGTGGAGAGAGACCTATTTCGATGCTTGTATTGTAGACTGTGAGCTCTGTGGAGATTGTAAAGCTTACATAGAAGGGATCTACAATCAAGAAGGGTATTGTAGAGCTGGAAAAGACGAAGAAAAGAAAATTATCAATACTTTGGAGCACCTTCCCTCCATTCTTAGTTCAGCTTTTGGCAAGAAAGTTAAGTATTGGGGCAAAGATTTAAGTCACATGGACATAGTAATGATATTTGATGATTTAATTAAACTAATAGGGGACAATCTTTGGATTTGTAAAACTATCACATGGTATGGAGTGGGCAAAAATAAATACCAGACCTGGTGATTACCCAGTGAAATTGGTGGTAGATCTAAGACATACAGGCCAGCTGGATAGCTCAGTGAGCTAGCTGTCTGGTTGTGGAGCCAGAGGTTAGGAGTTCAGTTTCCCATTGGGCATCCCAGGAGAAGAGCCAGCCTGTGTGGCCTTGGGCAAGCTGTACAGGCCCTAGATGCTCCCAGAAGAAGGGAATGGTAAACCACTACTTAGAGAACCTTGAAAAGGGTCACCATAAGACAGAATTGAATTGACGGCACACTACTATCATCATCATCATCATCATAGAACAATAGAGAAGGCAACTACATCATAACTACACAATGTATCATTTGAAAGTCACTGTGACAAGTTTGGCTTGCACCTCCTTGGAAAGTAGTTCAGATAAAATTCATGCTGTGTTGACAGCTATCATCCCTGGTATGATGTCTATAATAATATTTAGCATTTATGTAACACTCACATTGTTCACATGCCTGTCTATATATTATCCTGGTAATTCTTACAACCGTCCTCTGAAGTAAGTCATTATCATCCCAGTAGTGTAGATGGGATGAGCCAGAAAAGTGTCGTTGTTACGTGCCGTCAAGTCGCCTTTGACTTATGGTGACTTTATGAATGAGTGGTCTCCAGAACACCCCGTCTTCAAGCTGCCCTGTTCAGGTCTTGCAACCTCAAGCCTGTGGCTTCCTTTATAGAGTCAAGTTTGAAGAGGTCTGAATCTGCCACCTTCTGTATCATAATTCACTTCACTTGCCATTCTCTGAACACCAGTTGGGAAAGATTACTAAGGCTATAGGAGGCCTGTTGCCCTCACATCCCAATTTTAAGCTCCCTGGAAGCATTTTTTCCTCCAAGAATTAGGTGGACCCTGAATTCCAACAAGTAGGGCTGCTCTAATGTTTGCCAAATTCAGGTTTTTTTCCTCCTCCTCCTCTCCTTCTTCTTGATTTATAACTGCATTGACATAACAGAAGTTTGCAGTCCAGACTTACTGATCTTAGCCGTGGTATGTGTTAGAAAGTCATGTATTCATTGGTCGAAGGGAAACATAGTCTTTGAGAAATGCTGAGATTCCACCTGGCCCCTGCAGTACAAACATCAGCCATTACTTTGGTCAGTGGTTTGGTTTTGTGGAATGAAACAGTTTCCTCCATGGAACACCACAGAGGATAAAGCTCAACTATATTTCCAAAATGACTCCAGGAAGCTCGTTTTTCCCCTTCCAGACCGTTTATGCATATATGTGTGTATATATAATTTTTGCCCTTCTGGAAGGTATAACACCTTGCATTGGTGATTCTGAGGACTGACATACGTTATTCTATATTCATGAGATGTAGGTTACAGAAGTCTTTGTTCCGTTTGTGCTGAGAGGAAATTAGGGCAATTTAAATGGCAAGATTCACTGTTCTGCTCAGTGTACTCTCTTTTAAGCTGATTAGCTACATCATTTATTTTGTATTGCCCATGTTAAACCTCCAAAGCTCAGAGTGGCTAATGGTATTATCTAACAGGACAAAAGGATAATTTTCTTGTGGCTTGCAACAGGCTTTAGAGTTGTTCTACATGGTATTGTTATCCTTCCCTCTCAGATTCAGGCAGCTACTGCAAAGTGTAACCTCTGTGTTCAGTATGGCTCTGACTCCTCATAAGGGAAGCTTCCATTACAGTGGTGTATGTTTCGTGGGATGCCTGGCACAGAAATTCCCTGTGCCAGCTGGAGACGAAGGGAAATGTAGTTCCGCACATCTGGAGAAACAGGTTGGGGAAACCTGCTGTGGGAGGAAGAACACAGAGGCAGGGAGGAACATGTTGATGTTTAATTTATTTTTCAACTTCACCCACTTTTAACCTCTCTTGCCCTCAGTCTGATGGCCTAGATGCCCTAGCAACCTGTTGTTTTCCTTAACCCAGTTTCTTTCCCAGACCTCAGGTTCTGCGTAGGCTCATTTTCCACATGGAACAATAACTGCTGCCCAACATCCCTTATAATTTTCGGTCCTGCCGTGCAGGGGCCCCAGCCCGTCCACATGCAGGGGATGGGGCTTCATCCGAAACAGGAGGTAAACAAGCCAGCTGCTCGTGCACAGCCCTGAGAGAGCTCTGTGCATGCGTTCAATGTGCAGCTTAGCGGGAACTTTGCTTCTGACCCCAAGAGGAGCCCTTGGGATGAATGTGAACCGGAGGGAAAGACATCGGGGAGAAAAGTTGCACAATTTCAAATAATATTTGCAGGTTTGTGGCAGTTGTTTTGTAATTGGTCTCAGGTTATCAGATCATTTGCATCTTGAATACACAAACTGTAATTCAGTTCAAGCCAGAATTCTTTGCTATTAACTAATATAAAACACTTGAGTTTTTATTTATTTTTTTGAGTGCTGTAAACACTAAGGCATGTTGCGTTGGTCTACTCCTTTTCTGAATTAAGTGATTTAGAGCAAATCTGCTATTGCCACATGAAGTGTATTCATTACACAGCCTTCTTCTGTTAATTATCCTGGAAAATTAAGGCTGCACACAATGGGAAATCATTAGGACATCTGTAACAATTGGAATAGTGGTTTGCATCTGTGTATGGCTTTCAGAGCTGTAAAGAGTGACTTTTCTCATGTGGCCACAGTCTGTGCAGCTCTCCAGTGTAGGCTGTGTGTGGGAGAACTGATTTTAATGATATGTTCTTTAAAGGAAATGGCTATGTAGTGTAGCCATTACAGAGATGTGTGGCATCACCTTTAGGTAACTTGGAAAATTCAGCTGATTTCATGCCTGGAGGTGAAGCCTTTAATAGGAGACCATTATGCCAGCTTAGCTCTAGTTTGTGGTTTATGGCTAGCCCTGCCCAAATGACTGATTGTTCATGATTTTGAACATCATTATGCCACATATGGTTGTAGGAGGGGCTAGTTTGCAAACATAGGCAAGACTGTGTGCAGCTAGCAATATTGGCCAAGGGATAATTCTGTTGGCTCCCAGCAAGACAAAAACATGCCATAGGAAACTGAAGATAGCACGCATGCATGCTGTTGAGCTTCAGCCCGAAACAGATGGAGTTGTATTGGCTGTTTTGGAAACTCCTTCTTGAGAAGTTATCTGGGCTTATTGTTATTTGAGTTCCTCACAGCCATCTAGGTTCTGATTGTTACTTATGAAAATCTCTGTGTGTGTATGTTTCCCTGTGAAGTCGACAATGGGTGTATTTATTCATAATGGCAAACTGAATGATTTAGCATTGCAAGAATGATCTGAAGCCAGGTTTGGGAGCCTGTGTGTTCCTCTCTGCTTCTCCAGTGTGACTGCAAGACGTTGGGAAGTTTTAATGTTTCATTTAAATTAATTGCAAACTATAGCTTGTCATGTCATTTGAATCCAGTTTGGTTTGTTGAAACCAGATGGTTGTTTGAAAATGGCTTGTATCCACAAACTATCATTAAGATTAACAACAATTTAGTGCATTTAGATAATGCTAAATGATTATTAATCTAAAGTGGATGCCTTCCATATTGTGGTTGTGTTGGGATAGAAAGTAAGTGTGTGATCATTACCTAACTGCAACTTGTCCTTGTAATGCTAAAACATGGTTCACCATTCCATGTGAATGCAGAATGTGAGATCACCTGATGATTTTAGTTGGGTTTCTAGCTTGCATTAATCTTTCCCTTCTCTTCCCTTCTTCATTTGAATGGAAGGAGCTGTAGACGTTTTACCTACTTAGTAAAAGGAGTAGAGCAGGGGTGGGGAATCTGTGGTCCACCAGATGTTACTGGACTGTAACTCCTGTCATCCTTCACAATTGGACATGCAGGGTATTTGGGATGATGGGCTTTGGAGTCTAGTACCATCTGAACGGACACAGGTTTCTAGCCTCTAGAGGAGTGGTTCTCAACCTTGAGTCCCCAGATAGTCTTGGACTAAAACTCCCAGAAATCCTGACCAGCACAGCTAGTGGGGGGGGGGGGGGGGGTTTGGGAACCACTGCTCTAGGATTATGCTTCCATATATTACCACTACCACTGGATCACCTGTACTATCTTGTCTTTAAAAGCTATAGGTAGTCATGAAGGCTACATGAGGCAGTATGAGGAGCAACGACAGGAGATCACTATTTTTCATAGTCCACCTTGTGGGCTTCCCAAACACATCTGGTTGGCTTGGATGAGGAGATAACATTCTAGATGAAATTGACTTCCAATTCTGATCCAGCAAGGCTCTTCTGAATGTTCTGATTTCTGGAAGGAGAGAAAAACAGGCATGTACAGGATCTCCTTTCCCCAAAACTTCCATTAATGGTTTGTCGTGTATATCATTTCAGGTGCTCTTACAGTTGGCCTTGTGCGACAATGTCAAACCATTCATGGACGTGACAGAACCTGTATTCCTCCACGGTTGCCTCCTGAGTGGGTCACCACCTTATTTTTCATCATCATGGGCATCATTTCACTGACTGTCACATGTGGCTTGCTAGTGGCTTCGCACTGGCGAAGAGAAGCAACTAAATACGCACGCTGGATAGCATTCACTGGAAGTAAGTGTGCTTTTTCAGCTCTGGAGTAGATACTGGCTGCTGGCCAGACCTTTGCAAGTCACCTTGACTTTTGGGATGTCATCAAAAGAGCACCTGAAATGCTGCCTAGCCTGCAGTGTTTTGATGCTCTTCCTGGTATCCCAAAGTCTCATGTGGATCCTCTGTCCCCCCCGTGGGAAGCTGAATCATCTTCTCTGTGCACAGAAAGCCTCTGCATATCTCCTTTTGGCTGCTTTGCTAGCAGAACAGCAAATGGCCAACCTAGCAGGTGTTCCCTTTCTGAAAAGCAAGGCATGGCTCCTGGCTGGGCTGTTTCACACTCTTAAAGGAACCCTCCTTAATAGCTGAAGAAAAGCCATGCAGGTAGCTCAGTGAGGAGGAACATGTGGCTGTGGAACCAAGGGTCAGGGGATCAATTCCTTACTGTGCCTTATGGCAAAAGTGTCAGCCTGTGTGCTATTAGGCAAGTGACATGGTCCCAGAGCACCTCCCACAAAATAGGGATGATAAGCCTTTTCTAGGTACACTGTGGAACTCTTATGGAAAAGGTTGCTGTACATCTGAATCAGTTTGACAGCACATAGTTATGGCTAAATTAGTCTACATGCTGCAGAGTAAACTAATGGAATGGACTGCACAGTTATGGGGATCATATTCTTGGATGATCCTTTTTGGAAAGGAAGAGTGTACCTGTTGTGCTCATGTTCTCTGCATGGGCTAGAAGACCCTTCCTCTTCCGATATCCTTCTCTGCAGGGAGCTGGATTTCTTTTAACTTGGAGGCTTATCAAAAAGTACTATCACCCTCCTTTACTGAGGAGTAGGAAGTCCATTCTGTAACTCTCACCTCACTCTGCTTTAATGTGAAATCCGGGTTTGCACTCGTTGCTAGTGCTGAAGTTGCACTAAATATAGATGTAGAGCTAAAATGATACTCCAGAGCCTTTGCTTACTGAAACCCCTGCCCATGTCAATGACGGATACACCTCGGCAGTCAATTTATTGATGGGAAAGCCAGAAACCATTTGAATTAGAAGACTGCTACTAAAGTAGCCCTTGGAATAATTTGTTTTTCAAGTCATCTCCTAGCAGGCTTCGTCCAGTGTTAGTTGAATGGAAAAGCTTTAAGCTCCCTCTAGCGGTGCTTTAACTGCGGTCCAGATAGACTGAATTAAGCCTTTTAGAGTTGTTTTAAATGTGGATTAACACATTTAGGTAGGTGTTGTGAGCACTCATCGGTCACCCAGCTTGTGGGCAGGACATCACTGCAATTTTTTGCTTCACATGATTAGTATTTTTTTAAAATACGTGCCCTGGTTTCATTTATCTATTACATGTTCATCTTGCCCTTTGATTACTATCACTGAGATACCCTTTGATTTAAAAAAAAAAACCCTAACCATCTAAGGAATGCTAAAACCACTGAAACTGGCAGACAAGGCCACACGGTGAAAATCCACAAATCTAAAGTGGAGAGCAGGTAACATGGTACCATTTGTTGCTCATCCATAAGCTTAGTAAGAATCTTAACATGGCACCTAAAACTCAGTGAAGACAAAACTCAGTAGGTTGCTGGGTAAGTGAGCCTACAGAGGGTAAGTGAGCCTACAGAGGGACAAAGACCCTCACTTTAGTTATCCTCTGAATAATTTTTATTGGTACAAAACTTGGATCAGGTCCTCTGATGTTCTTTAAAAATCAGCTGGTGCACAGAGGAGCAAACAGTTCTCTAGCTGTGCATAAATCTGTAGTTTCTTACATCTGAGGTCATGGATAGTGGGACAGGTCTCTGGTCCTCTGCCAGCCCCAAGCCAGATAATGTCATGGGATGTGGCTGTATCCTGATGTCACTGTCTCCTGGCCAAAGCTCCACCTTTAGCTTTTCCTGCCTGTGATTCATCCAGTGAGCTTGCAGAGCAGCATTGAAGGTGGATACACCAAAATGGCCCTTTGGAAGATGGCTGAATCCCAACAAATGGAGGCACAGTGAGGTGAATGTGTTTTGCTTCCCACTTGTCTACCCTCTATGGGAATATTGCTGTAAATCTGACCACAACATTGAGATCTCTGCCTTTTCCCTTGCACCTATCCTTTTTCCATCTTAAGGAGATCAGACTTTGGGAAAGAGCAACTAGGCAACCTCCACAGGCTAGACTGGGGACACTGGTAGACCAGATTAAGCCTGGCGGCCAGGGGATTCCCTTTCCGTGACTTACTGGTCATGGGCATTGTGTGCCTGACAGTTCTTGCTTTCATCCTTGGCTCAGAAGTCTGGGAACTCAAGAGATTTCAGATATGGAATGCAGAAAGAAAAATATTAATCAAGACAGATGGTTCTGGCTGGCATGTGTTGCAGCTTAGTAGGAACTGCACATCAATGGTAAAACCTTCAATTTACACACAAAAGGCTGAGGTTACTCTCTGGCGTCTCCAGGCAAGCCTCAGAAAGACTCCTGGCTGAAGCCCTAAAGAGCCACTACCAGCATTGTTGATATTATTCAGCTAGATGGACCAATGACAACTTCCTTGATTCAGGGAATGATCTCTGTAAATTTCTGCTGACTCGGCTTGACCACATGTTCCTTTGACATTTTCTTTTTTGTCCTATACTTTGAACTGAATTGAATTCTACAAGCGATTCACATTATAAAGTCGGTAGAAAAACAATTTAGAACACTTAGTAACAGGTAATGAAAGAGGAAAGACTAAAAGAACAGTTCAATATGTTCAACAATCAAGACAAAGAGGGAGCAATGAAAATAATCAGGGAGTGAATGTTTGCATAAACATATGCCTGTTTAGGACAGTTTTGAAGGTGAACCTTGTTTCTGCCTCTCAAAAGTTTCAGGAAAGCAAAGGTATTTAGGTACTTCCGACGCAGAGTGAAGTGAAACATCTAAAGCTTGCCAACTGTATGCTTTCCCTGTGCTGTGAACTGTCACCATGCTGTGTTGTTCCAAAATCCACTAATGTGTCTTTTTTCCTTTTTCTTTTGTTTTCCAGTGATCCTATTCTGCATGGCAGCCCTAATATTCCCCATAGGATTTTACATCAATGAAGTGGGAGGCCAACCTTATAAACTGCCAAACAACACAGTGGTTGGGTCATCTTACGTCCTGTTTGTTTTATCCATTTTCTTTACAATAGTGGGACTTCTATTTGCCGGCAAAGTGTGTTTACCCGGCTGACGAATATAGAGACACCTGCTTCATTCGGTCATGAAAGAAAGTAGGACATCTGACGCATTCTCGGGAGGATGTCAGTGTCGGGCTGTTACTGTCTTACTGGAACAAGGAGGTCTCTGTTTTCACTATGCACTTTGGATTTTTAAAAAATGTTATTTTATTTTTAAAACGGAGAGCCTTTCCTATAACCAAATACAGACAACCTTGACTCATCTCCTGAGCATCCGGATACGGTCAGGTGTGCACTGTGATAGGAACTAGTGTAGAAGATTTTGTTTTTTTCTGCACTGAACAGCATTATTGTGCCGCCCATCTCTTCCCCCTGTTGCTGTACTGTACCCATTTTAAAAATATCTTGACAGTTTTCACAATCTCAACAAAGTATTTATGAACTTTGGTCAACCAGAGGTTTGCCAAGGAAATAGGAAGTGGGGCTGGCCTCACTCTTGTTAGGAGATTAGCATCTTCCTTCTGTGCTGGGCAAGAAGCATATACCGCCAAAAACAAAAGGAAAAAAAAACCCCACACAGATCAATCTTATGTTACCTGTACCCAAAAGCCAATAGATCAAAGGTGTTCTTGGAAACCTGTTACAATAAAATGTCTATCTGCCGCTGTCCCCACCTCGTGATCTGTAGAAACACCAAGGAACATTGAGGGGGATGGAAATCTTTCTTTATATTTATATAAATATATATATATTTTGCTGATGCGGTATACATGCAGAATGTGTATACATATATATGTATATGTATATATATATATATATATATTATATACAGACAGTCACAAACACAAACACACACAAAGATACACAAGTTCTCTTGAGCGCTTTACTAGCAAAACACTGTGGTGTGCAAAACCAGAACTTGAGGGGGAGGGCGGGGAGAAACCAATAAAGCCATTTCTCTGAAGGCTGCATTGCTGGGGAAGTCTTCAGTTTACCTCATTCTTTGTAGCAGCCCTTGGTTTTAACAGTTTTTTTGTAATAGGTACAAACAGCTCCATGCCTTTCTAGGTGCAATTTTAAGTTAAGCTAAGAGGGTTTGTTTGTTTTTTCTTTGTATGATAATTTATTTGTATATCGGGGATAGAAGGTTGAAATCATGTTATACTTTCTAACAATCTCACCCTAGTGAGGGGAAATTTCACTCCTTAAATTATGAGCAACTGTTGTGTTCTAGACATGGGCATCTCTCTCCCTCTCCCCCACCTTTTCTACACAGGAGAATTTTCACACGGTATACCCAGTTGGCTGTAATTGGTCAGTAAAAGCAGCAACGCAGATGGACAAATTCTTCTTCCCAATTTGTGCTCTGCACAAATGAAAGAATAATTTGCCCATCTTTGTTGAAAATACAAATCCTTCATTTGTGCAGATACACCATTGTTACCACCAAAAAGCAAGGTGATCACTTGATATCCGCAATGATATTGTTTAATATCTGCTGGCTTGTTGAACAACATGTGTTGTCACATTCAAGGCCTTCTGCGTTCCATAGGATGGTTCCCTTCTCCTGGGATCCTCTTGGAGTCTAGCACTGTGTACCTCACTCAATTATAGGGCTGTCTCCTGGTTTCTCTATTTGAGAGTTTATGGGTCTCCAAAAGTGAATGGTGGCCTGCAGTGTCCAGAAAAAAAAAAAAGAGAGAGCGAGAGAGAGAACCCCTTAGCAACCCTTGGTCTTTTACCAAACTGTGCTACCCACCTACTATTCTGGGTATAATCAGTCCATGTTAACGCTCTCCTGTTCATGAGAAATTGGCCCCACGTTATCTGTTTTGAGTCCCCACTTGATGCGTGGTGCTGACCCTTTGACACTAGTCCTGCTCAGTTCAGTATCTGCTGCCAAGCAGTATCAGCTGTTTACACAATGGGAGTCCTTTGGGAGAATTTGGGGCTTTGAAATTGCACGCCCTGTGTTGTAAGTCAATGTACATTGATAGAAGAATCATTGCTATGTACTTTCATTCTGATGCAAAGTTTTTCTGTCTACATAAGAAATAACTAGCTGCTACGGGAATGCCATGTGTGTGTTTTAATTTCCCATTTGTCTCAATGGAATAATGTTGAATTACCAGACTGGCAGCAGCTGATGCTACAATCAGGCTGATGTTGCTTGTGGCTTAGAGAGAGAAATCCTGACCAGTATAAATGTTTATGTGTTGCAAAATGTGGGATCTCTGTCCTCAGAGTTTCAAACGACCTTCACACCATGCAGACTTATCACAGTGTTGTCACAAGGAGCTAATTGGGTAATGTTATCAGATTGTCAAGTTTATGGGTGACTGTGATTTTTTTTTTCCTGGAATATGTGATTGCTATTTTTCTTGGAGTGTTTTTCTTTTTAAGTTAAGAACTTGATTTGTCCTCTCAGCTGGCTGAGGTGTTCCCATGAAAGAGCTTGTGAGCACACTAATATACTCCAATAACTGCTAAAATATAACGCTGTCCGAACTTGCAAGCTTTGGAATCCTCTTGTCATTGTTGTTTCTACAAAATCATATCATGCTGGAAAAATAACTTCTTGTAAACAGGAAGTCCCATTCAGACCTGAGGATTGGTATTTATCATGAATGAATGTGCTGATAAACAGTTTTCTCTTCTGTGATGAGAAGGAAAAAACATTAAACACTAATTTTAGTTGCTAGATGTTTTTATGATAAAAATGAAGGGAGGGGGATTTACAAAACTGAAAATAAGTTTCACAAAATAATGTAAGGGGAGTGCTCTCTCCTGAAGCTCTTCTCCCCAGTTCGCTACTTGGCTGGCTTCTTTCTAGAGTGGTTACTACTGCCACTGGTTCCTTGCTTTCAGCATCAGCCTGCCATGCAGGAATTCCCAGTGTGACTTTTTTTAATCCTACCAGAAATGAGATGATGATAGAAAGCATAATTTGATTGATTTTTACATATCAGACTACTGTTGGAAGAGACAGGAACTTTTGTCTTTTGTTTGTTTAAGGGAACAAAAAAGAAAAAAGTCACTAACAACAACACTCTTCCACCATGAATTCTCTTTGCCCTCACCTTCCATGTTGTACTGGAAGGCGAAGCATTGTTCTTTATTGACAGACCTTGCACAGATAAAAAGTCCCCTACACCTATCCAACATTCCCCGTATTTCTGTTTTGAAAAATCATGCCAGTGGCATAGCACATCTATGGATTTCAAAGACAATGAATGGCATTTATGCTTTAATATTTCAGGTGCCCGTATTCCTTCCAACATTCACCATTCCATCCCTGTTCCATTGCATCACCCAGGAGAAGAGTAACATTTGGCAGCTTAAATCCTCTCCTCTCTGTTGACACGAACAACACATGTATAAATTGTTGGTGGGCTTTTTTTAATCAAAGCAGGCACTTAAGGGCAAGAAGAACCCCCTAAGTGATTCTCTGTAAGTACCAGGAACATTCACATTCCCGTCCTGAAAGAATAAAACAAAGGACATACAGATATGTCTTGTTGTGGAAAAAAAAAAAGGCTGAAGTCCCAATATTGCACAGGTGTGTTCTTAAAACTTAAAGGAGAACCAAGAAAATGGGAAGTGATCAAGGTCAGATGGATCCAAAATACCTGTTTACCTTCCTGGAAGGTTGCTCCATACACCTAAATGAGGGACTGTTCCAAAGGGGGGGGGGGGGTCATCAGAAGGCTTCATTGTTACAGAATAAATCAACTCTTCCACATACACAACTTCCTGTCTGTTGGCATTTTCCTGTCCCTACCTAAAGCCGGAGAGAACCATCTGCCAATTATTAACACTGTGATCACGACTGTATCGGCCTGTGAACGTAATAAAATGTTTTTTGTTTTTTGACTGTGAACATTCAAACCATGTATGGGAGTCTGGCCTATCCACAGACATTTATGAAGAACAAGACAGCCGCCTCTAGCAGAATGCATTGAATATTTGGTGTTTTTGGTCTGTATTAACATGGAATTGAATCTTTTGTTGGGGTGGAAGAAAGAAGTATCCTTGTAACTATACAAATAGGGGTGGGAGGGAGAGAATCAACAGTTGCTTTTAATAAAAGTCGCAAAGAATACAGTATTAATTTATAGCAGAAAGAGCATATCTTGTAAACTGTATATAAAACACAGTTTTATGGTGCAATTGTTTGTCAACTTTCTGTCTGTTTATTTGCAGGGAGAGAGGAGTTCAGCTTCTGTGCATTTCTCTTCTTAATCTAAAACCATTGAGCTCCTGTTTGTGGAAAAGGATCTTCTGGAGAAACCTTTTCTATAGGCTTTGCAAGGAATGCCTATGCCCTTAATATTGTGTGCCGTTTTGTTTTTGTTTTTTCTTCTTTTTGCCCAAGGAAATCCACTTTGATAGTGATTGTTCACATAAGCCTCTAACAGTTTTTCATTTTATAGGCAGCTCATTTGTATTCCTCTTGGCACCTTTGCATAGCCCATAGCATTTTGTGTCCTTCGTGTCCAGAAGGTTTGGTGTCCTCCTATGCCACTTGTAATACACTTTTTAACGTCTCAGTCTACAATCATTTTGACAAGCGAATTGAAATATATGTCTCCGTTACCAACAAATTTCACACCGATGGCTTCCTCCCCCCCCCCCCCTTGAAATGTCTACGATGTGATTTCTTTGAAAACACACCAGGGAAGATCCAACATTGTGCTTGGTGTCCAACACTACTGGATTGGGGATTCCCCCCCCCCCCTCTTCCATAGCTACAAAAGCCTGCTCCAGAGAGTTGGTTTCCTAACTTTCAAGAGCAGCTTTTTAAATGTAGGAGAAGGGAACTGAAGGAAGAAGGGAGGTTGCAGATTTCTGGAGAATACTTTGTATTACTGTTGGCATCTTAAGGTTGACTGGGGAAGGACCCCGGATATTACAGCCTTACTCTGCAAAGGTAACATCATGTCTGAGGTAAAATTGTAGTGATTATGGATTAAAAATATCTTTTTCAAAACCTTTTTGGTTTGAATGGCATCAAAACTATTAAAGCTCTATTAAATCTTTCTTCTGCCCCATCCACAAGTGTGTTTCAATTGCTGTGTGACTAGCTATTAAATATGTATAAGCCTGTGAAGGAAGTGGGGAGGGGAGAAAGATGAAGGAAATAGCATTTTCAAAGTGGGTTTCCTGCCTCAAAATTGCTCAGTGTTTCCCTACCTGAAGAGATCTTAAGTTTTGGCTCAAGGTCTTTGTGATGGCCTGTTTTAGCCCACCCATCTATCTTCCACTGCACCCCTAACCCTCCTGCTAAGGATTATTTTCTAACTGATTTGGACTTTTTTTCCCCCAATTAATTTCCAAACAAAATATTAATACGAACTGTATAAAATGAACATAATTTTCTTCACTTGTATTTTTGTTATTGAGCAAGTTTATCAAAATAAATTGTCTAATTAAAGAAATGAAAGTGCTTTGACATCATTGTCATTCTTGTTGCTGTTGCTGTTGATATCTAGGACGGGATGCCAGAAACCATGGCAAGCACATCTTCAGTCTGAAAATCCTCTGGTTGCTGGAGGAATAACCCGCCAACATCTGTGGTTCTCCAGATGTTGCTGGACCCCTGCGTCCCATGAGCCCCAGCCAAGAGTCAGGGCGATGGAAATTGCGGTCCAACAATATGTGGAAGGCCACATATTCCTCACTGCCACACTAAACGTCTGTCATTTAGGTTCATCATCCATTTGGTTTGCGCTGTGAATTTAGTAATGCTGTCACAGAACAATGTCTGATTTATACACAAGGTAGGAAACCTGTTTCTGGGCTCAGCTCAGTTTAGTTTTGTGATGTTTGTGTATTGCTTCACATAACCAAGAAGGGTCATAAAAGGAAAAATAGAATAAAGGCAATGTGTGATCATATATTCATTAAAACCATAAGCGCTCAGTGTTGGGACGGGGGTCGTGACATGGCCTTCTTGGGCTGCATTAACTTCAGAGCGGGTGTGAGCAAAGTCCATAGGGTTGGGATTGCAGTTCCCAAAATCCATCCCCATTAGCTAGATTCTAGGGCTGGCGGAAGATGCAAGGGATGTTTTTTAAATATCAAAAGCCGTGTTACATCTTCTCCGTCACCGGAAATGTGAATGGGGAGTGTCTAGCACCAAAAAAAAGTGCCATAATTGTGCCACACACCCTTTCCCCATCAGGCCTGTGTCTTGAGATCCTGGGTCGCCTGAGCTACGTCTGCCCTTCCGCTTTGCCGATCTCTTCCTGCTGCTCTGCTAAATCCCTCCCTCTCCTGCCGAGAATGGTTGCTTCCGTTGCCATTGGTGACTGAAACACAGTTAGGTTCAGCAGCCCTGCTCAGGTCTGGCATCTGCATGCACAAGGCAAAGGTGGGGGTGCATGAAAAAATGAGAAATTGCCGGTGAGTCCCGACCACTCCTCTAGGCAAGGATTGATGATCCTCTTCAGGAAGAAGGGGGAGGGCCGTTGTAGCAGAGGGAATCCCTCGAGCTAAATCCGAATAGTGGGGTGGGGTGAGCACACGGAAGAGTAGTGAAGCATGTTCCTGAACATGTGCAGAGTTGTCCTGCCTTCCATCATTTGGATGCCGAGTGGTGAAGGAACGGGAGCTCGTACCTACTGGGGGAAAAGCAAAATGTGCGGCATTTATACTGCTCCGTAAGTGCTTAAAGCATCCTCTCGGTGCTTTACAATTTAATTGTGCAGACTACACATTGCGCCCCTGCCCCGCATGCTGGGTACTCAATTTGCCAACCTTGGAAGGCTGAGTCAACCTCAAATAGGCTACCTGAGCCCATTTGGGATCGAACGCAGGTCATGAGCAGAGTCTTGACTGCAACTTCTGTCACTTTGTGATAACTAAACAGTTTTTGAAGAAAAGTGGTACGATCGGTGTTTGAAAACAACTTCTGTTCCAAACACACACACACACACACACACACATACAGTGTCAACATCTTGTCAAAACCAAAGACAGCACAATTGTCTGTCAGGAGTATGTAGGGTCATATTTACAGATTGAAATGTGGACCTGGCTTCTTTTCTGCACTGCTTTTGTCTGTTCCCTCAGAAACAGGAAGGCCAATGGGTCTGTTTTAAAAGGCAAAAGTTTTCCTGTACAATCACCTTGATAGAATCTACGCCCTTGATATCTGCATGTTTTGGAAGTTGTGTTCTCCTCGTGATGGTCCAGAATGCTTTGAACGTTGGTCTCCACAGTCCAATACCTTTGGCCCTGCCACAATCTGAAGGGCTAGCAATCTCCCTATTTCCCCCTTCAGCTCTACAGGGTTACATCAGCGATAATGTAGTGTGCAGAGGATAATTTTCTGTTACGTTATCTTTCCGCTGAAGAATTTCTGTTTCTAGAAATGCACTGTTGCAGAAAACTGATTTGCAATGATTCAAATTTCATAACTGAAAGTATGCAATATAAGTGAATCTGAAATAAAAGCTTTAGCTTTTTTTTTCTCCAGTTGGACACATTTATATTTATGCATGTAGCTCTTGAGGCATGTTAAAATAAGCATGCTAACCATTTACAGTTTGTTTATGTTGTTTGCACTGAAAGAAGAACATGTGCTAGAAAGATACTGTTCCTTAAATGTTAACAGCTATATATAATGTACGGGGGGGGGGGAGGAATTATCATAACAGTTATGGTGCTGTATTATAATCTCCCTCTTTTTGCAGTGTAACTTCAGGATCAAATGCTACTTCCTCGAAAGGGCACAGATCTTGGCAGAATATCTGCATAACAGATTTTGAAGAGGATAATGGATTATTAGTTACCAATATCAACCAGACACGGGATTTGTTGGTATGTCAGTACTAATATTTAATGAAACTAAAGCAACTAAGAAGCTGCCAAACATTGCAGTTGGCACAAGCTGAGAATGTGGAGGTGAAACTAAGAAATTACTTCCATTAATGTGCTGAACATTTCAGTTTGTGCAAATCTGAGGATGTAGACCTGATTCTGGGACGCGTGAGGATTTCCCAGATGCATATTAAAGCCATGCCCTGATTTCACCAGCATTCCCAGCTGGTCAAATCTGCCAGGGTGCAGTTTCCCAGTTGGATGCTGGAGATTGCCAATGTGTCTGTGAAGAAAGGTGGTGTTCCATCTACATCACTGGTTCCCAACTCCAGTTCCCCAGATGTTCTTGGATTAAAACTCCCAGAAGTCTTCATCACTAGCTGTGATGGCCACCACTAAGAACATCTGGGGACCCAAGGTTGGGAAGCACTGATATGCATTAAAGAAGGCTTTTGCATGGGCCTTTTTGAAGATTTGTTTTTTAGATTTCTCTAGGCTGAAAAATTATATTCTGGTTATTGATATTCCAGTTGGACGAGGTGCTTAAGAATGTAGTGGCCAAACACCAAGTTTTCCTGGATGGAACTGATCATCTGGGTCCTTTTCATGACCAGCCTGGTTTGGGAACTGCCATCTGTGTTTGTACATATATATCCCCATTGTGCTGGAGGTCGCCAAGACTTGGTGAGAAGTGATAATGAAGTGATGAAGTGACAATGCCTTGTTAACACAGAGCTGGGACTATCAAGATATTAATTACTTAAAACTGCAAGCCAATTGTAGTATTCTTCTAGGGGACGCTTTGTTAGGTTGGAATTTGGGTTCTTGCATTTTATTTCCCAGTTAGTCCTGCAGATCGGGTTCTAGAAGGCTGGCTCAGACATTACAGCAAACCATGGGTAGGTCTTGCCAACCATGGCTAGGTTTGCATACCATGGTCAGCTGAGTCAAGACACTTCTTGTCCATGTATTCTAATAACAAAGTACATGATTTTCTGCCTTAAGTTAAATAGCATTAAAAAGGACTTTTTCTTATTCTTGGCATCAGGGTGGTTTTTTCTTTTCTTTTGTCAACAGAGACTTAAAAATACATCCAAGCTGTTTGTTGGGTTAAAGGCCACCGATAACTGGGTTCAGGTCTACGGTTTAGAAAGCAAACATCTCACATTGGAGGATCTAACCAAGAAAGGCAATGTCATCCTGTAAGTACAAAGCCGCCTCCTTTTAGTTTTGTTACATGTGCCCTTTCATTCATCTCTTGATATTTCCTTTTAGAGATGCAGGCGATGGAACTGAACATATTGAATTTACAAAGGAAGCCGTTTGTGATTTTGAGTCCCAGTTGCGTGCGTAAGTACCCTGCAACACGCTCCTTCTACAGTTCCCATCTGCAAGTCAAGCTGTTATTTCCACCTAGCCCAATGTTGTCTACACTGACTAACTGGCACATTGAAGACTGTGTGTTCCATCCCTGGCATTGCCAGTTAAAAGAATCCTATAGCAGGTCATGAGAACATTCTTTCTGAAAGCCAGAATTGCTCTGACAAACAAGAGTGGGCTAAATGGACAAACACAATAAGGCAGCTACCGATGCCTACAGCTGTTTCCCCATTACTGGTCGGTAGGCCAGGTGACTTTTCTTTGAGCACTGCAATTAGCCTGCAAATCTGCAGTTGGTAATTAATGCATCAGGTGAATATTTAAGTTTCTGCAGTCATGCTATATAAAATGCTTCAAACACTTTGTGTATGATGATCATAATTAAAGATCCCTAATACAGTTTGGGATCTGAAAAGAATCAGAAAAGGGCTGTGTGTCCCCCCCCACCCAAAGAAACAATACAAATGCAGGAGCAGGTAATACCTTTATTGGACCACCAAAAAACGCAAGTAGTTTTTGATGATCATTAGAGATGAGCATGAACTGCTGGTTCAGTGGTTCGTGCCAGTTCGTTTACCAGCCAAAGAAGTGTTCGGTGATTCCTAGCCCTGCCTCCTCCAGCAGGCGCCCATTCAGAGGCAGCGCCCAGAGGAGGCTGGGCAGTGAAGCTGGGGTGCTGCCTCTGAGTGGGCGTGGCACCCACCAGAGGAGGCGGGGCTGAGAAACCTCCAAATTCCCCGTTCAACCACTAAACGAACTGGCACAAACCACCAAACCAGCAGTTCTTGCCCATCTCTCATGATAATTTATCTTCATCAGACTGTGCACCAAGAGTTTGTGTATAGTTCAAAAAAAATTAGTCTCAAAGTTTCATGGCATGGCTGTTGTTCATGCCAGGCAAGTTTTCTTAGGTGAATTGAGCAGCGTGCAAACAGATTGTGAGGGGTGGCTGGTTAGAAACTCCTCCTGCAAGCAGCATTTCAGGTCTCATCTCTTCAAAGAATTGCCAAGCAATCTGCAGCCCCTCCATGCCCCCCCCCCCCATTTGCCTTCTTTAGAAACACAAGGTTTTTATTTGGCTGGGGCAAAAAAAGGCAACCTAGCCACATGGCAGGCCTCCGTCCATGGACTTGAACTACAATTTAGTTAAACCACCAGGAAAGGCCAATTTTAGACAAATCACAGTCAGATTACTTGGTGAATGTTTTCTTCAGCATGCAGTACTGCTTGGCTGGTGTCAAAAGTCCTTGTTATTCCTTTAGAGTCAATCCATCTTTTATTTTTTCAAATAAAAAAGATGCTACCAAGGTGAGATTACTTTAATCACTAGTGAGTAAATTGAGCAAAATGACCTGGTTTGATTTGCAGCTCATCCTCCATCTTTATGTCTGCTGTGCAGTATTTCCAACTGGCTGTTCATTAAAGTGCATGCACACGCATAGCGCACTGGTGGAAGACATGGCTTGCATGAGGATGCCCCCCGAATTAATTCTTTGGCGTCTCTAATTCAAGCCTATTGTGACACAGAACAAGCGAAGTATAAACTTGTCTCTTTCACCATGGCAACATATGGCATTATCCATATTTGGTCTGGGTTTTTTCTCTCCTCTTAACCCTAGAGCTATTGATCATTTCAGTGGACGGATTCAGTGGCTCTTACATGGCAGCAGAAAGGTAATGTGTACAGTTTATTTATTTATATGAATCATAAAAATGAATACTGAAAAATATATTCTCTTAAACGAAACAACACGGAGAGTTGAATAGTAGCAGGCTTTGGTAAGCAGCAAGCTTTTGGCAAAAGAAATATTATTATTATTGAACTAAGTTTAATAGCCAAGAGTATTCTTATTGAATTGCTGGATAGCTCTGGTTTGCATATCTGACTGCGGAGCCAGAGGTTGGGAGTTAAATTCCCCAGTGGGCCTCCTTGACAGGGGCTGGACTTGATGATCCATAGAATCCCTTCCAGCTCTGCAATTCCAAGATGATGATGATGATAAAAAAATGTTTCTTTGCACCCTGCCCCACATAATTAACCCTGAGTACCCATTGCTTTAAGATTTCTAGTACATATGGATTCTAGGTATCTTTATGGCCTGAAACTGCAGACCTTATTTTCTATTATGTATATCCAACGTAACTGAGGCTATTGTCATTTGGGCACATCACAAGAACTTTAAGATTTACTGGCAAAGGCAATAATGCTTGAAAAAGTTGAGGGCAGCAAGAGAAGAGGAAGGCCAAATAGTAGACGGATTGGATCAATAAAAGAACGACAGCCTCAAGTCTGAGAAGAGCTGATCATGGCTGTTAATAATAGGACATCTTGGAAGTCACTCATTCATAGCATTGATGTAAGTTGAAATGGCTTGACAGCATGTAACAACAATATGTCCTTCTGCAAGTGGGTGTGACCTCACACCTTGCTTGCTGATGCCTCAAGTCTCTACCTGTTTACTGTCTGTATGTCTGATGCAGAACTATGGAAAATTCCTTTGTTCAACCACTAGAATCACACAAACCAGCAATCTTTTGAGTCCTGTAGGACTCTTAATCAAGCTGCACATTTTCAGCCAAGAGTCTTGTGATACTTAAAAGGTTTATTGTAAAGGAAACCTCAGCACAGAGCTTTGAACATCTGATATATTTTGGAGGTCCTTAATTCATTGGGTCACCATGACTCACAAGTGACTTGACAGCCAATAGCATCAATGTGCATTTTCAACGCCAGACTCCAATCCAAATGCTATTTTCCTAGCAGTGATTGCACTCTAGTCATTTATTACATTTTTGAGAAACAGACCTACTTTGCAGAAGGGATTGAGTTTCTTGTATGTAGATAACTCAGCTGATATAGGAATACTTAATGGCCTTATCTGCCAACATGCCAAGATGAAAATAGGGAAATATTTGCAATGTGCCCCTTCTCGTACCAAGGCTCAGTGTAAAGAAAGATTCAATTTTTCATATTGTTGGCTTTTGTACATGGAAGGGGAAGTGATCCCATCTTGCCTTTCATCTCAGACAGCAAAATGTCTTTGGGCAGCCCTATTCACCGTGCGACATCTCCACTATTTGTTGCTGATGGCTCTGCCATAGCTGTTACCTTTACTGGCTAGAAAGCAAAAAGCAAAACGTGCTACTTGTATACCTCCCCACAGTGTTTAAAGCAATGTCTGGACAGTTTACAATTCAATTATGCAGGGTACACATTGCCCCCATCCACCCAAAGCGTTGGGTACTCAATTCACCAACCTTGGAAGGATGGAGGACTGAGTCAGTCTTAAGCCTGGAATCAAACTCAGGTTGTAAGCAGAGTCTTCACTGCAGTTTAGCCACTGTGCAATGAGGCTCCTAGAAAGTGAGCAGTTTCCTTGATAAATAGGGAAGAGACACTTGTTCAACAGGCCGAGGCAAAGAGGCAGTCCCAAAACCAGCAAAATCAGGGAGCTGGACAGGGGACAGATTGTATTTGTCTTAAGTGTGGAAGGGATGGTCACTCTCGAATTGGCCTTCTCAGCCACACTAGACGCTGTTCCAAGTCCTCCATACAGAGCATGTTACCATAGTCTCTCGAGACTGAAGGATGCCTAATCAAGGGACATGTCAAGTCTACGATCAAAGTTAATCTTAAGTCAAAAGAAGTTGCACAAATCTTTTACACGGCAGACCCTGCAGTGGTATAGGACATGATCTCCCATCATCCTTGCCCGTTGGCCAGGTTGGATGGCCTCCCCATCGTTGCTCTAAAACAATCTAAGACACATGTTAAAGAGAGAGGTGAACAGAACAGTTTTGCCCAGCCTTCGGATGTATTTGGGGTGGGAATGGGAGGTTGGGTTCTATATATTCCACTAGGTAATAGCCGTGCTTACCCAGCACTGGCACAAAGGGGCACACTCTCTCCTTTACATATTGACCCATCCCCGTTTTGACAACAGCTGCAGATGTTGGAAATGGCCATTAAAGGAGTTCCTCCTCCGAGTTACTAGCACTAACACAGCTTTTGCCAATAAACTGAAAGTTTGGGGGTTGAATCCAAAGGAGACAAGGAGTGTTTACAGTGAAATTCCATGATGATGCAAATTAGAGTAGGACAAAACATCGTATTAGCTCCTCCTTGTTTTCTTCCTCTCTACCCACAGATCTTTGGTATTGTTCAAGGCAGCCAAACTGGAGTGCTGGTTGATGTGTCTGACGTAAGTTATGGACCAAGGCTACGTGACTTTCAGAGGGATCTTGTGGTAAATATTACCAAAAATTGTACCTGTATTAAACCTGAGAGATAAAGTTGAAAATGAGATGCTGGATGTCACGTTGGGCTGGAATTTTTGCAGTCTGGCTACAGATCTCCACTGCCTTGTGTCTTGGGCAAGTTCATGTATAACAGAAAGCAAAATCAATGTCTTCTGGCTCTTTTGAAACTAGCAAGTTTATTTTAACATGAGGATTTTCATTACAATCCAGCACGAGACTTTGTTGGGGTTTTTTAAGGGATTTGCATACTAAAACAGACTAACCTCTTTGAACACTGAGCAATTTCTTACTTTAAGTCTGTTGGACATAAAAAACAACAGTTACAGCACCTGAAAGACTAACCCATTTTATCTGACTCAGTTTTGCCCAGATTAAAATCCCATAAATGCCACTCTCACCTCCCTGCCCTCTCTCTTCTCTGTACACCTTCTTCTTTCAGTTTGTTGAAATGTGTAAAATGATATGCCTCATGGTTCTGAAGGCAACAACAACGAAACATGGGTGTGACCCTGAGAATCCTTGGAGTTATTTTCGTGTATGCCATATAGCCTATATTTTAGCTCGTAGCATCCCAAAAAATATCCTCCAAATTTGGAGAAATCCAGCCAAAACAGCCAGGATCCTGTTACCTAAGCCTATTGGCATAATTTTATTGACATAAATTTCAACTGCAAGAGGTCAGCGTAGGAACCTGCTACTGCACACCAATTGCATGACGTCCATCCAACCCACTTAGCAAATCTGGTGAAAATCTACCTGGTTGTTTCACAGTAAGAAACAGACAGAGGGATGGAAATTTGCTTTTATTCATGTAAATAACTTCTCCATCAGTGCTTCAAAAGCTTGTGGCAAATAAAACTTTCTGATCTTCAAGGTGCTCTTTGTTATTTGTGTTGCGGTGGACTCACATAGTAGTGGCCACTAGTAACTATTTCATATTGTTATCAGTTTTTAAAGCCCTCCTAGTGAGGTCTTCATCGTGAAATGCAACTCAAAACTCAGCCCTTAAAATGCCAAGATGTGCGAGTCAACACTGGACGTTTTACATAAAAGCAGGACTTTTGCACACCTTTTTAAAATTATTATTGCATTAGATGGGAACTACCAGATTTCTCTTTTGCTGATGCATTTCCTGGGGATTGACATTAGGAGTGTGAGTACTAGGAAGTGAAACCCTTTATCCTTGATGAAAGCAAACTGTAAAGCGATTATGTCCCCATTGTAAAAAATGGGGGGAATGTTTCATAGAGATGATCATCAGCTCATTACATTTAACCTTATTTCAAATACAGTAGGACCTCCATATCCAGGGGATCAGTATCTCCTGATTCACATATCCATGTCTGAAAATACCAAAATATTAAAAGTAAAATCCTAGAACTACGTATATATTTCTAAAGGTGAAGTTGCCAGAAATGGTCACTAGAAGGAGCCAGAGACTATGCTACATATAATGTTTGCTAGAGAAATATATTTGTATGATGTCATTACCAGAACTGGCCAGTAAAGGGAGCCAGAGAGCATGTTATGTATAATGTTTGCTATTAAAATCGTGTTTGCTATCATCCACATTTTTCAATATTTGCGGGGCAGAGGCTTAGAACCGATCCCCCGTGGATATCAGGATCCTACTGTTTCTCCATTTGTATCAGACGTGTTTCTTGTCGTACATTAACCTCTCATATGCAGTGCATTTCTGGGCATCAGGAATGCACTGCATCTTATTAGTACAATTTATCAGATGTAATTCCTTCTTGGGCATTTGGTGGTTCTGATTTTTCAGTCTGATATACATTCGCTCATTTCATATGAGCTAGTTCCACAAGCAAGTCATGAACATAAGAGTGGCTGTATTTGTAAATATCCAGAAATACAGTCTTAATTTTCTTTATTCCAAGAATCACAGTAAAAAAGATAGGGCTAAAATTTTCATTTTTCAATTGAATGATAAGAAATGGTCCCTGACAAATTGATCTGGGTGGACAGAGAGTGGGGCGGGTAGGGTGTGTGTGAGAAAACAAGACAAAGAAATTCTTCTGCAGCCCTGATAATCTTTGACAAAAAGCTTTTGTTTTGTTTATAAGTCACTAATAGATGAGCAGCTGCGCTACATGAAAAAATTGTACCTAATTTCATTTGGTACCGAGGCTTCGTCTCTTTGGGAGAAACCACAAGAGATCAGTGTGAATGTGTAAGTGTGTTGCATGGCTCTTTGAGTTTTTAGGTTGTTGGCTCACTTGCTCATGTATGCTGTTATTATTATTATTAGTAGTAGTAGTTTTATTTATATGCCGCATTTCTCCCAACAAGGGACCCAGAGCGGCTCACAACATTATGAAGAGGAACAATATGTTCCTCTTTTTAAGAATTCATTTCTGGTTGTACACTTCTCCCTTCAATTGCATGGGTCTGAACAGCATGGTTTTGGTTTTATACTGATTTTTTCAGTAAATAAATATTCCCCTGGCCACCCAGAACCCCATGATTTCAACAATGAAAATGTCAACATGGTCAGTGTGTGTTCTGTGCTATCAAGTCAGAACTGATTTATAGCAACCCTAATAAGGCTTTCAAGGTAAGTGGGATATTTAAGGAGTAGTTTTACCAGTTCCACTCCCCCAGTAAGTTTCCATGGCTGAGTGGGGATTCAAACTCTGTTCTCCAGAGCCCTAGTCCATCTCTCTATCCACTATAACACACTCATCCCCAAGCACAACATCTCTAATTCAGCCTCTTGATCAGGAGGTCATAAGGACATTTAAGGCTCTTTACATACAGTACAGTTTGAAAATAGAGATGAGATATTCGTATTTGTAAACGCCGTGACCCGTAAGTGGATGGGTCAGTTCAGGGAGGCAGGCCCGGGGATCCCAGCCACCTGGGTCTGGAATATTCGTATTTGTGTACAAATGCGAATATCCCATCTCTGTTTGAAAAGAACTGTCAGCACTGTGGAAGAGAACCCAGATAGAGCTGTTCTTGTATGTGAATGAACTGTTTATGCTTTGTAGTTACATTTTTAGCATCAAAGGAGTTATACACAGATGTTGAACTACACGGGAGTCTGGCACCCTTAATTCCCAGCCTTGTTGAAGGGAGAAGTGTACTTTTATTCATTATGCTGTATTTATTGTGCTCTAAAAATTAGGAATCAAGCCCTAAGAATTTGTGGGTGAGATGACACCTTTGCAAAATTACTGATTTTTGAATTTCAGGAAGTAAATTAGCACCTATTGGCAATTGTTTTCAATTGTGAACTGGAGATTTTAGAATGACTCCCATTTTTGAAATTAGTATAGGGAGAAAGATGACCTGATCTTGCTTCCATATTATTTTACTTTCTTGCCTTCATGTTGGGTACTTTGCCATTTTTATACTTTCTGTTCCTTTGAAATTGCTTGTCTTTGTAACTCCTGCTTCTATTAGGTATGTTTTTCCTTTGTTGCTTAATAGAATTATAATACTGGGCGTATTAAAAAAAATCAACTGTTTTATAGCTTCCTGGTCCCAAGCAAGTTTTGTATTCTAAAACTAGAATAGCTGGAATTTATAATATGGAGGAAATGGTGTGAATAATCTATAAAATTTAGCCAACTGCTGGAAAATGATGTTTGCAACTTAATTATGCCTGCACATATAATCCATTGATGCTAGTTTAGGTCATGCAGCTATGACAAGATGAACTGTTTCTTTGGATAACAACAATAACAATTATGTGAATTAGGATTATTCAGTTATGGTTTTGACGTTAATTTCAGATAAATTTCTGGAGCAAATTATAAAGCACTCAGTCTGTAAGCACCTTGAAAACAATGCGGTTTTTGATTGGGTAACCTCCCTGATAGACAGAGGGAACGCTGTTGATGTAATATATCTTGACTTCAGCAAAGTTTTTGACCCAATGATATTCTGTTTATCAAGCTAACTAAGTGTGCGTTGAGTAGAACAACTGTCAGAGAGTGATGATCAATGGCTCCTTCTCAAACTGGGAGGAGGTAATAAATGGGCTTACACAAGGGTTAGTTCTGGGCCTAGTGCTCTTCCACTTTTTTATTAATGAATTGGATATGGGAGTACAGGGAATGCTTATGAAATTTATGGATGAAATAAAATTGGATGGAATAGCTAATACCTTGGAAGACAGAAACAACATTCAAAAAGATATAGGCTCAAACACTGGCTATGCTGGCTGGGACGTTCTGGGGGCTGTAATAAAAAACAACAACAACCCAAACCCAAAATATTTTCCAAGCTTTGATAAACAATAAATTTATACATGTTGACAAAACCTAAATAAATCTTGCTCAATTTTCCACTTGTTCTAAAAATGAATGCACACCTCTGCTTCCAACAGGGACTGGCTAACATGCTGCCTCTGAATGTAAATTTGGCAAAGTTTGTACTACAACTCCCATCCTTCCAGGAGATGCTGGGAGTCATATAGTTCAAATGAATCGTCAATTTTCTGTGGAGCCTGCTAGAAAGAACACCTCTCCACCGTAACTTTTCCTACTCCCCTTTTCCTACACATCTATGGCAAGCAACACATTTTGGGGTAGCCACAGAGCAGACCTGCAGTACTTCGCTGCCTAGGGCAACGGATAATATACTGCCATCTCGTGCCCCGTTCTTTGTACAGAAGCAAATTGTACTGGCAGCTGACTCTTTTTTCAGCCCTGGCAATAGGGCAGCCTCTCCCATGATCCTTCTATGGGTGCCTGGTTAGTTCAGGGTGCAGAATAGGCCCTGCAACACAAAATGTGACATTTTGAACTACAGTGAAGTTACCATATAATGTAATCCACTTTCATTTCCCCCTGTCTGTAGTTTACATGAAGCAAAGCAGTGGGTGCAAGGGCTGAAACCCAGTGGTGGCTGCAATTTGCTAAAAGCACTGAAGAAGGCTCTTGGGGTTAAAGAACTGGATTCACTTGTGATTATTGTCGGAAGCTGGTAGGTCATCCCTCTGGACCAATGGACAACAAGGATTTTGTTTTTCATTTTCAGTAATTTAGGATTTAGATAGTCCTGGATCAGAGATCGCCAGGGAGTCAACCCTACATTGTTTTCCCTTGACTTCCAGTGTGCAAGTAAGACAGGGCATAGATGTAATAATGAATAAAGATTGGCTTTAAGCATCCAACCTGTTGACGTAATTGAGCTTCCCAGAGATTTGTATGAAAGAAACCTAAAATACTCTACAAAAGAGTAATTCATTGTTATATTTAGAGCTCATACTTAAAGATGTCATAAGTACTTTTTGAGTAGCTTGATCAAACCTTGCAAGGAATGGATTCCCCAGTTTGTTTATTGTTCAATAGTCTTGCTCTGCCTTCTTTCCCACTTCTCCTGGTTTCCGCGCTATCAACCATATTCAACTCAAACGGGCCTTCTGATGTGGGCTTCAATGAGAGGCAGATTTTGTCTTGTTAACAAGGTGCTTTCCCGTGCTTATGTGATAACTGTGTGATGCCTTTCCTTCCTTCCTTCCTTCCTTCCTTCCTTCCTTCCTTCCTTCCTTCCTTCCTTCCTTCCTTCCTTCCTTCCTTCCTTCCTTCCTTCCTTCCTTCCTTCCTTCCTTCCTTCCCTCCCTCCCACCCACCCACCCACCCAAACCAGCCCAGATCAGGCTTCAGAAATATTATCCGATTACGTCCAGCAGTGTACAGTGGGGAGAGCGATCCTGGTCCATACCGTTACCTATGATTGTAGCAGTCAAGTACCTCCGGTGAGTCTTGAAAATTGGTGGAAGTGCAAGTGGGTGACATGCGGAAAACCCGAGGCTGAGGCCATAGCTTCTCCCGTTGAAAAGAGTTGGTGAGCAGGTCAAATGAAAAGAGTTCACCCCTGCTGGAACCAGGCTCTGCTCTTCATGCCAGGTGAGCGGATCAAATTGGAAACGGTGCTCCTGAGGTCTGCTCACCTGACGGTCTTCCATCTCGGGTCCCCCAGCTGGCTAATGAGCAGCTAGCCAAGAGACACCACAGCTTGCAGGCCATGGCCAGCGAGGAGGGGGCCCAGCTGCAACCACTGCACAATGGCATCACTGAACTAAGATGGAGAGGGGCAAATGCAGCCTAATAAGCAATTGCAACAGAAATGAAAGATCATTTAACGAAGGATGAGTGAGAATGTCAATTAGGGATTATACTGTTTTTCCACTGGGAGGAATCAGCGTTCCAGGTGGATAACAAATATAGTCAGAAACACATAATGAAATTATTAAAACAATCACAATCATAAACATTAAAATGGTCAAAACTATAACATAATCGGTAGCAATAAACTTCAGAACCGTTTAAAATGTTAGTTCGAACCCATGTGTTCTCATTGTGCTTTTTAAAACAGCAACAGTGAGATCCTGTTGCAACTGTAAGCAAAAATCAACAAATTTATTTGGAATGGAAAGGACTCAAAAACAAATTGAAATGAAGGAGTAAGTGAAACTAACAGATTCATCCATCCAGGCAGAAGGCTTTTGGTGCTTAGTCTTTAGGCATCCTGGTACATTCAGCCATGTTTGTGGTACTGGGGCTTTTCCTTAGGGGTTCCTCATTTTGAACACCTCAATGGGAGGTGAATAGAACATTATCCTCTCTGGGGTCTTGGAAGAACCTGTTGAAATTAGCCGGTGGGGGATTTCATTGAATTCCTTTCTCTAGAAGAACACACTGGCATTTGCAGACTTCTTCAGATGCTTGAGTAAAAACTGACAAGAGTCGTTCATCCCACCGTTTAATATGGTCAGATTTCTCTTGGTAGTTTGAGGCATTTTTTAGAATTCTATTTACCAACATTAGTTAGGGGATCTGAAGTTCTATGTAAGGTTGCATCGAAAATAGATTTATTTATTTTTTTACAGCAGGGAAGACCAGTGTCAGAACAGTGTATAGACACAATCTTGAGCTGATCCTGTAGAAAAGCAACTACAAAGAATTGTTTTAAAAACAATTTCTTCATAATTGTTTCCTGATTGTATTTCAGTGTTTTCATTTTTGTTGTTGTTGTTGTTGTTGTTGTGCTTTATAAAGTTCTGGTTTTGGGAATGTGATATCTTATGAAATTCTTCAAGGCTCAACCGTTTTCTTTGATACAATTCATGCAGGCTGCCCTAAAGAACATGGCAGAAGAAGTAGGAGGCCGTTACCACTGTTATTCAGCAAAGAGTGAAGTAGGTGATGCCATAACGGGACACCATGCGAATCGTTTTTAAATGTCGTGGTTGCATCGTTTGTGACATACTGGCTTACTCATGTGGAGATTAAAATGGACAGTAATCTTCCTTTTTCCAAGAGGTTGTTACGGGATTAATAACTGCCGCAACCCCATCTTCTCTCTAGCACATGGTTAACCCCATGTCAGTTTCACACACCTGAGGCTCAGGTTTCTGGCCAAATCTTTACAGGGGAATTACCATTATTATCATAGTTCAATTGTCTTTAATGCATAATTTATTATGATTTCAGTTCTACTATTTTAACACTGTGAGCCGCCTTGAGACTCCTTATCAGGAGAAAGACAGCCTATAAATAAGACAAATAAATAAATAAAAGTTACAACTTTAAAAACATAAACCTCTCAGAGCCCCTGTTCGCCTATTTTCACCTCTCACATGAGACTTTATCTTGTTTGTTTACGAGATCACATTTGTACATATTTCACCTATGTAAATTAAAATAATGCAGGCAGGACACAGTGCAAATGTAGGATTCTCTTGCATATTTCACAGACTAAGAAATTATTAGTTTGGAAATGATGAATGGGAAGCGTAGGGTCACCTCCCACTTATTTTCTGAGATGGTTTTCCTCTTATCTTATACCCATTAAAGGCTATTGTCTTTGGACATAAATGCTCTGAGTACTTGCAAAGCATGGGTGAACCACTTGTAAGCCTCCATATACTGTTTGTTTTGTACCCAGTGTTCATTGTGATGACTGGCATTAGTGGCAGCTGAACATCCTGAGAGCACCTCACGTTGTCCACCTCTCTGGTAAATGGCCAGACATGCATTGTGTTAAAAGCCAGCGGCCTTTCGAGGATGAAGCTTAGTTTAGTCATTTCTTTTGTTTTGATTTGCTGTTGGTATTTCTACTATTTAATTTAACTTGGATTGTTTATTATGTATGCTGCCGTTTTTAAGCTGATGTTTGAAGATCGAATCTAGAAAGAGGCACATAAAAGCTGGAAATCCATAATGTATTATGGTGTAATATGTTAAAATTAATATTTATATAAAAATAGACCAGTATTAAATGAATGCACCTGGAAGTAGTTTAAAATTAATCTGACTAATTCTGTATTCTGTATTCAGAATTGTGACAGCAGTGATATCTGCCTCGTTCTTCACGAACGCCAAAAAGCTGAGGGGTTGCTCAGCATCATAAATGAAATCTATGAGGGCAGGATGGCCGACTCACTTTTTAATTTAATGAAAGATGTAAGTATTCAGTTTATTTAATTTTTTTGGTAATTTACTTTAAAAGTTTAAGCAACAGTGAAATGATTAATTATTTAATTCTTTTCCTCTGTTATGATTAGCTGCTGTGTTTTGGAATTTTCTTGTGTTCTGTGACAGGTTTTAATTCTTATAAATAAATGTCCTGAGGGGAAAGTAAACACTAGGAGAGTAGAATATATATATTTTTCTATGAATATTAAATAATAATGTTCAGCAATATGGAGAAATTGTGTCTGCATGTAATTTATTTATTTATTTCCAGGGACAGCTTCTGCAGCAAAATCTACAAAGAGTTATTGGTGCATTAAAAACTGATAAGTTTCATATTCTACATACTGTAGCTGGCCTCAGATTCTTGATACCTTGATTTCTAAAAGCAAAGCAGAACAAAATATGCTGCTTATATACCAGCCCATAGCGCTTAAAGGTGGCTTACAATTTAATTATGCAGGCTACACATTGCCCCCAACCCAAACTAGGTACCCAATTTACTGACCTCGGAAGGATGGAAGGCTGAGTCAACCTTGAGCCGACCACCTGAGTCCGTCTGAGCAGTGACTTGACTGCAGTTGTTGTTGTTTAGTCGTTAAGTCGTGTCCGACTCTTCGTGACCCCATGGACCAGAGCACGCCAGGCCCTCCTGTCTTTCACTGCCTCCCGGAGTTTGGTTAAATTCATGTTGGTCGCTTCAGTGACACTGTCCAACCATCTCGTCCTCTGTCGTCCCCTTCTCCTCTTGCCTTCACACTTTCCCAACATCAGGGTCTTTTCCAGGGAGTCTTCTCTTCTCATGAGATGGCCAAAGTATTGGAGCCTCAGCTTCAGGATCTGTCCTTCCAGTGAGCACTCAGGGTTGATTTCCTTCAGAATGGATAGGTTTGATCTCCTTGCAGTCCAGGGGACTCTCAAGAGTCTCCTCCAGCACCACAATTCAAAAGCATCAATTCTTCGGTGGTCAGCCTTCTTTATGGTCCAGCTCTCACTTCCATATATCACTACTGGAAAAACCATAGCTCTGATTATGCGGA
The DNA here is from genome assembly GCA_037013535.1 of Intellagama lesueurii. Classification (NCBI taxonomy): domain Eukaryota; kingdom Metazoa; phylum Chordata; class Lepidosauria; order Squamata; family Agamidae; genus Intellagama; species Intellagama lesueurii. The sequence continues at coordinate 13,963,583 of JBAJHW010000012.1, forward strand.
CCTTTGTCGGCAAGGTGATGTCTCTGCTTTTTAAGATGCTGTCTAGGTTTGTCATCGCTTTCCTCCCAAGAAGCAGGCGTCTTTTAATTTCGTGGCTGCTCTCACCATCTGCACTGATCATGGAGCCCAAGAAAGTAAAATCTGTCACTGCCTCCATATCTTCCCCTTCTATTTGCCGGGAGGTGATGGGACCAGTGGCCATGATCTTAGTTTTTTTGATGTTGAGCTTCAGACCATTTTTTGCACTCTCCTCTTTCAATAAACCTGCTGTACACATGATCTTTGTCTAAAAGATCATGTGACCCATTGCTTCATCTTCCCAGCAATCATCTGAATATAACAGTTTTATCTTGTGAGATCAAGCACTTTCTGCTCCCTGTTCTCTGTCTAGCAGGCCTGATATTCTGAGAAAGGAGCAAAAGCTCGCCTCCTCTTCTGTGCCTTGAACAGGTGGTATCAGCCTTCGTCATGTTCCCCTGTTCTTGCACAGTTTTCGCTCCATCTAGTACCTCCTTCCCTTTCTTGAGAAAGTGCGCGTCTGGGATCATAGTCAGCGCCTTGCCATTCCTGTTCCTGGAGCGTGTTTGCTTGTGTATCTGCAGGCATGTGCATTTCTGACCTCACAAGGAACTTTTTCCCTTTCAAGATGCCTCAAATGTGCCACCGATGGTGGCTACAAGCATACAGGTTGCCTTTGTAGATTTACACAGGGGAGGATCAAGCCGTGTCCGTTGCAGTAGTCGCCACTTTGTGGGGCGGCTATGTGAGTCGCCCACCCGCGTGTGGAATCCCAGCCCATTGGCCTCTGCCTAGGTGCAGATTCGGGCAGGACGTCCCATCTCCGTCCCCTTTTGTGCCCAGCTCGGCTCCTTGCCCCCTTCTGCAGTCTTTCCTTTGGGCAATCTTGCACACCCCATCCTGTCTTCCTTCGCCGTTATTCCCTTTTAAGCATCTAAGGTTCCTCTGGAGGCAATACTCACGGAGGGGTGACGACTACGTGGGCTGTTTGCACCCCCTCTTCTTGGTGAGCAGCATGGCAATCCAAGCCATCAAGTGAAACAACCCCTTTGCTGTCCCGCCATCCTCTCTGACGGGATCTCTCTAGTCACCCTCAGCTTAGTTGGGGAAAGAGGGTTTAAAAAAAAAATGGGCAGGTGATGCAGTGTTGAATTAAAACAACAGCTAATAGAAGCAACCGTACACATCAGAAACAGAAGAACATAAATGCATGCAGAATTGCCACAAATTATTAGAAGCCTCTGCTGGCTGATCAAAATGCACCAAATGTTCCTGGAAAAAGACGAGACTTCCATGTGATTAGCTTTACATCATGGAGCAACAGAAAATAGTTTCATTTTAACCATGCCAACTCCAAAACAAACAGAGGGATAAACTGCAGTGTAGTCAAGCCCTTCACAAGATTTTGGCCATTAAATTAATATTTGGATGTTTACAGCTATTGAGTATTCAGAAGAGACCAAAACGTACTGATTTCTAGAGATAAACTCTTAAAATGTTGTATTTAGGGTTCCGTGGAGTGTCTGAAAGCTTCCTCTACCTGCTCCTTGCCCAAACCACCAAAACACGAGAGTCGGCTTGTGATACAAATCCCAGACTTTTCGGCCAAGACCTCGTCCGAATGGCTGAAAACAAATAGCCTGAAAGGTAAGCCGAGCCGTCAAACAGCCTAGAGAAGGAGGCCCCTTTGGCACCCTGGAAAAGGCTTCTCACATCGTCCTGCTCTGTGCCTTTTTCTGTTTGCTGCAGCCAAGAAATTGAACCTTTATCAAGTGTTGGCACCAAACGCTTTTTCACCAGTGGAAGAGTATGTGCCTGTTCTTCGGAAAACTGTGTCGTCCACTTTACATGAGGTAAATAAAGCTGCTGCTGCTGCTGTTGTTTAGAATCATAGAGTGAGCAGCCGTCTCCTCCAGCCTCCTGCTTGATACAGGACACATATGTTGTTGGACTGCAACTCCCATCGACCCTAATCAGCTTGGCCGATGGTGAGGAATGATGGGATTGTAGTCCAGCAGCATCCGCACATCCGCTGATGTAGGAAATATGGAATTTACTCGTCTTCGGCAAAGAGCTGGCCCGTCTTACTTGAAGATATCTAGTATAGGATAACTCTTCCGTGACCCCAGGAGCTGTTTCCACTGCCCAGCTACTTTTCCTTTCAAGAAGTGTATTAACTTTCCATTGAACTCTGCTCTGTGATAACTAGCCAGGGTAGATGTCAATATTAAGCAGTTATAATGATTATAGTAACGATAATGGATCAACAGAGGGATTTTCAGTTGACACTTTCCAGTCAGGGCAGTGGCCAATGTTCTAGTAGTGTTCTTTTTCTGGATCTTGATGCAGCCCCCAGAACTGTGGGATCCCCATCCTTGATGGAGCCCTCCTGGATGCCATAAAAACCTGCTCTGGAAAGGTTTGAAAGCCCTCAAGATCAGCATTTTGGCACCATGGAAGGAGAGGGAGAATCCCCCAGTTCTGCTGATGTTGGATGCCAAAGTAGATTATTGGATCTTGATTAATCAGTCATTTTGTTGACGCTTCGTTGGTTACCTTTTTGCTCCCTGGGCCTCAGTGAAAGGGCTGCTGCTGTATCAGCTTAGCCAGGCTTTAAGATGTGTCACAGCGATTCCCATACCATCTGCGCCACCTCTTATTGCAAAGGCTTAAATACATTAATACCAAAAAGGCAAGGTTTGCTCTGTGGTAGTGTGAAGTGGATCCTCCCTGCGCAAACACTCTTCTCAGTTGATATGTTGCTGCATTAATGGACGGTTTGCCTTCTCATAAGCTGCTCTTGAGTGTTCCCGCTTAAAAGGGAATAATGGCGAAGGAAGAACAGGAAAGAAAGACAGACAGACAGAAACAGTTTCAGTATTTGTACTGTACACTTGGAAATCCCTCTCTATTCTTCTTTCCCATCCAGCAGCTTTCTTCCCATTGTGCAGGTAAAAAAACGGAAATGAACCCACCCGTTGTACATAGATCAGTTTTGGTGTCCTCGTGAAGTAGAAATTAGTGCAAGATTCCTATAAGTTACCTAAGGTAATGTTAGGGAGTGTTTGGATTTCCAACCCAAGCACCCCTGGAGTTTGCCCCTCCTGCTCTTGACCAATAGCAGAGCAGGAGGGGGGCGTGTCTCGCCCAAGCTGTCCAATGAGAGTCAGGAGGTCCTTCCTTGCTATTTCACAGTTATTCCTGGTGGTGAGTGCATCCCACCACCCCACCATTCTCCATCCTCTTAAAGAACAACCTATAGGAAGCGGTCCAACCAGTGTGCCCCTTGCACGCAGCTGGGAAGTGGTGCTTGAATGTCAACTGTGTGGCACATCCAGTTCTTACACTTTCAAAAAGGAAGGATTAATATTATGTGGTAGGCTTTTCCCCCCCTTCTCTTTTCAGAAAGCAATGATGCAGTTTGAGTGGCGTGACGGGACTATTAAAAATGTTCACGTAGATCCACCAATACTATACGACTACCAGGTAAATGAGAGACTTATATATTTTTATGTATTTAAAATATTTGTATCCTGCTTTTCTCCTTAAAAAGGTCCCAACGAGGCTTACATCATGAAAGAAAATATTTAAAAGCTAAAAACAGGAAGCGTGCAAGTATTAAAAAAGAATGAAACATACACCACTCTAAAAATGGTAAATAAAATCAACACCAAAAACACATTCAAAGCAATGAGGCACAACACAAAACTCCATTTAAAAAACCCTCTCAGATAGCTGGCTAATAAGGGAAAGCTTATCTGAAGAGAAAGCAATTTGCCTGCTTGCAGAAGGACAGCCAAGATGAGGCCAGCCTGGCCTCTTGTGGGAGGGAGTTCCAGAGTCTGGGAGCAGCAGCACATAAGGCCCTCTCCCGTTTCCCCACCAGACTCACTTATGAAGGTGGTGGGACTGAGAGAAAGGCCTCTCCTGATGATCTCAACACCCAGGCAGGCTCATAAAGGGAGACACAGTCCTTGAGATAGCTTGGATTCAAGCCATTTAAGGCTTTATTTGTTCAAACCAGCACTTCAGATTATGGCCAAAAATGGATTGGCAGCCATTGGAGCTACTGTAACTGGGGGGGACTATGTGATCCCGTAATGAGCCCCCGTTAACATTCCAAATACATTCCAAAGGCAACTCCACGTAGAGCGCATTATAGTAATGCAGCCAGGATGTAACTAAGGTGTACGTATCACTGTGGGCAGATCAGACCTCTCCAGGAACGGACGCAGCTGGTGCACTAGTTTTAATGGCGCACTCCAGGCCACTGCCAAAACCTGGGCATCCAAGTTCAGAGCTGCACACCTGTATTTTCAGAGGGAGTGAAAACCCATCCAGCACAGACTGCATCTCCATTCCTGGATCTGCCTTTCGACTGACCAGGACCACCTCTGTCTTGTCTGGATTAAGGTTCACTTCCTCATCCAATCCATTACTGACACAGACACTGATCTGCTTACACAAGATTTAATTGGATTCCAGATTAATCCTATTATTTTGTCCTGGTATTCAACAGCAGAGGAGTAACAGGCAGAAAAATGACTGATAGTATTTTCAAAGCGCTTACAAATAAGTCTATGTTTATGAGCAAGAGAAACAGAGCAGTAAATGTTATTGCAAGTTTGTTACTCTGTGTATACCTATGTCTCATAGCCTTCAGGAAATGTTTGTTACGTGCTGTCAAGTCACCTCCAACTCATGTCAACCCTATGAATGAGTGGTCTCCAACATGTTCTGTCCTGAACTGCCCTGGTCAGCTCATGTAAACTCAAGCCTGGGGCTTCCTTGAGGGAGTCAATCCATGTCGTATTTGCTCTTCCTCTTTTCCTGCTGCCTTCTGCCTTTCCCAGCATTATTTTCTTTTCTGGAGAAACCTGCCTTCTCATGATAGGCCCAAAGTAGGGCAGCCTCAGCTTCATCATTTTTGCCTCCAGAGAGAGTTCAGGCTTGATTTCATCTAGGATCCACTTGTTTGTCTTTTTAGCAGCCCAGGATATCCACAAAGCTCTCCTCCATCAGCCCATTTCAAACAAATCAATTTTTTCCCTCTCAGCTTTCTTTACTGCCCAGCTTTCACAGTTTCAGGAAATAGAGGGCTCTTATTTCCTTGCTCCTTCCAACTGCTCTAGCCTGCTACTCAGAAGCCACTCTCCTACACAAGTTCTCTCCATGCTTATTGTGAAAAATCAGCACATTTAGTGTAACAAGTATTGATATTTGTGTACTTAATGTCTCCTCTCTGATCTCAAGTTATAGAGGACACATAAAACAACAAAAAGCATTAGAAGAGCATCACATGTCTTCTTCTTCTCAGAAATTCTAAGCCTTAAGATGGGAACATAGATCTGTGTCAGAACACATGTTTTAGATCAAGGTAGAGGACTGGATATTCCCATCTTTGGAAGATGGTGGCTCACATCCACTCTAAAAATCTTTTCTTTAAAAGGATGCTTATTTACTGAAAAAGGCCCTCGTGGCCACAAAATGTGTGGGGGACAAATAGAAAACATGTCTCCCATACCCCCTAAAGAGCACTAGAGGGATATGTATAAACTTTAGAAGGTGTGGGCCCATTCCTGGTTGAGAAGGTCCCAGCTGCCATCCATGTGTCAAAAGGATCAGAAAGTAAGATGATCTGGAAGTGTTCAGCCTGAAAGTCCTGGAAATGTGGCTTATTTGACTACAACTCCCATGTTTCCTGGGAGGCTCCAGAAGTGGAAGTCCCCAAATCACTTCTCCTGTCTCTGTCTGGATCCTTTGTCATTGCCTCACCGGTTATCTGAACTATTAGTGAAATGGTTAGCCTGTTAACATCGGCCACCTTTCTTAACAGAAACGACTGAGCCAGATGGTGAGGATGTACGAGCAACGCATTGACTGGCTCTCCGCAGCAAGCAGAAGAATTTGGGGAACTGTGGGTGAGAAGAGGTATTCTTCTTTTGCTGCTACATGTACACCAATGTATGTGGAATGATGTCTGCCTTTCCCCTCTATTTGGTCTATCTCTGCATCAAAACGTTGGGATGGCATAATGATAATCAGGTGCCATCAAGCCAGCTCGGACTTATGATGACCTGTTTCAGAGTTTTCTAGGTAGAGAGGACTCAGAAGTGATTTGCCATCCCCTCCTTCTAGGGACACCCTGGAACAGTGCAGCTTGGCCAAGGCCACCCAGGCTGGCTCTTCTTCCTGGAGGCACTGTGGGGAATTGAACTCCCAGCCTCTGGCTCTACAGCCACTGAGCTATCCAGCATACCTTAAGATAATTTTAAAACCCAGTAAATGTATAAAACAGCTACACTGGGGAGGGTGCTGCAGAAACAGCAATGACCACACTGAGAAACAAAATTCAACAGATAAAGCCATGTTCAGAATAGTTTAATCTTGTTTTCAGCCATTTTGAGGCCCAGTTCTGAGAGAGAAGCAGAAGAGAAATCCAAACCTATGAACCAATAATTTACATTTACAGTCACGTGAAAAAGAAAGTATACCCTCTTTGAATTCTATGGTTTTTACATAGTAAAAAACATCTGGTCCTTAGCAGGTCTGGAAATTAATTAAATACAACCTCAGATGAACAGCAACACACGACATATTACACCGTGTCATGATTTATCTTACAAAAATAAAGTGAACATGGAGAAGCCATGTGTGAAGAACTAAGTATGACTTATGATTTAATAGCTTGTAGAACCACGTTTAGCAGCAATAACTTAGAATCATAGAAAAGTGAAGTTGGAAGGGGCCTGCAAGACCATCAAGTCCAACCCCCTGCTCACCGCAGGAATACCATCAAAGCATATCTGCCAAGTGATTACAGTGGTGCCTCGCTAGACGATTGCCTCGCAGGACGAGGAAATCGCTAGACGATGCCTTTTTGCGATCGCTACTGCGCTTCGCAAAACGATGTTTCCCTATGGCGATTTTCGCTAGACGATGAGGTTTCCCCATAGGAATGCGCTGACTAGTGGTGAAAAGCTGTCAGTGCAGCTGTCAGTGCATTCCGATGGGGACCCGCACTCGCTAGACGATGTTTCTCTATGGGAGATTTTCGCTAGACGACTGCGTTTTCCCTTGGAACACATTGAAGAGATTTCAATGCATTCCAATGGGAAAACGTGCTTCGCTAGACGATGTTTTCGCTAGACAGCGATCTTCGCGGAACGGATTAACATCGTCTAGCGAGGCACCACTGTATCTAAGTTTTTCTTGAATGCCTCCAGTGGAGCACTCACCAACTTGAAGTAATCGTTTTCTGTATGACTGTATCAGTCTCTCACGTCATTTTGGAGTAATTTTGGCCCACTCTTCTTTACAGCGTTGCTCCAGTTCATTGAGGTTTGCAGGCATTTGTTTATGCACAGCTCTCTTAAGGTCCCGCCACAGCATTCCAATCGGATTGAGGTCTGGACTTTGACTGGGCCATTGCAACGCCTTGATTCTTTTCTTTTTCAGCCATTCTGTTATAGATTTGCTAGTGTGCTTGGGATCCTTGTCCTGTTGCATGAACCAATTTCGGCCAAGCTTTAGCTGTCGGACAAATGGCCTCACATTTGACCCTAGAATACTTTGATATACAGAGGAGTTCATGGTTGATTCACAATGACTGCAAGGTACCCAGGTCCTGTGGCTGCAGAACAAGCCCAAATCATCACCCCTCCACTACCACGCTTGACAGTTGGTATGAGGTGTGCTGATATGCGGTGTTTGGTTTTTGCCAAATGTGGCACTGTGCATGATAGCCAAACATCTCCACTTTGGTCTTGTCTGTCCAAAGGACATTGTTCCAAAAGTCTTCTGGTTTGTCCAGATGCAACTTCCCACTTATAAATAATCTTCCTTATTATAGAATGATGGACTTTAAATTGTTTGAGCAGCAATAATTGCTTCTCTATGATCATAGCTGATGTGCTTCCTCCTTGGCATTGTGTTAAAACACACCTGAATGCTCCAGACCAGCAAACTGCTAAATCTTTGGCTTTTGTAGAGGTGGTCACACTTGTTGACATTTGGTTAGCAGCACCTGGCTGCTACTAAGCCTCTTAACTCCTATGGAAGCAGTAAGGGTGTACTTGGTTTTTCACACGTTTTTCCATTTTGGCTTTATTTTTGTTAAATAAATCATGACACGGTGTAATATGTCATGTGTTATTCTTCATCTGGGATTGTATTTACCTAATTTTCAGACCTGCTAAGGTCCAGATGATCTTTATTATGTCCTGATATGTAAAACCATATAATTCAAAGAGAGCGTTCTTTCTTTTTCACGTGACTTTACATGACTTGGCATGTTTCTTAAAAGTGAGGCCCCCCAACTGCAAGGGCCATCTGGTCATAATTGTCACTGATGCACAGGTGGTGTTGAGAGATGGTTGTTGCATGGAACTGCAATTGAGCCAGGCTCCATATTACTGTTCGTGTTGCTGAGGGTCATTATATGCTGCAAAATGTTATGTTCCTCTTTACTGCTCTTCTTAAAGACTACGATAAGGGTCAGGGGAATGGTGCTGGTCGATTTCATTAATGGTGCCTTCATTCATTTTCCTCCTCAAATATTGGTGGGTTTGGCAGACTTCAGGTCAAGGGTGGGAATCTTTCGTCCCCCTTAGATGGTTTGGATTTGCATCCCCAGAAACCTCAGCATAGCCAGCAGTAAAGGCTGTGAGGGACTGTCACCGAAAACGTTGGGTGTTCATATTTCAATATCCTTGCTTTAATAGCAGCTGTGTCCTGTTCTGATTTACAGTGATCTTTCCAGAGTTTTCTAGGTATAGAGTAATTCCTAAGTGGTTTACCATTCCCTTTTTCTGTAGGAACCCTGGGACTTTGTAGCTTACCAAGGCTCCACAGGCTGGCTCGTCTCCCAAGAGGCACAGTGGGGGATTGAATTCCCAGTCTCTGGCTCCATAGCTCATTGAGCTATCCAACCGGTATCATTGCTACCATCTAGTGTTTTTTCATGGCCGAGCAGGGACTTGAACCCAGATCTCCTCAGTCCTAGTTCATCACTCTATCTACTGCTAGGGATGTGCTCTTTCGTGGTTTTGGGTTGCAGTTCCTGGAATTCTTAGAGAATTCTGCAAGGATTCTAGGAATTTTAGCCCACAAACCCAAATCAACAGAGCTGTAGGTTCCACACCTCTGGAGAAAAAGTTTGAGGGTTTTCTGCCTGCACCATCTGCTTCCCTGACCTTTACATCCTGTTGTTGATTTGTAAAAAAGAAAAAAAAACTGCCCATTGTTTTCTAGGAGTCATAGTTTTTTAGGAGCTGCCTTTGGTAAAGCCTAATGGGGAGCAAAACTACAATTCCCAGGAAGCACCAGGGCAGATTTCTTCTTTTTGTTTAACAAATCAGAAACAGGAAGTAAAGGCTAGAGAAGCCAATAGTGCAAGCAGAAAAAACAAAGCCCTTCTCTAGAGAAGCCGGAACCTACAGATGTGTTGATTTTGGTTTGTGGGCTGTAATTCCTGGAATCCATTGAGAATTCTGGAAATTGCAGTCCACAAACACAAAAGAGCACACTCCTCCACTACACACTACACTGCCTCTCATACTTGCAATAACTGTTCCCTTTCCACAATTCTACTCTTGATGCTTTCACCTTGAAGGAGTCTCACCGTTGAACTATAACAATACATCACAGGCTGTACAGTTTTTCTTACATGTTATCCTTTATTACTTTTTGGTTACATTAATATTCTCCACTTCCTCCAGCAAGCTCAAGACAGCCTACCTGGTTTGCCTCCTCTCTGCTTTGACCTCACAACTGTCCTGTCGGGATAGCAGGTCAGGTTGAGAGGAAGAATGACAGACCCCAAGTTACCTATGGTTTTCACAGCTCAGTGTCCAGACGAGAACCTGCATGTCCCAATCTAATACTCTCACCGCTACAATATGCTGGCTCTCTTCAGAATCTCTGGACCATTTAAAATGAGAAAAGACCAATACTGGTGGAAAAGGTACGTTTCTGATGCTGGCTTTTCTGATTAGGGTTGTTATACTTATTGATACCTCCAAGACCAACTCCATGTACATCATTCATATCCAACATTCCCTGCGACTCTTACTTGAAGAGCAGATGTTGAGCAAGGATTTCTTCAACATTATTGCGTAAGTAACCATCAAATGCATGCTGTGAAATTTTAAGGACCATACAGATCATCAATGGAGATTGGGTATGATTACTCAGTGAACTTCCTCTATTAAGAGGCACTCTTTCCATGAACACCAGTTCCTAGAATTGGGTGGGGAGTGGCAAATACTGGAATGATGTGACACCCCTTAAAAAAAAAAAACATGCATGCCACAAGAGCAACAAAGAGTCTTGTACCTTAAAGACCGAGAAATCTGATTTGGCATAAGCTTTGGTGGATTGTATAGCCCACTTCATCAGAAGCATGGAGTGTTACCTCAGTTTGTTGTCATTATGTGCCGTCAAGTCAGAACCAACTTATAGCAACCCTAATGGGGCTTCCACGGTAAGTGAGATATTTAAGAAGTGGCTTTACTAGGGGACGTGGGGACGCTGCGGGTTAAACTGCAGAAGCCTCTGTGCTGCAAGGTCAGAAGACCAGCCATCATAAGATCGAATCCACGCGACGGAGTGAGCTCCCGTCGCTTGTCCCAGCTCCTGCCAACCTAGCAGTTTGAAAGCATGTAAAAATGCAAGTAGATAAATAGGTACCACCTCGGTGGGAAGGTAACGGCATTCCGTGTTGAGTCGTGCTGGCCATGTGACCACGGAAATGGTCTTTGGACAAACGCTGGCTCTACGGTTTGGAAACGATGAGCACCACGCCCTAGAGTCGGACACGACTGGACTAAATGTCAAGGGGAACCTTTACCTTTACTAGTTCCACACCCCCAGTGAATTTCTATGGCTGAGCAGGGATTCGAACCCAGGCCTCTTGAATCCTAGTCCATTACTCAATCCATTGCACTACAATGGGTATCTCGTAACTTCAGTAGACAGATATTTATACACATTTTCTGAGGTCCATGTATCTGAAGAAAGGGGCTGCAGCTCAGGAATACCTTCTGCCAAATAAAACCTGTTAGTTTAAGGTGCCAAGAGAGTCTTTTTAGACTGGTAAAAAGCCTTTGGCAGAGTCTCTCACTGAGGCATGCTTAGGAGCCAGACAGTCATAGGTGGACACTACTCTGATCAGTCAATAACTGGTTCAAGAAGAGGTAGTGGTCAATATTTTATTGTAACATAACCACTATTCCACATTCAGATATTATGCAAATATATCTTTTTCTGATGTGTTTCTCTGCTTTCATGAAGAGAGGAGCAAAGGGAGAGAACATGACCGTACACCAGTGCATCCCAGCCTTGGGTCACCCAAGTGTTCTTGAACTGCAACTCCCAGAAGCCTTCACCACCAGCTGTGCTGGCCGGGGCTTTCAGGAGTTGCCGTCCAAGAACACCTGAGTTACCTAAGGTTGGGAACCACTGCCTTCACCCATCAGCATAACATCCTTCCACATGAAATCAGAGTAGTCATAACGACAGCTAGCCTCCAGTAGAAGACAAGCAAGATTTGGTTTTTGTTCATGTCAGAAGCACCACAGTACAGTTCATGAATAAATCAGATCATTTTCACCCAATGTTGGGCAACATCAAGGCCTCTAGGGGCATAGCATATGCTGATGTAGGCGTGACGTTTTTTAGATTCACTTTGATTCTGCCAACTTCAGACTGCAGCCTATTACGTGACTTCCACAGTACTTTCTCGTGTGGTTGTGGACAAGACTTTCATAGGGTTCTATCCCTAGTAAGACATGGGTCGGCCTTTCTTTTGTCATTATAGTCCTGGTATTCTCTGCTGTTCCTTTGAGATCCACCAGTGAACTGATCGTTCTCTTGATCTTAATCTGGTAGGGGCAGGATGGCAGTCAAAGAGGGATGTGTGTGCATTTTATACTGATGATTTGAGTCTTTCACTGTTGGCTGCTCCCTCTCCCCCGTATGTCCCTGGGTGCAACGCCTGCTAGGTAATTGAGAGCACGACTAGAGAGGGGAAGTTGGAGCGATTTGGTTCACACTTAAAAGGCTCTTCACTTCAGTATGATCTATTTTGTCTCGCACTTGAGCAATCCTTTCATTCACATGGGAGACGTTTCTATGACAAGGATCTAGCCAGCACTTCAGATTGCTCCAATTTCTCCCCTTTCCAATGATTGACACCCCTTTCCACACATTTTGTTGCTCTGGGGCCATGGTAACGTCCCCTCACTCCCTTTTTGATTAATTTCCCCCCCCCCCCCCAATGAAGCGGCACTGCATCAGATATAATGCAGGCACTGGACGGCACCTCCTGTGTATTAGAACTGTGCTGCGTCAGTGAGGGATGTTTTTTTTTTTAAAGAAAAAAGTTAGAGAAGACGAAAATGGAGGCAGGGATTTCTCCATTGTTGCTTTTAATGTCACAGCCCATTGCGTACATCACAAGGTTGTCACCACAGAAAATGTCACCCACAGCTCTCTTTGGAACCGGATTAGCCAGCCAGACAGGCTGCCGGACATGGATAACCAAGAGTGCTCTCAATCGCACCAAATAAACTGGACCCTTAGAGCTGTTCCAAGAAGGGACAGCTGGCAAAATGGGGTGAGACGGATCGCTATTCTTGAAAACACATGTGGTCTCCGGAATATAGGGCAAACCAAACTGCATCGAAAGCAAAACAACAGCAAGCTCTGTGCCCATCTGATCACCCCCAGATTTCTTCACTTCAGACATCCAGGAATGATTCTGCAGCTTTCAATGAGTGCTACCTCTCCCTGTTTTGTACGGGCCGGTGTATTCACCTGCGTAGTGCCAAGGCTTTAGGAAGGGCCTTCCCCAAAGAAGGTGAACACATTTGGGTAACCCCTGGGCAGTGACAGGCGCTCTGGGCTGATCCTTCCACTCCAGAAGCACTAAAGAGAGGACTAACAACATGAAGAAGGTGCACCGGCATACAACTTATTAACATAGTTAATAAGGGGTAGGACTGAGGGTAGGATAAGAACCAATGGGTGGAAACTCGTCAGAGGGAGATCCAACCTGGAAATAAGGAGGAATTTCCTGACAGTGAGAACCACTGAGCAGTGGAACAGCTTGCCTCCCGATGTTATGGGTGCCCCATCGCTGGAGGTTTTCAAGAAAAGATTGGACAGCCATCTGTCCGGGATGGTATGAGGTCCAGGATGGTATGAGGTCTCCTGCCTTGGGCAGGGGGTTGCATTAGAAGACCTCCAAGGTCCCTTCCAACCCTACAATGATTCTATGAACATCATGGCTTATTATTAGAGATGGGCATGAACTGCCAAAATGGCAGTTTGTTGTGGTTCGTTCGTTGTGGTTCGTGGAAGTCCATGAACCACAAAATTATGATTTTTTTCCAAATGAACCACGAGCCAAGTCGTTGATTCATTCAGAATTTTTTCCTGTGGCTGTCTAAACAACAACAACCCAGCTTGCTCCCTGTCCCCACAGCCTGCTTCCCACCCCCTTCCCACTGCTCCCATTGCCTCCCTACTTTTTCCTGCTGCTGCATGCTCCACCATGGCAGCCATCCTGAAAGGCCACCAGTCTGGCAGGCCAGCCAGTCTCTGCCCATGCGCAGATGGCCTCCAGCTGGCTGACAGGCTGGCTAACCTAATAATAATAATAATAATAATAAATAATAATAAATAATAATAACAACAATATATTTTTCAAAATAATAACTTTTAAACTTTTTTTTAAAGTTGGCCAGGCTGTCAGCTGGCGGCCAGCCCTCTACGCATGTCCCCGCTTACCAGCTGAGAGGTGGGGACATGCGCAGATCATGCCCCTGGCCTGGCAGCAGCAACACAACAAAGAAGAGGAGGCAACGGCAGGAAAAAGTAGGGAGGCAATGGAGGCAATGGGAAGGGGGCAGTGAGCATTGGGAATGAACAGGGGGCAGACTGTGGAGGGGCAATGAACCAGGAGGTTCATAAATCACCCAGGAATGTGTTGGTCTGGGAAAGTTCAGATTCTCCCATTTGGATGAGCCGGAACCAATCCGAAACAACGAACTAGTGATTTTTGACAAATCTCCTGGTTCATTTTTAGCTCCATGCCCATCTCTACTTATTATGCCTGAATCTTTAGCTTGAACTGTAGCTGTGAATGCCGCCGCTGTTCAGTTATTTCATCTCGATCCCTTGCAGCTTCGGAAGTGAGGTGAAGGCCTGGCAACCTGAAACGGTTCCTCCACACCCTGACAACTTACAAAGTGCCTGGAAGTAAGTAAATATAATTCTCTCCCACCCGCCCACCCACCCAACTTTCTACTTAAAACTTTCTGGGCAAAGTTCTAGATGAATAACTTTTCTTCCTTTGTGTTCAACTCGACCTTTTCTGGTTGCAGGCTGACATACTGACTTTAATAGATGGACGTTACATTGAAAGGGTCCCATGGGAGTCCTTGGCAGCTCTTCCACCCTGATCCACTTCAGAGATCATCTGTCTTTTTTTAGAATCTGGGGAGGTGGGGGTGAAACCAAACTTCTATATGATATGATTTGCTGGATATGATCTTCACAGTTGATTACAGATTTGTACTCAAAGACTGATTATCAAAATGGGAAGAGGTTACAAGTGGAGTATCCCAAAGCTCAGTCCTGAGTCCAGTGCTCTTCAACATTTTTATCAATGACTTGTACGAGGGAGTGCATGAAATGCTTATCAGATTTGCTATTAACACAAAATTGGATGGAATAGCTAATACTTTGGAAGACAGAAAACAAAATTCAGAAAGATCTTGATAGGCTCCAGTACTGGCTTGAAAACAACAGAATTAAATTTAACAAAGATAAATGCAAAGTTCTACACCTAGGGGGGAAAACCCAATGCACAGTTACAAGGTAAGGGATGCCTGGCTCAGTAATACTACGTGCAAGAATGATCTTGAAATTATGGTAGACTCCAAGCTGAATATGAGGCAACCGTGCAAAGCAAAGCAACTGCAAAAAAAGGGCAAATAGTTTAGGCTGCATTGACAGTATAGCCTCCAAATCACATTAAATACTAGTTCCCTCTATTCAGCACGGGTTAGACCTCACCTTGAATATTATGTCCCATTTTGGACACCTCACTTTAAGAAGGATGCCAACAAATGAGCAAATTCAGAGGAGGGCAACAAAGATGATCAGGGGACTGGAAACCAAGCCCTGTGAGGAAAGACTGAAAGACTTGGGCATGTTTAGCCTTGAGGGGAAAAAAAAGACCGAGGGAAGATATGACAGCACACTTCAAATACTTGAATAATTGTAATCCAGAGGGGGGCAGGATCTGTTCTCATCCATCCCAGACAACAGGACACGTAATAATAGACTCAAGTTACAGGAAGCCAGATTTCCACTGAATATTTTTTTAAAAAATCCCAATTATAATAGCACTACAATAATGAAACCAATTATCTCAGAAGGTGGTGAGTGCTCCAACACTGGAGGCATTCAAGAGAAAATTAGACAACCACCTGGCAGATATCCTTTGATTTTGATTCCTGCATTGAGCAGGGAGTTGGACTTAATAGGCTCCTTCCAACTCCATTATTCCATTATTCCCCCCCCCCCCCCGGTACTCCTGGCTTCCTGAATCACTGCTAAATTTTAAAGCTCCCCTGATGTGCCCTTGGCAGTAAACATATCTGCCATTTCAAAATGCAACTGTAAATTGTAAATAGGATCTGTTTAAGCAATCTGGACGAAATCCATTGAAAATTATGTTCCCTGGTGATTATTTTTGTTTTGTTAGTAGATCAGCGATAACCTGAAAGCTTCCAACCCAAGAAGCTCTGAATGCGGGGGTGGGGGTGGGGAAGGGAGAAACCAACCAAAGAAGGAGCAACACCGACAGGAGATGGTGCCACGGTTTGTCATAGCTGGTGCCGATTTGACCCATCTGGGCAGGGGGAATAGAACTCTATCATCCGCGTGAAGAAAATGTGGGGTGGGGGAATGCTCTTTTGGGTGAGCCCTGAGCATAGGGAGAGACAGGGAAATCCTGCAGGTAAAATGAGCTTGTGCCTCCCTCCCACAACAACCCCATCCGGAAGCAAATGCTCGCTACTAGGCAGCATCAGATGCTGCTCATGGGAAGTGTAGTTCACGCTGTTGCACAAGAGTAATAACTGCTTGAAAGGCCACCTGAGGCTTTTAGTGCTCCTTGGGCATTTGGATAACGGGGAAAGTTCTTGTTCTAGGTGGATACTGAACCTGCCCTGTGAAGGCACCAGAAACGTAATGGCTGCACTTCGAAGAGCTGTGGAGGTGGACTTTAAAGATAAAGAAAAACACGAGTCCCAAGGCCTTTACCTATTCACAACTGGCATTCCTGACCAAGAAATGGTGGGTGTAATTCCACAATCAGCTTATGCTACATCCCACATTGCTTGCTCCATATCAAGAATTATTTTATACACACACACACACATACACACACACAAGCGTGGCACCTGTGGGGGGGGGTTGACATGGGGCAGTACATTCAGACATACATTCTTAAGTGGTACGATCTTGCATGAGGGCTGTGCAATGTCTTCTTTCTTAATGTTTGTACTGGTAGATGAACTCAAATGTTTATTATCTGGCAGAATGTGGGAAGTAGTACAAGGCACAATAGAGAACCTTGGGTCCTCCAGACGTAATTGGATTGTGACATCCACGAGCCCTTTCTATTGGCTGTGCTGGGTGTGGCTGATGGGAGTTGTAGGCCCCAAACATTTTTGGAGGGGGCAACGCTCCCTACCATGGTCCTGGAGGATGATAATACAGATTCAACTTCTAAGCTGGATTTAAGGACAACTGCATTTGTTGCGAACATCCTGTTGCATAAAATACGCTTGGTGGAAGGGAAATGGTGTACCTCACAGTGGCAGATTGCCACTAATTAACAAGTCACTAGTTGGATGGAGAGCTTGGTGAGCTGGAACTGAGGACCAGGGGGTGAGAGTTTGATTCCTCTTTGTGCCTTGTAGGAGAAGAGACAGCTTGTGTATTCTTGGGCAATCTACACAGTTCCAGAGTGCCCCCAGAAGAAGGGAATGATAAGTAATTTCAGAAGCCCTGGAAAAGAGTTGCCATTAGTCAAAATCAACTTGCCGGCACACTAACACGTCACCAGTTCCTCACTGCATGCCAGTCTGGCAGGTTGGGGCATGATTGGTAAATCAAGTAGTATTTTGCTAATTAGCAGCAATTTGCCTCTGCAGCTTGTGCCATTGTCCTTCTGCTAGTGTGACTGTGCAACTGGATGTTGGCCAAGCATCCAAAAAGACCTTCAAGACCCATGTAAATTCAATGAGCTGAACCAAGTTGCCAGTGCCAACTAAAGTGCCCCCTGAATCCATGGGGTCTCTTCCAGTTGGGACAAACAGACTTAGCCCAATGTTGCCAAATTAGGTGAGATGACACTCCTTAAATGGTGCTGGTAGCTTTATCATCTTTCCTTTCAGTATGCAATATGTTCTTACATGGCTGAAGTCTGCGGAGGATGTGACTTGCAGCTGCATGTCTGCCTGTTCAGCATCAACGATCTCCTGCTTGAAGACAACGTCCCACCACGCTACTCAAGTCCAAATGAAACCGCTGACGCTTTTAAGGAAATTGTAATGGCTGCCAATGGCCGCTTCCATTGGTTTGGAGAAACAGGTGTGATGGGGAGGGTGTGTTCTGTATGTTTTTAATTTATCCCCTTTGGCTCCACCTCAGGATCTGTGCATTTCCATAATGGAGCCATGCTTAATCACAGTGAAATTACTCTTTTATTTCAAAAACAACACTTTGTCTTTGCTTCCTTGTGCACGTCAGACATGCATCCTTAAGAATGCTTTCCCCAAATTTAATTGTCTTGCATAGGAGGCTCCCTGAAGCTCACCTAGCTCAGTGCTGTCTCCGCAAGGGAATCTGTGGCCTTCTGCATGTTCTTGGGCTGGAACTCTCATGAGTCCCACCAAAAATGGCCAGTAGTTGGCCAGAGATGATAGCCCTTGAAGTCCAGCATCTAGAAAGTCATATTTCTCTACTCTTGGTCTTCCCTGGCCATGTTTTAAAGGTCTGCACATATGGTAGATGTTCATCTTTTCTATTTCCCCCCCCCCTCTCTGTCCTAGGCATTTATGAAAGTGATGATATCAGCCTTCTGCTCTCTGAAATGGAAAAAGCAGTCAGCTATTCTCACAAGGTACACATTCAGCACCTCTTAAAATGTTTGCCATTTTTATTAGGTTGAATGGTGTGCATCTTTTAAGTGATGTTCTCCAGTCTTGGCAGGCTCATGATGCCCTCAATGGGCATCATCTTTGACACTGGTCAGACCATTCCCTCTGGTCCCCATCTCCACAGTTGTCCAAGTTGAGAGGACAAGATAGGCAAAGATGGCTACTCTGTTGTGTTCCCTGTGTTGCTACTGATTTGCTTGCAAAGGGCAGGTGACTAGGCAATAGAAGAGGAGCTGTGGTAGGCTGAAGGGAATTTATAGGCAGTGACCTTAGCAGTCGCTTGAGGCCATGAGTTTGCAGCCTGGATAGATTGCTGTGCCATTGTTAGAAATCAATGCAGTGTGAAAGGGAAAGAGATATTGCTAAACTTGTGGTAGACATGAGCTTGGGAAACACAGAGATGTTTATTCCCTCCTTTCTTCCTCATCAGCAGGAAGCCCTCAAGACCTAGGGAACTAATGGTCAAAACAAGAACAACCGAATATGATCTAACAGCAACATACCGAACTTGTTTTGTGGAATTTATTATCCTCCAGATCTTGTTGGGGTTGTGACAAGAGTTGATGAGAGTTGTGGTTCAACATCATCTTGAGGGCCATGTCTTCCCCATACCTAAGTCAGAAAGCAGCAGGTTGAAACAAATGTTTTGATAGCTGTCTGTCTCGGAGAGAGGGAGAAAGAGAACTGTTGGTATCAATTTACAAAGTTCATTTCTGCCCCAGGTCTTCAAGCATTTGGGAGTACACAACTTCACTTTGGCTTCAGATTAGGTGAAAATAATACTCTTGTTAGTTATTTCCTTTGCAGCTCAGTCTTGGTAGAAACTGGTAAGGCCTCTATTGATTCTTTCATGGACTTTTGCTTGCAACATAACTGTCAAGATCATCTTTTGTTTTCAGTGTGCCTTGCTGGTGGAATCTTTAAAGCATCGAGCAGGAAGTCAGCTGGCTAACCGATCGATTGCTGAAGAAGACCTAACCATGTTGGAGAAACAGGAGAAGAAGAGATTGCAAAAGCTACCAGCTCCAAAACCAACAGCCCTCAGTCTTGCCAGAATGGTACGATTCTATCTGGCATTTTAAGGTGAAATCTGTCATAATCAGTGCCCACCATCACAGACATAAAGGCAGGAATATGTTAACAGTGTGCAGCCCTGTCAGAGATCCAGTTGCTAATTCTGATTCTTGAGCCAAAAAAACTGTCATGGCCAGAGATGATGGTCCTCTGTGATCACTCATTCTCAGGCTAACACTGTCTTCCATTGGTCCCAGACAATATTTCCTTCTTCTTTACCTAATCCCTTTCACCCTTTAGGGTAGAAATGGCCTAAGCTTGACAGAAGGAGGGCCTCTAAAGATTTATATTAAGATACTCCATCTTTCAAGAGATGTGAGTCATTCTTTGTTGTTTCTGCTTACATCATTGGGAAAAAGTCACTTCAGCTGTTAAAGCAAAATGGATTGAGGTATATTGCCTTTGTGGTGTATGAGGTTTTGTGCCTCCCAAAAAGGTGCAGCCCATCTGCCAAGGCATCTTGTCACATCCACAGTGTTTTCTGCAGATGGCTCCTTTCGAGGAAATCAGTAAGACACGGAGGTGGGCTGAAACCTCTACCCATCCAAAGTGTTACCAGACTGTCAAATGTGCTCAGCAGTAGCCTCATTTGATGAAAGGCTGCTGTGCCATCTGTTTAAAGGTGTAGATTTATCTTGGACACGCCCCGTTACTGGATGGGTCCTTCCTATATGCCAAGAATTTGAGGGTGAAGAATATGAGGTTCTGCTCTGGGGAGGAAGAAACATCCAGACCCACCTGGGCAGTGGCTGTTTTATTTTTTCCCCTTACAACACATTATTTTCTCCACCTGGTCCCATCCTACCTTTTCTCGCTTCTCCTTTCTTTTGTGTAATTCTGTGGAAGGAAAACTGGAAGGACCTAAAGGAGACATACATAAAGATCTCCTTAGTCTTCAGTCCCCTGTTTTCTGGGCAGGCATGGGTTTAACCTATTAACGAGATATCTCCTTCTGCGCAGTCTAGAAGCAGCAATGGCTAACTGAATATTTGGGGGGACAAAGACGCCTTCTGAAAGAGCCTGCAATCAAACTCTGTGGGATTTACTGCCACACCCACAAGACATGGTGGTCACCAATGTTGATGGTTTTAAATGGGATTACACAAATTAAGACTGTATTTTTTCCCTCTGGTATTGGAAGCAGTATGCTTTGGTATAGCAGTTGTTGGAGAATACGGGTGGGAGGGTGTCACTGTCCCCATGTTTTACTTGTGGGCTTTCTATAAGCATCTGGTTGGTCACTGTACAACCCCCAACGTTGGGCTGGGCAGCTTTTTCAGTTTTTTGTACTCAAGCTTCAACTCTGCTTTTAGAATTTAAGAGACCACCATGTTGGGGACAGAAGTGGCTCCATGAAAGCCCTCCTGTGGCGTCCACCAAGCTCCAGAGCAGAGATTCCACCAGGTATGTGTAAGCTAAACTTGCAAGTGAAGGACTGTGTGCAAGGGAAGAACTGGAATGACCCTATCTTTGTGTTCTTGCAACTAGGAAGGATTGGTGTTAGCAGCTCGCTCACTCTTGTTAGTTTAGTTTAGAACTTATTTGCAAGATTACCCAGAAACATGTTAAGCCTCGTAGCACTTGCTAACTTGCAGGGGCAAGATATTGACATGGCTGTTTCATAGCAGAAGTAGGATCCCTATCAATGCATCTTGCTACAGAAGCAGAAAAGGAAAAGACAGCACCCTCTCAATCCAGTCAAAGTACATAGCACCCAAGTACGAGCCAACTGTTTTGCCACCGGAGGCAGCAAATCCCACAAATACCTCCCATCTCAATCAGCACAGGTAAAACAATAAATAAGCAGAAGTTTGCAGTATTATCATGACACTCAAGATCTGCTTGACCAAAGGCATCCTGCTACATTAGGCCAACACCCGTCCCTACCTAATGATCAAGCTGGCCGTGGTTTCCCATATTGTTCAAATCAATAACCTGGTAGCTTGAATACATTCCTGCTGTTAGTGAGAGGTTTCTTCCTTCCTGGACAGAAAATAACCAGTCTAAATGGAAGCAGTTCTGGGAGAGGTGAGCCAAACGGCAGCAGTCTCTTTTCTGAGCCTACACAGAAGGGATCCTTGTCCTGTTTCTCCACTCCTGCAGTCAGGTCAAGCAGAAACAAGAATGTTCGAAAAGTTACAGAAATGATTATGTTTGTAGCAGTGGTGGTGGTGGTGTTTATTAGAGATGGGCACGAATCAGAAAAATGGTGATTCATTTTGATTCGTGATTCATCAAGGTTGACAAATCACGTTTTGCGAATTTATAATTTTTTTCTGATGAAAAAAATTCATTTTTTACTTTAAAACCCTATAAACTGCCCCCCCCCCCAAGCACTTAGAGACACCTAAACCACAGACAAGCTTCCCTGGCTCTCTTCTAAAATCCCTCCAAGTTTGGTGAAGATTGGGTTTCAAGCATCCAAGTTATGCACCCACAAAATGGGTGCCCCCAGGGAAGTGCCCTTTAGCAGCTGGCTTGGGGAAATCCAGTCTTCACCAAACTGGGAGATATTATATAGGAGAGTCATTGGAAGCTTCTCTGTGATTTTGGTATCTCTAGATGCCTGGAGGGAACTTTCCTGGGGAGGGCCTCTTTGTGGGTGGATAACCTGAAATCCAGTCTTTACCAATCTCTCTTCACTTGGAGAAATTGTAGAGGGGCGTCGGGGGAAACTTCCCTACAATTTTGGTGTCTCTAGGTACCGGGGGAGGGGCATTTTATAGCCCAACGAATTGACAAATCAAAAATTGCTAAAAATCCATTGATTTGTATTCATTGGGGGACATTGATTTGTACAAATACAAATCGATGAATTAGTGATTTTTGAATGACTTTGTTGATTCATTTTTTAATTCATGCCCATCTCTAGTGTTTATACAATGTGAGGATTCACAAAGCTAAGTTTGACAACCCTGGAGGAATTCAGGAGGGCATGTAAGGCAGAATTGTTTTGGCGGTGTTTAGATGTTATTAAATTGCTGTACCGCTGCTGATGTGATAAAATATTATGTGGTAATATACATAAGATGAAATTATTTGGTGGTGGTTTGATTTTGCTAAAGTTCTGTTAGCTGGCTGGATCACTCAGCGGTTTAGGTATCTGGCTGCAGATCCAGAGGTGAGGAAGTTAAATTCCCCACTGAGCCTCCCAGTAAAAGAGGCAGCCTGGGTAGCCTTGGGCAAACTGCACAGTCCCTAGGGCTCCCCCTAGAGGAAGGGAAGGGTAAAACACTTTTGAATATTCTCTAACTGGAAAACCATGAAACCAGATGTCAGAATTGACTTGATGGTGCATGATTATTATTATTTCAAAGTTCTATTTACATTTTAACCACTTATGTGAAGTATTTCATTATCCAATTGTTACGTCTGCTATATGTGTAATAGTTGTTTGAATGGTAATGTATACCATTCTGGATGTCTTCAGGCAGAAGAATGGCATTGAAGTGAAAATCAGTTAATTAATTAATTTTTTAAAATTGCTACCATGTTGCAGTCCAGTCCATGACAGACATTTTCGTTGCAACAAAGAAACACAAAATGAAGTCGAAGAGAGATCCAGAGACTTCACTGTCATTATTTTATACAGACAGAGGAAAGAACGTAGGTGGGTGTTCCACAATAATATATTTTACTTCTGAACCAGTATGGTTTTAAATCTTAATAATATGGTGCTCTGAATCGCCTACTTTTTCTCTGTCAGTTTATTATAGTATCATACCCAGATAACTCAAGGTGGGAGTCGGGTGGTGATAAGACAATGATGGTCCTTAGGAAAAGTGTTTCTTGCCACGTCTGCCATCAATAAGGCCTCTTTTCTGCTCCTCCCACATCACTTTCACTATCTAAAATTCTCAGAGATAATTCCCAAGAATCTTCCAGAACATTGTGACAGTCGAAGTGTCATAGAGCTGACATGTTTGAAGTGTTTAAAGGTGTTTTTTTAATAATAAAAAAAACCAACAGATCCTTCTGTAAGGGTGTACAATCTCCCTTTTTTCTATTAATTCTTGAATATCCCCAAGAGTTTATTTTTGAATCTTGCCTCACACCGCTATATTCTTCCACTGTTCCACTTACTCCTGTAAAGAAAAGTACAAAATGGCATCCATTCTACTGCATGCAAAAAAGCCAGCTAGACTGGCAACTGAAACTTAGTTTGACCACAACTTGTGAGTAGTTAATGGCGGTGACAACATTACCTATGACACATTACTTTTTTCATAAAGATTTTATCAGTGTGGTCATGTTTTTAAACGTAATGTAACAACTGATAGCAACTCCATTATTTTGGTGTAATGAGTAATGTTTTACTTTTTAATTTCTTAAACCTTGCAATCCGGGTGATTTCTTCCCCCATTGCTGTACTTATAAAGTGTGTCTTTAAAAGAATTAAGAAGTAATTTGAAAAGTAACTCAGTAATAATGCCTAGTGGGCCAAGTTCTATTTTCAATAATGAAAATGTATTCTAGACTTTAACTTTTATGCTGGCAAAGAGGGCCTGTATGTTCTATGTCACGTGAACACGGCAGGCTAGTGTAAGGGATGCAGGATAATCCACACAGCATTTCCCTCCAAGAATCCTTTGCCTTTCCTTGACCCCAGTATCTTCTCCCCAAATGGACCCCAAGATCTAATATGGCAAGATCCTTATGTTCTTATGAAGAAAATAGATAGTGAAAGCTGTATATGCCTATAGCAACCCATGATACAACTTTTTTTTAAAGTGAAACACATTTTTGCTCCAGATAGCACACTGATGGTGCTTTTTCTAGGTGCTGTTTATAAGAAATATTCAAACCCCAAGTGTCCACGGAAGCTGGTCCCTAAGGTTCTTTTGCCACATGAAGAGGAACTATGCTCCAGCAAAGAGGTAGAGTGATTTTCATGTTGTGGTGCCTTTATGGCCATGGCTATGTCTTCCTGTCATTGGCTGCTGTGCACCATGTGCATATTATTAATTCAACAACCCATCATCCTTTCTCTCTGAAAGTGGCTGAGTAAATTCAGCATAAAGAAACTGAAGTTAGAGTTGCCCAGTCTGATATTTGGACCTGAGAGCAAACATCAAAAGCACATGGTGGAATGTTTGGGCAAGAAAGTGTCAGCCAAGTACTGTGACATCTTTCCTCGCATAGAAATGCACGTAAGTCCTATAGTTTTGTCTTCTATTTGAAGCACGCAAACTCTTTTCGTTCCTCTCTGCCAGTGGCCTAGTCCTCTATGTGTGGGGCTACGGCTTCTCCGAAGGCATTTCTTCATGCAGGTAATCAAACGATGTGGGTCTTTAGCAAAACTCTTCCAACTGTGTTCCAGGGTGTTGTGAAACACTTGCAGGTTTCATCCAAGGATTTAGAGGATTACATTGAGCAGATGGAGAAAGTGTTGCGATGCTATGTCCGAAGATTACAGTGGCTTCTTTCAGGTGTGCATTGCTTCTAGAATCCAAAGTCATTGTGATGTTCATAGTTTCCTTGGAGTGCTCCACTGAAATGTAAAGTTAGGGGTTTTGTATTGGGAAATAATTTATATTGCTGAGATTAGAGGGCGAGAAGGAGAATCAGGTCAAGCAAAATCCAAGTTTCCTGCTCTTACAGTGTAGTCCCTCTAGGCATGCAACTTTTTCAGTGCTACATGGCTGACGAGTCGTAAAGCAAAAGCGAGCTAACCTGCAAAATAAGAATAGAGGCAATCTTGTGTTAGACTAAAGAAATAGTCTTTTTCTCTTCTGAAGAGTGTATTACTTCAAGATATGGAATGAACGAGGTGCTGTGGCCGAGAGATAATGAATCACCCAAGATAATTCCGGGTACTTCCAGACCCAGACGATATTGCCCTGTGCTTCCTTCCCAGGCGGCCAATGGCACACCACCAGTATGCAACAATAACTTTGTTACAGAGAGTTATAAACAGGCAGGAGGTTATAAGTGATACCAGAATTATAGATCATATAGAAAATTATAAATGGGTGAAAGGCCACAGTTTGGATTGGTTACAGCAGAACAGCTTTGGTATAGCGCAAGGAGTGATTCCCCAGCAGGCCGAAAGGAAAACCTCCTCCCTCTGCCCATGAAGACCCTCGCCCCTCCCACGCCAGCCAGCCCGATCCCCTTTGGCCGGCTCCCCCTTCTCCAGACACGGCCCCCACCCAGGCATGAGGCAGCCAGGTATGGAGCCAGCACACATGGCTGGGGAAAATCCTGGCAGCTGGCTCCCACCGTCCAGGCATCGCCGTGCCACAAACAGGGCCCCCAGGTAAGTGTGCTGGGGTGACCCATGCTTGCTGCAAAGTACAGTACTGCGTGGAGCTCTTGGGCAAAGCCGTGCTGGATCAGACCAAAACGCTGTCCAATCTCACAGTCAGATCAGCGTACCACACTTGGTCTCAGCCAGAAATTGTCCATTTTTCATGCCTTTGATCAGGGACTACTTATCCACTGGCTATAGAGATGGGCATGAACTGCTGGTTTGGCAGTTCTTTGGACACACAGGTGTTCCGTGGATGCTGCAGTTTCCCTCCCTCACCTCCTCCAACAGGCGCCCACTCAGAGGTAGCATACTGGGCCTCCCTGTCCCGCCTCCTCCTCTGAATGGGCGCCTGCTGGAGGCGGGAAGCTGGGGCACCTGTGGAATACCTGTGTGTTCAAAGAACAAACCGTTACGAACCACCAGATTGGTGGTTTGTGCCCATCTCTAGTTGGTTAGGGACGTGGTGGCGCTGCGGGTTAAACCGCAGAAGCCTCTGGGCTGCAAGGTCAGAAGACCCGCCGTCGTAAGATCAAATCCACGTGACGGAATGAGCTCCCGTCGCTTGTCCCAGCTCCTGCCAACCTAGCAGTTCGAAAGCATGTAAAAATGTGAGTAGATAAATAGGTACCACCTTGGTGGGAAGGTAACAGCGTTCCGTGTCTAGTCGCGCTGGCCACGTCACCACGGAAACTGTCTTTGGACAAACGCTGGCTCTACGGCTTGGAGATGGAGATGAGCACTGCCCCCTAGAGTCGGACACAACTAGACTAAATGTCAAGGGGAACCTTTACCTTTACCTAGTTGGTTAGACGTCTTAGGGTTTATCTGTCAGCTACATCTCTGCCTATGTGACTTGTCGCCCATAGGTGGAGTGGGTCATATATACAGACCTACCTCTCCCCCTACAGTTTTCCATGTAGAAAAAACTATTTTGCTGCTCCTCTCCTCTTTGTCATCATTTGAATAATTGATACTTGACAAAGTGGATAGAGAGATTCTTCCCTTCCCTGACTGATTGTCCTTTCAGCCCCAGAGGAAGAAGCGAGGGAGTTCTTATCTTACCAAAGCCTGGAGAAAGGGGCTTTTTGGATTGCTGCTCTGGAATCCCTAGGCAGAGGGACCAGGGGCGGACGATCCTGCCTGGGGGGCATTCTATAAGCCTCAAGTATCCCTTTCCCAAGCTCTGAGCCTTTGCAATGGGGCAGAATGCTACACCGGGCAGCGTATTTGGGCCAAGTGATGACGTAATAGAAATATAGCTGGACGTAAGAGATCCGTATGACATGCAGGGATGACCTGGGATCACTGGACGTCCATCTGCTCTGAGCGAAATATAGGCCAAGAGGTGAGACGTCTAGTTTCAGGTGGCGACAGCCGCTCCAGCAAAGGCACCCAAAGCATCATGTAGGAGGCCATAGTTCAAAGCTCCTCCCATTGGTACTTTCTGGGCTGGTTCCTTGATTTTAAGGAGATGCTTCTGGAGGTACAAAGTAATAAATATTTTTACTTGTAACCCTCTCTGACGTAATATTTCTAAAGAAAATGAGCTCTAGTGCTTGGCTAAGGAGTAGTTTGTTGCAAGATGTTAAATGCTCACAATTTGTTTTCTATTATTTTAAAATAGGAAGCCGGGGATTGTTTGGTCTCATCTTGGAAGCCAACGTTTGCCTCCTGATCGATACGTCTGGGTCCATGGACCGTTCTTTGGAAGAGGTCACTAAAGAACTCGCCTCCCTGATCTGGGAGCAGCTGAGGAAGAATAATACCAGGTAAGGAAGGTTCCAGAGTGTCTGTAGGCCTTTGGGCTGATGAGAAACTGCCATGGCACTCAACGTCCTGCTGGTGGGCTTCCCACAAGTGTCTGATTGGCCTCTGTGGAGAAAAACATGCTGACCTCGAGAGGACTCAGGCCTACACCACTAGGGCTCTTCTTACATTCTTAAGATGTACCAAAATAGCCCCCTTTGTGGTTTTCAAGTGTGTCTTGTGTTATTTTTTCCAGTGGTGTTTAGTCAGTGAGGTCCCCAACCTTGGGCCTCCAGATGTTCTTGGACTTCAACTCCCAGAAATCCTGGCCAGCAGAGGTGGTTGTGAAGGCTTCTGGGAGTTGTAGTCCAAGAACATCTAGAGGCCCAAGGTTGGGGATCACTGATTACGTGATGAGTTAATTAGACACAGTGACTAGAATCATAGAATAGGGGAGTTGGAAGGGGCCTATAGTGCCATTGAGTTGAACCCCCTGCTCAAGGCAGGAATCCATGTTAGAGGACCATTGACACGTTTGAATACACCTGACATAAGACTGTTTAGCCATTCTCTTGGTCCTTCCAGATTGTTTCCCCCCACAATTGCTAAAACACGTCCCCAAAGTTTTGTTATTCTTGGTTTTGGGAATATGAATCTTGGACCTTTCCTAAAAGTCATCCCAACTACAAGAGTAAGAGAACCCTGAGAATTCACCA
This sequence comes from Intellagama lesueurii, assembly GCA_037013535.1. Taxonomy (NCBI): domain Eukaryota; kingdom Metazoa; phylum Chordata; class Lepidosauria; order Squamata; family Agamidae; genus Intellagama; species Intellagama lesueurii. The sequence continues at coordinate 13,991,629 of JBAJHW010000012.1, forward strand.
CCTCTGAAAAGCCTGCCTGAGCCACTTCTTCCTGAGTAGCCCTCTTAAAAGTCCAGGAGGCAAATCACGTGGCAAAGAGCTGCAAGACCTATTTCCTTTGACCAAATGTATTTAGCATCCCAGGTCTCTGCTGAAAATTCCCTCTCATCATCAGCTGCCTAACCAGATTTGACTTACTGACTTCAAGGCTGTGCCCTGATTTGATTTGAAGACCGAACAAAGGTTGCCAAATAGATCTTGATGTGGCTTGACGTGATTTGTGACTCCTTTGATTTAATTTCTATCTCAGATCCAAATTGATTTATAAAGCCTTCCATTGATTTGCACTGGGGCGCAAAATAGCTGTAACTTTGTTTTCGCATTGGCATACATGATACTTGGAGACATGGTAAACCCTAAACAGAGGAGGTAACCTGCCAAATTTCAGACAGCTAGCCTCAGGTGTTTGTATACAGACACCTTTAAAGTTGGCTTTTTATCAAAAGAAAAGAAGAAAAGAAAAAGGGTGGGAGTGACTTGTGCCCCATCAGATTTGATTTACATTTTAGACACAAATCAGTGTGTAAATTCACTTCCGTTCACTCCAGTACTAAATATAGCTGTTCCCTTCAATCTGATCCTTACACAAATAGATCTGAATTAGGTGGAATCTCTGTTAGTAGTTCAGGATTTTTTGGGGTGCAAAGTCCTAGTTGACAGAAAGGCCTCTTCCTTTCCAGGTTCAACCTGATCAGCTTTGCAGAAGATGTTGAGGTTTGGCAAGAGAGCCTTGTGGAGGCCACCAATGAAGCCTGCCATGATGCTGTCCAGTGGTTGTCCATGTTTCGAGCTCATGGGAATACTTCCATCCTCAAGGCTCTGCAGGTTTGCTAAGCAGGAAAGAAGATTTTGTGTGAACACCGTGCATTTCAGACTGTGTTCAGGAGCCACTGTTGCTGAGCAAGGCCAGCCCTGCTATTAAGCAGAGTGAAGTTGTTGTTGTTGTTGTTTAGTCGTTTAGTCATGTCCGACTCTTCGTGACCCCATGGACCAGAGCATGCCAGGCCCTCCTGTCTTCCACTGCCTCCCGGAGTTGGGTCAAATTCATGTTGGTAGCTTCGATGACACTGTCCAGCCATCTCGTCCTCTGTCGTCCCCTTCTCCTTTTGCCTTCACTCTTTCCCAACATCAGGGTCTTTTCCAGGGAGTCTTCTCTTCTCATGAGATGGCCAAAGTCTTGGAGCCTCAGCTTCAGCATCTGTCCTTCCAGTGAGCACTCAGGGTTGATTTCCTTTAGAACGGATAGGTTTGATCTCCTTGCAGTCCAGGGGACTCTCAAGAGCCTCATCCAGCACCACAATTCAAAAGCACCAATTCTTCAGCGGTCAGCTTTCTTTATGGTCCAGCTCTCACTTCCATACATCACTACAGGAAAAACCATAGCTTTGACTATGCGTACTTTTGTTGGCAAGGTGATGTCTCTGCTTTTTAAGATGCTGTCGAGGTTTGTCATCGCTTTCCTCCCAAGAAGCAGGCGTCTTTTAATTTCGTGGCTGCTGTCACCATCTGCAGTGATCATGGAGCCCAAGAAAGTAAAATCTTTCACTACCTCCATCTCTTCCCCTTCTATTTGCCAGTTACTCTTGTCATAAAATTGTTAAGGGGAGAGGTGCCCATAGGACTTTCTGCCACCTTAGCTCTGCTATATATTTGTTACCAGCCCTAGTCTAATGAAACATTCTACCACAATCTTTCCCTAGAACAAGGGTGGGGAACCATTAGTCCCTCAGATGGTGTTCATGAACACTACTCCTATCGTGTCTCACAATTGACCACAGCTGACTAAGGCTAATGGCAACTGGAATTCCAGAGAAAGAGTGGGAGATTCCCTAAGTCTGGTCTAGAAAATTCTCAAGGTGGATGTTTATCATTCTGGAGATGCATTCTTGCACAGACACACTTTGGTTTACAAATGGCCGAGGCATCTGTATAACAAAAGCAAATGTGATTGTTGTGTAAACCAACGTGTGGTCCTCAATGGAACCACATCTACGTGGAAGGAAGTGTGCAGTGGGGTCCCTCAAGGTTCAGTCTTGGGCCCAGTGCTCTTCAACATCTTCATAAATGACCTGGATGAGGGGACTGAAGGAGCACTCATCAAATTTGCTGATGACACCAAGCTGGGGGGAATTGCTAATACTTTGGAAGACAGACTCAACATTCAGAAGGATGTAGATAGACTTGAACATTGGGCCCTATCCAATAAGATGTAGTTCAGTGGCGGGAAAAGTAAGGTCCTCCACTTAGGCAGGAGAAACCAGATGCACAGGTACAGGACAGGTGGTACCTGGCTCGACAGGAGTACCTGTGAGAGGGATTAAGAGGTCCTGGTGGACCACCGCCTAAGGATGAGGCAGCAGTGTGATGCAGCTGCCAAGAAAGCCCACACAGTCCTAGGCTGCATCAACAGGGGGATAGCATCGAGAAGTGATAGTACCACTCTATACCATGCTGGTGAGGCCGCACTTGGAGTGCTGTGTCCAGTTCTGGTCACCACAATACAAAAAAGACGCTGAGGTCCTGGAAGGGGTGCAGAGAAGAGCAACAAAGATGATAAGACTAAACCCTATGAAGAAAGACTAATAGAACTAGGTATGTTTAGCTTAATGAAGAGAAGACTGAGGGGAGACATGATAGCAGTCTTCCAATATCTGAAGGGTTGCCACAGGGAAGAGGGCATCGGTTTATTCTCCATTGCGCCTGAGGGTAGGACAAGAACCCATGGGTGGAAACTCGTCAGAGGGAGAGCCAACCTGGAAATAACGAGGAATTTCCTGACGGTGAAAACCATTAAGCAGTGGAACAGCTTTCCTCCCAATGTTGTGGGTGCCCCATCGCTGGAAGTTTTCAAGAAAAGATTGGACAGCCACCTGTCTGGGATGGCATGAGGTCTCCCGCCTTGGGCAGGGGGTTGGACTAGAAGACCTCCAAGGTCCCTTCCAACCCTACGACGATTCTATCATTCTATGATTCTATGATAGAATGAATGTCAAAACATTAAGAGTAACAAGACTATTTCTTCCTGTGTACTTGTGATGAATTTTATCCTAGTATCCTCGTTGCATAGGCTCATGGCTGTGTAACTGTGACACGTTGTTTTTTTCAGAGAGCTTTTGCTCTTCAAGACGTAGAGGCTTTGTATGTTCTGACAGACGGAAAACCGGACACTAGCTGCAGTTTGGTTCTCAAGGAAATTGAAATGCTTATGAAGAAGCGGGCAGTTAAAATTCACACTATTTCGTTTAACTGCTCAGACAGGTATGTGTTGCTTTGGTAGAAAGGTTGGAAGTATTATTTTTGGCTGTCATGGGTAATGTTTGTATGAAATTGCCAAAATCATAAGACGTTTTCAGTTCTCAGATGTCTTTTCCTATTACCAGGGTTCTTTTCAAATAGCCCTTTACGCTTTCGTAAGCACCATAATATTTTTTTGCTAAGTTCCAGAGGTGTTCATTCATTTAAAAAATCATTTAGTTTTATTTATAATCGAAACGTGTCTATTATTATGACGGGGAATAAGGACATCCTAATGGTCCCCCAGGTACTTAGGCCAACCTAAGTTTGGATTGACAGTTGTACATGAAACTGGATTATTATTTCTAACAGTGGTGCATCCTTTCAGACATTTTGAAACAGCTTGTCCATTCAATATACTTTCTTAGAGATGTGATGATGACACACATCCTCTCTCTTTAAAAAAAAACCCTCTCAAAGCACTCCTGTTCCCTTTGTCTCCCCTTTTGTCTCTCACAGAAGAGCCAACGATTTTCTTAAGAAATTGGCATTCCAAACAGGTGGACGGTATCATCGGTGCCAGGGTGATGTGGACGGTCCGTTGGCAGCGCACCGCCTGCTGTCGGAAGGCTTTAGAGATGAAGACGTAAGTTCAACGGGCACCCTCTTGTGTGTTACTGACTTGCATTTATCAATGAACAGCCCTGGTACTCCTTCTTTCCTCCACTGGGTGTAGTTCTTTCCCCCAACAATATTCCCAAAGAGTCCTGTGAAGCAGATCACGTTGAGAGAGTGTGACTGGCTCACAGTCACCACATGAGCTTCATCATAATCTCATCATCATCATTTTAGAACTGCAGAGCTGGAAGGAATGCTATGGATCATTGAGTCTAGCCTCTGTCAGGGAGGCTAAGTGGGGAATCTTCAACCCCATGCTTGATGCAGGAATACAAATAAAAGGATACCTTCTAGATGTTGCTGAACTGCAATTCCAATCATCCTTCACCATTCATCACCCATCACTGCTGGCCCAGCCTGCCCCTCCCCATTTTGCAGAATAGGTTGAGGACATCCGCACAGGAAGGGAAGCTGATTCCCCAGACTGGAAACCATGCCTGCCCATCTTCCAAACGCCGTCCTCCACATGAAGGAATCTTGCAAGCCCTGGGGTTTTTTTTTACCCAGGGCCATCAGCAGCACCCGAAATCCCTAGGCAGTTGCTTGGTCTCCAGCAGGCACCACCAGCCCTGATGCCCACCCTGATGTCCAAGGCATTTGGTGGGCATCCGAGGATGCACCACCCCTGATGCCCACCCTGGGCTAGGCCATCCCTGAACACGACTGTTTGCCCCATCACGCTCTGGGAGAAACCCTGCTAGGGTTAGGGCAGGCAGTCTGCAAGCATCGTGCAGAGGGTACCAGTGATGATGCCGCTGTTGGTTGCCGCCATTCCTGCTGGCAGCATCAGGTAAGTCTGCCGGGTGATGCCACCTGCCGGAGTCAAGAGGGGCCCATGGGAAGAAACCTTGTTTCTTGCTTCCTTATTTCATTTTATAGAAATAAGTGTTAGGGGGACTCAGCCAACAAGGCGGGCTATGATTGTCTGGTTGAGTGCAAACCCAAGCTCGCCTCCCTTCTTCCCAGTTGGCGGCTGCCCCTCCATCTTCCACCCTCTTTTCTTGAGGGCCTGTGCCTTTGTGCTCCCTCCTTCCCTCCCTCCCTCTCTCCTCCTCCTCCTCCTCTTCTTCCTCCAGCTCTCCTCTCCTCCCCTTGAATGAGACTCTGGTTTTCCTCCACCTCAGCCGTGAGCAGACCCAGGGGCAAGAGCCAAAAAAATCACTGGGGAAGGAAAGCGTGGCTGCGGCCATTTTCATTCCCCATGAGGAAAATGTCCTGCTTCTCAGGTTCCTAGGCTGTTGTAAATGTGGCGATAACATAGATGATTCAGGTTTATTTTCTTTATGGGCATTTAGAGAAAAATCACTGTGAATCTCACTGTGTGAATTCTTTTGTTTCTCAGGATCCCGTTTTTCCTTTGTTTGAAGGAGACGATCTAAGGAAACTTGCAGAAGAAATCACAAAAGGCAGAAGCTATTTGGTGCAGGCCAGGTCCTTCAAGTGAGTGTGTTCTCTGTCCGTAGGAATGTTCTGTTTAGGTACGCCATAGGCATTCTGAAACGTATGCCATTTAGGTATGTCATTAGCCCGAATCACTGCCTTAGGGGGAAGTCAACTGGCCATCTCGTGGGCTAACGTTTTGTAAACAAACCCCCTGCTATTCTGTTTCTTTTTTCTCCAAAAAGTCCCTGCTTATGTCACAGAAAGCAACAGACACTAAGGAACGTTTAGTGTCTATAAAGCGTGTTTTTTTCACCTTCCGATTTATATACTAATATTTCCACTCAACTTTACTACCCATCAGTTTTAATCATTTTTTTAAAACAATCAAATGATTGATTTGGGTCAGCCATGCTCAGTGGGAACCAGATGGCCCCATGGGGGCCCCTGGCACATTTGAAGGGGGCCAGAGACTCGAAACAATTCTCCACACACCACCTTATAAAGTTGGTTATGTGACTTTTACAATCCTGATTAAGCCTATATTTCTTTCATATTTATGGCCGTAGCCAGCAAAAGATTGAAAACGTCTGGTTTATCCCACCGTTCCTCCAAAGAGCTCAAAATGGCATAATGGGTCTCCTCTCTGTAGCTGACAAAGACCTTTCTCTTCAGGCAGGCTTTCCTTTAAATTACTGGCTGACCAAGGGAATTTTTTAAAGGGAGCATTTTATTCTGTTGTTTTACTTGTGTTTTTAATAGTGTTCTTATTTGTGAGTTTTTAACGTGATATCTGTTTAATGCTTTTTGAGTATTGTAATGATTTATTGCTTCAATTTTAACTTTGGTTTTTTTAATACTGTAAGCCGCCTTGGATCTGTTAGGAGAAAGATGACATATAAATACTTTAAATCAATAAATAAATACATTATTTCCTCCTAACAATTTATTTCCCCACCAGTCTTGTGAGATGGGCTAGGCTAAGAAATAATGACTGGCCCAAGGTTACTTCGTTACCTTTATGGCTGAGTAGGTAGGTACCTGAACACAGGTCACTTCATGGCACAAAAGGGATCTAAACAAAAGCAAAGCAAAGTATGCTGCTTATATACCGCCCCATAGCACTTAAAGCACTTTCTGTGTGGTTTACAATTTCATTATGCAGGCTACACTCCCCCCCCACCCCGAACTGGGTACTCAATTTACCAACCTTGGAAAGATGGAAGGCTGAGTCAAATTTGAGCCAGCTACCTGAGCCCATCAGGATTGAACTATTGAACTCAGGCCATGAGCAGAGTCTTCACTGCAATACTGCAGTTTAACCTCTGCACCACAAGGCCACACGATCCAGTCAGTCCTTTTGTCATACACACACACACAGAAAGGGAGAGAGAGAGAATGTACACAGGGGGCCACAAGGCTGGTTCTAACCTCCCTCTGGCAGACATACACACAAACCTGTTGTGTGAAGGTGCTCATGTTTGTGCATGCCACATGAAGGTGGGTTGATTGGTCCAGCCGCTCCCTCACTTGAACACATACCAGCCAAACCAGTGAGGGGCCATAGTTATTGGGTACATCAGCAGGAAGAACTGAAGTCAGTCCCACAACCTCTCATGTTAGTCTGTGCAAACATTATAGGTAAAAACTAAATAATAAAAATAAAAGAACAAATTAAAAAGACAAAAACGTGGTAAGACTAACTTACATTTTTTTAAATGTGAGCTTTCACGGACAAGTCCACTCTTAAGTGAAAGAGATATAAGGTGGCAAATATTGATACATGGCATCAAAATATAGAGCTCAAAATACAGAGATCGTGGTTGGTTGGTAAGAAAGTCAATTGATGTTGAACCCTGTGGCGATAGCTTGTTGCGGTGTTCTTTTATTTTTATTTTTTTTTTATTTTCATTTTGTTTCTAACCTATAAACCTCTCTTCTGTCCTCCTTCAACACGAGGAAAGGAGGTCCTCTGAAGCTAATCTTTTTTTTTTTACCAGTAAACTATAGTGGCTGACAAGAAAACCACAACCCTGTCCCAAACAGAAATAAAAATAAATAAATGTAACATGAACAAAGCAGTTTATGTCAGCCTGAAGAGAGAGAGAGAAAACCGTGGGCTGAGAAATAATTCTCTTCTATTAATGATGTCAAAAACAAACCAACAGAATCATTATTTATTATGCTTCTAAATGCAAATACAGAAACCCAGTCAGGGTAGAGTGTCTGGAAACAACGAAAATGGGTCTACCCAGTGAACTTCGGACAGACGTGGTAGGATTGGAAAACAATCCCTAGCAATATTCTTTGCACCATGTTTTTTCTCTTTTTCTAGATCATTATTGGAAAAATGGAATTCAGATAAAAAGGACCATTCTTCCCAACACAGATGCCTCCCGGGAAGATGTATGTATGTTTGCTTTTAGTTGTGAAACTAAATGCTGATGCAGAAAAGAGTAACTTTCCAAAGCTCACTTGCAAGGGGCCAGTTTCTCTTTCATCAAAACATTGACCTGATACTGCATTGATCTTTGTGTTTGGTTTTAGATTTTTAATCCATCTTGGACTCCGCCTTTGGAAAGACTAGATAAAGCAAAGTGTGCTGCTTATATACCGCCCCATAGCACTTAAAGCTCTCTATGAGGAGTTTACAGTTTCATTACGCAGGTTTCACATGGCCACCCAGCAAGCTGGGTACTCAGTTTTTACTGACCTCGGAAGATGGAAGGCTGAGTGAACCTTGAGCCAGCTATCTGAGCCCAGGATCAAACTCAGGTCATGAGCAGAGTCTTCACTGCAGTGCTGCAGTTTAACCACTGCACCACAAGTCTCCTGAAATAGATAGATAGATACTTTGAAAAGAAAAATAGTATTTTCTAATAAGTGGTCTTCTCTTATTTATTCTTTACAGAACAATGGGATGGCAAAAGAGATTTGTGTGGAACGTTAGACAAATAGCCAGTATTTCTTGGCAAGCACATAAATGGAAGATGTGACTGTTGCCAAGAGAAGAGAACAGCTCAGGCTGATGAAACTTTCAATATCTGGCCTATACATACACATGGGAAAGTAACCGTTTTGGAATTATTTGGTCCTCCAAATCAGAGACGATGCAGTCATCTGGAAAACCCAAGATGCTATAGGTTACTTTACAGTGACTAGCAGAAATGGGTAGTTACCTAAAGCTACAGCCGTGATCTATGTCGGGACTATACCATTATTAGACAAATAGTTTACCAAAAAGGATGTTTGGGTTGACTTAATAAAGGTACTGCCCTTAATATGGATTTTAGAATTTTTTTTGAGTAGTCAGTAATATTCCTTCTTTCTTCCGTTTCCTGGAATAAAAAGAAATTTGCTTTGAAAACTTTTGGGACTACTGAGTTTAGAAATTTTGCTGAAATCAGTGCCTCCCCCCCCCCCCCCGCAAGCGCAAGGTGACACGAGAGACTAGTGGAGGTCCTTGACGGAGTTAGTTATACCAAGATCTGAGAGGCGCAGTCATCTGCCAGTGGTGGACCCTGACCAGAACACATTCTGTTTCAAGGGACAGTTTCAAAACTGGAAGTGATCAGGACTAAACAGGACAAAGTCCCTTCCTCATGCAAAAAAAGGCATCTTTAGAGGAGCCATGGTGCTCCTGGAACCCTCCAAGAGCAGCAGCTTCCCCTAAGGAACTCTTTTTTTTTTTTGGAGAAGGGAGTTGGGGCAACCCAAAACAGGGGCGACAGGTTGCCCACCCCTGAGTTAGAGCAAGTGTGACTTCTGTTCATCTTCTAGGGGCACATTCGACCCATATGGTGGGAAGACCTTTCCCCATCATGGAACAGAAAGGCTTCCTGCAGAGGTTTGCAATCCGTGGCGTTGGTGACTGTTACTGTCTGTATTGCGAGGAGACCCCTTCTGGCTAGCCGTGGATGCTGGCCGTTTCTCTGTAGCTGACGAATTAGGGCAAAAAGGCACTGCTTGGGTCCCACAGACAAATTGAACTGCTTGCTTTGGGACCTCCAGCAATCTTATGCACTGACACCTATTTGCCCCTTGGGTTTAACATTGAACTGGGCTTGCTGACATTTTGCTCATGTACCAGGGTTGAGATTGGCATTGGAACCACTTCAACCTGTGCTAAATCCTGGCCTTGAAGCCCAGGTGTATCAGTACTCCATCACCTGCTCTGCAAAACCATTGACTAATCTCACCTCTGGTTCTATGCTGAGTTTTCCCATCCTCTTGTCTCCTGTCTTTCTTTTCTCATCAAAGAAACAAAGGGCACGTTCAGACACTATGCTCTGGAAAAGCATATTCGATCTGTGCTCTTTGGAATGATGCAAAGTGCTTGTTTCAATAGGTCTTCTAAGCATTAGGCAACATCAATAGATCGTACAGTTCATTAGATGACTTGTATAAAACGCTGATCCTATAATTTAGTATCTGGTATGTTAATACATGTGCAGCCTACGTTAGTGCTTTGCAAAGAGTATTGGGTCTTCATAGTGACACTGGAATGCGGTGGTTAAAGACCGAAGCTCTCAAGAGAACACTTATTGCTGATTACATTTCAGTTTGGGCGGTCTGCTTTGGCAGCTGTCCTGGTGTCTCCCTCTCATTGCCCGTTATGTAGTTGGTGATAACCTCCCTCATAATTGACACCACATCTATTTTAAGAAGAAAGAGTCTGACACATCCTTGTTCTGAAAGTTGGCTGTGTTAGATTAACAAGAATGTGAGGCAAGACTGCTGGTTGGTAATGAAAGGGCAGCTGCCACAAGGAGTCTAATTGAATTTATTTATTACAGTCGGGTGACCAGCTCATAAAACATATTTATGGCTAAAATATACAAAATGCAGTTTAAAAATGTACAATCAGTTCATAAAACATATTATGTGGTTAAAATATACAAAATGCAATTTAAAAAGTGTACAGCCAGTTCATTAAACATATTATATGGTTAAAATATACAAAATGTAATTTAAAAAGTGTACAACAAATAATTGTGTACTGGCTGTAAAATATGGGGAGAATCAAATACAGCATTTTTATAGCTATCCTTTGAACCATTGGATCGTCTAGGAGTCTAATTTATTTCAGGAAGACCTTCTCCATTTAGCTGTTTAAGCACTGTATTGTTGTTATGTGCCTTCAAGTCGCTTCCGACTTATGGCGACCCTATGAATGAGCGATCTCCAAAATGTCCTATTCTTAACAGCCTTGCTAGGCTCTGGCAAACTCAACCCTGTGGGGAGTCAATCCATCTCGTATTTGATCTTCCTCTTTTCCTGCTGTCTTCAACCTTTCCCATCATTGTTGGTTTTTTCAGGGAATCTTGCATCCAAACGATGTGTCCCAAGTAAAAGAGCCTCAGCTTCACAATTATTGCCTCCAGTGACCCATCCTTACACTTGGTGTATCTTTTTCTAGTTCCTTCATTGCTGCTCTTCCGTCTCACACACACACATGCTCATTGCCTGCTTTGAATTTTTTTTTTTAAATGACTAAGGTTTCTTTACGGCTGAAGTTCCTTTTAGTGAGTTGTGATTACCAAGGGATGTGATAAAGTTCTATAAAGTTGTAGAGTGATCTGGGGATTTTGTTTGAGTATCATACTGTTGACCTTAACAGTTGCATAGCCACATGGAGGTCACGTCCCATGGAGCGAACTGCTTTTTCATCTGCTGGAATCTTTACGTAAATATACATAGCTTAGCTTATCAATATGATGTTCCTCATCTAATGTCTGCGGTTCAACAATAATGTTACACACTCTGCTTCCACCAGCAGAGATTGGGAGCGGCCCCAGCGGGCTTTTCTGACTTGTGCACGAAAATTACTTGGCTTGCTTTGGGTGTTAGGCACTTTGGTAGCATGGGATGGAGCGACCCTTTGCTCCCCTGCCTCAGGCAGCGTCGTGGCTTTGGCTAACCCTGTGGACATAGGCTCTGTACCGCTCTACTGCTGTACTTTTAAAAAATGAAGCTGTGGTCTGGAGCTAATTCTTGATCCATTTTTTCCCACCAGATGCCCTAGTGAACTCAACAGCTAAAGAGGGTCTGAGGTCTAGCGCAAATCCACCAAGAATAGGCCATAGTATCTATTGGCTTTCATGCTCTGAAATGGCCTGCTAAATGAGGTTAGGCGTGTCCCCACATGTCTCTGTTTTTTGTTTCTGCTCAACACCTTGCTTTTCAAACAAGCTTTTATTAATAAATAACTAAGCAATGGCAGTTAAAGGTGGTGGTGGTGGTGGTGGTGTATTTATTTTTACTGAAACTGTTGTATTTGCTTGTGTTAATCTATTACGTGCAGCTCCAAAATCTCTGATATAGACTGATTTAAATATATCCAGTGCACCAAATAAATTCAATGTTCTGCTAACAGGCCAAACATTAGGAGATTCTTATAGACCTCTCTGTTGCTAACAGCAGCCAGATTTAAAGTGGCCCAAATGTGGAAATGTACCCAAAATCTCATGATAAATGCATGGCTAGAGGGAGTTTTGGGGAGGTGGCCACTGATAAAAGAGCTAATTCATAGAGCAAGAATACAGCAAAACCAGACAAAATTCATATAAATATGGATTTTATTATCTGTTCTTGTTAACAATGCAACTGTGATTTTGGTTAAGTTTTTTATGACACGAAAGTTCCTGCTGAAATGAAATGAATGAAGAATGACAAAAACTAAAGAGTAACTACTTCTCTGACGCGTATGTCTAATAATCGTCAAATCTTCCCCACTTTCTCCCCTGTGTGCCCCTCCCCCCTGCCCTGTTCTAGATTTAAATATCTAATCATCTGCATTTTAACACCATGTACAGTCGAATGCTAAATAAACAAAGTGAAAAGCAAATAAATAAATAAGCAAACAAGCATGAGAGAAAACTCTGCAAACGGTGGTCGTAACGTTAGATGACTTTTGGAACATTCTCTGCAGTAGGTTTGTTTCACTGAAAAAATCATCAACAGCATCCTCTTTTTCTCATTCAGGTTCCTGTTGCAAGTTACATTCTTGAGTAATAAATGGATGGCCTAGATTCTACCTTGACGTTGCGAGTCGCAGCACGCAGGGTGAACTTTGGATCTGGTACTTAGTTGCTTAACACTTGCTGAATTGTTGTTTGTAGCCTAATTTTTGTGTGGACTTGCACAAGCTGTTTGTTGTGAAAGATCTCACTTCCTTTGTTTCAAGGAGGTTGTCGAAATATGTCTTCTGGGATAGAAGTGAATCTAACACAGAAATGCCTGGCTCAGAACAGGTGTTTAGCAGTAGATTTTGATGATAATTCCTCCCAGGGTTGCAGCAACGGATGTTTGCTGTCTTTGATGTTGCAAAATAGGCTAATTAGGGGCATTTGTACCTCTTTTTAGCCAATGACATGGTGGACCAGAACATCCTCCTTTACTCCCCAGGTGGGCAACGCTTCCAACAGATCAGACGAGTTTCCTCCGGCATTATTGCAATTAAAAGAGTAACACCATAGGGGACGAAGATGGACAGTTGAGACACCAATGAAGTCCCAGAGCTCTTCTGGACAGTCCAATGGGTGAGACCCTAGGGGAAACCTAGAGTGAGGTCACTGGGGCCTGTTTCTCATCCTGCAGCTGCTTGAGCGCTGACCTCACTTCGAGCCAGGATGGAGAGGGTTTGCTGCATCGCTGGCTGTTGCATTCTGGCATTTTCCTCTTTTCCAAAAAATATTGATCAACGGCCAGAAGTGGTGCCCTCTCAAAACTCTTGATACAAAAAAAGAAAAAAGAATATAAGCTGCTGATACAAAGCACTAAGAAAGAATATACTGTACCAGAAAACTCTGGGGACAGTTAATTGAAGCAGTTAAAGATAAAAACCCATCCCTCTTTGGGGGTTTAATCTCAGGTAGATCCTTTGCTCAAAAATCCCCTACATCCTCATGTATACCAGCAGACAAATGGTCTCCTTTTTTGCAAAACTGTATGAGGATGCTATTCAACCTTCCTCTCCAACAATTCTAGAAAGCACCTCTGAATAACCTGCTGTAACCGCAGGAGAGACTCGATCACATATAGAACAACTAAAAAATGCCAAAGCCCCTGGGCCAGATGGCATTCCACCAGAATTCTTAAAAGAAAATAAGGAGTGGTGGGCCGTTCTTCTGGCCCCACTTTTTACACACATTGATGCTACAGGCTGGAAAACAGCCATTGTAGTCCCATTTTATAAGGGCAACAGGGAGGACCCGTCCAACTACAGGCTGATTAGTTTGCTAAACATCATAAGCAAACTCTATGCAAGGCACCTTCTGGATAAATTTTTGGTTTGGATCGAGCAAGAAAACGTCATAGTGGCAGAACAAGCAGGGTTTAGGCCAGGGGGATCTACAATCGATCAATGCCCAGTTATTCAACATGGTGATACTCAGATTCCAGAAATCAAAGGGTAGATAAATTTTAGATGTGTAGATTTTAAATGGTTTTAAATTGTGGATTTTAAATGGATTTAAGTTGTAAGACCTTAAATGGATTTTAAACTAAGTGGTAATTTTGTATGTTTTTATGCTGGAAAGGTTGAAACTAATTTTTTTATTATTATTTTTTTGTTTAATTGGTCTAAGGGCTGTAAATAAATAAGTAAGTATTGATCAATGTACACTTTTGTGTTGCAGTATTCAGATGGGGAGGAATGTTGTGAATGAATCATGTTCTTTCTTGTGTGGCCTTTGACTGGACGAGCCACAACAGTGTTTGAGATACTCTCCCTCCTCCGTCTACTTTAGTTCTGCTTCTTTTCTCCTTGTGGGTGTACCACGAAGGAATTCCAGTACCTGCTGGTCTTGTAGTCTGTTGGCAGAGGCAACGGTCAAATATCAATATTATTGGTATATAGTTAGTTTAAAAACAGACAGCATAAAATTAATTTGTATGTTGATGACTTGGTTTTGTTTCTTGAGAATCAATTAAACAGTATAGCATCATTAAAACAAATACTGAAAAATGTCAACTTTCATACAGGATAAAAAATTAGCTACCAGAAAACTAAACTGCTATGTATAAATGTTCATTTAGTAAAACAAAAATAAATTAAGACAATGTCAAACCGAGACCTTTGTTATTCTAGTTTTAAATATCTAGGAATTTGTCTAACAACAAAACATATAAATCAATTAACACAGAGAAATTATAAGAATATGTTTATCTCCATAGAAGAGAAAATTAAGAAATGGGCTAATTTAAATTTATCGTTATTAGGTAGACTTACAATAGTAAAAACTCATATATTACCAACCATTAGAACCATATATGAAAAAAAATTAAATTCTGGTGAAAAAAGAAAAAGAGAAGTCTATGGCAGGGAATGGTAAAACTTTTAGATTTATAAATAGTATAAAATATGAACCAGCCATGAAAGAGGGATTAGCTATACCACATTTAATAATATATTAGGAAGCCTTTCAAATAGCTCAGGCTGTTAAACTTCTACAAATGAATAAGACCCCCAATTAGACTTAAATGGAGGGAGCTGGAGATATCTGTGCTGTTAACTCTGACTTATACATAGCTGAGAAATAGTTAAAATGTAGAATTTTACTAATGAATTAATTCATATATGGTGTAAATATAGGAATGTCTTTGCTCCCCCCATAGCTGCATTATGCCCTTTCCTGGAAAATCCTAATTTTAAATTTCAAGATAAGAATGCACAATGTAGATACTGGGAAGAAATTGGAATTTATAGGATTAGAGATTTATTTATAAGAGGAGAATCAATTTCATTTGGATGGTTAAACCAAAAAAAACCCTACTCAAATAAAAGTCAACTGACTCCAATTAATTTAAATAAAAACATTTGCAATGCAATTGTATAATACTCCAGCTTCTATTAGAGTGCTCAC
This sequence comes from Intellagama lesueurii, assembly GCA_037013535.1. Taxonomy (NCBI): domain Eukaryota; kingdom Metazoa; phylum Chordata; class Lepidosauria; order Squamata; family Agamidae; genus Intellagama; species Intellagama lesueurii. The sequence goes on from JBAJHW010000012.1 coordinate 14,006,826, forward strand.
AATATTTGAAAGCTATTGTATAGCAGATGATTTTAGTTTAAAAGGAGGATTACTCTCAGTAATTGATAAGAACATTGCTCATGAGGAGTATGGTAATTATATGGGATTTAAAACAGTTTGGGAAATGAACCTAAATATTAATATATCAGAAGAATCTTGGGCAAAAATATGGACTGCGCAACTTTATAAATGGGTATTGGAGAAGCCTAGGGAAAAGGTATTAAAATCAGTTCCTAGATGGCATTTGTGTCCTATAAAATCCATAAAATTAACAAGGAGATACCAGACATATGTTGGAGAAATTGTGGTTTTAAAGGATCACTGGAACATCTGTGGATCTCCTGTCCAAAGATCAAATCATTCTGGCGTGATGCACTAGACTGGTGAGGCAAATTAACGCAGCAAGAGATAGTTCTTAATTAAACTTTGTTGTCATTATTTATTGGAGAGAATGCTTTGGATTGGTTCCGGCAATCACACATGCTGGAACCGATCCAAACCAGAGCAATCCTACCCGCACCAAAAAAAGTAGAAACCCCTAACAGGGGCTTGGAAAGGTACAAATAGGACCTCACTGGGGGTAGGCTGGTTCGCTCCAGCAAAGATGTCATCTGATTGCCATCTTTGAGAGGGAACCAACCCATTCCTGAAGCAGACCAAACAATGGGCTAAATGCCCATCTCGTCAGCCTCTTTGTTGTATTCTCATCACCATATTCCCCCTTCACCAATCATTTGCTTCAGGTGACTACATTGCCTCCAGCATGTTGCTTCGGAATAACCTAATGGGTCTAAAGAAGGAATAAAAACTTAATTATCAGCTCAACAGAAGATAACAGAGATAGCTACTGAAAGTCAACATCATCTTAGAACTGCAAAGCTGGAAGGGAGACACAGTGGGGGAATCGAACTCCTAAACTTTGGCTCCACAGACGGCCAGATGCCTAAACTACTGAGCTATCTAAAAGTTACAGTGTCGTAGAGAAATCTGAGGAAACACAATTGAAACAAAAATGAAGTTGAAATGCAGCTTGTGCCACGGGATGGGAAGAAAGAAGTTATTTGACAAGGGCTTACTTTGTTTCGGGAATGTGTCTGTTTGATCAGCGCAACAGGATGATGTGGGCTGCTCCTTTGATACTGGCAAGGAAGGGGTGATGCCTCTATCCTTAAAAAAAAATCATGAACAAATGCTAGCTTTTGGGCTTCATCAGGCTAGGCACCACTTCTCTAAGGATGATGCAGTAATAATTCAGGAGTTCTAAAAAGAGAAGATTCCTCTATCCCTGGTAACTGAGCTGGTTACCAGGGATAGAGGAATCTTCTATATAGAGGAATCTTCTTATATAGAGCAACAAATTATCCCATAAGGGCTATTTCCCCTTGCACGCATATGGGTGGAATGTTAACAGTTACATCAGCTGAAGTCATGCTCTCCTCTTGGCAGCAGCTACTGTACCTGATCGCTCTGATAACCTTAGATGTTCACACAGGTAAAGAAAGGCAGTGTTATTTTAAAACGATAACGAGAAACATCATTAACCATTAATTAATTACCATTAATTATTGGAAATTACCACGTTTATTGGCTGGCAATCCCCATGGGCTAAAGCATACCCAAGTCCTGATGTTTCTCGTTATAAGTACTAAATTACAGCTATGACATATATTGCAGTAATAGTTTTATTGGTCCAGCTTTTCAATACAAATGATATTTGAGTAAAGATATTTCTTAAATATGGATTGTGGCTATTTGTCTGTATCGGCAATGCAGCTCCCTTTTGTGTTTTGTTTGGTGTACGTGACATCACTGTGATATCACCTACACAAAGCTTGGGAGTGACAAGTGATGATGCTACATGTTACTGTGGGGAGTAATGGAAATAGATTTCACTGTGTAACGCTAATGTGTTTTTACCCCTACACAATGATTGATTGATTGATTCATTCATTCATTCAACTTCTATACTGCCCATCTAGCTACAATGCCACTCTGGGCGGTTTACACTAAAAAAAAAAAAAGACAACAAAATAAAGATATTGTCAAATTACAACCATCAGTGGTGGGTATAAAATCAAAATTAAGCAAAATCAAACACAAATCAAAAATCAAAATCAAATAAAACAAACACCGTAAAAAAAGGGGGGGGAACCCACACAAATAGTGAAGAGGTAAGATGGTGGAACAGAGATAAACACTGGAGAGTGCAATGCATTATTCAGATGTGAATTCTGAAAAAGCCTGCCTAAAAAGCCATGTCTTAAAAAATAATTTAAAATTTCCCAGTGAAGGGGCCAGATGGATTTCAGGCAGGGGACCGTTCCAGAGGTGAGGGGCGACCACCGAGAAGGCCTGGTTTCTAGTCTTCTCTTTCTGGGCCTCTCTTGGGGTCAGTGGTCTCAAACCTCCCCACCTGAGAAGATCAAATAGGTCAGGCAGATCTCATCATGAGGAGGCGTTCTGTCAGGTATCGAGGTCAACATTACAACAAGTAATGTTTATTCTATTTGCACACAGTTTGGGGGAAAACACAAATTGAAGTGGTGCATTATGAGTAAAGTAGTGAGTAACATGTAGCAAGTAATAGTTCTTAAAAAAAACTGCAGATGTATTAGCATTTGAAAACAATGTTCAGTGAGCTGGTCAATTAAACAAATCTGTCAATCTTTATTATGTTCATAGGGTTCATAGGGTTTAATCTTACATGGTTAGATTACAGATTACAAAGAATACAACTACTACAAAGTACGGTTCAAATAAAAGCAAGAAAGAGCATATACACCAATAAAAGCAACAATAGCACAACAAAGCAGCATCCCGGATGGTTGGATTACATGCAACATAAGCCTGCAATAGAAGTCAGGAAGAGCAAAACTGCATCAGGGAACAAAACCTGATTTTATTCACCCAAGACCTTATAGAAACATAAGCTGTGCTGATTTATCTCAGAAGCATATTCTACAGACAGCTGTCACCAGTAAAGAGGCCCACATCTTGCCTCATTTCCGAAGCCCCCTGACACAAAGTCAAATTGCTGTTGGCATTCCTCATCACAGGGAGGAAAAGCCCTGCAGATTAAACCTAAGGTCCATCTATTTCTGACTTTTGCCGTTTGGTACGTTCCAGATGCTGTGGATGATAGTTTCTATTATTGCTGAGCACAGGTGTTGAGAACAGGACATCTGGAAGATCTCTCCTTCATAGGGTTGCCATGAATCCATTTCCAGGCCTAATTCAAAGTGCTGGTTATTATGACCTATAAAGCTCTAAATGGTTTCTTCTTGTTGTGATGTGCTGTGAAATCACCTCCGATATATGGCAACGCTATAAATGAGCAGTCTCCAAAATGTCCTGTCCTCAGCTTCTGTGAACTCAGAGCTGTCACGTCCTTTATGGCAGTGGTCCCCAACCTTGGGCCTCCGGATGTTATTGGACTTCAACTCCCAGAAATCCTGGCCAGCAGAGGTGGTGGTGAAGGCTTCTGGGAGTTGTAGTCCAGGAACATCTGGAGGTCCAAGGTTGGGGACCACTGCTTTATGGAGTCAATCTCACCTTCCACTTCTTCTTCTGACTTCTGGTTTTGAAAGGCATCTTCCGTCTGCCCAAGCCTGCATGAGCAGTACGGATGGATGGGAACTAGAGATGAGCATCAACCGCTGGTTCAGCAGTTTGGGCCCGGCCGCAAGAGGTCATCCCAATTTGTTTATTGCCACAACAGGTGTTTGGCAGCTTAGTGCCCCACCTCTTCGAGCAGGCACCCATTCAGAAGCAGCATCCCACCTTCCCTGCGCCGCCACCTCCAGGCACTCCCTCTGAGGGGATGCTTGCCGGAGGGGTCGGGGCACCAAACCACCAAACACCTGTATTCCCAAGTAGTCCCTCATGCAAGCGCTAACCAAGCTGGCCCTGTTTAGCTGCCGGGGTATATGTATTCAGAGTGGACATTAAATTAATCCTTCTGAGCATGGTCCTCTCTAGAAATGTATTAGATCTTCTGGCTTCTCTAAACATTTGCCAGCTATAGGAGACAGAATTTGTTGTAATCTAGCATATCTGGAGGGATACAGGGTGAGAAAAGCTGCATCAGATATTCTACCCTTGCTGATTTCTCCAACTCTCCCTACCTCGTTCTATTGACACCCATTGTTTTTTCTCCTCTTCTTCCCCACCACCTCTCTCCCTCTCTCTCTCTCTCTCTCCATTCTTAACTGTTAATTGGTTAGTCTATAGTGTGAAAAATGCTCATCAAATGACATGTGTTGGAAATAAATGAGTGAATGAAAGTGAGTTCACTATGGAACAGACGATATTGTTGAAAGAGAACATCTGCAAATGCCTCTATTGGCAGTATCTTAACAAAACAGTGTAAACTCATGGATGTTTAACTCCATCCACTTGATGGCAATGAACATGTTTCTTCCTGTCATTGACTAGAGAACAAGGAGATCTCGCATGCAGCATGATGTTCCATCATGAATCAGATGTGTCGTGTTCTGAGTCCAGTACAGAGCAGGTAGTTTCCTAACGTTATTAACACACTGCAATTAAGATCTGTGTGAGTCAGTCTACTGGTGTTCCTTCCGGAGCTTAGAAGTGAAAAGAAGCAAGTTGTTATTCAAGCTGTAACATTGGCCAAAATCCTGTTACTTAGCATAGTAAATTGCACCAGAGCAGGGCCTTTGAATCAACGGAGACTTGGTAAGTCAACTTCTCCCTAAACTCCATTAATTTGAATGGGGCTACTCTGTGATTTAATTTAGTAAGTCACCTTTAGAGTAGGCCCATTTGAATCAATAGAACTTGCAGAGGAGTTGACTCACCAAATCACGGATTCCCCATTTGATGAGCTATGTCAGGATTTGTAGCGTTCTCCCCCAAGTTCTCCGGTTCTAGTGGAACAAAAGAGTCAGACAAAATAGTTCCCTTCACCAGTTTATTTACAAATATACAGACAGACAAATAGACAAACTGACAGCATCTCAGAGCAGTTGAGTTCAGGATAACATAGGCTCTCAAACTGAAGCAAATTGTACATGTCTTCATACATATTTATATTCACATCCACTTCTTACACCTTACATAATCTGCTTGTACAGCATGACTTCACACTTTTATTGATTAGTTACACCTGCTGTGTTTGGTCTTCACTACATGATCTATTTGAGTTAATAAATTCTGGCCTCATGACTATATCAAAACCTTGACACCCCTCCTAATTCTTAATCAAATATGAATGTTTTAATATCAAGTTGTTTTGATTAACCCAAGCCTTTCAATTATTCTCTTGTGTTTTAATGTACACAATGGCTTTGTCATTACATCTGCTAAATTGTCTTCTGATCTTAAAGTAATCAGTCACCATGGGTGTTACAACATTTTTGCATTTCTCCATACCATGCTGTAGTAATAATTGCTCAATCTTATTATTTTGACTGAGTACATAACTCCCATTTTGAGTCTTTCTAATTTCAACACCCAAATACTTATTTCTCCAGGATCCACTAATTGAAATTATTTCCTTAATTGTTTCGCAGATAAATCAGTTTGTGCCTTCTCCTTTGCCATGTGACATAAATCATCTACAAAAACCAACAAGATGTTTTGTCCATGTTCACCGTCTTGCAAATACAAGCACAGATCAGCTAAACTGCTTTTGAATCCTAATTTTTTTTTTATTATTTTCAATGGGGGTAGGATTATGGGGAAGGGAATTTAGGATTAGGAGGGTAGGTGTGGATAGAGAAAAGGTCAAATTCCAGAGAGTGAGATAGTACATTTACACCAACTTGTACAATTGTACTACAAAGATAAAAAGAAAAACAGCAGATTTCCCCAGTATTACTATAGTTAATAATCTATCTATTCCCTAATTGGACCTTCACATTCTCCTTTAATCTATGCTTTCCAAGCTATCTTTCAAGTCTAATTATGAAATTATTCCCTATTTTTGAGTCCTTTTTAAGGTAATCTTTGTTTATTACTTCTGTTTCCTCCAACTCCGCGACTTCCCATGTCTTTTCTTTCAGTTCTTCTAAGTCCGGGATATCTGTTTTCTTCTAATATTTTCCATCTAATAACTTAACTGTAGAAATTTCATGCATTATCACATATTTCATTTCTCTAACTAACATCTCAGATCTAATATTCAATAAAAAGAACAAATCCGGTTTAAATGTCGTGTGGAATAGAATATTTTTCAAACTTTCATACGCATTACAGTAATTCCCTATATATCCACCAAACATAATAAAAGTGTCCTCCTCTGTTTTACATTTCCCACACTATTTAAAAACATTTTTGTACCTTTTAAAAACTTTGTTGGCATTGTGTACTATCAGTATATCATATATCATCTATAAAACATCTACATTTTCTTTAATAGTTACTGATTTTTTTAACATTAATATTCTTTTACCATTTTATACCCATCCTACAGTCTTTAACCACTTCATCTTTCACTTTCATGTTTTATTCAATCAATCAATCAATCAATCAGACCTTTATTGGCATTAGAGAGTACAATATACTTTAAACCAATAGGAACACAATAAGGAATGATAAAACCTTTAACCTAGTTAAAATTGGGGGGATTGGTACAGCCGTGGGCTATACCTGGGAGATAGCCTCTCTAGTTTGGATCGCAGTTTGTAAAAAGCAAGTAACGTGAGTGGTGACATGGTTGATAAATGTTTTATTTATTTAGTCCTTATTGTTGAGGTTTTCTTTCCTCCTTCTGGATCCTCTTGTTTCTATAGTGCGCTTTCCTTTAGAGTCTCTCGCTTGCTCTTCTGCTCTAGTCGAGCTTCTTTCTGCCTCTGATCCTGATGATCCACTTGATTTCTCCTCTTCTCGTTTCTCATCTGCTTTTTTCTCTTCTTTTCTACCCAGCCCCTTTGTTTTCATAAAACCTTCTGCCTTCATTTTTGAGTTAATATAATAACTCTGCTCCTGGAATTCAAAGAGGACACCTTCAGGCACCAATCACTTATACATAATTGAGTTTGTTCTCAAGAGGGATGTCAACTCTGCATATTGTCTCCTTTTCTGTCTTCTTTGCCACAAAATATGTTTCAAGAATGGACCTCAACAGATGGGAAACCTTGACATCTGAGCGTTCAGCCTGGAGGCAGGCGGTGCATCATGGCCTCTCCCATTTTGAAGAGACACTTGTCCAGCAGGCTGAGGCAAAGAGGCAGTCACGGAAGCAGCAAAATCAGGGAGCTGGACAGGGAACAGATTGTATTTGTCTTCAGTGTGGAAGGGATTGTCACTCTCAAATTGGCCTTCTCAGCCACACTAGACGCTGTTCCAAGACCTCCATACAGAGCACGTTACCATAGTCTCTCGAGACTGAAGGATGCCTACTACTATGTTTCAAGATCTTAATTTCTTTATCTTTTCTATTAGGTTCCTTGCCTTGTATATTTTTTAAAACTTTATCTCGAAAGATCTTTCTCGTAAATTTAACATGAATTTTTCTGGGGAGATTTTTTTTCCTGGTGTATGCTGTATTAATTCTTCATGCTGTATCTATATTTTGTTGAACATCCTCTGGTCGCATCTCCATGAGTGATGATAAATAAATAGTAATCACTTGTGCTGTATCTTCTTTTTGTTCTGGTATATTCTGGAATCTAAGTATGGCATTGGCTCTTTCCATTTGTAGATTTAACAGAGTAATTTCATTTTGCTTTATTTCCCGTTTTAGTTCTTCCATCTCTGTATTCATGGTCTCGAGTTTTTCTTCTGTTCTTTTTGATATCCCAGCAATTCTGGCTATTTCTTTTTTATTTTCTGTAATTAGATTTTTGATATCAGTCATTTGCATCCCTAAGTCTTTCATTTGTACACATAGCTGAGCCATCGCTCCTTGTAATTACTGTAGCTCTGTAGACAGCATCTCTTGAATACTCTGTTCCCGTTTCTAAAACGACTCTTGCCCCAATAATCCATTGAGATTCTGTTCTTGTGCTGGTGAGCCTCTTTTGAGTTCTCTCTTTTCCACCTTTTGTAGCCATATTGATTTTTCCCTCTTCTTCTTTCATTAAGTAAATAAGGGATGCTGTTTAAGTCTTCTGTCAGCAGATTCCCCCCTTCTTCTTAAATTAAGTAAATAAGGGATGCTGTTTAAGTCTTCTGTCATCAGATGTTGTTGTAACCTTACTTTTCTTTCTCAGTCTTATTTACATATCCGATCCAAGAGAGGGGTGGAGCTTCCCTCAGGGTTTAAAGTTCTCACAGTTGCCAAGTCACAACAATAAAAATTTAAAGGACCCACAATGCTTTAAAGTAAATAGGATTTGATATCAATATTTCAGATAGCCACGGGAGCAAGACTTTTATCTTAGATTGATCTACTTTCATGACAAGGTAGATTTCTCCCCCTTCTCCCTTTTTCTCCTCTCTCTTTTTCTTCTCCCAATCCAAGCTGGGGGTGACAGTAAGATTTTTTAAAAAGGTAAAGTCCTTTTTGCTGACTCTTTGTATCTGTCTCTTTTCTGTGTAGTTATTTGGGTCCATGGAGATTTTCCTTACATGAACAAATATTCTAACTTACTCAGAGTCTCTGGTTGAGATATTTCCAACAACCGTTTGCGCTCTCTCACTCTCTGCTTGGGGTGTTCCCAGCTCTTTGCCAAGATCTCTGCTGTTTCAGACGCTGTTTATCCTAGCAGCATCCTCCCCCCCCCCCCCAGTTTCTGAGTGGGCGGAACCTAGGGGACCTGGTCAGTTTCAGGAGTTTGCCTGAAATCCGACCGGTTCTCACTGCGATGAAACCCCACCTCCCGAATCCTAATTTCTTTAAAGCAGTGTCCAAACACTTGTCCCAATTTTTTGCTGATTGTTTCAGCCCATGAAATGCTTTGTTTAGCTTCTAAACAATTTCTGGGCTACTGGTTTCAAAACCTGGAGGTTGAACCAGATACAGTTCCTCCTGTAAATCTGCATTCAGATGTGCAGTAGCAATGTCCAAATGATTTATAATGTAGTTACGTGATGCTGCTACAGTCAAGGCTAATTTCATAGTTTCACTTCTCACTGTTGTTGCGAACACCTGATCATAATGTTCAAATTTCCTTTGTGTAAACCTTTGTGCTACCAGTCTAGCCTTGTATGTCAAATCTCATGTAACGAGGTTTTTCGTTTGAAAACCCACCCACATCCTAAAGCCTTTTGATTCTCTGGTAACTTCACTGGTGTAAAAACATTATGTTCACACATTGCTTTCATTTCTTCATCCATGGCTTCCTACTACTTAACACATTCTGCAATAGGTAATGACAAACTCTAACTTCACCTGCAGTGAAACGTTCTAGAGGAATACCCTTGTTAGCTCTGGAAGACCTGCACAATGTAATTGCTTCCAGGATGGCTGAAGTGGATAGAGGGAAGCTCTTTTCTCTCTCATGCAATACCAGAACCAGGGGACATCAACTCAAATTGAGTGTTGGGAGAGTGAGAACAGATAAAAGAAAATATTTATTTACCCAGCGTGTTGTTAGTCTGTGGAACTCCTTGCCACAGGATGTGGTGATGGCATCTGGCCTAGGTGCCTTTAAAAGGGGGGATTAGACATATTCCTGGAGGAAAAGTCCATCACAGGTTACAAGCCATGATGGGAATGTACAATCTCCAGGCTTCAAAGGAAGTTACCACCAAATGTCAGATGCAAGGGAGGGGGTATCAGGAGACAGATATCTAGCAGCTGGTGGAGCCACTGTGAGATACAAGAAGCTGGACTAGATGGCCCCTTGGCCTGATCCAGCAGGGCTCTTCTTAGGTTCTCCTTCGTGTCCTCTGTGAATACACACTAATGGGTTAATCTGCGCCTGAGCAGAGCAGCCTCTGGAAACTTCCACAGCTTTAAGCACTTAGTGCTGGGACCTCCCCTACACCTGGCTATATAACTCCGCCCCCGGCCCAGTGCTTCAGTTCTTTTTTTGACCGCCGCTGTAGCAGCAGCTTCGTTTGGAACTTCGCAAGTAGAAATGATTCTGTTCCTTTCTTTGACCTCCCTTTGTTCTTTCTTCTGTAACAAGTTGATTCTTTTGCCTGGGGATAAGGTATTAGCCGGCATTAGCTGTTCCTTCTAAAACTTTACAAAGCCTTTACAAAGCCGGCTTTGCAGCCCTCAGGGCTTTTCTCTTAAAGACATAAGGTCTCTTTTACCTTCTTTATAAAATTACCCCCAGGCTTAAGAGCAACAGTTTTCTGTCTGTTTGCAATTTCCTCTTCCTAGCAGGTTTGAAGAGGATGGCTTCTGAGCTTTGCCCCGCCTGTCAATGATTCTCCTGACTGAGGTACAGCCTCTCCGGAGTTTGGCATAGAACAGCCCTCTTGTTTCAAGGGGCTCGTTCTTACAGCTGTTTCGCAGTGAGCTGGGCTTCTGCACAGCCTAGGATTGCCCTTGGAAGAAGAAAGGGCCTCCGTAGCTCCTGCTCCCCGCTCGTCAGTGGGGTACAGCCTCTTTGGAGGTTGGCGCAGGAACAGCCCTCTTGTTTCAAGGGGCTCGTTCATACAGCTGTTGACCCCGCAGCGAGTTAGGGCTCTGTCGCCCTGTCCCTTGGAGAAGAAAGGGCCTCCTGCAGCGCCGGTCACCTTCCCCGCATGTCAGTGATTCTCCTGACAGGGGAAGAGCCTCTCCGGAGTTTGGCATGGAACAGCCCTCTTGTTTCAAGGGGCTCGTTCTTACAGCTGTTTCGCAGTGAGCTGGGCTTCTGCGTGGCCTAGGATTGCCCTTGGAAGAAGAAAGGGCCTCCGTAGCTCCTGCTCCCCGCTCGTCAGTGGGGTACAGCCTCTTCGGAGGTTGGCGCGGAACAGCCCTCTTGTTTCAAGGGGCTCGTTCATACAGCTGTTAACCTGCAGTGAGTTGGGCATCTGGAGCCCTGCCCTTGAAGAGGAAAGGGCCTCCTGCAGCGCCGGTCGCCTCCCCCACCTGTCAGTGATTCTCCTGACATGGGGCAAAGCCTCTGCGTGTGATTGGCGCACGACAGCCCTCCTTCGTGGGCGCGTTCATGCCGCTGCCGATTCCGGATAGAGCTGCACGCCGAGGCTGTAGATGTTCCGGCGACATGCGGTAAGCCTTGGGGGATGGTATGGGCCCCTTCAGCTCCCGCAGCTAGCCCTACGTGTCAGTGATATGCCTGACTGGGTTAACACCCTTGGGTGGTTTGGCATGAAACAGCCCTCATTTATCAAGGGGCTTGTTCACGCAGCTGCTATTTCCAAAATCAGTTAGGTGCCAAGGCAAGAGCTTTCTGGCAACATTAACAGCCCTAGCTTTGCCTCTGAAAAGGGGGGGGCTGCAACTCCCACCGCTAGCCCTGCTAGTCGGTGATATCCCTGGCTGGGGTAGCACCTGTTTGGTGGCTGATAATTTGGCACAAAACTGCCCTCTTTATCAATGGGCTGGTTTACGCAGTAGCCTGTGGCCCTGCCTCAGCTGCCGGTGCCAGTATAGGCTCATAGGTAAAGGACTCACAGGAGTCCACCCTAGAACCCTGCCGCTGGTGGGTAATTTTCCTCAGGTAGGTCCTCTCACGCTGACAAGTTGTGTAGGACCAGTCCCTTTATCCAGTATAGGAGCTATGAGCTCTCTGCCACCACCACCATCCCGCTCCGCCTGGCATCGTTCTGAGCCACGGGCTATGGAGTGCTATACGCCTCCACATACGCTTCACAGGTGTAGTGCTCCCTCGAACTCGGCTCCGGCAGCACAGTGTTCGCAGGTTCAACCGAACCTGCTGTTAACCCTTTCGGCTTCTCCGTTCTGGCAACTGTGTTGAGCCTGAGCTTGGTCGGGCTCGTGCTAGGGAAGTCTTCTCCCTTGTTCGTCAGAAGGGCTTACCTTATTCAGGATTGGGAGTCACAGGGGGAGGAAGATTTCCCAACCAATCTTCCTACACCCCTCTCAGTTGTCACAGAGGGTCACCCTCCTTTCCTATTAACAGATGAGGAGTTCTTTGGCCGCCATGTAGCCACTTACTCCTCTGCCATGGGGGCTTATCTTCACCACTTATGGAGTTTGGTGCTGCCCATTCTGCAGGTAGCTCCTGTGCACCTTTACAGTTCACGCCTCCCACGTCACTAGGAGGCACTGTTGCTGGTGCCTCACGAGCGCATTGCTGCTCGTTACGCCTTTAAGCCAGCATCTAAACAACTGACGGGTCGGGACCTGCCGTTTGTTATTCTTGATAACCTGCTCAAGCTTTAGCCGGCAGCACAGTTATTTGCGGCATAACAACCGCAAGAGCCTGACGATGGTCCTATCAGCCTAGGGCATCACGGGAACGTCTATGGCCTCAACCCCAAAGTTACCAGCCGCCGCCCCTAGACATGTGGGCAGGCAGTGCCCTGACCAGCAGGATTGCAGGCAGGACCGCAAGACTGAGCGGTCTCTTTACTTCTCTGTCGTTGACCAGTTAGTCCGTTTGACTCCTTGTCTTCCCAGCTATGCCACTGAATTCGATGTGCCCCTGTCACAGGCCGTGTTATGGCTGCCTCCACCCCTAACCCCACCCAAAAAAAAAAAAAAAAAACAAGGATGGAGGCCTCTGGCCCGTCCTTGGGGTTGGAAGCCTGAATTCTTTTATTACTCTGCATAGTTTCCATATGGCTTCCTTGGACTCTGTTATTCACTGGTTACGTCCAGGGGGTTGGTTTTTCGTAAGATGCTCCCTTTCATGCGGGCATCTGGTTAGACCGTCATTGCTTTCTCAGGGTTTCACTTGAGGGAATCACTGTTTACCCATGGTTGGATACCTGGCTCCCAGTCGCGGGGTCCAATTCACAGGCTGGTAAGCATACGTCCTTGGCACTGTCCCTTTCGTCAGCGTTAGCACTATAGGTCAACATAGTGAAGTTGACGTTACCACCTACACACTGTGTAAACTGTGTTAATGTGACTTTGGATGCTCTCTTGAAGCAGGCTTTTTCCTCTGCCATCAAGTCTGTGACAATGCATAATTTGTTATGCTCCCTTTTTATTCAGGCGCTTGGTTCCCTACCCTACAGGTCCAGCAACTCCTGGAGCTGATGACATCTACTGCAGATGTGGGACAGCTTGCTCGAACGAGGATGCGGTCCCTTTAAGCCTGGTTTCTCTCACTCTTTCAGATATCTTGTGACCGTCCATCCATGTTGCTCCAGGTGACTCCGGAACACGCTGCTCAACTGGATGGGTGGAAACCCCCTGCCCCCATACCCTACGGACAGGGGGACCCTCTGGTCTCTTGACCCAGTTGGTTTGGTCACTGTTGGATACCAGCCCGCCACACTGCGGGGGGCTTGTCCACGCCACCACGTGGCCCTTCGCCGCTGGTTCATGGTAGTAGCCAGCCTGCATATCATTGTGCTGGAGCTCCTGGCACTCACCAATGCCTTTTAGGCCTCTGAGTCCCTGCTCCGGGGTCGGGTGGTCCAGGTCGCATTAGGCAATGCCACTGCAGTTTATTATATAAACAAGCAGGGCGGCACTCACTCGTTACGCCTTCTTTTTCACACCATCTACCTTTCGAGATGGTGTTATGCTCGCCACATTTATCGAGTGGCTGTACATTTGGCAGGCGAGAACACTTCCATGGCACTCCATCTCGGCAGACCACAGTCCTGCTCTCACGAGCGGGCTCTCGACGATACCATCTTTCGTTGCCTCTGTCGCTGGTGGGGGACTCCAGGCATGGATGCTTTCGCATCTTGAATGGACAAGAAGTGTGCCATGTTCGGCTCCCGAGCTGGTGTCGGCCGCGCCTCCCTAGGGGATGCCTTCCTGACCTATTGGTCATGGGGCCTCCTTTACAGATTCAACCTTTTCCCCTTCTTCAAAGGCCTGTTGTTCAAGTCCACCATGAGTGTGCGACCGTCATGCTTGGTCGCCTCGCTAGCCATGGTTCTCGATCCTGCTCCCGGGACCTGCAGAATACATCACACTGCACCTGGTCCCTCACCTACTCCCTCGAGACAGGGGTTGGAGGTTTCATCCGGACCTCGGGTTCCCCTACCTGTCAGCTTGGAGTCTTCCCCAACAGTAATGGACGTGCTCCATCATGCTTGCACACCTTTTACCACCTTGACCTACTCCTTTCATGGGTAGGTGTTCTGTCCCTTTGCATCACGACAACATTGGCCTACTAGGCCAATGTCTCTGGACGCACTCCTTCGGTTTCTCCTTCACTTGTTTGCCTGGGACTGGCCCATTCTACCTGCACGCTATTTCTCCGTGGCCCGGAGAATATGCGCCCTGCCTATAGACCACTGACACCTCAGTGGTCTTTCCAGTTAATTCTTTGGCAACCCTCCAGGCTGCCTTGCTCCTGGCACTATCCTTAGCTTGCAGGGCCAGCTACACCAAGAGCCGGTCCTCCTTTTCTGCAAGGCATCCTTACGGCCAGGCCTTACCTTCTTGCCTAAGGTATTTTCTGCCTTCAACCAGCCAGCTGTCCTTCCTGGTCTCTTTCCCACACCATCTTCATTGCTTGAAACAGCTCTGCACGCTCTAGACATGAAGCGTGCTCTGTCTCACAACGTCTGTCATCTTTGCTGGCTCTCCTTCGGAGTACCAGCTTCCTCTCAGACCACGTCTAGCTGGATGGTCCAGTCCATCCGCCTTCCTTATGATTTGGCAGAGACTCTTCTTCCAAAATCAGTGAGAGCTCACTCTACTGGAGCTGTGGCATCCTCAATGGCCTTTCTCTATCACGTGGACGTCGCAGATGTCTGCCGCGCTGCCACGTGTGCCACTCCGTCTTCCTTCATCTCGCCCTACCGCCTGGTAGTCCGGCCGAAGGTTCAGGCTGCAGTAGGGCGAGCTGTCCTGGATCTGCACTTTCATGACATCCCTCCTCCTGGTTGGTCAGCTTGCCAGTCACCCATTAGTGTGTATTCACAGAGGACACGAAGGAGAAAAGAGGTTACCTACCTGTAACTCTGGTTCTTCGAGTAGTCCTCTGTGAATTCACACGTCCCGCCCTCCTCCCCGCTGTCCGTCACGTGTGCCATGGCATGTTGGGCAGCGGCGGTCGGTTCTTTAAGAACTGAAGCACTGGGCCGGGGGCGGAGTTATATAGCCAGGTGTAGGGGAGGTCCCAGCACTAAGTGCTTAAAGCTGTGGAAGTTTCTGGAGGCTGCTCTGCTCAGGCGCAGATTAACCCATTAGTGTGAATTCACAGAGGACTACTCGAAGAACCAGAGTTACAGGTAGGTAACCTCTTTTCTTATTTGTCTTCTAAAAGTTTGCTTGCTTAGAATTCTTCTAGCTGCCTTGCAAATGAAGGCTACTGAACCCAAGAAAGGGCTAAGCAGTTAATATGTTGCCATCTAATCAAATGCGAAGTCTTAGTATAGATAGTCCCACCCAAGTTTGTAATGCAACTTGTAAAGTCGTTTCCTGAGTTATATTTAGGTCTGCTGGTGGAACCAAGCTCTTTGCTCAAATACTCAGCAGGAAAGAGAGAGAAAAGCCATAAGCTGTAATTCTATAGAAAAAGTTGCTTAGCTGGTAAAAATTGACTTGGAAATAATTTAATTTCCAGGTGCTAGAAAGGATTTCTCCAAAATAACTTTGCAGTTAATTCTTGCAGTGCTACACAATTCCCTTAGCCTGCTGGATTATACAACAGATTTATCACATATAACATACATATGATAAATAGAATTTTACCTAACTGTGGAACTCCTTGCCATAGGATGTGGTGATGGCATCTGGCCTAGATGCCTTTAAAAGGGGATTGGACAGATTCCTGGAGGAAAAGTCCATCGCAGGTTACAAACCATGATGGGGATGTATAATCTCCAGGCTTCAAAGGAAGGTACTTCAAAATGTCAGATGCAGGAGAGGGGGTATCAGGAGACAGGTATCTAGTGGTCTCATGTGCTCCCAGAGGCATCTGGTGGGGCTGCCGTGAGATACAGGGAGCTGGAGTAGATGGGCCCTTGGCTTGATCCAGCAGGGCTCTTCTTAGGTTCCTTATGTAATGCTTTATGTGGTTCATCTAGAATCATCAAACCATTGCTCTTTTGTGTTTTTCTCATATGTTTTGTTTGTTTGTCTCTTTTGGGACCTAATGTGTTCCAGCTTGTAAACCAAAGTTTGACTATAAAGAACAGTGCTGCTTCAGCTGGTATAGACCACATCAGTGCAACCCCCCATAAGCTGGTAGCTTCCAGATACACAGTGGCTACCATTCCCAGCCAGAAAGCCCTTAGCTTGAAATTAAAATTTGCCCATCATCTTACAGCAACCCTGGTTCAAGTTCTTTTCAACAGTGATATAACCCTAGATAGGGGTCAAACAATTTATAAGAAATAAACTCTTTTTGAATCTTGATCTGTACCCATACGTACATAGATACATTTAAAAAAATCTACACAAATCATCTAGAAATAACTAGAAGGTAGCAAACTGTCCCAGCAAACTGCTTAATTATTACATTTTTAAGTGTGTGTTTTTTCCAAATCAAAAAACTATTTTTACAGCTTACAAGAAAGCTATTTTCACAAAGTCCAGACAGGTTTTTTTTTAAATGCCAAGGAAAACTTCAAGAGCTCATAAGCAATCGCTCCAGCCTTGAGGGCATCCCCATGTGGAGGTTCAGTCCATGGCCCCGTGGAGGGAGGATGCAAGACAGCGATGCTCTTGCAGAGCACCTCTTAATTCCAGGGAGGAGTGTGCCGTGGAAGCGAGCTATGCCCTGAATTTATTACTTGTCTCCTTCATAAAAAAAATTATCTTGGGACAGCCCTGACTATCATGGGAACATCAAACAAAGGAAGCAACAGTGCCTACACTGTGCACCCACCCTTTCTTGGCTTTAAGCCCGAGGACTCTTGCAGGTAGGTGAGCATCTATCCCTCTCTCTCTGTTGCACAAAAGACAGAGCCAGTGACTAGAAAGGACCAAAGCATCTCTGAGATTCTCACCAGTCCAGATGCGCCTGCTGCTGTCATAGCTCTGCCGGCCAGGTAACGGACAATTCTATCCTCTAATTTTACTGCCAGGACATTAAAAAAAGAAGAGAGAGAGAGAAGTCAAGATTCAGCTGAGGTATTCTTTTCTTATTATTTCTCTGTACAAATGTTCAGTTAAAAATATTTTAAAATCCATCCCCCCTCCCCGGTGTGTGAAATCCAATACTGTATAGATTGTGAGGAAGAGACTAAAGTATAGTTTGGATATCTGTCTGAGGCGACATCAGAGTACTTCTGAAGTTCTGAGTAGCTATTTATTATTTCACGGAAAACATTTTTGTTCTAAATTCTTGACACAGGGGCTCCTGGAGTACCTTACATATCATAAATAAGAAGTCAGTTCCTTAGCAAGGCTGAGTAAAGGAAAAGGAAGAAGGAATGGGGAGAAATCATGCGAGAAATCAACAGAAGAGGAAGAAGGAATGGGGAGAAATCAGACAGGAAGCAAGTGCGGAGGAGGGATGGGGTCGGCTCCTTCCTACCTCCTCTCTTTCCACATGAGTGGCTACCATTGAACATGCACAGTGGTGTAGACAGAGTTGCACTCGAGGTGGCAAGTGGACCAAGGTTGGGGAAGTACTTACCCCGACATTTCAGGGGAGGGTGCCCCCATTGGTCATACCCTGCCCTCCATGGCTCTTTTACAGGCTGTGGAACTCCTCACCACTGGAGGCTAGTGGCCTCATCACCATCACTGATTAAATTCAGCCGACCCTTGAGGGAGTTCCTTGTCCATGTATTTATGTTTTCAACTGGATTTAATTTATTTCATTTTGTTTTTGTTAGCCACCACCTCGAATGCCACTAGGAGAAAGTGTGTGGGGGGAAGTTAAATCATATAACTGTTTAATTACAGTGGAGTCCTTGCAGGGGTGGGTGAGAATTGCTGAGTTGTTGACTGCTTCTGTAGCTGGGAGGAACCAACCGTTGCTGTTCTTCTGGCCATCAAAGTGCTTCTGTCTTGTAGAGGCTCCACTTCTGAAAGGGCCTCTCATTAACAGCCCTTCTTAGTTCTTGCAAGCTGAAAGCTGCAGCTTTCGTGGCCGATTCAATCCCATTTTCAGGCATCCTCTTTTCCTAGTGCCTTCCACCTTTCTTAGCATCATCTGAAGTGAGGCCGCCTCAGCCTAGTCACGGTAGCTGTCTGTGCCAGCGCCGGTTCGCTCTGATCCAGGATGGTGTCTGCAGCGCCATAGCGAGCACGTTTAGCACTTGAGGGGCAAGTAGCACCCCCTTTTGCCCACTCTTCTCTGAGATATGGGTGTGCCCCCTCGAGGAAAAGGAAGAAGAGAAGGCGGCACTGCCCAGAAAAGGAGAAGAAATTCATGCTTTCAACAAAAGTGTAAGGGCCAAAAGCTGTTGACACTTACTTTCTCAAGTCTCTCTGGATGAAATCTAGTCATACAACGTTTACACAGGATGGAGTCTAATGACATCCTCCGCCACAGCTATATTTTGATAATTAAAAGTTTCTTATCCCTCCTCCAAGGCTCCCGGGCTCCCTCAGGCTCCGTTTCATCCTGAGGAAGGCTTCGGGAACAGTCACACAGGGTGGGAATTCTTTAATGTCTGAAAATCGCCACTACCAGTCCCGATGTCTGCAGTGGGACCAGGAGTGGTGATTTTCAGACATGGAAGTCTTCCCTCCATCCAGCGGCCCCCAAAAGGCTTCCCAGAACCGAAAGGAACGTAGGAGCCCTTAGGGGAAAGTGATAGGAATCTTTATTACCAAAATGGTGATGGCTTCATCAGACTCACATGGCGTAACTTGACTGGATTTCTGCCAACAGTTGTGCCACCTCTGCATTTCAGCAGCTTCTACATTTTGACACCCTGGGACAAAACGATGGTTGCCCTGCCCCAGTAGCAGCCCTAAATATTAGTAAAGCTCTCCTCCCACACCACATGTCAAATGAATCAGTGTTTTCCTGCCAGTTTTCTTCCCAAAGCAAAGAGCAAATGATATCTCTACTAGACAGTTAAAAACAATCACAAAGGCTTGCTCTTGGCCCCTTCCTCAGGCTAGGCACCAACTATCTGTGGATGGTACACATTCAAGAGTTCCAAAAATCATGGCTAGATGTTTATGCCAGTTTACCTAGTGGATAAAGTGATACCATCCCAGCTTCCTCAGTGGAAAGCTTGCTGCATTCTTCTCTCTGTATCGTTCACATCCATACGTAGTGATTGGGATTCCCACCGTATGGATGATCGTTGCCTCAGTCTCCACTTTGATACATCATTACATTAAAAGATCATTTCTAATTCCTGCATTGCTGCCATTCCAGGCCTGATGGCAGGCTTCTTGTGTCGTCATGTGGTCATTCTGGGCTGGCGATTTTACCAGATGAACTGCTTCTGGCTTCCAAAAGGGGTTGAGATCCTGTGGCCCCAATTGGTGCCTCCGTGGTACTCCTGAACTCCCCATTATGGACTGGCTGAGTGGTGTAACTGCTTGCAAATTTCATGTCTCACCAAGAAGGAAAAACACATCTGGTGTTCGTGAAATTGCTGGTTTATATTGTTGTTGTTGTTGTTTAGTCGTTAAGCCGTGTCCGACTCTTCGTGACCCCATGGACCAGAGCATGCCAGGCCCTCCTGTCTTCCACTGCCTCCCGGAGTTGGGTCAAATTCATGTTGGTAGCTTCGATGACACTGTCCAGCCATCTCGTCCTCTGTCGTCCCCTTCTCCTTTTGCCTTCACTCTTTCCCAACATCAGGGTCTTTTCCAGGGAGTCTTCTCTTCTCATGAGATGGCCAAAGTATTGGAGCCTCAGCTTCAGGATCTGTCCTTCCAGTGAGCACTCAGGGTTGATTTTCTTCAAAATGGGTAGGTTTGTTCTCTTTGCAGTCCAGGGGACTCTCAAGAGTCTCCTCCAGCACCACAATTCAAAAGCATCAGTTCTTCGGCGGTCAGCCTTCTTTATGGTCCAGCTCTCACTTCCATACATCGCTACTGGAAAAACCATCGCTTTGACTATGCGGACCTTTGTCGGCAAGGTGATGTCTCTGCTTTTTAAGATGCTGTCTAGGTTTGTCATCGCTTTCCTCCCAAGAAGCAGGCATCTTTTAATTTCGTGGCTGCTGTCACCATCTGTAGTGATCATGGAGCCCAAGAAAGTAAAATCTGTCACTGCCTCCATATCTTCCCCTTCTATTTTCCAGGAGGTGATGGGACCAGTGGCCATGTGGTCCCATTACCTCACCGCTGGTTTATATATAGAGGTTCAAAGTAGAAAATCATTTTAATAATTGAAATGGAATTACAGTATCTCTCTCCTGAATGTGGGAAATTATGACCTGATAGCCCGTTTGTCTCATTGATTCTGCTGTCCAGGGGCTGCTCATTGTGGATGGGCAAGGTGCCTCCTCATATATCTGTAAATTAGACTTGGACTGAGAGGCCTTCAAACAGAGCTCTGTCCTGTATAAGGGAAGAGACATAGCCACTCTGTGTACATGGCTCTCCATGGCAAACAGAGCATCCCTATCACTCCAACCCTCCTTGGATAATTCTCCAGGGAATGTTAATTGCTCTGTAGGTTTTTAGTAGCTCGGTGACTTAAGTATGGGTAGGAGTTCAATTCCCCACGGTGCATCCCATGAAAAGAGCCAGCCTGTGTAACCTTGGGCATGGAGAAGGGTTAAACCACTTCCCAGTACTCTCTACCCAGAAAACCCTGGCGAGAGTCACCATAAATCAGAATTGACTTGATGGCACATAATTATTATGACAAGGCTTTTAGTGTCAACAATAAAGCAGTATCTAATGATATTATTTTCGGTAGCCAGTTTTATTCTCTGTTTCGAACATCTATTAAAAATGTTTAATTCATTCAAAAAATTCCATCACACTTCTTAGTCGAAAACTGTCAGGGCAGACAACGTTTTCTCAACATGAGGTATGTTGAAATGATACAAAATTTAAAACGGAATTTTGAAATGGCATCAAAGCCTCTGAGGCAGGTCTCTTAACCTGCGTTTTATTTGGTTATGTTTCTGTTTAAATAAATGGCCAGAATCCTATTTTTATTTATGCTGACATAAGTGTAGTGATGTGAATTGCAGTGGCAAACTTGCACTATCTAAGGAGCTCCTGCTTGTACTCCTCATGGCGCCCTAGCCGTGTGACTTGGCACTTGACATAGAATACAAGTGACGACTATTTAACGGCTAGCGATTTGCCACTGGAATTTATGCCACCGTGCCTAGGACAGTGGCAATCCATAGGATTCTAGCCAGTGTGTTTTATTTTTATTCATTTTTGTGGAAGGAAAGTATCATCACTACTGAGCTCCAGCCTATTGTTTCCAGATGAGTACATCCTCTCATTTTTGCAACAGCTAACCATAGTTAAGGTTCAGACATACTGAGAAATATATAAATTATATTCAGTTTAAGAGGCCCCACTGCAATTTTTAAAAAGTGTATCCAGGCCTATAGTGTGGAGAGTTAGACCTGCCACCGCTTATTTTGCAGAACAAGGCAGATGCATCCAGCATAGGTTGTTGGGTCTCTAGGCTGAACACATAAGCTCTAGCTAAGGTTGACTTACCATGTGCATCAATCCAGGACTAGCTACATTCTGTATGCCAGTTTCCTCCATATTGGTACCCTTCAGATGTATTGGGCTACAAATCCCAAGTGCCACTACCCTTCAACTTCTGCCAGAAGCATCTGCCTTGTTCTGCATAACGATGGGTGCGGACAGACCTGCATTTCTACAGTATAACCCTGGATTTGTTCTTTTTAAAGTCCAGAGCTTTATAATTATGCATAATTATGCTTTGCTAAAGACACAATCCCAAGTAGCCTCAACATTCTGTGTCCAGGAGAAACTCTCTGAGTGAAACACTTGCACAAGCAATACAATACAGTACAATACAACACAATATAATAAAAAAAGAGAAGGATTTGGTTCTAATTCAAGGTGCTTAACTGTAGGTGTGGGAAAAGTATGTTATGAAACAATTCTCTGGCTTTCTGAAGCTCCGTGAGGAGAAAATCTGAACATCCTGAAGCAGGATTTGGATTAAAAAGCGTTGACTCTTTATAATACAGACACCCATACTTATGGGAGAAGTACGACTCGACCCAGGAGCAAAGGATTAAGCATACTTTATAGAGTAATAATCAGAAAGCGTTGAGAAAAGGGATATAAATTTATCTGACAGGGCAATTTTGTGTGAGAAAGGAGAGCAATCACTGCTGCTAACAGTGTGCTGTGTGCAATCCTGCATGATGCCTTGTCAGTGATAGCATCAAAAATGCCTCACTCCTGGGAACAGAAACACTCCCTGCCTTCTCTTATAGGTTCTCGAAAGGGATGGGATGTTGCACAATTTCTTTCCTCTGATGGCAAAGCTTCAGCACTGTACCCATCCTGATTCGCTGTGTTACCAAACCAGGCCATGGAGCAATTATTTACAGCCAGTGCAGTTAAATAGACAGAGGGATGGATTAAGAGAGAACCAAGTTTGAATCCAGCTGTGTCAGTCTCCCCTATTCAGGGCTGCCATTGAAGACTGGCAAATTTGAGTACCTGGCAAAGCCCACCGTTCCTCATGGAGCCCATTGCCAAACCCTGCCCGTGGCCCATGTTGATCTTATACATGTGTTTTGATTTATTAGTTACATTCGTGCCCCTCCTTCCTCCAGCAAACTCCAGCTAGCTGCAAATATTTTGAACGATTTGAAAACTTGATTTTAAAAAAAAAAAAAAATCTTAATATCTGTTGAATTTATTTTTAAAAAAATATAGGATATTTATATAGTGTTTTTAAAATCTGTTGTGAACCGCCTTCAGTCCCCTATGGGGAGAAAGGCAGCATATTAAATAAATAAATAAATAAATACATAAATAAATAAATATCCTGACAACAACTATCCTGCAAGGTAGGTCAACCGGGAGTGACTTGCCAAAGTCACCCAGTGGGTTTCACGGCTTGATGAGGAGTGGATCCAATCCAACAGGCCAGCCACTATATACACCATGCTTCTCTCTTCCATTTTTCACCCCTTTTGCTCACCTGCCTGCCATCCTCCGGTGCTCCCAAGCCAGGGAGCGCACGAAGCAGCGACAAAGAAGAGAAACGGCATCTTCCGGTGTCTCACCTGATCTAACATCACGGCCAAGTCACAGGGGAGCAGAGGGACGAAGAGTGGAACAATTCCTGACAACGGGAGCTGGGAGAAGGGAGAAAAAGGGCCATCCTAGAGGACCCACCAGGAGGGTTTTGCCCAGGGGGCCTCTGAAGCCTTGGGGCAGCTGATCCATGATATTTTGCAGCCTGAGGCAAAGAACAGGATGGTTCTCACTGGATGGGGAGTTCAATTTTTCCTGTAATTTGAGTGTATCCTCCCCATATATCGTAGTATCCCTTTTTTGGGCATACAAGGCAGGCAGAGCTGGCTGGATAGCTCAGTGAGTTAGGTATCTGGCTGTGAAGCCAGAAGCTGGGAGGTCCATTCTCCAGGAGAAGAGCCAGCCTGTGCAAACTGCATAGTTTCAGGGCAGTCCCAGAAGGAGGCAATGGTAAACCACTTACTGAGTACTCTCTACCTAGAAAACCACGAAGTGGTTGCCTCAGTCTGTCCAATGACTTGGCTCATTTGCAGTGCCCTACCTCACAGGATTATTTTGAGGGTTCGAAAAGCCACAACATAACACTGTCTGAGAACTGCAGCAAATGTAGAATGCGGTTACACATGGAAAACAACTATGTTTGAATTGGACTTTGCATGTTTGAAATCAATTTTTTTTAAAGGCAACTTTAAAAGTCACAACGCACATGTAAGCACAGATCTTTTGCCCAGGAAGTGTGTGTTTTGATGAAAGTGAGGTATTTTACTTGGCTGCAAGACGGTCATTTCTTTTAAATCACCGGTGAAACTGATTTATTTTGAAACATTTTGGCATACTTGAACACTGCTAGTAGTGTAAATTATGTCTATGGGGTTTGTCACTCACTGGTATGCCTTCCCTGCTCCCACTCCCTCTCCCCCCCTTCTGTGTGTGTGCGTGCATGAGTGTGAGCTGTGTGTGTGTGTGTCTCCTTCCTTCACAAGCCTAATCAATGTCTCTGATCAGTTTCAACCTCTCTGCCATATGCCTCCCTCCTTTGCAAGCCTAGAAATGTGGATCTAGTCAAAATGTCTTTGGTCCGTTTCAGCCCTGGCTTCATTGCTCCCTCTCCTCTCCACTATCTCTCTCTCTCATCTGTTGTCTGTCTGTTTCCCTGTGCATGTGTTGAGCTGCATGGAAACCTCTCTTTTAATTCCCCCCCCCCCCCGTCATTCTGTGCTAGTGCAATGCCAGATTGCAGGATATAAACAAAAAATAATTTATGAAAAATAACACCATACCAGCATCAGCTAGTGGCTGTGAGAGGCAGCCAGTGTGAGGGGGCGTGGGTGCAGGACAGAGCCTCAAATGCAATGATTCTAAAAGTCCATGTAGCCCCTTTAAACTGATAAATCACACTGCTTAAAAATGGATTAAAAGTTTCCCCAAGAAACACAACTCAAAACCCATGTGACTAGCAGGCGATTTTTAAGCCAAATTCAAAAGTCCCGCTCTATCACCAGTTTTTTTTATTAGTGTAACCATGCCCCGTAATCAACGAATTACAGTCTTATCTGGCTGGTAGCAGCTCCTGGTCATTTCTGTACCTGCTCTACCGAGGGATATTATCTCTTTTGGAACACAAAGTATTTCTAACATCAGCATCCCAATGCTGATGCCCTGCAACGTAGAGAGAGTCTTGAAATTTTTAGATTTTTGAACTTCTACTCCCCAAACATCCCCAGACAACATGATAATGAGATTCCAGGACTGTAATCCAAAAATGCAGCTTGTTCAAACTCCAAATGCAAGCCTTTGGAAGTAGTCATTAGGAAGTAATTTGAATTGAATGGACTGAGGATTGCTCTCCAGGTTAAGTGCGTACAGGAATCAAGGTGTTACGCTGTTAGGCTGCTGATAATTTAACGATGTGCGGATGGGTGGGTGCACAGCGTTTTCACAGAAGAAATGTGCAATTTTTTTTTAACACAAAAGTGTGCTGGCGTTGGGAGCGAAACCACCTCTCTTTCCATTCATTACTTTGCTGAGGCGATTGGAAAAAGGGTGAAATAGAACTGGAGAGGGAGCAGAATCAAGATCCTCCCACCGGCGTGTTCCAATTCAATCAACAAAACAGATTCCCGACTTTATATTTGAATGAGACTTCAGTAAAAAAAAAGCAAAAGCAACATGGCTGTTTTGTTGCATCAGACATTTCAGCCTTTCCATAAACTACCCTGGGCATTATGATTTGTAGGATGTAGTTTTAGGGTCCCTGGGTTTTCTCCTTGCCACCTTCCTTAAACCGCAATTCCCAAGATTCTTTGTGGGAAGCCATGACAGTTAAACTGTTATTTAAAAAAAAAACTAATGGAAGTCTGCACTGGGAACAAGTACACAGAGCAGTGGCTCTTTGCAGCGTTCCCATATGGTAACTGATCATCTTTTTCTACAGGGGCATGCCTTTTGTTTGTTAGCTGATAGACCCTTGCATGTTAAATATAATGTACTGGAGGAATAAGGTTGTCAGGCCTTGCGTGGGTCAACCCAGAAATGCAGGAGTTGGATGCTCAAAGATGATGATGGGGGGATAAATAGATGCAGATTGGCGGATAGGATTGAGGCCTAGTCAGGGCTGGAAAACCTGATATTGTAAAGCAACACTCTGGTTACTTTGCAGGGTGGTATGCCAACGTACTTAGCTATTGTTACTGAAAGGAATTTTTTTTCCTACAAAAATTCAAGGGTTTGAGTCACAGGAGGTAGCACAGATCAACCGTCAACCTACAACTTGCTTTTAACTGGTTTAAAC
Organism: Intellagama lesueurii; assembly: GCA_037013535.1. Lineage (NCBI taxonomy): Eukaryota > Metazoa > Chordata > Lepidosauria > Squamata > Agamidae > Intellagama > Intellagama lesueurii. The sequence goes on from JBAJHW010000012.1 coordinate 14,032,667, forward strand.
CAAAATTGCTTTGTCCTCTCCACTACCCATTTTTATCTTTATCTCATTGACCTGGGATTTTCTTTCTGTGGAGACCCTGTGACAGTGGCTAGAAATGCAGCAAAATTGTATGTTTTCAAATAGTGCAAAATGAACAAAAGGAGTGGCCATATTTGCTTGTGGTGTTGCAAAGGCCAATGGGACATGTTCAGGAGAATTAGCACTGATCCACTGATGGCTTATGGGCTCATTAATTTGAAACCCATGGCACTTGTTTGAAACCCATTTCAAAATGCCTTCTAAACTTGAATCTTCCAAAGGAGTTCAACTTGTTCATTGTTGCTTCTGGTGCGTAACTGTAAAAGAAAATCAACCATAGGGGTTATTTTTCCTTCTAATAATGAACAATAGTTTTCCTTTATTAGACAGTAAGTTGTCTGAATCTTAAAATACATTTTCCCCTTCTTCCATAAGGCCCAGAAGCATGTTTATTATTTTGCAACATGTATTTTAATTAATTGAGGGGTGTGTTTTTTTAATTCAGAAGGTTGAGAGAAAAAGAAACTTAGGCTATGGAATAACCCTTTGGAAAAAAAATGTGTTCTTCTGCACATTTTCTACGCTGTTTCTGGGGGTAAATCCTATGCCATTCACTGTGACTTACTTGTACAGACACGTAGGACTTCAGTCACTTTGAAATCAATGCAACTTAGGATCAAGAAACATTATGCAATTATTCTGTCTTGCTTTAAAATCTTTCTTAATTGTTCCGTCTGCCTTAAATGATCTTCTGTGGTAGCCAAAAAGTGTGGGGAAAACACAAATGTTACAAATTGTATAATAAAAGCTTTACTCCTTGGAGGCACCAACAGTCATCCTTGGCTTGTCCCATTGACCTCACCGAGAATCAAGAGTGACTCATTTCTCGTGACTCCAACTTAATTATGATTTTTTTAAAGTCCAAACGGACCAAAGATTGACCCAAAAAAGGTGTTTAATGATTGTCATGCCTTTATTTTTCACACAGGCCAGCATGTAGAAAAACAAGCCTAACCATGTGCAGCAGCTCGTGACAACCATGCACCGATAGAATCGTGTGCACTTTCAAATAAGGGCTCAGACGTCGTGCTGAAATGTTGCCTTCGCCTGGAGATGCGATACGAACTAGAGCCAACGGAGTCGTGCCCCACTGCAGCCAGGCATCGGATTGCAGACTCAATGGGCACAGTGGCCCCCTATGTAGAAGCACCAGTAAGGCCTTGGTAACCGGAGGTGGTGGCTATTTTGGATATCACCTGGGATGTGCCCTCGCCAATCAAGGAGTTAGGGTTATATTGTTTGACAAACATAAGCCTAGATGGGAAATTCCCAACAAAGCAGTCTTCATCCAGGTAGGAACAAACTTTGTTTTCTTGCTTTCCGATTTTTATGTGACACTCAGCTGGCAAGTACTCTCTGGGTAGTTTGAAACTAAAATTATTCTCAATTTGCTATTCCTTTGTTGTTGTCTAGTCGTTAAGTCGTGTCCGACTCTTCATGACCCCATGGACCAGAGCACGCCAGGCCCTCCTGTCTTCCACTGCCTCCCGGAGTTGGGTCACATTCATGTTGGTTGCTTCGATGACACTGTCCAACCATCTCATCCTCTGTCGTCCCCTTCTCCTCTTGCCTTCACTCTTTCCCAACATCAGGGTCTTTTCCAGGGAGTCTTCTCTTCTCATGAGATGGCCAAAGTATGGGAGCCTTAGCTTCAGGATCTGTCCTTCCAGTTCTCAATTACCTCATAACAAAAGTTCCCTCTAAGCTGCACGGGTGGGTGCATGGCCATGCAATGCTGCATCAGTGCCATGGACCCGCAGCCAGTGTTGCCACCCATTTAGTTCTGGTTGTGGCCGGAACTCTGTGTGTGCAGGGTAGGTCCCCCGCCCAGCGCTAGCAGAAAATTCAAGGGAACATTGCTCTTCATCACCAAAGCAAATGAAGCATCCCAGATGAAATCCAAATGTTCAGATGTTAGGATAGTAAAAACCAGTGATAAAACTTAATTGTAATACATAAAAATCAAGGACCAAATTAAGGAAAGCCTTAATCTGGTTTTTAATATGTTATTTATGTGGATGTTAAATGGAAAGATATTACACAGACGAGATGGCTTCCATTGAAAATGCTTTTCTTTACTACCTCTCTGTCACACAAATGCAGGTGAGGGAACCAGAAAAGATGTTCCAAAATTGGCCTTAGTAATTGGGCAGACATACAAGGGAGCAGCAGGCTCTGTTTGGGACTCTGGTTCTAAAATTTACCACCAACAATATTTTAGAGTGTGCTTGAAAAATGACTTATAGCTGATGCAGCTGAGCGGGTGATCCTCACGGCTCTGTTATGCATTTTCTGGAGTGGTCTGGTAACTTAATTCCCACGTATCATATTGAAATAATCTACGACTGAGGCTATCAGTGCCTGGGTAACTGGATGGTAATGTTATATTATAAAAGAACTCTTTTATAATATAATATTTTAATTGTATTTTAATTGTTTTATCTTTTTTATTGTATTTTAATCATTGTAAGCCGCCCAGAGACCTTTGGGTAGTGTAGGCGGCATATAAGTTAAATAAATAAATAAATTTTAAGAATTAACAGATACAGATTGGACATCGAGAAGGGCATACACAGAAACCTGTCTCAAATATTTTTAATTTACCTGGACACACTATACAAGATTTGAAATTGCTATTTTTGGAGAAGAAAAATTACAGGACAAGAATTCAGAGACAGCTGAGTTAAAATATATACATATTTTAAAACCCCTCTCGATGGACTCAATATTAGACAAGGTCTTTTTAGGCCATTATCAAATGTAAAGCACTGCAATAACTATATTGTATCTGCTGTAATTTCCAGCTATATTTCCTTCCTAAATAAGGAAGAGCCACCTTACAAGCCCCACTGGTGACGAATAATAATCAGGTGTCATCAAGTCAATTTTAACTTATGGTGACCCTTTTCAGGACCCTGTTCAAAAGTGGTTTCCCCTTCCCTACTTCTGGAGGCATCCTGGGACTGTGCAGCTTGCCCAAGGCCACCCATGCTGGATGTCTTCATAGGAGGCAGAGTGGGGAATTGAACCCCCAACTTCTGGTTCTGCACTAGCAACAACCTGTACTCAGGAAACAATAAATGTACAAATATTTGCCACATAGTCCCACTCTTGTGTCTGAGGAAGTGGACTTGTCCACAAAAGGTCACATTAAAATATAGCAGTTAGTCTTTAAAGGGCCACAACATTTTTTTTCTTTCTTTCTTTTTTCTTTTTTTGGCCTGATATGAAATCCAGTAGTAAGTCAAAACTAGAGTTGACCCATTGAATCAATGGAACTAAGAGAGGAATTGACTCATCAAATTCTCGCTGATTCAACGGGCCTGCTTTAACTGTAACTCGCTACTAGATTTCAGCCAATAAGAACTTTTGGGTTTTTCAGAGATAATGGTCAGGCAATAATGTTTTCCTTTTTTTCATGTACAACAATCTACATTTATTCAAATACAGTCCTGTCATCATCTTCTGGTTGCTGCACAAGGGTGGAAGGCAGGGTTTCACTTAACTGGGGCTTATTTTAGGGGTAGGGCTTATATTACGAGCATCCTGAAAAATCATACTAGGGCTTATTTTCAGGTGAGGTCTTATTTTTGGGGAAACAGGGTAGCAAGCAATTATTGAAGGTGCTAAGGCTGTGTACACAGACCACACAGGCTTCTCAACCACAGCAGTGTCAAGGAAGTACCATTGCCCAGTATAGGCCATCGGTCACTGGCGATACGTTGAATCAGTTTCCACTACAAATTGTCCCAAATGACAATGAGAAATGTTCTGTATTTTCTATCCTGTCATAATTTCTGTGTACCAGTTTGACCTTGTCCCTTTGTTTGTTTTATTCATCCCGTTGGGTGTGTATTGTAGCTTGTGACATACTGAATGTAAATCCTCAAGTTGTGAAGTGTCTCTCCAACAAGTCTGAACAGACGAGGTTGTATAGTGGGGCTAGGCTGTAAATTGTGGGTTTTGTGGGATATTTTGGGTGGAAGCTGGAAGCATTTCACTATGTCTAATGATCAGTAGGTTTCTGATATTGTGTGGTGCTTATATTTCTATCAAATAATTGCTCTCTACGTGGGGCTCCCCCTAAACCTGATCGGGAGACTTCAGCAGGTCCAGAATGTGGCAGCCAGACTGGTGGTTGGTGCAAGTAAGTTGACCACATCACTCCAGTTCTGGCCCGTCTTCACTGGTTGCCCGTGGCGTCCCGGATCAGGTTCAAGGTTTTGACACTCACATACAAAGTCCTCCACGGTTTGGGCCCATGTTACCTGTTGGAGTGCCTTTCCTTAAGGTCATCTGCCTGACCCACAAGATCATCCCAGTCCTCCTCCGAGTGGCCACTCCGAGGGAGACCCATAAATCCTCTACAAGAGGTAGGGCCTTCTTAGCAGTGGCTCCAACTTTATGGAACCAGCTTCCAGAGGAGCTCTGCCTGTGGACTTTTAGGAAGCAATTAAAGACATTGCTTTTCAGGAAGGCTTTCCACACTGACCCCAGCTGACCACTTTCCTCCGCCCCCCCCCCTTTTTTTTCTTTTTTTTCCTCTTCTTTCCTCCCCTCTTTTCATCCATCTGCTCTGGAGATTAGTTGGTGCCATCTGGGTTTTTTTAGTGTTGTTGTTGTTGGTTTTAATGTCTCTATTTTTATTTTTATTACATGTGTTGTAACCCACCCAGAGTAGTGCTGTGATACTAATGGGAGTGGTATACAAAATGAATGAATGAATGAATGAATGAATGAATGAATGAATAAATAAATAAATAAATAAATAAATAAATAATAGAGTCAAGAAAGTGAAGCTGTTGTGTGCACTGGTTCAGGTTCACATCGATGATGCAGTAATGTTACTGAAATCGTTCGAAGTATACTTCTCAAGTTATACCTTGAGAAGATTCAAGATCTCATAGTATATCTCAGGTACAGAAGATGCTTGCGGGGAGCAGAGGAGCTAAGAAAGCATGATTCCAGGTCAGCCCTGAATGTGCTGGTGTCCTGTGGAAGCATGTTGGTGCCCCTGCCTGAAGTAATTGGCAAGGGTAAGCATGAAGTAGCTGAATTGTACGGCAAGTCCATCTGGAATAATACTGACAGTGGCTTGTAGCCTGTATTTGTGAAGATGTTGGGGCACAGGGCCTCTGTGGCAGTTAGGATATTATTCTCTGAGAAAATGTCAGCGGATAGTCATTTCTGCAGGAAGTCAGTGATACCCGATTCTTGACATATGGGTAACTTGTGATGTGAGAATAGAGTCCATGTAGCCACATACCCCAAAAACGGTGGTACCAATGCCTCGGATTGTGTGATGTACAAGGTTATCTAGACTGTATTTCGGGTAGCAGACAAAAACTTCTAGAGAGAAATCTTTCACCAGCTAGTATAATTGCCAGTATTCCTCAATGGGGTTCGAGGACCATTGCCTGTCAAATGTGGTGTTAGAAAGTTTTCAGCCGTAGGTAGATGTAAGCAGATCATTTTGCTGCTGCTGTTAAAACAAGGGAGAGTCCTAAAGCCCGGCCCATCTACTGGAAATTACCCAAAGATCTACCGTTTGAATCAGATCTACCTTTTGCCACCCCTGATCTAATAAATACGACAGACAAAGAAAAGGGGATGGAGTGAGAGAAGGGAGGAGAAGTGATTTAAGGCACCAGTTCTTCAAGTTAAGAGTTTGCATTGTAAACAGCTGGGAGGCAACAGCCTCTTCCTTCGTTCTTCATCATCGCAGGAGCCAAATAGTCATCAGAATCTGCCCAGCAGAAAAAGCTGCTGAATTTTGGCATGGCAAAGTTTATGAGCATAGGGCTTTTGTTGTAGCCGTTATGTGCCATCAAGTCACTTCTAACTTATGGTGACTTTATGAATGAGCCATCTCCAAAATGTCCTGTCCTCAGCAACCTTGCTCAGCTCTTGTAGACTCAAGCCTGTGATCTCCATCTCCTCTTTGGTCTTCCTCTTTTCCTGCTGCCTTCCGCCTTTCCCAGCCTTATTTTCTTTTCTGGAGAAACCTGCTTTCTCATGATGTGCCCAAAGCAGGGCAGCCTCAGCTTCAACATTTTTGCCTCCAGAGAGAGTTCGGTCCTGATTTGATCTAGGACCCACTTGTTCGTTTTTCTAGCAATTCAAGGCGCCATTTGAGTTTGGTGTCATTAATAATGTAATAAAATGTGTGAAGTAATTATGTGCTCAGGAAATATGTTGATGTTATTATGTGTTCACGGGCTTATTTTTATAAATTGCAGGGTGATGTAAGAGATCATGATGCAGTGTTCAAAGCCTGTGAAGGAGTGGATTGTGTTTTTCATGCAGCATCCTATGGCATGTCTGGATCAGAGCAAGTGAGTAGACATATTGTTTAGTGAGGACCATTTATTTCCAGAAAGTAGTAGCAGTTTTCCTCTGGTAACATCCCTTTAGCCAAACCTTCTTGAGCGGAGTGAGGTTGCCTGTCCTGTGCCCTCTGAGTTCACCTATGTTTTCCAAGTGTAGCAGAGGGCCATTTCCCATCAGTGCTGAAGAAAGATTCAATTGTTGCCTTATGTATATGGAACTAGAGAGAGTGCCATTTTGTTCTTGGACTCAGGCAGCAAAATGCCTTGAGCCAACCCCGCTGCAGAGATCATACCAAGTAAAGCCTGAGCAATCAGGGTCACAGAAGGTAACATGAGACTCAGGAGAATGGATTTAGCAAGGAGGGTCTTACTTATAATGCTATATACTATAGTACAGGGCATTATGCAGGAGATTTGTGGCTGGATTACCTAATGTCTTAAAAAGAAGGAACAGCAGAACAATCTTGGAACAGCTATGGAGGGTTTGGCAGAAGGAGTGATCTGTTTAACCCTTTTACTCCATCACTATTTTCCTGCTTGATCACACCTCCTATAAAACTATGAACCAAACTCCACACCCGCATTAAATGTGTCTTCATGGGTGGGTGGTATTTAAATAGCAGCGAACATGGGGGAAGAGCAGCTAATCCATGTAGCAACTGGAGTAAAATAGCAGCAGAACTGAAATGTCATTTTTCCAAAGGGCTTCACTGTATTACCTGCCTGGTGCAGCTGGAAATTGCTATTTTTATCATGGATCCCTTTGCAAAATGAAGTTGTGTGTGTTGTTCTTAATCACTGTGTCATCTTATATCGCAAACAGTGCCAGAAACATGATAGAGAAACACAGTCTGGTTGCTTCTAATGGTCAATTCTTAATTTTCAAAACACTTTGAAAAATTCAGAAAGCAGTGCAAAAAAAACAGTACAGTACTTTCCTTACTTCTTCCTTTATAGTTGTCCTTACCCTGTTTTATGGCTGGCAATAGGATCATTATTCCCATGCATCAAGCTTGTTTGGACTTCCTGAAGCAAACTTTAAAAAAAAAAGAGTACTCATTCACTCACAACGCATAAAACCACCTCCTTAAGCGCCTTTCTCTGTGGCCCCTCAGGTCTCTGCACGTTCCCTTCAGGTGGGGGAATACACTTTCACTATAAATGAATAACCCAAATATAGGAGTACGAAATATAGAGAAAGAACACTGCAAAACAAACATTGATCCAAAAAATTCAAATAAATAAAATTTCTTATTTATTGACATATCCCGTGTTAACTGAACAAAATAAATAACAAAAAATAATAAAAGTAGTTAAGATGCAAAAGTAGAGAAAAGTTATAATGGGAGGAGATTTTTAATAGGGTGGTCTTGGCTGCAGTAGACCATTCCCATGTCAGAACATCTCATGGATTATTTCAAAATAATTTTATGGGTTTACTACAATAGAATCTTTTTTAACACTGACCCATGAAAGCGCCACAATCCTTCTTCAAAAGACAGGACCTTTTTCTCACATCGACAGAGATGTTACTCAAGGATGGACCAATTTCTTATATCTCTCAGCTTAATACCAAACAAGATCTACCCCAAAACAGAGGATGATTTATGCAGACCATGCAGTAATACTGTTAAAATTAAAAATAGGATATAATTGTGGGGATCAGATAGTCTTGGGGATTGAATAGTCATATACTTACAAAAGGAAATAAAGAGAAATATAGGCTATCATCTAGAACTAATTTTTTAACATAATAGAACTTCAGAAATAATATCATGTACTTACTATCTTGGTGCAGCAAATGCATACCTACAAGGCATTCTGATACAAAAAAGAGCAAAACCTACGGTAGCAGAAGGTATATACAGAAAAAGAAATACCCTTTCCTTAAAATATAGGAAAAAGAACATCTACATAAACAATTTCAGGAGGCTGGAATTTTGGAGGAATTAGGCTATTAAGACCAAACTACCACATGCTAGACCGCATCTTAAAAAGCAGAGACATCACCTTGCCGGCAAAAGTCCGCATAGTCAAAGCTATGGTTTTTCCAGTAGTGATGTATGGAAGTGAGAGCTGGACCACAAAGAAGGCTGACCGCCGAAGAATTGATGCTTTTGAATTGTGGTGCTGGAGGAGACTCTTGAGAGCCCCCTGGACTGCAAAGAGAACAAACCTATCTATTCTGAAGGAAATCAACCCTGAGTGCTCACTGGAAGGACAGATCCTGAAGCTGAGGCTCCAATACTTTGGCCATCTCATGAGAAGAGAAGACTCCCTGGAAAAGACCCTGATGTTGGGAAAGTGTGAAGGCAAGAGGAGAAGGGGACGACAGAGGACGAGATGGTTGGACAGTGTCACCGAAGCGACCAACATGAATTTGACCCAACTCTGGGAGGCAGTGGAAGACAGGAGGGCCTGGCGTGCTCTGGTCCATGGGGTCACGAAGAGTCGGACACGACTTAACGACTAAACAACAACAACCATGTGCTACCAAGCAGAAAAATGAGAAAATTGTATTAATAGTTTAATGGTTGACCACGGAAATAAACCATCTAAACCAGTGGGTAACCCAAGTGTTCTTGGAATACAATTCCCAGAAGCCTTCACCACCAGCTGTGCTGCCCAAGGTTTTTGGGAGCTGCAGTCTAAGAACGCTTGGGTTACTTACTGAGCTAAACCATCTAAACTATTGGCTAGATGACTGAAAGTGAAATAGGTTGAAACTAGAGATGGGGACTTTGTATTCGTAGTTGAATACGAAGCCTGCCAGCACAGGTGGCCGGCCCTATTACCTCCTGCCCCCAGAACCCACTGATCCACTTACAGTGTGGCCTGTGGCGTGCTTGGCCAGCATCATCATCAGCATGCCAATTGCACCAGTAGCCTGGCTGCCGCAGCCCCATCCCCCTGCTCCCCTGGCCACTCCAGCAAGGGGTGGGAGGGTGGGAGTCTCCCCACTCAGCCACAGAGTGACTGGGTGAGCGGGGAGACGGGACCGTGGCAGCCAGGCTACTGGTGAAATTGGAGTGCTGATGATGACGCTGGCCACGTGCGTGGTGCTCACGTTATAAGTGGACCAGCAGGTTCTGGGGGTGGGAGGTAGTCAGTCCGGCCACCTGTGCCAACAGGCTTTGTATTCATATTCTCCATCTCTAATTGAAACGTTAATTTCATCAGTAAATTGCAGAGATAAAATAGTTCAGAATTCACAAGGAAATACAGATTTTTTTTTCAACAGTTTTTACCAAGAATTATCTACCAGGCAAAAACCATAAATGGCAATAATGAGTAGAATTCTCTGGAACATTACGATTTCAGAAATCTCTGCTGCAGGCGTGAGAATGTTAGAAGCTCCAGTAACAGAGGGTAGGTTTAGGGTTAGGGCTATCAATCCTGAAATCCCTTCCAAAACTAACAAAAAAGTAAACTAAGAAGAAACTGAATAAATAATGAAAGTAAGTTCTTTTTTTCTTTTCAGCATTATAACAAGCAATGGTATCAGAGGGACTTTAAAAAAAGAATAATAAGAGAAAGGTAGATTCCAGCCTCTGGTTTGGACAAAGGCTGTGACTACACGAAAATCAGAGTGATTCAGCTTTGCCACAAATTGATTCTCAGCCTGTATTATGTTTGAAATTGCAGTCAGTGCTCACACTGGGGCTGCCAATTGATTTGGAAGTTTGCCATTCATACTGGATGTGATGCGAGACACATTCCAGCCCACAGCCCCCTTCTTTCCTTCCTTCCTCTTGTCCCGCCTCTGATTATCCTTTTTTGGGGTGTAAATGCAGGAAACGCTAATAAGAGAACCCAGCCATAAGGTGATAGAGTGATCTAGTGCTATTCTCATATATGTAAGATATTTTTTAAAAATAAAAGAAATTGGGGGGTGATCAGGGGAGAAGGAAGAATGCAGGGGTGTGTTCCCCCAGTCCTGAACATACACACCCCAACTGTCTATAATGTCACTGAAACACCATCTCCAGACATGCCACCCTGTCTTTACAAAATCATATCACAACTAATCAGACAGGAAAAAGCCCATTTGAATAGTTTTGGGTTGAAAAACTAGAAACCCAACCCCCGGTGGCAGATGAAAAAACCCACTTTGGAAGCAGAAAGGGCTGGACTGATTCAGATCAGCCTTTTCATCATGTGTTCAGTAAAAAATATTTCTTATTTTCTTATTTCTCATGTGGAGTGGTATTTGACCTTGTAAGGTAAAGGTAAAGGTTCCCCTTGACATTTAGTCCAGTCGTGTCCGACTCTAGGGCATGGTGCTCATCCCCGTTTCCAAGCCGTAGAGCCAGCGTTTGTCTGAAGACAGTTTCCGTGGTCACGTGGCCAGCGCGACTAGACACGGAACGCCGTTACCTTCCCACCGAGGTGGTACCTATTTATCCACTCGCATTTTTACATGCTTTCGAACGGCTAGGTTGGCAGGAGCTGGGACAAGCGACAGGAGCTCACTCCATCGCGTGGATTCGATCTTACGACTGCTGGTCTTCTGACCTTGCAGCACAGAGGCTTCTGCGGTTTAACCCGCAGCGCCACCACGTCCCTATATTTGACCATGTAGCTGCAGCCAAACTCATTTTGGCTTTGAAGTGACTGCTTAATAATTACCACCTGGAGATATTAACTGCCTGTTTGCTTCTAGCTAGAAAAGGAAGAGGAGATTGAGTCGATAAATGTGGGAGGAACAAAAGTAGTAATTGAAGGTAAGTAGTAGTTCGACTTGCTCATGGTAATTCCTGGTCCATTGGAGCCTTTTCAACATACCTGAAGCCTGTTTCAATGTCTTCTGTGGGAAGAAACACACCTTTCGTTGCTTCTTGGGTGTGTAGAGGCAACCCAACAGAGCAGACAATCCAAGTTGTCAATATATAGGCCCACCAATCTAATCTGCTTGAATATTTTTCAGAGAGGTAGCTGTGTGACCTCTCTGCACGTTACCGTAGTCTCTCGAGACTGAAGGATGCCTACTAGTAAGCTCTGTGAGGCTGTTTCAGCAACAACAAAAGCAACCATTGTGACCTTGTTAAAGACTAACACGTGTACTTCAGTCTCAGCTTTATGATAAAGTGGATGGCAATCCATGACAGCTCACACTGCAACAAATTAAAGCTGCCACCATACTTTTCTTGTTGCTGTTGCTGCTATCAGAATGTAAGGTTGTCTAAAGGCTTAAACGTGTTACAGCCTGGGATGGAGAACTTGCCTTCTGTTGAAGGACGCATTTTCTGCCATGGGCATAATCTGTTGGGAACTGCAAACTGGTAGTGGGTGAGGCCCGATTTAAAGTGGGTGGGTGTTTCTTCCTCTCTGCCCTCCACCTGGGAGAAGGATGGAATTCCCTTGCTAAATATGTAAATAGGTCACTTGCAGAAGATTTTTGAAATAAAGCCAAGAGCTGCATAAAATTAAATTGATATGTATCTCCAAAGCCTTGTTTTTGCCCATAGTAAAGTAAGACACATCTTGATCGCACACCTTCTTTGGAAGCCGGTTGGATTGCTTTCAAACTCTGGATATACTGTAGACACACTTAGAAAAGACCCACCAGAATCAATAAGGTTTTGTTAGGAATCCCACTTATTTCAACAGGCGTGTTCCAACTATGCCTAAATCTGGATCCAATTCTCTGTCATCCTTCTCAGACTTCTTTATTATTTTTAAGCTTGGATTTTATTTTACCAATTAATATTTTGTTTCAACTTAGTTTGCAAAAAAAGAAGCATCTCCAGACTGATCTACACCAGTTCGGTAAACGTTGTATTTGGAGGAACTGATATCAAAGACGGAGATGAAGAAACAGTGCCATATATTCTACTGGAGAAGGTATTTGGGCGACAAACAAAGAGCAAGGTCTCTGAGAAACTAAAGGGGAAAAGACGAGACATTTGTCTCCCCCTGTCCATATTATCCTGTTTTCTGGGATCAGTTATCTTCTTATTTGATACTAATGACATTATAACCTTTTAGCATTATTTAAGGAGAGTTTCAGGGTTGGCCCAAACATAATCATTCTTCCTTCTGTCTAAAAATATATGTGCATGAAAGCAGATGACATGTATGGCAGGAAAAGACTGTGTACTTCTATTAAATTTCATTCTGTTGTTTTCAGCCGAGTGCTCAAGCCTATTGAGATCTTTTTGAATTTTGTTTCTGTCTTCCAGGGCATTAGCTATTCCACCCAATTTTATGTCATCTGTAATGTTAAAGCATTCCTTGCACCCTCTCATCCAAATCATTAATAAAAAATGTTGAAAAGCACAAGCCCCAGGACTGAGCCCTGGGTATCCCACTTGTTACCTCCTTCCAATTTGAGAAGAAACCATTGATATGCACTCCCTAAGTACAATTCTGTAACCAACTGTGTATCCATCTGACAGTTGTTCTATCCAGCCCACGCCCAGTTAGCTTGCTAATCAAAAGATCATGGAGCACGTTGTCAAAAGCTTTGCTGAAGTCAAGATATATTATGTCTACAGCATTCCTACCATCCACCAGGGAGGTTACCTGATCAAAAAATAAGATAAGGTTAGTCTGGCAGGGTTTGTTCTAAGTATTACTGTGTTGGTTGTAGGTTTTTCAGGCTGTTTGGCCATGCTCTGGAGGTTTTTCTTCCTAACGTTTCGCCAGTCTCAATAGGAAGAAAAACCTCCAGAACGTGGCCAAACAGCCGGAAAAACCTACAATAACCATTGGATGTGAAAGCCTTCGAGAATACATATTACTGTGTTGTTTTCAAGGTATTTGCAGAGTGACCGCTTTATAATCTGTTCTACAATTTTTCCCTGGACACAGTAATCAGGACTTTCTATGCTTAACAACAAGGGTTGGGCCATTGTTTGGGGAAGGGAATTTTTTCAAAAGGGTAAAATATATGAAAAACTTCTTTAAAATTGCACATGCAAATTAACCTTGCTGGCCATGTCCTACACCTTTAGCCATGCCCTAACATTGTTTTGCATGTAAGCTTGATACCGTAGTAGCAGTTGTGGTTGCAATACCATTGACAGCTCATTTGTGATAGTGGTTTAGATTTAGAGGGCAAATGCAAATCATCATTTGCTGTCTTATGTCCAAGAGAAAATGTTAGCTTTGTTAAATGCGAAGTAATTTAGTACATCTGAATTGTGTGCATGGAATGGATGAAGCTTATGGATCTACAGCATGTTTCTGATTCTCTACATAGGTGACTTATGTCCTTGGTCCTCCATTGCTCTGTTGGGCTTGTTGGCACAGAGTGGAGCATCTGTAAAAGCCTTGCGGGCATGTATCCTCCAGGGGCTGGATAAGGTCCCTTGGGTGGAAATTCTTCTCACCTGATCTGAGTCATGGTTTGAAGAATTTGGAAAGTTATACCTGAAGTTTCTTATGTATATCATGTTTGAATTCTAGCTAGGTGGTGGCTGAAGCAAGAAAACGTACTTTGAAGGAAGTGTGCTACCACTACATGGAGATATTGATCTGATGTTCTCTCTTTTTAGGAAGTGGATCATTATTCACGAACCAAAGCCATTGCAGATCAGATGGTACTGGGTGCAAATGGTACCCTGCTTAAAGGTATATTTAAAACTGCCTTTTCTTACAAGCTGTATTGTCCTGTGATTACTCTCAAATAGAAGGTAATCAGAGCTTAATCCTCACACTTCAATGTTAAGGCCTGGCCTCATTTGCATTTATAATAAAATCTCTGGGCATGTGTATAGAATATATATTGCAACAGAAAGCCTAACTGGATGTAACAGTGGTAGAATCTGTATTTTTGAATGGGGATGAGGAATTCTTTAATATTTAAGGACCAAAGACTGCATTCTAGCAGAAGGTGGGATTAAGGGAACAGGGCAGGGCAACATATAAATCCTACCAATTTGTAGATTTTCTCACTATGCATGCAAAGCACAGCGCAACTGTATCCATATCTATTTCGAAACAACAGTGCAACCGCTTTCAGGCATACAAAGCACAGTTTAATTTGATGCATGTCTTCTCAGGAGTAAGCGCTAGTGCAAAAGCTTTCCTGGGTGCGAAGAAGAGCTCAGGCTCTACTCAAAGCTGGTACAGCTTTTAGGCAGTCTCTTACCTCCGATCTGTCATCACAGATCAGACATAAGAGCAGGAAGCTTCAGGGCACATTAGAACATGTGGTGCCAACTTAAAAATAAAAAACTGCAATAGGGGTTGTTCCTATACAAAGAACAGGCAGCAGAAAGGTGGTATAAGAGTCTCTTTCCTGTCTTTCGTCCTCCATCACATTCCAAATACGGTCCCCCTTAAGTGTAACCAAGTAGAAATGGATCTGTTACTAAACCATTTTTTTCCAAAACAAATTGTTTCTAATAATCAGGGATAGTTGGTTGATTTTGCATCAGTGGGAATGAATGTAAGAGGTGTTTTCTTGAACAGGCACCTGACCTACAGCATAGTATTGGAGGCCCGGGCTCTACATGCAGAAGAATGAGGTTGCTCATTCCTGAGGTCTCGTTTGGCCCTTGGCACAAGCTTTATACTTCTACTTTCTTTCTTTTAAAAACTACTATTGGTGGGACTCAGAGGTAGTCTGGGTGTAGAGTTTATAAAGGTACGTGGTGGCGCTGCGGGTTAAACCGCAGAAGCCTCTGTGCTGCAAGGTCAGAAGACCAGCCGTCGTAAGATCAAATCCACGTGACAGAGTGAGCCCCCATCACTTGTCCCAGCTCCTGCCAACCTAGCAGTTCGAAAGCATGTTAAAATGCGAGTAGATAAATAGGTACCACCACGGTGGGAAGGTAACGGCGTTCCGTGTCTAGTCGCACTGGCCACGTGACCACGGAAAACTGTCTATGGACAAACGCTGGCTCTACGGCTTGGAAATGGGGATGAGCACCGCGCCCTAGAGTCAGAGACGACTGGACTAAATGTCAAGGGGAACCTTTACCTTTACCTAGAGTTTATAATGATTAAGAAATCACTCTTCCTCAGTCTACGTATTCTTCGCCAAGGAATTTTTAATTATTATTCCTTAAGTTTTAAGGACATTAAAAATTATAGTGGTATTACTGAGAGTGAGCACAAAGAAAAACAATAATGACACTAGTGACTAAAGACAAAAAAAATTGCCCCAAAGCTTAAAGTAAAATAAATATTATAACAGAATATCTGTAAGCATACAAATATCCTTCTCAAAAAAATACAAGCCTCTTGCTTTTAATCATGGTGGAACCCAGATTCTTTGAGTGGCTGGAGTCCGATATGAAAAAATCAAGAACCACTGTTCTAAAAAAACACTCCTGTAGGTGCTGTTCATGCATTCAGTAAAGACTGTTTAATAAGCAGATTACAACAATACCACAACTCAGATGACACAACTGTTCCTCACTCAGGGGAACTCAGCACTGGGGCATGGATCTCACACATCTCGCCAACGCACCCTCCAAAAGAGGACAAAATGCATAGAGACACACCTTATCATGTCATTCTCATAATAATCAGTCTTTTACATCTGAGCAGTGTCAGCATGCAAAATGGCAAGCTGCCTACTTCATGCTGTTTTGGTCATGTGAGTGCCTGCATATTTAATTCACCGTGTGTCAGCAGAACAGGATTGAAGCTCCACTCTCTCACTTACATAGAACGCATGACACATCGTGAGAGATCTAAGCAGCACACAGGAGGAGGAAAGGGGCTTGTAATCCAGCAGTACATTGTGTGTAAAAAAACCCCACCATAATCAGTTCTGGGTGCCTCTAGGTAGAACTGGGAATAAATGCTCCATGTCTGACACTTGGTGCCTACCCTTGTAGGTGTCACTTGTGGGACTAATGATCTGTGTTTGTCAGAAAAATTAAGCAGCCATCCGACAGCAGGAAAAATATAAAGGGATCACCCGTAGTAAAGAGATACAACTGGCCTTGCTTGGAACAATGTACCTTTAAAATAATTTCTGCCCACGTCTTTCAGACGAACTGAGCCCCTAGTCATTCCACCCAACCTGAATAGCGGAAGGACTGAGGGTTCAACTATGCAGCAGGAGAGATGGGAATGGATCTGCTGTGAGGTCTCACCTGGGAGGTTGGGTTTCGCTGGATGAGTTTGCTTTAACCGACCACACCGGAATCCGCAGAAAGAGAGGATGATATTGGCAATCTATCTTCTTTGCATCTTGTTAAGGTAGCTCTGCTCTGGCCATCCAGATTTGCAGGAGCTATTTAACAAGATGCAAACAAGACTGATTGGTAATTTCCTCTCTCTCTCTCTCTCTCTCTCTCTCTCTCTTTGGTTCCCTAGTGCAATTCCATCAAGCCTCAAAAAAAAAAAAAAAAAAAAAAGAGAGAGAGAGAGAGAGAAGAAATGGGACAGGAAGGGAAGAGGAAGACAAGCAGACTTGGGAAAGGGGATTCAAATGGCAGCCAGTTTCCCCTCTGCCCTGCCTCTCTCACTGCTGCTGGAGCTGGCTGGAATGGCTTGAATGGATACAAACCCCTTTCACATTGGCTCAAGCAATCACACGACTTGAACCAATGTGTACGCATTCACTACAAAAAAAGCCGAAGCTCAAGCAGTGGAGGAAAAATAATGGGGTGTGGTGGTGGGGATGCCAGGGTGATTCACATTGACTTGTACGTCAGGTAATGGAAGGAAAATACTGCTAATCTGACCATCAAATCCTGGAGTATTTCCCCCATTATTTGTCAGCGTCGTAGCTCCTGAGAAAGGGACATCTTTCTTCACACAACACATAATTAAACTGTGAAGTTCCCTGCCCCAACTGTAGAATTGGTACCAAGATGCATGGCTTTTAGAAGGGTACTAGATGAATTTACAAGAGGGTAAGGCTGACATTCAGAAATACACTCCTGGTACTGCATAAATATGTAGTCACGATAGCTAGTAGCCATAACTAAATGGCAATCTTGTACTCAGATTCTGCTTGCAATACTCTCATAGGTCATCGTGTGAAAACAATCCTGGCCTATTGAGTCTTTTGGTTAGCATCTTATACTCTTATGTCTCTAAACTTCTTTGGGTCCTTTTTAGGAAGAAGGCAGGATATAAATATTGTAAGTAAGTAAGTAAGTAAGTAAGTAAGTAAGTAAGTAAGTAAGTAAGTAAGTAAAAGGCACTCCTTTCTGTTTGTTTTTGTATTGTTTTGTCATCCGTGTTGTTCTTTCTTAGGGGGTGATAAACTCCAAACTTGTGTTCTTCGCCCGCCGGGCATCTACGGACCGGAAGAGCAAAAGCACATTCCACGTGTCGTGGTACGCATTTGTTTCTCAGCTGTGGGGGGTACACTGCATGGCGTTTGGGCTGGGAAGAGTTACTTTTCTGTAATATTTTAGAAGAGGTAGCTGCATTAGTCTGTGCTAGCATTAGCAGGCTAAAGAAAAATAAGAAATAAAGAAGCCAAAATGTTGTAGCACCTTAAAGACTAACTGCTATATTTTAATATGAACTTTCATGGACAAATCCAATTCCTCACTTTTTGGAATATGACTTCCAGAATCCCATTATCCATGTGGAGAGTATAGGAAGAGACTATATTGTTTTGAAATATCTTACCCGTTTATGTTCCAACAATTCTAAACAGGTTATGAAAACAGAAATACATCCAAAGTAACAAAATACATTTACAATAAACACATTTTTCATTTTCCTCTTACACAGAAAGCACCTTTATGTTTGCCCATGTACTTACTATCTATCTGTCTGTCTGTCTGTCTGAGACCTTGTGAGTGAAAATCAGTGGAACTGCTTTAAGTATAACTAATCATTATTCAGGATATCAGATTTTTTTTCTTCGAGGAGAGCAATGTAGGGCTCTTAATCTGTCCAATATTTAGCCTCACAACACTCCCATGAAGTAATTTGGACTGAGAGATAGTCACTGGTTCAAGGCCACCCTGTGAACTTCATGGCTGTGGGCATCTGAATTTAGTTCTGATCCACACTCTACATCAACCTCAAGCTACCAGACAAACATAGTGATTTGCTTATGATACATGCAAAAAGAGTCAAGGGTATTTTTCAAATTGTTTAATACTTATTCTCTTTTGCACAGGGGAACATACAAAGAAGACTACTGTCCTTCAAATTTGGCGATCCGAACACACTGATGAACTGGATTCATATTTCTAATCTTATACAAGGTCATCTCTTAGCTGCTGTGGCTCTCACAGCTGATAAAGACTACATTGCTGTAAGTAAAACCAAAAATGGCCCAGAGTGTCGGCCATTGTGTGTCTTTTTATAGATGCAAGATGTAAAATACAAGCTGAGGGCCAAATTATATGAGACACTAGCTTCACAGCCGAGGTAAAGAACTTTATCTTTTGTTGCTTGTTTGTTATGTGCCTTCACAGTGGCCCTAGAAGGACTTTCGAGGTATGTGAGTTATGTAAGCAGATGTTTTACCAGTTCCACAACCCCAGTGAGTTTCCATGGCTAAGATGGGATTCAAACACAGGCCATTTATCTATCCACTACATCATACTGGGTATCCGAAATAACCAAGTGCCATCAAGTCAATTCTGACCTATGGTGACCTTTTTCAGGGTTTTCTAGGTAGAGAGTAATCAGAAGTGGTTTCCCCTTCCCTTCTTCTGGGGGCATCCTGGGACTGCGCAGTTTGCCCAAGGTCACACAGGCTGGCTCTATTCACAGGAGGCCCAGTGAGGAATTGAACTCCCAACCTCTCCTAACTCACTGAGCTATCCAGCCAGGTTAGCTTCCTATTCTTTGGTTATTGATCATTAAGGGGTGAAGAATGGGCTTCAGGATGACTATGCAGATAAATCAGGTCTAAAGGCCTAGGTAGACTTGTTTTATCAACTTCTAATCGTGAAGATCGTATCTTGCATCTCATATAGTTTGGTTGCCTGTGAAGGGAAAACATGTGAACAGATTGCTGGAATGTAACATTAAGCCGCCTAGAGTGGTCACAATTGACCAGATAGGCGGGGTATAAATGAAATAAATAAAAATAAATAAAATAATAGTTTCTCTCCATCCCCCACCATTAACTGTGCATCCCAGCACATTATCATCAATGGGATTACCCAATCCCATATTTTGTTGTTACTTACACACTACCTCGTTTTTCATTTCATGCATACAATTGTTGGTTTTTTTAAAGAAAAAAATGAAGTTGTTATCTTGGGTCTTTGTTTGTTGCTAACTGGTCATCTCCCCCCCCCTTCTACTTTCTTCACAGAGTGGTCAGCCGTATTACATACACGACGGAGAGAATGTCAATTTTTTTGAATGGATAGCACCACTGGTATGAACCTTTAAACCTCTTTTCCAGCAGAGATAAACATGCAGAATATTCAAAAGCCAACCATTTTTTCTTTTTATTTATTTATTTATTTATTTGGCTTCTATACCACCCCTCTGGCTACTAGGCCACTCTGGGCGGTTTACATGCTAAACAAATAAAACGTACACTATACCAACAATGAACATAATAATATAAAATAAAAATAAAACAACCAACAATTTAAATAAAATAGTTAAAATAATATAAAATAATATAATATAGAACAAGAAGACCACAGGATTGATAGTATAAATGTTGAGACCACTTACTGTAATTAGGTGTGGTTATTAAGATGTTGTAACGTCCGGGAAGGCCAGAAAAGTCACGTTTTTAACAGTCGAGTCCAACAGCATCTTTTATAAGGCTAACTAACATTTGGGGCTATAGAGATACATGGAAGTAGATCAAGTGTTATCCAGAATTCATATACATACATACAGAGAGAGAGAGAGAAATGTACACACGAATATGGATAAGACTGAGTCCGTGTGATCAGAAGAAAAAACAGGAAGGACTGATGGTGACAATACATTATAGATACTGGCCATTCATAAACTGTTTCTGACAGTACAAACATTCTAGCACTAGTTAGTCCAATTAATTCAACTGTCATTATGGTATGTGTGTGCGCAGTGGAGGGGAAAAGGAGCCATTATGGCGGAAGGAAGTGAACAGGAAAACTCAGGAAGATTTTCACCTTAATCCTGCAAAGGAGATATTTATGCAGAAAGCATCCTTCCAGACACAGAACCAGCACATTTTATTTTTTTTAATTTTACTAGTTGTTTTACTAGCTTTTCCCTTTCATGAATTCAAGGGCGGTGTCTCCTTTTCCTCACTGCAGCCTGTGCGTGAGTGAATGGCCCACGGTCCTCCCATAGATGGCTCAGTGGGGAACTGAACAGAGAGTCCTACACTCTGTTGGCTATATTGCAAGATGTTCACTGCCCACACACCTTTGCTGTAATACACTGCCCATCCTGGCCCCAAGAAAGTGGGGCTGAGTGTGCATCCTTATCAGGGGCATCCACTTTCTACTGTTTGTAAGGTATGATTGATCAGAGCTATGCTTGATTAGATAACAGGCTGATTCTTTCAATCTCCACAAATGCAAGGCTTACTGCAGCTGTGCCAGCTGTAGAGACATGCAGGTGGTTTTTCTCCCGATTAGCAAATTCCGGGAGACTTTCCCTTTGAAGCCCAACCCAGGAGAGGCACATGGCAGAGATGTGCTTGCTATTCAAAACCAAACTATACCTTACAGACAACATGTCTCCAGAATCATGGAATCATATTCGCGTTCCAGACACTTGATTATGGTAAGCAAAGACCATGGCCCACTCCAGTCAAAGCAAATTAATTTGTAGACTATGGGAGTTGTGAAAATTTTGTGCTGCATCGGTTGCTTGTGTTGCAACAAATAATTATCTCATGTAATGAAATTCTCTCTTTAATGTGTTGCTTTGAATTGCTAGTTCCACATCCTAAATGGGAAGCATGGGGATGAGGGCTGGACACACTCTATGTGCACAGTGTTGTGTGTGGCTAGCAAATGGCTACAAATTACCCTTCACATGACTGTCCCCCAAGTCCCGGCACACATTATATCCTCACACAACCCTGTCAAGTTGATCAGGATGAGAAACAGGGACTGGTTCAAGGCCAGCCAGAACACTCACTATCTAACTAGAGCGCTGGGTGACCTTGGGCCAGTCGTTCTTTCTCATCCTGATCTACTTTACAGGGCTGGTGTAACATAAGAAGCAATAGAACTTATCCAGTTGGCAGTCAAGCAAATGTTAAGCTTCACAGCAAGGCCTTCAGCCTCACACTGGGACATCTCTACCCATGGCTGTCTGTCTGTCTGTCTGTTTGTTTGTAGGCTGCTTTTCTTCTGGAGACCCAAGGGAGCTCAAAGTATTAAAAAGAATAGAATTAAAAACATTATACATTATACATTAAAAAAGAAACTATAAAACTGATTAGAATTAGAGATGGGGGTATTTGTATACGAATACGAATATCCCCGCGCAGCTAGACTTAACGAGGGCCCGGCCCCTGCCACCGGGCCGTCCGCTCACGCGTCCGCCGGCGGCAGCAGCCTCACTCATCCTTCCAGGGTCGCTCCTGGCGCTCCGCTGTCTTCTTGCTCGGCTAGCCACTCAGCAGCCACGCAGGGAGACTCGTCCTCCCTCCCACTGCCTGGAGTGGCCCAGGCGAGCAGTGGTGCTCCGGGAGCGACTGGAAGGATGAGCGAGGCTGCCACCGGACGCGCAAGTGGACGGTCCGGCCGCAGGGGCCGGCCCCCCGCTAAGTCCAGCTGTGCCGGGGGATATTCGTATATGGATACCGCCATCTCTAATTAAAATACAACTGAATAATTAAAAACAGGTAAAATGTTAAAAGCGATCTTAACTTTAAAACGGCATTCAGAGACTCAGTCGTGATGGTTAAAAGCCTGCCTGAAAAGGTGGTCTTTAGCTGTTGGTGGAAGGTTAAAAGGAAGGGGGCCAACCTGACCTCCCAAGGGAGAGCATTCTGTTATCTGGGAGCAGCTACAGAGAAGGCCCTCTCTTGTTTCCCCCTCAACCGTTCCTGTGCTGGCAGTGGGACCAAGAAGAGGGCCTCCTAGGATGATCTTAAGTACCGAAATGGCTGCTATGGGGAGATAGAGACTTGGCTCTTCAGGCAAGCCTTCCCTCCTGTCAATACTTGACTTCATTTTTATTATAATTTTCTGTTTTTCCATCTTGAGCACTACTAACATTATTGTTTTGAATTGTTTTAACTGTTTTAGTTTTATAATATTTAATGGAACCCGCCCTGAGTAGACTCTGTCTAAAAGGGCGGGATAGAAATCTAATAATAAATAAATAATAAATAAAATAAATAATAATAAATAAATAGAGTTCTTCAGGCAGCCTGGACCCAAGCTGTATGAGGTCCCAATGCCCGTTGAGGTCACCCAGAACTGCCCTCCTAAAAGAGGCCAACTCTGAAAGCTGTTTGGTTTCAATGTGTTAGTAGAAGATCATTTCCTGTTGGCTGCTCCTATGTTTTGGAATTCTTTCCCAAGTCCCTGTGAAGTTGGACACCACTGCAGGGAGGCAAGGGTGATGTAAGGTGGAACGGTTTGGGGGTGTCTTCAAATGTTAGAAAACTCTTGTTGCACCAATTGTGCAGTGAAGCGTTATGGGGCCAGGTATATAAGATGAAACGGTTTGGTGGGCTTTAGGTTGTTTCTGAACGGCATAGAAATGAAAATAATAAATAAGAGCAGCCGTCTGCAGTAAACGCGGATGTGAACATGATTCCCTAAGACCAGAAGGGACTTGAATCTTGCCTCTATGGTCTCCAGAAAAAAACCTTCTCATCTCTGCATGCTAGAGTGACCTTTAGAGTTTATAGTCAAGCAGATTAAGTGCTTATTTTGATACATTTTTCTTTGCTATTCCTTACAGTATGAAAAACTGGGCTTCCAGAAGCCATGGATACATCTCCCTTCATATCTTGTTTTGATGGCAGGTAAGAGAGATCTCCACTGGGCATTTTCCGTGTCCTGTTTGCTTATGTTTGCAATTTGTTGTATGTGTTCAAAAATGAAATACCGTGTTTCCCCAAAAATAAGACAGGGTTTTATATTAATTTTTGCTCCAAAAAACGCATTAGGGCTTATTTTCAGGGGATGTTTTATTTTACAGTCATGTCATCCTCTGGTTGCTGCACAATGCGGCACAATGCTGGAGGGCGAGGTTTCACTTAACCGGGGCTTACTTTTGGGGTGGGGTTTATATGACGACCATCCTGAAAAATCATACTAGGGCTTATTTTCAGGATAGGTCTTATTTTGGGGGAAACAGGGTATGTGCCAACATTTCATGAGCTGCTCTTTAGTGGATGTGTTTCATTGGTGAGCCAATAGAGGGTATTTATTTGCAGCAGGGGTGGGCAAGGTCTGGGGGCTCATTTTCCACCTTGAGGGCCTGTTGTTGGCTGCACTGGCACCCTAAAATGGGAAGAAATGGAGGGGGGCGGGAAATGAAACCAGAAGAAGCCAAGCATTCTCTCCTGGTTTTGCAAAAGCTTTTTTTTTTTAATTTCCTTCCTTCCTTCCTTCCTTCCTTCCTTCCTTCCTTCCTTCCTTCCTTCCTTTCTTTCTTTCTTTCTTTCTTTCTTTCTTTCTTTTGGTTTGCGAAGGTACAGGGGTGCCTTGCATGTCGCCTTAAAGGAGACTAACTACTCCTTGTTGTTTGTCTCTGTTACTCATCTTCTAATATTGACATTCTCTGTTCTACAGCTACTTTTCTGGAATATGCGCACCTGCTCCTTAAGCCGGTTGTCAGCTTTACACCTTTCCTGACCAAGCGTGAGGTAATAATCCTACACTCTGTACATTCTGAGGCCTAGCGCCCACCTGGATTGCAAGTGCTTCTCTAAGTTGTACCCCTTCAGAGGAAGATGGCTCTCTCCAACAGATATTTCACTGAGAAGGGAGGCATCCCACTTTTTTCCTTCCCAGCCGCCTGTTGTCTTCTCAGCTGTGTCGCCTCTGTTCAGATGGCATCAGCCTCCAGCACGACATCTGGATTAGCCCCACTCTTGCGAAAAGTGTTGCATGCACAGTTTCTATGCACTCACAGGTAGTAGAGACGAAGTGGTTGCTCCAGGACAATGTTTCTTTCAACAAAAGCGCCTTCCTCAACCGCTTGTGTGCAAAGTCATCTCAGGAAATGAAGCTCTTGGTTTGGGTCTCCCAAAGGGCTCCTACGCTCTTACCAACAACAACAACAACAAAAGAAGGTTCCCACATT
The DNA here is from genome assembly GCA_037013535.1 of Intellagama lesueurii. NCBI lineage: Eukaryota > Metazoa > Chordata > Lepidosauria > Squamata > Agamidae > Intellagama > Intellagama lesueurii. The sequence goes on from JBAJHW010000012.1 coordinate 14,057,191, forward strand.
CACTACTTTGAAATCACTGTGAGCGATGTCCTCCCTCCTAATTAATTTCTTTATCACACAGTTGTACAACACACCTTGGGCAGAAACAGATATTACTGATAATCTATTGTTAGAAGAAGGGATTGCTTAACTCTTAAAAGAGTCTGAGTGTATAGCAGAAGCTTTTCTCATATCACATGATTTGCAACATATGTTCTATTTTCTGATGGGTCTTCAGGACTTAAGCATGAAATACCTTTGATGTCTGATTTCTCCAGCACAAATACCTCCCTGAATCACACCACTCCAACATTAATGTGCTTTCAACTCTACTCAAGAGCTAGATATAACATCTCTTCTTAATCTGATAGTCAAACTAGCTGATATATTTATTTAGCACATTTCTAGAAGAGGTGCTCCTTCAAGTGATAAAGGGTGTCTGTCATAGCATATTATTTTCCTCACATAAGTGTTTGGCATTTTATGTGATTTGGCTGGTGATAAGAAAGTAAGCATGGACTTAATTCAACATAATCATGTTAACTGAAGGAAAACTTGTGTGACACGCAGTTGTGGCCTCATTCCTGGCCAGTAAATATTAATGGCTTTATTGTACAGTCTTTTAGCTTCTTCCTCTACCCAGAGTGGATTTGGGCTGATGGGTGTCAAGATAAGGAAACAAAAAGCAAGGAACTTCAACATTCCCTGAGTGCTGCCATGTCCTGTGGCAGTCTGGAGGTCATAGGCTGCCATGAAAGGCTGGATAAATCCAAACACTGTGCCAGATCAGACACCAAAAAGTAACACAGTTATGAGCCTGGTCCAAAGGCAGAGTCAAGAGAGGAGCCAAGATCACACATGAGAATGCAAACGAGGAGCAGGAGACAGGTCAGCCACAAGGAGTCAGACCATTAAAAAGTTCACCAGATAGCTGGATTCCACAGAGTTAGACGTGGTACTCTTCTAACTGTGGAGAGGCCAGAACAGAAGACTTACATGAGGTTGGTCCTCCAGAGCTCCTCCTGAATCAACCTGCACGCAAGGGGGCTAAATCTCATGGCTGCCTGTTCTTGATGAGACCCCTGCTCCTGACAAGCCCTTACTTTTCAGAAGCCCTCTTACTCCATAGGGGCCTAGCGCTTCCTGGCATTTGGGTGTGTGTTTCTCTGACAGGGGGCCATTGCCTCTGTATTTCCTGATGCTGATACACTCTTGGTCTGGGTGGCCACTTCAGCTGGGTGGTCATTCCTCTAACATTGTGGGTAAAGCAAATTCTTCATGGGCCTATCCTAGGCTGATTCCAGATCTGCCTTTGCTCTGGGTCCTGGTCTAGAGTCTTCCAGAAGTGTTTGGGAGAGGTATCTGTGGGACCTCTGGAGCCATGGTAGGTTGGGGGAAGTTTAGCCTCAGAATTTTCCTCTGAGGGTAAGACTTCTGGCTCTGGATCACACGTGACAAGGGGGTTCAGAAATGAACTAGTGTTGCCCTCCCACCTTGTTTATATCTGGAGATGGTGTTATCCAGCCTTGCCAATGGACCCCAGTGATGGAGAGGGGAGGAAGTAAAATACTTACTGGCCAGAATCCTATTGTCAAATTATGCTTTTGGAAGAGAACTAATGTAAGCCCACATTGCCAGTCATTAACATGCTGGTTGCATCCTTGATGCACACCCAATTGCAACAGGATTCTAGGCATCACCTTTTGCCATGCCCCACTAGTTAAAAGCATACATGGATGTCAGGTATATATCTCTCATCCCAGATGTACTTCAGTGTATTTGTACTTTTTCTTTTAAAAGTAAAGCAAGTGAGGATGTGGATGAAATCCTGACTTTCACAGTCACCACGTGCATGGATGTACTGTTTGTTTATTTATTGAGTTGCCTATCTTTGTTGCCTATCAGGAATCCATAGGCATCATCCTTTGCAATAATGATAATGTTTAGATACAGGGAGCCAACTTCCATCCTTCTTCATTGTTGCATTTTTAATGAGCACAAGAGAAAATGAAAGGCATGGGCCCAGCAGGCAGAATGATATGTGTGTACCATATTTGATCAATCCATTCATTTATTACTTCTGCAAGTGAGAGAGAGAGAGGACAAGTAGTATCCTTTTAATAGAGTGTCCTATAATGGTTAGAATGATGGAATAGGACTCAAGAAACTTGGTTTCAAATCTCTGCTCAACCATGGAACTTACTCAGTGACCCGAGTCACACTTTCTCAATTTCATGTACTTCACTTCTGACTTACGGTGACCTTTTTCAGGGTTTTCGAGGAATACTCAGAAGTGGTTTCCCCTTCCCTTCCTCTAGGGGGAGCCCTGGGACTGTGCAGCTTGCCCAAGGCCACATAGGCTGGCTCTTCTCCCAGGAGGCTCAGTGGGGGAATCCAACTCCCAACCTCTGGCTTCACAGCCCAATAACCAAGCCACTGAGCTATCCAGCCACCTTGCTTTCTTAAAGCTCTTTCAATCAGGCTTGGAACGGATGACCCTTCAAATGGAGGACTGTTCCATGGAGTGGCCATTCCAAGTGCAATTCAATTCCACCCCCCAACGCAGTTATTGCTGAGAACATCATTCTTAACATCCTTCTGTTGCTTCCGTAGGTGATGAAACTCCTGGTTACCCATACATTTCGGATAGACAAGGCGCAGAAGGAACTGGGTTTCTACCCAAAGAAATTCATGCTGGTCGAGACCATCGATCACTACCTGAAGACAAGACCCAAACATCAAGATCAACCCTGGCTATGGCTACCCATTATATTTCTTACATTTGGCATATTTTGTATGTTCATTCCTTTTGTGTTCCTCTCTTTAACCCATTCCTAATACCTTTTTCTAGCGTGCATGTATTTTTTAGAATTAATGGCTTGATTTGGCCCTTCCTTAGGGGATGGATGGTGTTGGTTTCAAAGTCTTTTGAGGGACGTTTGACCAGCCGCTATTGGTTTTTTTTGTTTGTTTCTTTGTTTGTTTGTTTTAAGTTAACACATATTGAAGTACGTTTGGAGTGGGGAATGAACTTGTTTGACATTGAGCACCATGGGAGAAATAGCTCAGAGTGTTCAGGTCACAGGACGGGATGTGTGATCAGTGCTAGCCTTGGCTTCCCCTTTTACTGTGATCCTCTCTGGCTTTAAGGCAGCGCTGGACCCGTTTGACCATCCAGAGTGGGGCTGATGGAAGCTGTAAGCAAAAACAGCTGGAGGGCCCCTGATCTTCTCACGGTGACATTGAATGCGTTGCTTGCTGGCTTTTTTTTTTTTTAAAGGGGGTTGTGAAGTCCCGCAGAGTTTCTGCTCTTCCGTGTGCCAGGATTGAAGGTGCTTATACCTGGGTATCTTGTTCTCTATTCAAGGTATACTCATGCCATAACACCAAACAAGCCTGCCCTGTTAACGTACAGGTTGCAAAGCCCTTTGACATGCAAGCGGCTTTGTGGCTTTTCCCACGCCTCCTTCCCTCCGCCCTGCAATCCTAAACGGGGCCAGTCGCAGGCCTTTGGCCATCCTGAGGCAATGGTTTCCATGCACACCCATACAATATGATTTATCTCAAGTTGGATCTGGGAGAAAAACATTGCCATGTATCCCCTCACTCCTTAAGAGGTCCAGCCAGCCTGGGACAGGAGGGGTGGGGTGGGGATGTTTTTGAGGAGGTGCGGGGGGGGGGGGAGAGACGCATGCCCCCTGGCATGGCAGGGGTTGGTTTGCAGCTGTTACAGGTAGAAAGGTGGGCGTGGGAGGCATTTCTAGGAAGTGAGAAAGAAAAAGGCATCCTTCTTCCCCCCCCCCCCCCCCCCAATATTTATCCCTACAAAAACCTTCCTATATATCGGGCAGGGAAGTTAATTGTTTAATCTCAGTGCATGTATCTCCCCTTCCCCAATCCCCTCCGTTGAGGATGGTTATGTAAATATTAGGGCTCAAGCAGTCAAATCCCTTTTTTTCTCTCCCAGTTTTCCCTTCGATTGAGGCCGACACAATGTGGGGCCAGGATTCTATTGGGGGTGTTGTAAGGCTTGCATCACTGGGCTAGGTGATAAAGTCCAGATTATAAATGAGAGACGATGTCTCAGGATGTAGAAAGTAGAATCAAGCTCTTTATTCTGTATTCTTAAAATGGGTCGTTAAAAAGCTCTGGCTCAACGCGTTTCGGCGAAGCCTTCTTCAGGAGCTAAGCATAACACAAAACCACACATTAGATATTGAATCATTCACATTTTCTTTTTTTAAAAATACATATATATATACACCTGGCTTGGAACTCTCAACTTTATATAAATACATACATTTATACTGCACATTAGACATGATAAAATATATTAGACAGAATATAAAACACATACTGAGCTTCTTTATACTCTCTGCACCTTTTTTTGGTCTATATCAGCTCCAAAACTAATTGAAAGTGTTCAAAAGTGCAGGCGTTGAGGAAGGAGGCATTTGTACACAGCTGTACGTAAAGGTGATGGCGGCGAGATAACCAGCTCAGCCGTGTTATCATAATAAAAGGAGAAAGTCTATTTCTTCGTTTAACCCATGAGGTACTAGGGTGTTCAATTTCAGGACTTTCTTTTTTTAAAAAAAAGAAAATGTGAATGATTCAATATCTAACGTGTGGTTTTGTGTTATGCTTAGCTCCTGAAGAAGGCTTCGCCGAAACGCGTTGAGCCAGAGCTTTTTAACGACCCATTTTAAGAATACAGAATAAAGAGCTTGATTCTACTTTCTACATCCTGAGACTTTGTCTCTCATTTATAACCTGGACTTCCGTGGATGTACCCGTTCCTTTTGTTTTGCTAGGCGATAAAGTGCATCTTGGTATGTGTCCCAGCATCTTAGCAATTAGTCACAATTAGCCGCAGCAGGTTGTGCAGATATTAAGCAAATATCAGTAGGATTCCAGCCCATGGACGGTATGGTGTCGTAGTTAGTTAAACGGAGGTTTAAATCCCCATTAGGCTACATGAAGCTCACTGGGTGACCTGAGGCCAGTCGCTCGCATCTACCTCACATGGGTGTGAGGATAAACTGGAGAAGGGGAGGATGATTCCTGCTGACTTGAACCCCTCAGAGGAATGTTAGCACATAAATAGGGGGAAATGTAATGTATACTGCGTGTAGAAAATAAAGGCAAATGCACATACTTAGATTACTTGTTATTTCATATTATTTGTACGGATATATATTTGTGTGTATATAGTGCATAATACATATGCACATTTAATACATTGAGAAATTATTTGACATATAATTTAAACAAGAGTCTGGAAAACACGTTTGCATTTTAGCTGCTATGCATAAGTTTAATGAAATACTAGTTTAATAATGTGGCTTTTTCAAAACATAACATATTTCTTTTTGATTTGTTTTATAACATCAAATCACACAGGATTCACGAATAAGAAAAATAATAATTAAAAGGAATGCAGTTCTTTAAGATATTGCTATGCCACCATTAGCAGCAGCAATAATAATAATGATAGGGAATGAATATTTCTGCTGCCCAAGTGAGAAAAAGGCTGTGCTCCTCTCACACACACCCCATGACTGTACTCCAATTCTCACAATCCAGGGATGGGAATCTTGACTTTATCACCCTATCTGACCTGGGCAAAGTGCGGCCCTCCAGATGCTGCTGAACTGCAAATCCCAACACTCCTTATTATTGGCTGTGTGGGCTAGGAATGCTGGGAGTTGCAGTTCAGCAACATCTGGAGGGCCACATTTTGCCCACCCCTGTTTAAAATAGCTGGGTAGTTTAGGTCTCCCGGCGGCGAAGGCAGAGGTTGGGAGTTCGATTCCCCCACGGTGCCTCCTTGACCGGGGTTGGCCTCGATGGTTTACAGGGTCCCTTCCAGCCATGCCGTTATGAAAAGAGCTCATTGCCTGTTGTTGGCGGGGGGGGGGGGGGGTTGCAGGCCGCAGAGTTTAGAAAAGTTACTTTTTTTAAGAGTCTTCCATAGCCCTCTCCTTCTCGAGGAGGTGGGCGGACCCGGAGGAAGAAGACCCTTCCTGCGAGGGCGCGGCTTGTCTGAGATATACAGGCCCTCCGCCACCACATAGACGCGCAGAGGGGCCTCCGCCTCCCCACCGAGCGTGCGTTGGGCTCCTCCGTGCCCGGCAGCGCCTCGGTCCGCCTTCCGTCGCTCCCTCCCGGGCATGGACCCTCTGGAGGTGTGAGCTTGCCAGCCGAGGCAAAAGATGCCCAGCTGGGGGGCGGCTCTGGAACAACGTTGAGGAAGAGGTGGGGGGGTGGGGAAGGGACGCTTGACCATCTGCCCTCATTCACGCGCATCCCCCGCAAAGAGGCGCTCCTCCGCAGAAGACTCTGGGGTCTGACTGGTAGGGACTTTTGGCAGGAACTCCTCCATCCCAGGGTAAACCAGGCCAAATCCAGCCATCTGGGTAGGGCGCAGTGATGATGATTATCTCGAGTTCAAAGGCACACCCTCCGCCCAGCTTACCTGGCCTCTTTGAAGCTGGCGGCGGGAAGATGATGAAGATGAACAGGGATGATTTCCAAGTATTTCAAAATCTCCATGGGTGTATTTCACCCGGCCGGCCCTATCACTGGGTAGAGAGAGGCAGCAACAGAGTAATTGCCCAGAAAGGGCAGCCAGTGGCTGAGTATTGATATATTATGTACAGGGCCCTTGACATCAAGAAGAACTTGTGGGATTTTCTGTTGCCTGGGACGAAATTAAGAGCTCGGAAACATCACTCTTATTTTTGAACTACAACTCCCATGTCTGGGGGGGTTCTGGGATTGGTAGTCCAAAAAAAGGAAACATATTCAAGCTAAATAACCGTGCTGGTGGGGGTGAGGTGTTTGCTCTTTGACTTGCATAGATGGGATGGCACCTTGAGGCAGAAAAATGTCCACTCTGTGGTGACATCTAAACTTATTTAACACAAGAGTTTTGAGAAAACAAACAGAACTAGTACATATTAGAAAGAAAATATGATGGGGGAAAATGTTCTCCAGAGTGAAATCTCTGCTGACAATATATGTCTGGGTAACTTATTATCTAGTCAGCTGAAGAAGCCTATCACATTTTCTTAGCTCCTGGAATATTTTTTATTATTATTTGCTGACAGGAATATTTATTCTTTAATTAACCAAACTCAGTGGGACTTGCATCTCAACAGCACGCTGTTTACATTATTTATTTCCAAACAGACTATTGTCCAACATGCAAGCAAACAAACAAAATATTAAATAGGTAAAAGTCATATTCAGAAACGAATGTTTGGGGAAGGTGGTCACAAACCTTCCTTTCCCCCTCCAAAGCCAAAGTACATTTGAATCAGATTTTTTTGTGGCAAACATCCTTGTTACCATAATGGCTGTTTTAACCATTCTGCTAAAAAGCAGCATTCTTCTAAGCAAAGCAGAGAAAAAGCCCCATTTTACGACTGTTTTTGTGACGGGTGACAAAGGGATTGAAAGACATCATTTTGCCGAAGTTAGCAATTTAGTTTAAAACAGGAAGGTAATTTGAAGTCCAGGTGGGTGGGCTCCTGTCCTCAAATATTTTAAATGTCCCCCTCATTTGTTTGTTGCGACTGGGTCTAAAAAAATCAAATAAATAAATAAATAAATAAATTAATAAATTAATAAATTAATAATAATAATAATAATAATAATAATAATAATAATAATAATAATAATAATAATAATAATAATAATAATAATAAAGAAAGAAAAAGAAATGAATGTCCAGAAAGTGTACATGTAATGCAACAATGTTTCATTTTATTTTATTTTCGTACCTACATTTAAAAATATATATCTGTTTTCTTGGGGAAAAATGTAAAACCATCTTTCCAGCTGTACTACCCTCACAAATGAACTAATAAGGCTGAAAAACACACTCTGGTGGAAAAGCAAGCACAGTTACAACGTTTTGCATTCTTGTTCTGAATATAAAAATTGACCGCATAATCCCATTAAACCTTGAAAGCAGCAAATTCAAATCTTGGAACCGTGAACAATCTGTGTTTACTTTGAAGTAACTTCCATGGATTTGGGTGGAATTTACTTCCAGGTAAGCACACCTAGGATTTTGCTGCCTTAGCTCCGTAAGCTACTGGAATGGAATTTCATTTAACAGCATCAACTGCCAAGGAGAGAAAAAAAAATCCTGTTTTAAACTGAAACATTCTGATGGAGTAAAGAGAGAGGATGTTGCCGGCCAATTGCAAGAGACGAATTTGCATATGTGATATATGATTGGTTACTCTTTACTCCAGATTCCTTGCTGGAGGGTAAATTACAGTTATGGTTACCATGGTTTTGTAGATAGCGGGTTGCGCAAAAATATTATGATTTAAATAAATAAAATTAAGCAGAAACGTTTAATGTGTCATCCAAAGCAGAGCTCCTGGTCTGTTCCCCAAACAAACCAGATTTTATAAAATCAAGAAGAAACCTTGAATTCACAATCCCAGCTTATAAATGGAAGAAGCAGCTGATATGACACATCTGAAAAAAATATAATCAAGAAAACTAGGGAGGAGTGAAGTGGAGGGAATGGGTACCAGTGTGTGAGTGATTCACAATAATCAGAATCTGTTATCTTGCAGCTGGAGTTGCCAACTGGTTATTTATCTGTTTATCTATATAACATTGGTCTTTGTAGTGCTTTAGAAAACAGGTGTGATCTGTTCCTAATTGTGCAATTCAGAAAAGGCGCGGGAGGAGTCCAGTCAGGGGCCGATTCCCTGGTTCAACCATCTTGAGGAGAAGTCTCAACTTTTTTCTCCTTGGAGGATCCTCTGATCTTCCTCAGGATCCTACAGGAGATGTTCCTGCCAGATGGTATTTGGTTTTGGGGAATGGGGGCTTCACGCCATCCTCTGGCTAAGATACATCCAGCTGGGGCATGACACAAAATGTTGGGAGCCTGTGCGGTAAAGCGTCGAGCAAAGATGGGAGTGGTGAGGTTCATTAGCCCCCTGTCGCGGCAGGTGGGTATGTGTGCTCTCAGGATCCCTCCCAAACTCCATGCTTGCCCTCCTAGTTTTAAGAGAAAAAAATAAAATAAAATAGCCACTCCCACAGCAGAATCCAGGACTAGGAACAAAGCTCCCAACTTTCACTCTGGGCATTTTTACTGATGGGCTGTGGTGTATTTTTGTCCAGACCCCAGGACCCCATTGTTCCATGCCGCTCCACATACTTTGTGGGTCATCTGGCAAGAACCAATGGGGAGAGAGCTGGTGTGGTCCCAAAGATTACACAAACGAGAGAGTATTGGAGCATGAAAATTTTAAACGATTAGCAAGCTTTCATGGATGAAAACCACTTCCTCAAGTTCTAAGCTCACACACCCTTCAGGGATGGTGCAGAAAAATGGTCCAGAAACGGATGCTTCTTATTTGGGAGAGACGATCCGTTCTTCTTGTGAGGTTTGGAATTTACACCCTGGCTCTTGAGACCATTTGGTGATGTTCCCTTTGGGCCATCTTTTTCTGCTGGTCAGCCTCCACCTGCCCATTGGCCCATGAAAGGGCAAAATAAGGAGGAAAGGGAGAAGAGAATGGGGAACAAGTCAGAGAAGATAGGAAAAAGCACAGAGCAACCTGTCTCAGGAATAAGAGGTCAGAGAGAAAGTCCAGATGTGTGTCGACAGGCGATACTGGGACCACCCAATATTTCCAGCAGCAAATGCCCTCCCCATGTGTGGATGCAAATACCAGGACCATCTACTCAAATCATCATCATTTGCCGTCAATTCAATTCAGGGTCTTCCAGGTAGAGAGTACTCAGAAGTAGTTTCCCATTCTCTTCTTCTGGGACTGTGCAGCTTGCCCAAGGCTACACAGGCTGGCTTTACTCTCAGGAGGCCCAGTGGAGAATCCAACTCCCAACTTCTGGCTCCACAGCCAGATACCTAAACCAGAAGAAAAAAACCAGAATGACCTGAGATAATGCAATGTGGACAAGCACTCAGACCAAAACAGGACTTTGTGCTGGTTTTTTTTGTTTTTTTTGTTTTCCCATTGCATTCTCATTACCTTGGGAATGGTGGAATATTCCCTTGGTAAGTGGAATATTGGCGCACAGACCACAGAGCATAGCCAGCCTTGAGTTGCATCCCAGGTGTTATCCCCAGTATTTCCAGGTAGGGTTATTAAATCTCCTACCTGAAATTCTGGAAAGCTAAATGGACCAATGACCTGAATATATATAAGATTGGTTCCTATGTTCTTAGGTTTTGCAGGTTGAGTTTGTAATTTAGGCTTAATAAGAGTGAAGAGGGGAGAATATATATGATCCATTCAATAAGCTCAATTGGAATAGAAATCTGCTGACATGTAATGGATCTGGATGCTCTTTCCAGCAGGGTAATGAGAAGGTGAGATGTGGAGAGCCTGGCTGGAGTCTTGTGACACAGAATCTGGTGGATCTCTGAGCATCTCAGGGTGCAATGGAGAAACCTCTGCAGAAAGACCGAAAACCCTTCACGTTCTTTAAGCACGACCCCAAACCTGTCGAACAAAACCCTGAGAACAGTAAGCAAAAATGGAAAAAAGTCAGCGACAAGACCGTGATCACTGGAGGTGCCGGGTATTTTGGCTTTACGCTGGGCTCCACTCTTGCCAAATTGGGAACTGAAGTCATTCTCTACGATGTGAATCTACCTCTCTGGGAAATCCCGAAAGGAGTAGTGCTTGTACAGGTAACTCAATGTTTATAGGTTTGATTATAGTGTCTTTCTCCTTTTTTTTCCAAAGAAAAGAATGATGTGGAAACAATTGAATGTTGGTAGATATGTTTATGGATGGGATTTTTGTGTCTGTAAAATGTCTATAAGTCAGGTAGAACTTCCAAAATGAGGAATTATGGGATTTGTAGTCCAGGAAATCCAAAAATCCCATCCCTAACTATGTTGGAATGGTATATAAGTACTCCTATTAAATGTTTGATTATATGTAGATGACTAAATGCAATGATTGGTCCCAGCTAGAGTAGACCCATTGAAGCAATGGGTCTACTTTAGTTGGGACTAACAACTGGATTTAGTCAAGACGACCTAAGGCCATACACTATGTTGAGTTAGGATCTAAACTAGGACCTGGGGATATAAGGTTTCAGATACTCAACCTTGATATACATACACTGACTATGGAGTAACCTACCTCACAAATTCGTTGTAAGGACAGCATGGGTGGGGATTAAAATATACTTTACACATGCTGGAAGAAAAAGGCAATAGAAAATAACACATAAATCAGAAATGAAACCAAAAAAGGTCTTAAACACGCTGGAATTGGTCAACACGGCAGATGGGCAGAGCTAGGAACTTGACTTTCTAAAAATAACTCATTGTGTTATTCAGTATTTATCAGCAGCCATCACTGTTTAATCATGCAATAGTCTTTTGAATTACACCTTATTAACATGCTGCCTTATCATTACTGACAGACTAGAATAATACTCTCAGGTTGCTTCTAGTGGTAAATCCTGAAATTCTATCTTGCAAATGTTTACAGAAATCCAAAAGACAAAACACACAAAAACGGCCCTCATCTCTTAGGCCAGAAAATGCATCGCTCTAAAACCTGAATAAGTTCTGTCAAAATGCCCCCCAGAATATGTCAAAATGAGTTGACTTTTGAAAGCGACCAGAAAACTTTACCTGCTACACATAAAAAGTAATTGTGTCACGACATGAAACATTACTTTTTCTTTAACTTTGGAAATACTCTTACATTGTTATAAGTAACTGTTGAATCCAAAGTATAACTAGTTACAGGTAATTATGTTACTTGTAAACTAGTCATTTCCAAGCCCTACAAGCTGCAGGAGGGAACTAGGAAGAATGGGTGGCTGATCTATATATCAAATTCTCTTTTCCATAATAGTACACCAGGTTTTCTAAGATGCTCATGCTATCTGCAGTTACTGCACATTTTACATTATATAATAAAGCTATTTTTTTAAGTTCCATCTCGTAAATTGTGAGCCCGTTTTGAGTAGAAGGTTTTAAAGTCATTTTCCTAGTTCAGCTGACTCTAACATGGGAGCATCATCTCTATTGGCCATTCTGGCAAGGGATTGATGGGAGTCATAGAATCATAGAATAGTGAAGTTGGAAGGGGCCTATAAGGCCATCGAATCCAACTCTCTGCTGGATGCAGGAATACAAGTCAAAGGATATCTGCCAGGTGGTTGTCTAAGTTTCTCTTGAAGGCCTCCAGTGTTGGAGCGCTCACCACCTCTTGAGGTAATTGGTTCCACTGTCTTCCTGCTCTAACAGTTAGGAAGTTTTTCCTGATATTCAACCGAAATCTGGCTTCCTGTAACTTGAGCCCATTGTTGCATGTCCTGCACTCTGGGATGATCGAGAACAGGTCCTGCCCCTCCTCTGTATGACAGCCTTTCAAGTATTTGAAAAGTGTTATCCTATCTCTCCTCTGTCTTCTTTTCTCAAGGCTAAACATGCCCAATTCTTTCAGTCTTTCCTCATAGGGCTTGCTTTCCAGCCCCCTGATCATCCTTGTCGCCCTCCTCTGAACTTGTTCCAATTTGTTAGCATCCTTCTTGAAGTGTGCTGTCCAGAACTGGACACAATGCTCAAGGTGAGGCCTAACCAGTGCTGAATAGAGGGGGACTAGCACTTTGCAGGATTTGGAAACTATACTTTTGTTAATGCAGCCTAAAATAGTATTTGCCTTTTTTGTAGCCACATCACACTGTTGGCTCATATTTAGCCTGTGATCTACAGCAATTCCAAGATCCTTCTCGCTCATAGTTTTGCTGAGCCAGGTATCCCCCATCTTGTACCTGTGCATTTGGTTTCTTTTTCCGAGGTGCAGTACTTTGCACTTATTCCTGTTGAATTTCATTCTGTTGTTTTCAGCCCAGTGCTCCAGCCTATCAAGATCGTTTTGAATTTTGTTTCTGTCTTCCAAGGTATTAGCTATTCCACTCAGTTTTGCATCATCTGCAAATTTGACAAGCATTCCCTACACTCCCTCATCCAAGTCATTAATAAAAATGTTGAAGAGCACCGGACCCAGAACTGAGCCTTGGGTTACCCCACTTGTTACCTCCGCTCAGTTGGAGAAGGACCCATTAATCATCACCCTCTGAGTATGATTCTGTAGCCAGTTGTGTATCCACCTGAACACTTTATCTATCCAGCCCACACCTAGTTAGCTTGCCAGTCAGGACATCATGGGGCACTTCGTCAAAAGCTTTGCTGAAGTCAAGGTATAATATGTCTACAGCGTTCCCTCTGTCTATCAGGGAGGTTACCTGATCAAAAAATGAGATCAGATTAGTCTGGCAGGATTTGTTCTTGACAACTCCGTGTTGGCTTCTAGTTATTACTGCGTTGTTTTCTAGGTGCTTGCATAGTGACTGTTTTATAATTTGTTCCAGAATTTTCCGTAGGATTGAGGTCAGGCTGACTGCCCTGTGGTTCCCAGATTCCTATTTTTTGCAGACAGGGGCATTAGCCCTCCTCCAATCCTCTGACACCTCACCCATTTGCCATGATTTCAGGAAAATAATGGATAGTGGTTCTGAGAGTTCTTTGGCCAATTCTCCTTCAGTACTCTCAGATGCAGTTCATCTGGCCCTGGAGATTTGACCTCGTTTAAGGTGGTAAGGTATTCCTTGACTATTTGTTTATCAATCTCCAGCTGCAATCCTGTCATTTCCACTTGCACTTCCAATTTGTCTGGAAGTTCATAGTTTGTCGTATGGGAAAAGATGGAGCTAAAACAGGAATTGAGCACCTCTGTCTTTTCTTTGTCACCTGTTATTTTTCCATCTCCATTCAGTAGCTGAGCCACTGTTTCTTTTCTTTGTCTTTTGCCTCGTACATACCTGAAGAATGCTTTTTTATTGCTTTTAGTGTCGCTAACCTCAGCTCATTCTCAGCTTTTGTTCTCCTAATGCCATCCCTGCATTTCCTTGCTACTTGTCTGTACTCTTCCTTGGTGACCTGCCCTTCTTTCCACTCTCTATATATGTCATTTGTTTTGTTTTCAGGTCCTCCCTGAGCTTTTTGTGAAGCCACGCTGACCTTTTTTTTGCTGCCTCCCATCCTTTTTTCTTGTTGGAATTGTTTGTAGTTGTGCTTTTAGAATTTCTTTTTTTAGAAACTCCCACCCTTCTTGGACTCCTTTTCTTGTTAGGATCTCCTGCCATGGGACCTTACTCATCCTTGTTCTGAGATTATTAAAGTTGGCTTTTAAAAAATCCATCATATGTGTGTGGCTATGCTCTGCTTTGGTTTTCTTTGAAATCAAAAATTCAAGTAGAACATGGTCACTCTCACCCAGAGTTCCCCTTACTGCCACTTCACATAGGCTGTGATTACACTGGCAAATTAAATCTCTCTGATTTGCAGCCTGTATTAAGGTTGAATTCACAGTCAGTGATCACACAGGGGCTGTGGATTGATTCAGGAGTTCAGTGTTTACACTTGATATGATGCAGTTCACATTTTAGTCTATAGCCTCCCTTGTTTCCTTCCTTCCTCTGTCCCACTTCTGACAATCGTTTTATGGTTTGCTGTCAAGCTGCTTGGTTGTAAAAGGTTTGTATAGTGTTACGGAAAAGGTGGCAGATGTTCCAAACTTCTTAAGGCGTTCAGAAACACCACATATAACAGGAACATATTTTATTTTGCGAGAGTTCTGTTTTGTTTGCAATGTTTTAAAATAAAAATCTCATCCAGAGGTGATAGAGTGCTAAACTAGTACATCAGTACTGGCGATAAGCCAATCTAGTGCTCATCTCATACATGTAAAAAAATAAAATAAAATTCAGAGGACAATCGGAGGGAAAGAACACTGGGCTAGGTGTTCTCGCAGTCCTGAACATCATGTTCCAACTGTCTACGTCACTGAAACACCACCCACAAAACCCCCTTGTCTTTACGAGAACAAATCAGTTGATCACACGGGAAAGAGTCTGTTTTAAATTGTTTTCTCACTTGAAAAAGGTAGAAGCCCCCAGCAACAGAGAGAGGGGAGAGAAAAAACACGTTGGGAGAAAAATGGGCCAGAATGATTTGAATCAGCCTTTGCAGTGGGTAATCAGAAAAAAAATCAAATCAACCCATACTGTAACAGCAACAAATCCTACAGTATTTGGTTGTGTAGTTATCGTCGTAGTCTTGCAATGCTGGTTTGGGGAAAGCTGATCTAAATGTTCAATGACTTAGACACTGACACCTAGTATAAGCAGTATGAGCAGAAGTGAAGCATGCCTTTTGAAGTCCCTCCCCACCGAGGCACCCCCTACACGCACACACCCCTCAGGCTCAGACCCCCACTAGCCAGCCCACTCCTGCCTCTCTCTTGATGAGAAGCAGAGAGTCAGCACCCCAGCTGTGGGTCCCCTTCCACTGAACTCCCCATGCCATCACCTTATGTGAGTGGCAGGGGTGTGCGAGAGGTGGATGAGGCATCTGGAAGAAAGAAAACGAGAAAGGGGGTGGAAGTGAACATGATGACTCAACAGCTGTGAAATCAAGCTTATGAGAGAAAAGCAACCACACACGTCTCACAGGGCCTCAATAGGGACATATTTAATTCAGGAACAGGGTGTGTTTCTCGGCTCTTCAGCAGAGCTGCGAAGTGAACGAACGGGATGAGAGGGAAAATGTGTCTCTGTGAATATCAGGTTGACTGTCTTTTTCACATCTCTTTGGCCCCAGCTCTGTCACCTGTGTTTTGGCCCACCGTTGGCCTGCTGTGTCTGCCACCCCACCAACCACAATCAGCACCAGCCACCCCATTAGAAATTGTTTCTACCTTCTGTTGCCCCTCTTCTCCCCCACTTTCTACGATCATCATCATCTTAGAACTGCAGAGCTGGAAGGGACTCTATGGATCATCTGAGCCGGTCCCTGTCAGGAAGGCACCGTGGGGGAATCGAACTCCCAGCCTCTGGCTCTGAAGCCAGAGGCCTTACCATCGCACACTCACTCATTCACAAAACACTTCAGAAGGAAGGGATCAAAGGCAGCAGGGCCCTGATCCTTAATCCGTGGCAAGCAGGCAAGCAGACGTGGACTGGCAGGGGGTAAATCACCTGAGCCCTAATGAACCAGTGTCCCAACCAGGTAGAGATACGTGTCAAATGACACCTTCTACCTCTTTTCTCTGCAACGAGGGAAAGTTAGACTGCACCCAATTATTTGTTTGTTTGTTATTTGCTTATTTATTGCATTTCATGTCACCTTTCTCCTGGTGAAGGAACTCAAGGTGGCCCACAATGTCATTAAAATAAACAGGAATTAAAGCGAAATAGTTTGATGATTAAAAAGGTATCAAATGTTGTGGTATTAATGAAAACACACATCGGGAAACAATTTTTAAAATGTAAAAAACATTAACAAGCATCAAACCTAGGTTATCTAATTATGTTGAAATCAGATATCAATGGACTTGATTCGAGAAAAAGGCCACTGTCTCCTTCGTCATGTTTCAAACGATTCTGGGATTTACCTCTTGGGTTGCATCCTGCTTCGTTTGCAGCCTGGAGGGATCCAGCTGTCCAAGCGACAGCTCAGCAATCTTCTACCTGTGTTATAGGCTGACGTGAGAGACTTCGAGAACCTCTATGCGGCCTGCGAAGGCGCAGATTGTGTAATTCACACAGCCGCGTATGGAATGACAGGAATCGAACAGGTGAGGAGGACGACTCTTGAAATGTTTAGCGGTGATTTATTATCTGTTTGTTTGTTTGTTTTGCATGAGATCAGCCTTTTTCTGCCACGGTACAGGTTTGCTGGAACAAGGGTGGGCAAAAGATAGATTCGGATCTACTGGGAGTCTCTGGATGATGTAGAGGAGATCGGCAAGGATTTCCAACTCCCGGTTTAACATTAGCCATGATAAACTGGTCATGATAGTTTCATGTAGAGTTCTTTGCCATCATCTGTGAAGTGGGGCTGGCCAACCTTTGAACCAGGAACCTTTTGCGCAAGCCCTTCTTCCAAAGCTTGAAAGGTGAGCTTGTGTTGACCTACAACTCTCGGGTTCTCCTCACACTCCACCAGCTTTCCAAGTTCTGCCTCATCTTTTTTCTTGTATAAACCTTCAAAGGCACGTGCACTTCTGCCAGCAGTCAGCCGGCCTGCTTGCGCCTTGGGAAAGGGCCAGCTTGTTTCGGAGAAAATCCAAAACTGAACAAGGCAGGCTTTTCGCTTTTCTTCCAGCGCCTGGTCTTGAAATGTCCATCTCTCTCCTTTTTCCCCTTCAGTTGCGCACGAAGGAGATTCGGTCCACCAACGTTGGAGGAACTGGAGTGGTCCTTGAAGGTACGGAACCTCTGCTTTGCTCGGGAGGCACATGGGCTGATGCCAGTTCTGGAGTGGTGAGAGCCATCATGGCCAGTGCTGTTTGGGAGATCCCGGGGGGTTTTTTGGTCTGAAAAAGTACCTTTTCTGAGCTCTGTAAGGAAGACCCCGCCTTTTTCTTAAGTTCCTACCAAGTTGCTCCCTTCTGTAACAAAGGGCTATGACTTTCTCTCTCTGTGTGTGTAGTCTGCAAACAACGGAGCATCCCCAGACTGATTTACACCAGCACAGTCAATGTGGTGTTTGCTGGGCAGACCATTATAGATGGTGACGAGGCGACGGTGCCGTATTTTCCTTTGGACAAGGTACCTGGGCTTTCCTCCTTTTTGTATTTGTCTATGACAATTGATGGGAGGGCTGGAGTGGGGAAATTGGAAGGAGAGTGTGGTTGCAGGGAACGTTATTTCTTGAGATCAATGTGTGTCTTGTGTTTGTAACTTTTGGACGCAAACAGTGGGATGATATCTAAGAAACCGAGACCAAAAGAAAGACAACCGCTAGTGCTACTCTGCTATTGTGTAAAGAGTTCACATCATGCAATCCAGTATAGTGGTTAGTGTGTTGAAAGATCTGAGTTCAAATCCCCACTGAGCTATAAAACTCTCCGGGTGACCTTGGGGGCAGGCATCCTTTTTCACTTCAACCCACCATACAGGGTTGTTATGTATCGCTCATTGGGGGGGAAAGGCAGAATCTAAACATAACATAGATAGGTATAAGTAATCCATAAATATTTGAACTGGGCTCAAATTTACCAAGACACATTTGTGAGATTTAACGTTTGAGATCTGTTCTCTCTCACACACACTTTCAACAAATTTCCCCAAGCCTAAGAAAAAGAAAGCACTTTGTAGAATTTCTCCATTTTTAGCAATGGTGGCCATTCCTCCCTCTTCCCTTCCTGAAATGGAACCAGATCCAGGGTGCTGTTGAGATACAAAATGGCAGCCAGGTTGTCAACACAGTTGACGCTGCTGCCATTTGCTTAAGGGTGGAAAAAACTTTGGGTAAGGAAATAAAAACTACTGTATGTTACTGCCACTGTTAAATACATGAATCAAGCCTCTATAGGAACCTTTTGAGAACTGATCTTTCCCTTCCCATATAAATTCTCCCCACCTCTAATTTTTCTGCTGAGAAACTGGATTTCAAGGGTCCAGAGGCACACGTCTTTGGCTAACAAATTCAGTGGGTTTTGTAACAGTTTTGAAGGAAGTATCATGCCTAAGAGATTGAAGTTGTGATCACATGAGCAAATAGCTTGCATTTTGGACTGCATGAGGTGCAGTCCGTTGCTAGCTATTTCCTGGTGATCACACGATCGCAATAGTGCTCCAGTCTGACACTGATCTGTGCCCAAGCCGTACCTTTTTGGTCCAGCAGTAGGAATACTACTTTTGGAGGCCGGACTGGGGCAGTTCCCAAGCGATGGAAGGGTAGCTTCAAGAGAGACTGCTCACAGCAAAGCAACCTGTTCCAATGCAATCAGACATACATATTTCTTGCTATTTGATCACATCCTCAGTTATAAATCACGAATGTTGCCGTTCAGACCCTCCCAGATGGCCTTAGGCCAGAGGTTGCCAGAGGACAGTATGTTTTCCTTCCCTGCCTTTTCCCCATCTTTACTTTTCTCTGATAGAAAACGTCTGAAGAACTCTGATGTTGTGAGCATACCGGCTTTTTCAGTGTCTTAAGGTTTCTTGATTTAGTGTACCTTCCAGCCAAATAGCTTACTGTAAGCTGGACAAAAAAACTGGTATTCAAGCTGAGAGCTGTTCTCTTGGGGTTCCTCCTGACATGGCAAAATGACCATGCCAACTGATTGCACGTGGTCCCCGTCCATCCATTAAAGGAGAGCTGGACTCACCATGATTTGCATCCAGACTTTATTATGACAAGTTAAAAGCTGTGATTCTGAGAACACTTTTACCCTGGAGGTCCTTAAAAAAAAATTGCTCCATCACTGTTGTAGGTTCACTTTTGCAGCCTTAAAAAAAAATACTGGTGAAATAATGTGAAGCTTCCAACTAGTGGTCTCGAATACAAAAACGAACTTCCTGTGAAAAGTGCCATAGCGCTAAATTCCACCTGCTGAACAAATTCTGGAACAACATTCAGTCATGCCTTCAGAAGTGACAACAAAACAAAGAAAGGCAGGTGGGAAGTCATTGAAGCTACCTATCCAAGCTTTGCGTTATTTGGATGGTGGGGAAAGTACTGAAAGCAACAGTATAGAAAAATTACTTTTGCTCTGTTTGAAACAGACCCTTAAGAATCCAGAGTGCCATATTTGAAAATAAAAAAAAAAGATTTGTTAAAATTGTTTCATTTTAAGTTCTTAAGACCTTGGGATTTTATGCATTGCGGAAGAAACAAGTGTTTTTAGGCTATAAATGTTATATTTTGTGAGAAAGTATGCTTCTTTTTTAAAAGGAGAAATAGATCAAAATACTTTCCCGTTCCTAAATCATGTTCATACAAATGTTAAGGCAGAACCCACATAAAATGATTAACAATGGGCCCTTTGCCCTTTGAAATGTATTTATCAATTTCAGATCAGCCAACTGGTGTCAACACTACTCTCATTTTACTGCTAATTAAATTAAATTAAATTAAAACATCACTCTCCACCAAAGCCTTTGGCATTTAAGGATCCTGTTTGATTAGATGGTGGCATTTAGTTATGAGTACTGTAAATAGTTTTAAATAGTTGTAGGCTTTTAAGTTGTTTTACATTTTAATCTAGTTTAAACAGTTTTTATTTGCTTCTTCCTGTGATCTTTAGATATGGAGTATATTCTAGCTAGAGAAATAAGGCATGGACTGCCTATGGAATAGGCACCATTTCAGGGTGAGGCCTTGCCCCAACTTAGAGCACAAACTGTCATTGAGATTGACAGATATCTGGTAATTTTAATGAGTTGGTGAGAGTTTCTGTCTTCTACTTGTCTAGACTGGGTAATGATATTACAGGTTTTACCAGACAGGAAAAGTTCTTTCTCCCAGTTTGTCCCCCATTCATTAACAATGAGCATGGGGCTCGTGATGTACACCTAAGCTTAAGCTTTAAAAGCCATTTCTTAGCAAACTCCTTCTCTTCAGTTAATCCTAGGAATCCTTTAATAATTACGTTGGAAATCCTGCTGGAGTTTCTCATCAAGAGCTTTCCTCCCCTGCCTTTTTTTCTTTTTTGCTTCTCTCCCAATTGACAGTTAATTGAACACTTCTGACCAGGAAGTTCTCGGTATGGAAATGATTAAGTTCATAGAAAGTGCAGTAGCACCAAAGTCCACCCCGGAACAAACCCTGGAACAAAATAGAACATATTCAGGAGAGACAAGAAAGCACAGAAAGATACAAATTTTGTCACTCTTGTTATTGAGACAAGGCTTATGTTGTAAAGGTGGTAGAAAAAAATGAATCTAATACATCGGGGGGTGTGTGAATGCTTCTTTTGGAAAAACCCTTCACAAAGCTTTTTTCCTCCTTAAATGAGCTTGCTGAAAAAGAGAAGAGTTTGAAAGAGGGGAAGGATTGTTGTGTGAGAAGATCTGTGAACTTGAATCTGATATTAATGACAATTCTCAGAGGTGGATATATATTTAAAAGCAACCTCTTCGTTCATTTGGAGTGTGTTTTCCTCACTGAGCCACTTGTCCAAGTACATCCCGTGAGCCTGAGGTCTTCCCACCCCTGGCATTTACAAGGTGATCTGTTCCCACCTCTGTGGCATGGAGGGGAGTAGTAGTACTGACGTAGCCATACAAGGTTTTTGGGAGAAGAAAACGGCACTTGAGGGTGATGGGAGCTGTATTCTCTGGCATATATCTGGACAACATCAGGTTGAGGAAGGCTGGGCTGTGTTTTGGTAGCTAGGGTAAGATGGTGGCTGGGTAAGTAGAGTTGGAAGGATAGCTACCTGGCCACATTATACTTGCCATACTGTGTTCTTACTTGCCCATAATCTTCAGTACCAGCCACAGTAAATAACTCAAACGTGATAGCAAATTAATCAAAATAATTCAATTTTCTTTTTTCTCTCTTTCTTTTAGCACGTTAGTGAATATTCCAGAACCAAAGCTATTGCAGAACAAATGGTTCTAGCAGCTAACGGAACACCCCTGGCAGGTATTTTTCAGTGAACTTTACCATACTACTACCCAGAGGAAGCCCAAGACATTTTGCTGCCTGAAGCAATGGATAAGTGGCTTCCCCTTTTCATTGTCCTGTATAGAAGACAGCTGGGTTTATTTCATCGCTGGAGAGGAGACATTGGCAGTGAGACAGGCAGTGCCCTCTGTCGGACCAGAAACAGTAGAACTAGCTTAAGGGGATTAGGACAGCCTCCGTGGCATACAGAAGTTTGCCCATCAACTAAAAAGAGCATCTGGAAAGTTCAAAGGAACCCAGAACCTCAGAGACTACTACTGCTGACCCTCAACATCAGCCGCTTCGGGCAGTTGCCTCACTCTGCCTAATGTTAGGGCTGGTCCTAGCCTGTGATCTCTACATGTAACAGCCTTATACTGAAGGTTTAACGCCGCGCTATATCTTTGTCCACCCAAAATATCATGTGGCGAAAGGACTCCATCCCTGTCTCCCTTAGCGCCATTTTGAAGCCTAGCGTGCTTCCCTTTCAGCAGCACGATGTTGACTCCAACCAGGGTTGTGTATTGGTCTTGTCGGGAAGTCCCAAATTCTTCAGCAGTGCAGGTCCTACCATCAGAATACAAATACATTTAAGCAGAACCAAGCTGGTGTCACAAAGCTGTGGAAATGAAACCAGTGGCTGAATCAGTTCTCGTTCTGTTTTTATTTTACAGGAGGCGGCGTGCTGTATACTTGTGCCCTTCGCCCCCCAGGGATCTATGGGCCAGAAGAACAGAGGCATTTGCCCCGAATGGCAGTATGTAGTTTGACTGATTCAAAACAATCTCCTGTCAGCGTAGAACACTGCTCCTAAGAGAAGGCAGGGCTTCTTCCTTAGCAGTGGAAGCCCCTTCCTTGGGAAGTTAGGTTGATGGCCTTTTAGGTGACTGGTAAAAATACAGTAACAAGTTAGCATTGGTTAGCCAAGGTTCACAGGGGTTGAAGCTGGACTTTTTGGCCAGCAGGGACTGTCACATCACCTTACCTGCATTCCTCACAGTAGGTGAGGTGGGGGAAAATGGATTTTCCCAGGGAAAACATGTTGGAATGCAAAATATTTGGGGATTAGGTCCTAACTGAGCAATTAAGAGTTATTAGCTTTACAAAAGACCTGCTCCTCTTCTTTCAACATGAACCAGTCCAGCTGCCTGCATTTTGAGACTCTCCTTATTTGAGTGAATGGTTGTGGGGATTATCATGACAAATTTGACAAGCGCTTGCACGGTCACCTTTGCTACTATAGCACTTCCATGTTCCTGATTGTACGCCTCACCCATTTCAACAGCTGAATATCCAGAGAGGGCTCTTTGCCTTCCGAATTGGGGATCCTAAAGCCGTAATGAACTGGGTACATGTCAAGAATCTTGTGAGAGCTCACATCCTTGCTGCTGAGGCTCTAACCCAAGAGAAAAACTATATAGCTGTGAGTATATATTCGGATTTTCTAGGTTTCCCATCCCATCCGCCTGTGTCTCCAGGAAGGTGTTCTGAATGTGTCTTTACCATCTCCTTGTTGTCTTTATTGATGTTTCATTGTGACTTTTTAGAACAAAGCAGAACCGATCATTTTGGTCTGTAGACCTGAGTAATTGCAAAAGCAACAGCAGTTGTAATCCAAAACTCCCAAGCTGGTGGCCCTTTGATCAAAATCATCTGCCCAGGAATTCTCTGATCTGTGTTCTGTTCCTGTGTCCCCCCTTCCGTGGCCAAATCAATTAGCAAGCACGCAAGGATTTAATTCCATTGTATTGTGCATAAATCTACTCTACAAACCTATTCATTTCCCCAGTTTTCCTCTCAAAGAACTGTGTGATTAGTTTGGTGAAGAGGCAGTAAATTGTTTTTTCAGTTTTCTGAGATGCCTGACTGAACCAGACTTTTGAAGTGTTACCTCTTTCTGGCCTAGAACCCTCAGCCAACATGTCTGGGAATTCTGGGAGTGGAATATAATGTTTCAAAGCTCTGGGCAAAAACAACCTTTCCAAGGATCTCTTGAGAAGGAATAGCAATTGCTCAGTCAGCAGTCTGATGCATGCAAGATACAGCTGGCTTCTGGATGGCGATTAACCCTCCAAATCCCTCCAGATGTTGGTGCAAGAGAAGAACTTCTACATAGTTCTTATATATAGTTCTACATTCTTTCTGGTTTCCATCCTGATTTCATCTTCAGTGGCAAACCATAGTTTGCTGTTGCACTGAAACAACATAAACTATGGTTTATGCACCCCTTGGTCTGCTTATAAACCTGAATCAGAAACTCTGCTTGAAACATTATGTTTTCCATTAATTCTTTTAAATTAATTAACTTCAAACAGCTAAAACATCTATATCCTGTCTTTTCGTCAGGCAATAAGCCTCTAAGTTTTTTTTAATATTAAAAAAACACAACACCTTGGAACAACCTCTGGAGGACTGCAGAATTCTTGCTTGCTAAGCCAATTAAGATGCCATAGAAAATAAGTTTGATCGCTTAGACTGTGGAAATCAACCAAAGTAGGGCGAAGTGATTTGCTGCTTTTGATGTCTGTTTCAGTTGCTTGTAAAGCTGAGGAACTTTGAATACTACAGTTTTCTAAAGGGTTGCCACTATAAATGGCTCATCCAATGAGATATTGGGATTTATAGTTTAGGGAGGTGCCTAGAATTCTCAGCAGGATAGTTCTCGTGCACTCCCCTTTAACGACAGCAGAGAATTCACCGTCCCAGGATTCCATTGGCCGGAGCTCTGACAGTGACAGAGCTATCAAACAGCTCTAACTGTGCAGCATAGAGGGCATGGTGCTATATTGTGTAAGGCATGAACTGGTTCTGTCCCTAATCTCCTTTCCACAACTTCAATTTGTTTACAGGGTGGCCAGGCATATTTTATCAACGATGGTGAGAAATTCAACCTTTTTGAGTGGTTATCTCCATTGGTGAGTTTAAAAACTCTTTATGATCATCTTTAAGTTAACAATCTCTCCAGATGCTGGAGGAAGCACAGAATTGATGCAGGAGACGGCAGCTCTTTCTTGTCTTCGCTCGGTCACTCTGCATCCTTGCTCTTGCTCTGGTGTTCAGCTTGGCTGTGTGAACTTCTGGTCACCTGATGGAGGAAGGGAGTCTAGGCATGTGGCTTCCCTCCCTGGGCTCCATCATTTTAAATTTTAAGATCAAAAAACAAAAATGTTTCTTTCAGTTTGAAGGACTGGGCGTCCGGAAACCATGGCTATGTGCTCCTCTTTGTCTCGTTCATCTATCAGGTAAATCATCTGCAGTTATTTGCTTGCTTGTTTTTGTAATCTTTACCTTTTTTAGATACAAGGGCCAAACCATGGCTGGCATTCTCTAAGCAAGACCAGAAATGTCCCTTTTCAGACTAGACAACCCAGAATTCCACAGCCAGCATGTGTCTTTCCCAAGCTCTCAGCAGAAATCATGTCCGGATACTTTCTCCTCCCCGCATGCTTTCTGATTTCATCTTTTGTGGCAAACCATAGTTTAAAAAAACATAGTTTGCCACAAAGCACTGAAACAACATAAACCATGGTTTATGCAAACCATGGTTTATGCAGAGGACAGCAGAATGAGCACAGTAATTTTTTTCATTTATTTATAAATTGCTTTCCTGTTAGTGCAGACAAAGTCATTTATGTTTAGTAATTATATAAGACTTTTAACGGCTACATTATATATGATGCTAAATGCATCACTGAACTCTGTGTTCACTTTTTTAAAAATACACAGAAATCCTGGTTCATTCATATTATGCTTTGGAAACAGTTATAAGAATGCAAAAGATAAAGAGAAATAATACTGCTTTGCTATTTAGGACTGATAAGATGAAAAAAATTATAAGGCCTCTAAAATACTTTTAAATGCTCTTTTAAAAGTAACTTTTCAATGTAACTAGAAAATGCATTATACCTAAAATCACTTTGTAACAACTTGTTATATTGCTTTTACTCTGATTTTTTTACAAGTTGTCAAATTACCCTAACATGTAACTAGTTACCACAACTAGGTAGTACAACTAAGTTAACTACATTGCTTGTAACTAATTACTAGCAAACTCTGAATAGAAGATAGAGAATTTAACCATGGTGTTGCCCTTCATTAGCTTGGCCATCTTGAAGCCTAGAATTAGTTTTATTTGATTTTTATGATTTTATGGTTCAATTCGTTTTACTTGTCTTTATTGCTTTATTAAGATTGTAAGTTCCCGAGAGGAGCCATTGTCAACAGGGGCCATATAGACCCCTGGGGGGGGGGGGCTGGGTAATTACTAGCAAATTAATTACTAGCAAACTCTGAATAGAAGATAGAGAATTTAACCATGGTGTTGCCCTTCATTAGCTTGGCCATCTTGAAGCCTAGAATTAGTTTTATTTGATTTTTATGATTTTATGGTTCAATTCGTTTTACTTGTCTTTATTGCTTTATTAAGATTGTAAGTTCCCGAGAGGAGCCATTGTCAACAGGGGCCATATAGACCCCTGGGGGGGCCCTGGCATATTTGAAGGGGGTCACAGACTGGAAACAATTCTTTACACACCACCTTATAAAGTTTGTTATGTGATTTATGCAATCTTGATTCAACTGATATTTCTTTCCTATTGTGTTTATGGCCCTGGCCAAGAAAAGGTTGAGAGCGATGTTTTGTAGTGGAAAGCCGGGGTATAAATTCAATAATTAGACATAAATAAAGTTGAGTAAGCTTTGTGGATGCTAGGACATCATGGGGCCAGACCAAACTGCAACTCCCATGATCCCCTCAGATATTGCTCAGAGATTTGCTGGTGTTTCTTCCCGTTGCTATGACAAAATGACAAAACTCCTGCCAGAACATTTTGGAAGCCCAGTTTTTCTTAGCAACAGAAACACCGACTTGTCAGGTTCCAGTTGAATGAGTGTTGCGTTAGAAACAATACAGCAGGGGGCAGTGCTGAGCTCAACGACCGGAGGCCGCTTCCTCGTGATTTTTTCTCTGAAATAACCCTTGTCATGGCCAGTTCTTCCCTCTTGTTTCAACAGCTGTAGTCCTGGAAAATGTATACAAAGCCTTAAAGCCAATTGTGGAAGTTACTCCGCTCATCACCAGAAGTGAGGTAACGGATGACTATGCAGCAACTTATTCTTTATTTTGTCCAGAGTTTGGAAATGACTTCTTACAAATTAATTCATCAGCCCAAGTCCATTCAGAGAGCAATTTTGGGATGCACTCTTTTGACGGTTCAATGCCTACGCTCTTGGCTTTTTCAACTATTAACATTTCACATTATGTTGTTACTTCTGGGATGTCAGTTGTGGTTTCCCTCTTTCAGTGAACAACCATCAGCAAGTTAAAGAATGAATGAATGTTGTAAATTTCTTTTAACATTTTAACCTTAACTTTTTTTTCCCCTTTGACACTTTAATATTAATTTGCTGACACTAGGGTCAGTATTTCCAAGTGTTGGTTGTTGTTTTTTTGTTTGTTTTTTTGTTTATTATAGAGATTTATACCCCTACCAGTCAAGGAAACTCCTAGGGAGACTTGGAAACGGTGCAGATACCATAAAGCCATTGTAGAGGGCTGCTGATTTTGGATTACAACTCCCAGAATGCTGCCTGGGGAATTCTGGAAGTGTTAGTACCAAATACACAGACTTGCACATCTCATTATAAGACCTGCACATGCTTCCTAAAAACAGCCCTTTTTAAAATAGTCTTTGCAGATTTTATCCTTGCTGGCCCACTGTGGTCAGCTTTAGGCCTGTTTTCCTCACAACCACAGGCCAGAATCCTATTACTGATTTATATTTGCATATGCAAAACTACGTAAGTCTGGGGAACAAATTGCTGCACATTAACCAGGTGCTGGTTGTGTTCCTGCACATGCGCCCAATTAGACATGCACTCAGGAACCCAACCAGCACCTCGTTCATGAACAGCAATTTGCTCCCAAGACTTAACATGATTCTCCTTGAACGAGAGTGCAAGTCAGCAATAGGATTCTGGCCAGTGACAAACCAAACTGTCAGTCGCTCATCAAGAAAAAAAAAAGGCATTCAAGTGCTTTCGAGTGTTCAAAATCCGTTGTGTTTTGTCTTGTTAAGTCCTTTGTCCCACAAAGTTAAAACTTGAACTAGAAAGAGCTGAGACTGGGGGAAACCTGTATGCCAACCAGTCGTACCGACCTTAACAATTTGGATTATGCATTGATTTATCTGGGTAGCTCTGCAAGTTCCTGATCAATGCTCCCTCCATAAGGCTAGCCATCCCTAACCTGGAACCCTCCAGATGTTTCAAAGTGGAAATCCCATCAGCCCCAGTCAGCGTGGGCAAAGCCTGGGTTTTATGACCATTATAGTCCAGAACATCTGGAAGGTGCTAGGCTGGAAACCACCACCACGGGCCATCCTCCCTCCCCATTGTTTGTTCTTCTTTCTTTAATGTTTTAACGTAATTTTTTTTAAACCCTAAAAACTCTTCTGAATGTTTTGGATTTTTCAGGTATATAATATGTCTTGCACATACACATTGAAAATAGACAAAGCTCAAGCGCACCTGGGTTACTCTCCAAAGAAGTACACCTTTGCCAGCTGCGTGGATGATTACTTGAAAAAACACCCTCCGCAGAGGAATTTCTTCTTACTGAAATGCTTCCTTGTGATGTTCTTTCTCATCAGCCTGATTGTTGTGATTGTTAAATTCCCCGAGCTTCTGAAACTTCTTTTGCCAATATTGGAAGAATATCGAGGGATCAGTCTGTTCTCATCAGAAGCATAGGAACAAGGCAGAAGGAAGGGAGAGACCTTATTCTTCACTCACTTGACATACGTTCTGATTCGGTGTCTTAGCCATGAAGCCATCAGCAAGCAGGTATTTTAAGATGAATAAGCAACAGACTGGCCCTTTTTTCGTCAAACTAGGAGGAGACAACTAAGAGATCATGCTCTGAAAAAACACACAAAAAGGGTACCACACAAGCACCTTCCTTCCCCATCTCCCAGAAAATATCTAGATAGTCTTCTGCACGCATGTGACCATGAGAAAAATGGAACAGTGAAAAGATGAAGATACCAACAGCAGCCCATATGGAACTGATTCACAGCACCTTAATGTCTCATCAGTTTGCTTCCTGGCAGTCGTGTGAACAGGCATGAGCTGAAAATAAAGGCATGCTTAGAAATCTGTTTTGTGGTTTCCTGAGGGCCAGCAGAGATGCGGCGGCTTGTGGGAGGTGGTGGGAAATGCTGGTTCTCTGCCCTGTTGACATTTTAAGGGCCATCTGTTCTTCAACTTGGTGTTTAGCTCAAAGTCCCATTAGCCCCAGATACCAGGGGATGATGCGGGTTGTATTCTGGTTAACTCTGGAGGGCCACAATGAAAAGGGGAGCACCAAAATCATGGGTAGATTTTACCCTGTCCCTTAGCTTCTCCAGCCCAGTAGAACCTCCAGATGTTTTTCTGATAGCGATAATTGCTCAAAACGCCCCAGTTGATTTCCAGACAGCAGGCTCCCCTAATGCTATCAATCAAAAGACAGAAATAGGACTACAATCCCCAGAACAACCCATTCTGGCTAGAGGAGTCTGGGAGTTATAGGCCGCCAAAAGCATTTGACACATCTTCCTTAGCTAATTTTCTGAGAGGGAAGGAGAAAAACCAAAATGTCAGGAGAACATGGAACACTTACAATTTGTATTGTTTTGAACAGTCCTTTGGCCATCTTTCCAACAGGTAATGTATGGAGTGATGTGCCTGGCCAGGAACTATCATTTGGCACACATTCATTATACCTTTTCTAATGGGTACTAGGGCACTGCCCTCTTTATTTATTCGTTTGTTTTACAGTATCTTGTAATTAGTGCAAACAGGATTTTTGGGATATAGTCATGCAAATACAGATATAGACTAGGGCCCAAATCCTATTGCTGATTTACACTTGCATATAAGAAACTGGGTACATCTTGCAAGCAAAGTGCCACTCATTAGATGCTGGTCTGGTTCCTGGACATCTGCCCAGCCATCCAGTCAGGACCTCACGGAGGAATGCAACCAGAACCTTATTAACGAATGACAATTTGCCACTTACGTAATATCCCTTGTGCGAGTGTAACTAAATAAGAGGATTCTAGCTGACATTCTTCGTGGTGTTCTACTCAAGGTTGGACATCAACATGGTTATTTTTGGCTTTGTATGTGGCCAAAATCATGTTGCGTTACATAAAGACTGTTTACAACTTTTTTCTTGCTATCGGCAAGGTATACAGCCCCATTTTTTTAAGCTTTTAAATTAAATATATTGGAATGAAAAGAAAATAATAATGTATTCTGAGCCACCTAGGATTGAAAACTACCTTCAGGCAATTTTTGACATTAAGAGGACGGAATAAGATCTACATCCTCCCACTCCAAGCATCCGTCTGGCATGGTTGTATTTCTAGAAATAGGTAAATATAATTTTTGAATTTGCACTTGATCCGTTTCCTTATTTCTTCTGCTTTTCTTCATGCACATTTAAGTGATGCATCATTTTTATTTCCTTGTTTTAAACCTGCCCTTGCCTCTCCTGCTTTTATGGTAGTTATTTGTGGTTTGGAGATTAAACTTCCCAGAGGAGAAATGCCCGATTCTTTGCTATACTATTGTTTTACTAAACAGCAACAGTGAGTTTTTCACTTTCCTTAAAGACTAGCAGATTTTATTGGCACGAATTTCCATGATAGCCCCCCCCCCCTTCTATCAGATGCACCTATGCAGGTTTCCTCTGCATTACTTCCTGTTGTGCATTTGGTCTTTTCTTATTTTTCCCTCCGTCCCAAAGAGGCTGCTTTTCTTCTTCAACAAGACCTCCTTTTCCTTCTCTTCATCTTCTTTCAGAAGAATGAGATCCAGTCCTAATATTTCATACAAACAATGGTCTGGATGGAGGAGTAAGGTCCCAATTGAATCCCTAAAAAGTTACAAATGAGGTGAGTCTAAAGATGGTATAAAATTGGGATTAATGGAAATAATCTCATGAGAAGACAAGACTAGCTGGAAAAGACAATAATGCTAGAAAAAGTGGAGGGTAGCAGGAAAAGAAGACGCAGCAGGAGATAGATTGACTCAGAAGGGCAGTGGTATAAAATACAGTACAAGTACTTTCCTATGTGGCGCGTGAAAGCAT
Source organism: Intellagama lesueurii (assembly GCA_037013535.1). Lineage (NCBI taxonomy): Eukaryota > Metazoa > Chordata > Lepidosauria > Squamata > Agamidae > Intellagama > Intellagama lesueurii. The sequence continues at coordinate 14,087,802 of JBAJHW010000012.1, forward strand.
TCCCTGGTTGTGTAGAGAAACAAATCAGGATTGTTAAAACACCATTTTGTCCCACAGTATCACACACACATAAAATGAAAGGGGCAGATCCGAGAGGGTCCCCGAGTTACAAGGGCAAAAAAAAAAAAAAAAAAAAGACTTATTTTGGCAGCGGTGGGATTCGAACCCACGCCATCGAAATGACTGGAGCCTAAATCCAGCGCCTTAGACCACTCGGCCACGCTACCACCTGGTTAGAAAGGGACTCTAAACGGTATTCAAAGCAACCCCGGAAGATTCGTCCTTCTTTCCCACCTTCCTGCAAGCAAGAGCTAAAAGTTAGGTCTTGCAATGACATTACCTGGCAGAAATTACCGTGCAACGTCACGCCCGCCTGGAACGTTACTCTAAACAGAGAATAAGTTACTATACCGCCGCGTACCTCCATGCTTTCTCCTCCAGATTAAAGACGACTTTATTCATTTAAATAGGATGCTGACCACCCCACCCCCAATGCAAAAAAACATAATTTCATTTAATGTCGTAACACGCTCCATTCTCTCGGCCCTTCACACGCGAACCAAACCGGCGGGTCTTAATTAATACACTTAATGGCGTTCTCCATGGGAAGGCGCCGCAGCCCTAGCGTGCAGTTGCACGCTCCCGCCACAAGGAGGCAATGTTCTCCAGTATTTTCCTCCCAGGATTAAAAAACATGCGTTGCTTCTTTAAGTCGTTCCTTCTAATTACAATTTATTAAGTCATTCTTGACCTCTATCACGTGCCTTTACGTTATTTCCCGATGGATCTTTACAGTGTGCAGGAACGAAGCCTTCTCATTTTAATGCAGCTTTCTTGTTTTGCATTTTATATGATTATTATTTTTTTAAATATTGGGAGTTCCCCCTTCAAGACTTGTCATAAATTCTAAATCATAGGTAAAACTCATGTGCCACTCTGCTTTGTGAAGTGGCCTGTGCTGCATGGGGAAAGGCAGGTCATAAAAATCTGGGCTTGAGCCACTGCTTCAATCCAGTTCTGTGACCTTCTGAACTGATTATCTGCTGACTTTTATTCTGTATTATTTTCCGCACAGATGCTCATAGTAAGTAGAGGCTGTGCTTTATGTCCTTTTTTTTTTTTGGCAACATTGCAGGTCTTCTGCACTGATGATCCTGTTCTGCCTCTCAATCCTGCCCTCATCTGAAAGCTTTAAGTCTCTTACCCAATCTGACCCTGTACAGAGATAATCATGGGACACACACTGGGGTTTTTTTTAGCTCTCCTTTTGGATAGGACTAGCTTTTGGTGGAAGGAACCAGCAACCTTCTATCTACTACTGAAAATACACAAACCAGGAAACCCCGGTAGACCCATTGTATCAAACATCAACACCATCACAGTTGGGATATCTGGATACTTGGATTCCATCCTCAAACCTTATGCCACCAGTGCACTCAGCTCCGTACGAGATACCATGGAACCTAAGAACAGCCCTGCTGGATCACGCCAAGGGCCCATCTAGTCCAGCTTCCTGGATCTCAAAGTGGCCCCACCAGATGCCTTTGGGAGCACACAAGACAACGAGATCCCTGTCTCCTGATACCCCCTCCCTTGCATCTGGCGTTTGGAGGTACCTTCCTTCTAAGCCTGGAGATTATATACATCTCCATCATAGCTTGTAACCTGCGATGGACTTTTCCTCCAGGAATCTGTCCAATCCCCTTTTAAAGGCATCTAGGCCAGATGCCATCACCACATCCTGTGGCAAGGAGTTCCACAGACTAACACGCTGGGTCAAGAAATATTTTCTTTTGTCTGTTCTCAATTGGAGAGGATGTCCCCTGGTTCTGGTATTGCGTGAGAGGGAAAAGAGCTTCCCTCTATCCACTTTATCCATCCCCTGCATAATTTTATACGTCTCAATCACGCCCCCCACTCAGATGCCTTTTCTCTAGACTAAAGAGCCCCAAACGCTGTAGCCTTTCCTCATAAGGGAGGTGCCCCAGCCCAGTCATCATTTTGGTCACTCTCTCCTGCACCTTTTCCAATTCCACTATGTCTTTTTTGAGGTGCGGCGACCAGAACTGTACACAATACTCCAGGTGCGGCCTTACCAGCGTTTCGTACAAGGGCATTATCATGTTGGCTGTTTTATTTTCAATCCCCTAAGGAAATTTCAGTCCACACACGACCTTCCTAACAACAATGGATATAGAGGCACTCTATATACTAACATCCCACACAAAGACAGACTACGAGCTGTCACAAACACCATTCAAAACAAGGAAGGAGCCCACACAATCATCGCCCTCTGTGACTTTGTACTCACACACAGCTATTTCACTTTTGACAATAAAACCTCCCTATAGATTAATGGAACTGCAATGGGCACCCGCATGGCTCCACAATATGCACACATCTTCATGGCTGACCTGGAACAATGCTTTCTTAACGGCTGCACCCAAAAGCCGTCCCTCTATTTGAGGTACACTGAGGACATTTTTCTGATCTGGACCCATGGAAAGGAATCCCTAGAAAAATTTCACCAGGATTTCAGTAACTTTCCCCGAAACATCAACCTCACCCTGGAACAATCTATGCAACAGGTGAATTTTCTATGCAACTGTGAAACTACAACAGGGACATCTTAGCACCAAGCTGAACCGGAAACCCACTCACTGATATACCTACCTGCTCTCTTCCAGCTTCCACCTGAACGCACAACAAAAACCACTGTATACACCCAAGCCCTAAGATACAATCACATCTGCTCCGACTCACAGGACAGAGACTCCAAACTCAGGGATCTATAAAATGCATTCCTCAGACTACAATACCCACCCCAGATGATTAAGAAACAAATCAACAAAGCAAGGCGCATACTCAGAAGTAACTTACTGCAAGACAGACCCAGTGGACCAAATGACACCGCTAGTTGTCACTTGCAGTCCACAACTGAGACCACTCACAGGCATCATAAGCAATCTCCAGCCCATCCTTGACAAGAACACCCCCTCTCCAAAGCCCTTGGCGGGAGACCCATACTTGCCTACAGACAACCCCTCAACCTCAATAGTAACACACAAACCACAAAACAGCAACACACACAGGGGGACTAAACCCTGCCACAGACCCAGATACCAACTGTGCCCACACATCTATTCTGGCAACACAATTACAGGACCTAACAATGCCAACACACAATATCAAAGGCAGCTTCACTTGCTCCTCAGCTAATGTTACCTACGCCATCTTTTGCCAACAATACCCCTCTGCACTCTACATAGGACAAACAGGACAATCTCTACAAAAACAGGTCAACAGTCACAAATTGAACATCTGAAACCACACTATACACGGAAACCTGTCTCCAACCATTTCAATCCACCAGGACACTCCACGGAAGATTTGAAAGTCTTAAAACAGAATCATTACAAATCAAGAATACAGAGGGAAACAGCTGAGATAAAACTTATATGCATGATGGACGCCCGTACAAATGCACTGAATATAAGCCTAGGTTTCTTAAGTCATTACCAAATGTAACACTTCTGCTGTCATCTACTGCCACTGTTATTTTCTTCACAACTACCAAGCCCATCTCTCATCACAAGGCTCAGAGGTAAAAACTGTCAGTATTCCCTACATTAACACATGCGATTCCTTTGCTATCTTTTTAAACCTTTATATTTAATATACTCTTTTTCTCTCCCTCTTGATCTTCAACTCCCACACACATACACCCCTCCTCTCTCTTCTCTCCCCCCGACCCATCTTTGCCCAGGCCTGGAGTCTGCTTTCTGTCTCCTGAGGAATTTTTACAACAGAGCCCTAAAACAACATAAGCCATAAATCACTGCATGTAAATGGAACATACATCCAAAAGCCAATGAATATTTAGTATGAAACTGATATTCCATTCAACATTTCTGATGAAGTGGATGTGCCCATGAAAGTTCACATTAAAATATAGTAGTCTTTTTTAGGTTTAATGTGTTTTTGTTTGTTTGTTTTCTTTGGATTTTGCCTGATATACTTGCACAGACTAACACGGCCACCTCTTTCAAAACTACTTCTGTGAACTGCAGTTGTGTTTGCAGGCTGTGCTTGGCAAGGACTGTTTTGGAAAATCAAGAGAGTTAGCTATGTCATAGTTTGTTGAGGCAAATAAAGGTGAAGGAAGAGAAAGAGGGAGAAAAAAAATTAAGTCCAAAAATGTGATCTCAAAGGCTTTCACGGCCGGCATCTGATGGTTGTTGTAAGTTTTTCGGGCTGTCTGGCCGTGTTCTGGAGGTTTTTCTTCCTAACGTTTCACCAGTCTCTGTGGCCGGCATCTTCGGAGGACAGGAGTCAGAACTCTGTCTGTGTTCTGGTGTAGTGTGTGGGATGGTTGAGTACAGTATTTGTAGCTGTGGGATCAGGGTTTTTGTTCTTTTCAGGAGACTGGGTGTTTCCTGGGATCAGGGTGTTTATTTTGTTATGGGTGTGTTGTTGTGATAAGGGGGGGGGGATAGTCTTTTGTGTGATCACTGCATACAAAAGACTAGCCAATGACACCCATCAATCACAGTGACAGATCACCTCCTTTTACAGAGAACAGCTGGCGATCAAGATCAAAGCGCTTCAAGGAGGTAGTAGATCAGAGCCCTTGAAGCCGCTTGTCCAGGGTTAGCAGCGCTGGCCAGCAGGCCTAGGGGTCGTCGCAGTTTCCCCCATTGTGATCAGGGGGAGATCGGCGGTGTCCCCCTTCCCCAGGCCGGCTGTCCAACGACCACCCTCTTTTGCCCTCTGGATTCTGGGGGAGGGGCACGGGGCCACACCCCCACCCCCACCCCCACCCCCCGCCCCGTCTCTGGGTCGCCGTGCAGCCTCCAAGCCGCCTTACAGGCGACCCAGCGCGTGCCCAAGGCCGCCGGCGCGCCGCCGCCGCCGCCGCCAGCTCGGGGTTGGCCGGACCGCCTTCTCGGGAGGAGGCAAAGAGGGAGGCGCTGCTCGGGGCCGAGCCGCATCAACCACAGCTGTGGAGCTCGCCTCTTGCACCCGACTGCGCGCTGCGTCCAGACGCCCAGGGGTCTCGTCCCGCGGGAAAAGCGCACACGGCCCTCGCCTCCGGCACGTCTGCAACCGTCCCGAGGGGACCCCGCGGCGATCGCCCCGGGTGGGTGCGTGGGTGGGGGGCCAGAAAGAAAGAAAGGGCCAGCCCGCCGCTTCGCTTGGCAAGCCGCCTCGAGCCTGCTGCCGGAAGGTAGGCCGGGCGTCTGCCCAGGCAGCCACTGGCGCCGTGGGAATGGGGTGGGGGTCGCGGACGCGTGTTGGGGGGGTCGCGGAGGCATTGGCCTTTTGCAGCCGGTGGCGATGGGCCGCCCGAATGCCTTTGCGGAGCACGACCAGAAGTTGGAAATGTTGAGGGGTTGGGGGGGAGATCCCAAGCCGGCCCCGGTCCCTTTGCACCCCCCCCCCCCCGCTTGCTGGGCTCCCTCCCGCTCGCCCTGACACGCGCGCACACCCGCTTTCCCTGACACGTCTGAAGGCGGGAGCGGTCGTGGGAACGGCGGCGCTGCGGGCGCCTCCGTCGGCCGGCCGGGCCCTCGGCGGAGGGGTGGGCGAAAATGACACGGAAAAGAGACCAAACGGAAGGAAACCCCCGTTTTGTTTTTTTTTTTTTTTTCCAAAAGGGAGGCCAGATCCCGGTGCTGAGAGAAACGAAATCTGTTGTGTTCAGAGTATATTTTAATGTTTTTTTGTGGGGGTGTGATTTTTCTGGTAACGTATTTTCTCTCTCATAGCGGTTGGGAAACGCGCCTGTGTGTTTGGTTTTATGTCGCTTCGTTAGGTACACACCAAAGTCTTTTTAATTTATTTTATTCTACAGGCTGCCCGTGACAACGTGAGATGCTGGTGGTTTTGTGGGCTTATATATTTTTAGGGGGAAAAATCTGCATTAATCCTTGTTGGGAAAGGCAGGTGGAGACAATGGGAAAGAACCCCAAATCTCTGTTAGTGTTTAGGCTTCAGGGGAGACTTCTCTAAAGCTGGGGTCTTCCAGATGTGTTCGACTACAACTCCCATGATTCACAAACATGGTCCCTACTGATTGGGGAAGTATGGGATTTGTTGCACAGCTGATCGGGAGGGCATCCAGTTGAAGGACACCTGTTTTAGGGTGCCGCAGGTTGGTTGTGGAAATGTTGGCCTCCAGGTGTTGATGTCTACAATGCCCATCAGCCCCATGCAGCACAGTCCATGAACAAGGATTGTGAGAGTTGTCGGTCTTAGCATTTGTAGGAGCAAACGATATAAAGCCCTAACATACATTGTAAATATAAATAAATATATATATTTATTTATAAATTGTATTTATAAATAAATAAATAAATAAATTGTAGTAAATGGTTTAGTCTTTAAGGTGACACATGGACTCTCCGGTGTCAGTTCCTTTGGAACATGTTTCTGTGTCTTTTTATTTCCTCCTCAGTTTATGTTGTACTTTCTTCACTCATCTGAGATAACTCCCTCTGAATATATTTACAGTGCAATCCCGTACACATCAGAAGCTCACTCCCAAATGTGTTGGTGTAAGGTCACGGCCACTGCGATTTTGTTTCAGAATAATTATGCATTCTTTTGCTGAGTTTCCAGGGTGATTTGCATCGTGGTAAAATGGAATTATACCTGCAGATTTTAACATACAAAATCACAGTGATAACAGATTAGCCAAAACAACAGGTAAAGTTATTTTAGCTGTCTACATTTCATGAGTTCCTGGTCTTGATTCATTCACCGTAGCATTTTTTAATGGGTCGCTCTCTCCATGCAAGACATATTCAGCATCTTGCAATAAATCTACACGTCAAAGACTTACTTAAAAAGAAAGAAGCATTTAAAATGTGGATATAGCACAAAGTCTAAGAATTTCTTGGATCCAGAGGGTGACCAATGACGCAATACCAAAGTGGGTGAAAAAAGACCAAGACAGAAATCTGGAATGCTTTGGTCTCATGATGAGGTGGAGAAAGTACAGCTTGTTCCAGCTGATCGCTCAAGGTAGATTAAATAGAGGAAGAAGCGGAGGAATGAGAAATATTTATTTGGCTGGAGAATTTGAGAAGCTGGTTTGGATATAACTGTTGCTTTAGTGCTGCCACGTTTAAAGTTGGGCTAGACTTGATAACGCCCAGCCTCCAGTAGGCAAGGAACTAGAATAAGAAGATTTGGCTAAAAGCAGTGAAACTTGGAAAGTTCAAGTTACCTGCTCCACAAGGAGCCCTTAGTACGATGTACTTCCATCACACCTTCTTTGTTTTGGTCTTGGGTCATGACTTGGTGAACTATTGGCTTTCCATATTTTAGATTTTAACTCCTGGAAGTCCGGGCTGGCATGGCCAGTGGTAAGGGGTCGTGGGTGTTGCAGTGGGGGCATGCCGTCTTCAGCGAGAATCTGTTGAATACTCATCAGCAAAACACATTAATCACTTTTGTCCTCAGTCTGAGCTCTTCTCAGCTGTGACTCTGCCAGGAGAAAAACGGGAGTCTGGGGTGGGCCCTCTAGAATTTTCTAGAAGCAGAAGAGTTGGTAGGGAAGGCATGATGGGAGGGGAGGGGAGGAAGAACCAAGGCATGAGGGGAGGGGTAGTCTCAAAGGCTGGAGATGCTTAGCCGAGGGCAGTAGTGTTGGCCATGAAGCTGCTCAACGGCCAACCCCCAGCATCCTGCCACCTGACGCGAAGGCCTCAGTGTGGCTAATGATAAAGCTGGCTGTAGCGGCAGCCAAAAACGTCGGGAGAGGGACAGGTTTCCCATACCTGGTGCAAAGGATTCCCTCATAAAAAGGGGCTAGACATGATGGTTTCCAAAACCCCTTCTTCTTTGATATTCCCTTAAAACAGCTGTAATGTTGACAGTCTCTGAAGTCTTAAATGCAGTGCACTTACTGCTATTAAATTATGTAGTACTTGTCGCAGTTTATGCTTACTTCTGTGTTTGTTGTTCAGCCAATAGCACTCTAATCTCTAACCTTCCTGGTTCATTTATTTATTTTCATCATTATCTCACTCTTCCATATGAAGAGCTTTGGGCCACTAATAATAAAAAAATATGTTTACTGAAAATGTCGCTTTTCATCTTTGCTTTCTTCTCTCCCTTTGCTGTTTGGAAGTGTCTGGGGCAGTTTTTATATTACAATTATTTTAAATATTTGATTGTATTCCCAACAGCTTTTGAGTTTTGTGTTGAAGAGAAGCACCGTAGAAATATTTGTAATAAATAATAAACAGATAGCCTGCAGAAAACACTATGCAGCACACACAAGTGGCATTAGAATTAGAATTCTCAAGTCACAAATATCTAAGAAAATGCAGTATCACTGCTAGCAAGGAATGGCAGCTAAACCAATTTAACACTTCCTTCCCCCCTCCAAAAAATTCTATGAATAAATGCATTTTCAGCTGGTATGTAGGTGACCCTCATGGGGGGGGGGGATTAGCTTTTTCTCAGCATGATCTTCCTCATAATATTTTTGTTGGAATACAAGCGAGGAGGAAAACAGCCACGGAGGCTGCTTTGGAGAAGAGTTTAGATATAAATATCCCAAGCAGGACAAAACAACTCAGTCTCTACCAGGATGGAGCTCCATATGGAATCACTTGCTCTCCTGTTCTGAAATAAGGTGAATGCTAAGCTTTTTATCTGCTGCCTGGTTGCAAAAGTTGTGTATGTGTATTCCCCACATCCGTGGCCTTTTCCCCAGGCAGAGAGATGGAACCATTGCATTTGGTTGCTATGATATATCCTCCACTGAAATATATTCCAATGCTGTTTATTGGCAACATTGCAGGAAGGGGCGGGGATGGGGTAACATTTGTTTTTGCTGTGCTTTTGGATAAAAGGAAAATAATAGCTTTGTGGGAATGACAGAAGATGCAGGAGTAAGGAAGCTCCATTAAAGATAATAGACGTTTTTCCCCTTCCTCCCCAGAGCACCCTAAAGTGAAGGTCACTTGTTAATTAGAGACAGCATGTGATGTTCTGCTTTTTCAGAGCATTTTTGCTTGGCCTAGCTTTTTCTAAGCATGTGTCCTATGTGATATTTGTTCAGAGCCAGGAACTGTTTGTTTGGCATGCCAGACGATGTCACTGTGCCGTTCATGGAGAGAGCATTATTTTAGAAAACTAGCATTCTAACCACATCATGTGTATAGTGACTTGTAAAATAAGCCCTGCTGAGCTTACTCCTGGGTAAAGATGTTCCATTGATCACAATGAGACGGAGAGCTGAGTCAGCAGACACAGGATTGCACTGTAAAAGGGTGTGTGAAGCACAGTCTTGTGGATTTTAATGGCTCTGACTGTTATGTAATGGAATTAGACTTTCTGTCATTTAGCCCAGAGCAGAGATGATCTGTTTGCCTGTCTGGGAGAAAGCCTTCGTGCTTTAAAAGGAATCAAAACAGAGCAAAACAGCCGATTTCTGCTACCTGGCATGGACTGCTTTTCCATTTCTCAGTAGAAAATTTTCCCAGCACATTTGATAGCAGGGCGTCGCTGTTGCGTCACAGCGCCAAAGACACTGGGTGAGCAGATTTGCATGTGAGCAAGCCTGCATATTTCTTTGTCCACATAAGGACAGGGAGTGGATCTGGAAAGGGAACAGATGGTGGTGATTTTTATTTATTTTTTGGTAAATATAACCGCACAGCTACCAAACCTACAGTAATGTTAAAATTATGTAATCTATGCTTCTGCATGCCAGGCTGTTGCAAAATCTCCTACTGCTTTGTTCTGTTGATGTGCTGTGTTCTGTTGTACTGGAAAGCTACACTGATGCTTTATGTGGACCGAGGGAAAGCACATGATGGTCAACAGATCCATCTCTGTTGAATGTAAAGAAAGGCCTACTGTAAGCCTAGAAGTTATGATCTGCATGCAAAGTTGCATAAGAACATGGTGTACAAAGACAGTGGTGCAGAAATGTTGCATACAGTCCTTTGCTTTCTTGAGGTTATGACCCAGTCATCTGGCTCCTAGAAAGCTAGTTAAGATACTTGTTTCAAGGCCTGCTATACTAATAAAATCAATTTTCTAATACAATATTGGGGGGGGGGGGAATCTTTTCAGATGGTATTTGTCCGAAGATATGTAAAAACATTCCTGCAGTTCTCAATGCAGTTAAATCTCTTAGGATTAAAGTAATGTACAAAATCAAGCCTATACTCTTGAGTGCATGCAGGAATAAATGCAAATTATTGTCAGATAGTAACAGATGATTCAGGGAAGAGAGGAGATAATAATTTGTTGGGCGGGGGTGGAGGGTTTCCTGTGGTTTTGATATCAATTTAGAGAACATTTTTCTAGTTCTTAAAGCTGCAGATAGGCTAGGAAGTGTATAAGTGATGCCTTTTGAAATCTAGTACTGGAACCATAAACAATGTGAAAAAAGAGATATAAACAGTTTGGTTTCATTTGTCACATTGCACAGAACTTGGGAAGTTCAGTCTTTCCTCGTTTATTTCATTTCACTTCTATCCTTCCTTTCTCCCAATTCAAGGACCAAATGCCTTGAGGGGAATATAACAACAGATATGTAAATTAAAATATTCAAAATGGTATGGAAGGTGTTGTCATAGTAAAAAACCATTAACTTATAATAATGTGGAAACAAACATGTGGCACAAAAAAAGAGAGACTTTGAAAAACAAAGAATTTGAAAGATAACAAGACAAGCACAGTTCAAAGCTATTTGTGTTGCCTGATGACAGCTGGACTAAAGTTTCTGTGCAGAATTTGGAAGACCTTTAACAGGAGGAGGGGAAGTGCAGAGTGTATGTAACACAACTCTGTAGAGAGAACAGGATATTATTTGGCTGTGCATTAAAATAAATTCATCTCTGGAGTTTACCAGACCAGTTCTACTATCCTGTTTGTAGATCAACCTGGACTTTAGCCGTTGATCTTTATCTTTCTTTTGGCAGGAAGAAGCATCATGCGCATGCATTTCTCTCTCTCTCTCTCTCCCCCCCCCCCCCCGTATGCCCACTCTCAAGATGGCACCAACGGTAGGGGCAGAATCCCTGGTTTGAAAGGTCTGTTTCTTTGGCACTTGTGTGTGCCAGGGTGTGGGTGCGTGTTGTTCAAACAGTGAAAGTACAGGGAGTTCTCCGGGAAGTGAACAGCTCCCTGTAACAACTTCTGTCATGCAGATAAGATCTAAAGAACGGATGGCTGGATTTATTTCAGCAACATGGCAACTTCTGCTGGTGGTGGGGCTCGAGCATGAGACAAGAGGGTTGGGATGTTTTGTGTTTGAGATTTCCATTTTGAGTACTTTCTGAATCTCTCTTTCTCTCTGTAACTTATAATAACAGGGTAAATACAGCATGTGTAACAGGATTATAATGTCAACACCACCCCGATTCTCTCAAGTAAAGCTGTAGTGTAGGAAGTGTGTGTCTTCCTGCAAAATGTCTCCACCACCACCGTTTCCCTCACATAAGGTATGACTGATTCTGATGCCCCCCCTCCACGTTTCTTCTTGTCAAATTATACCCCAGATTAAGGTGTTAACTACTTCCAAACCCTGGGCTACAAATGAACCAAATAAAATAAAATGAATGAAGCTATATTCGTGAAGTGTGTGCTTTTCAACAATGTCCTTCCAAAGGCTATGTTCAAACAGGATGTGGATTGCCTGATTGTAAAGTGTTTTCACTTCAGCCTTTTTTCATCATGTACAAAAAAAACCCCAAACTAAAATAAAAATATTTATCTTATATATTCTATTTCTCTCTTTTGTTTTGTTTTTTCTTATACTGGATTGTAAACAATTTTGCTTAAGAAGAGTTGGCTAGGGTTTCCCCCCCCTCCCTTTTCTTAAGCTCTGTTTATTTATTCTTTCTGCTGGATCCAAGCCAGCAAACGTGTGTCATCCCTGAAAACTGAAAGTTACTTATTAGTAATGTAGTGACGATCAGATACTGTGTGTTTGGGGTTGGGAGCTGTGTTTTTTTGGGCAGGTGTGTACTACCGCTGAGATAAAATAGACAACTATTTGGAGTGCCAAAATTCCTCCAGATAACCCAGGTGTAAAAGTAATAACTTAGACATTACTCCTTATGAGAGGTGTGGGTTTTTTTTGGTTTTTTGGACTACATGCCTGTGGAATTCTGGGAACTGTAGTCTAACCCCGCCCCCAAAATAATCTGCAGTTCTCTGTTCATTATGTATTATCCATTATGAGTGGCCTATTCGTAACCCATTACTTTTTGGTTACATTGTGGTTGGTGGTGTTCTTGTCAAAAATGCCGTTAACCTAGAAAAATGGCAAAAAAAAAAATCCCTTCATGCCACCCCATAATTAGAATGAGCAAGTATTACTTGTTCTATTAAGGGATGGGGGGGGGGGGGAAAGTAATTTAATTTCCAGTCATTATGTTATTTGAAAAAGGAAGTTTGACATGCTCTTTTTGTGTGCATGCGCGAGCCCCTCCCCCCATAACGTTACAGATCTTTTAAGGCATTACATCCAAGCTCCGGGCTGTAAATGAACTACATAAAACAAATAAACCTCTTAGCCTGCACTTGGAGGAGGTAACTGCTTAGCAACTCATCTCCTGGATGATCTGCTTTGGCATCCAGGGAGCACATCCAGAAGTTTGGTGCAGCTGTCAGCGAGGAGGAAGTAAAACTGTAAGCTATTAAAAGCAGAAATAAGAAGCAAATAACCCCATTCAACTTGAGTGGATTCCACATTCCCTTCCGCTCTGCAATGAGAAAGGCAGGCTGTAAAAGGAAAAGAATTTGTGTTTGTCTCTGGTTCTAAAACAGCGTTGGGCTAGTTCTGCCTTGGGATGGAGCTGATAACGGCTTTCCTTAACTTCCAGATGTGTTGGGATCGCTACTTCTCTTGGCTGTGTTGGCTGGGGGGGAAAGGGTGTTGTCGTCTAAAACATCTGAAAGCTACTGGGTTGGGGAACTCTGGTTTAGAAGGTAATACACCTTATCAAAATTGGTCCAGCCTTGTTGATGACATACATATTAATTCTGCCTTTTCTTTAAAAAATTCAGAAACATGATGTTCCTCCTTCTCGAGTGAGACATGGCCCCATCCAGACTAGCTTTGCTGCAGAAGGAAACATGACGAGTGTTTTTACACCATTTTCTGGCAATTGTGGGGATGTCGCGTTGGCAGCTGCCAGGGTCTAAGAACTGAAGTGGGGGCTCCTTTTCGCCCTGGCAGTAGGCGATTTGGGCTGGGATGGCTGGCATTTTAGATCTCCATGGTAACGTTGCTCCAGGGTTTTATGGGAAACCTTCAAAATGGTGTCTGAGTAGGGACCTGCCTTGCCAATGCCTTTGAAATGGATGTTCTGCCCAGGATTTGGGGCAGCAAAATTTCGTCGTTTATTTAGACTGTACACAGTGTGAAGAATTGCTGCTTTTTATTTGTCCTGAATCTCCCATCTGCCACATATGTAAATAGAGTGTTACATTGATTTGATCTGGAGACTTCTACGCTGTCCTTCTATGGCTTCCACAAATTTTGGGCTTACGAAATTTGAAATTATGATAGTATAATAATGATAATAAAATTATTATTACAGTAAAATTATAACAATATAATAATGATGAAAAATAGAAAAACTAGAGGCAGGCCAGCAAATAAAACACCCATCTTCAGAAATTAAGGGCTGCCCAAAAAAGCTAAATACATGGAAAAATAGGAAGGTCTTCACTCAGCTGGAAAAAGAAAGCAAGAAGGTCTGTTAGAGTTTTAAGAGACACAAATGTTTGTCTTGCTCCACCCAGGACTACTTAGGCTCTGTCTTTCATTGGGGAAATGCCATCTCTAATTTTAGAGTATGACAGAGTTCAGATGAGGTTGAAGCACCACACAGGCGTTGATCGGAAGATTTATTACGATGGGCCAAGTCTCAGCACTGGTGATAACAGAGTTGTTGGTTTTTTTAACCCACAGAGTTGTCCTTCTGGTGGCGTGTGTGGCTTTGAAGTCTACTGCTCCATTTCTACAAAGAAGAGCTTTGTGAAGCACGGAGGCTTGCATTCAACTTCCTGTCGTGGAAGTTAGCCCACAAGAGGTAATGCTTTTCTTTCTTTTCATCATTCACACAGGGATTCTCGATGTGTGTTTTGGAGCAAAATAATCTTTTCAGACTGAATATTCCCACCTGGTTATTTTTTTCCCCATCCAGCTCAATACATCAGGCATTGGTAAGCTTTAGACTTGTGGAATTGACTTTGTTTTTTACAAGAATCTTGAGATCCACAGAATGAAAGAATACTGAGCTTTGGGAATTCCTTTGCATTCTATAGAGTTCATTGTCTTTGCATGCAGAAATCCCTTCCTCGTTATGCTGAGCTTTTGTGATTTCAACAGTATAATTTATTAGGATAGAATAATTTTGTTCCTGCTACCGTTAAACAAATGGGAGTCAAAACTCCTTGGTGATCTGCCACTAATCACTCAACGAGCTGTCAGCAGATCTGCCTTCTACCCAGAGCTTAGAAATTTTCCTCTCTTTTTTTGGAATACAATTCCCAGTTTCCTATGGTGAATGGCACCCAGTTAATAGCAGCCACTTGTAGCTTTTCCAAGTTGTCCTCCTTCCCACTCTTATTCTATACCAAGAGTGAGCAACCTGCAGCCTGTGAGCCTCATACACCCCTGTTCTCAAAAATACAATATATTTTTTAAAAAAGAATTTTTTTGGAAAAATAAAGTCTCCTTGTGTTCTAGCACTGAGCTGCTCGATATCTCGGTGGTTTAGGTATCTGGTTGCCAAGCCAGAAGTTGGAAGTTCAATTTGCCTCTGTGCCTCCTGCAAGTAGAGCCAGCCTGGGTGGCCTTGGGCAAGCTTCACAATCCTAGGACACCCCCAGAAGAAGGGAATAGCAAACTACTTCTGAGTATTCTCTACCTTGAAAACCCCAAAAAGGGTTGCCATAAGTCAGAATTGACTTAACAGCACATGATTACTTTATTATTTGTGCTTTATTAATGGATGGGGGCAATTTTTTCATGTTTGAGAAGTTACTTGTACTCCTGGGGGTTCCCCACATTCCTTCCAAATGTGTTTGATTAAAAAATGCCGTTAGAGGGCTCAAGGCGGCATTTTCAGTGACCCTGCCTCTGTTTCTGCAAGAAAAAATTGGGAGGAAAGGAGGTCACAGAGCAAACGTGACTGTTCAAAGTCAGGGATGGGAGGCTGCAGCTTCTGCACCTCAGAAGACTGTCTACTCCTGCACTCCACAGAGTGCCAGTGTTTCAGGCAGGGGTTTAAAAATACCAGCAGTTGAACCTGAGATAAGTTACATGCAAAGCACACGTTCTACCAAGTCACATCACCTTGTTCTTGGGTTCTCAGTGGACTGATTGCATTTTAAGAAAAGAAGAAGGCACAACATTGGAGGAAGAGAGAGGTGGCTGAAAGGTTTGTTCTGAAAACACTACAGGAAACAGAAAATATGTTTTGAGAGCCTCAACAGGATAGACTGGATGACAAACACACAGATAAAACATCCTGTGTGCAGTTTTCCACCTGTGAACATGGAAGTGGCTGCAACTAGCTGGAAAGGTCTGGTTGCATACCTGGTCACGTACTCATGTGACTGGACAGGCAACTGGATTTCTCTGCCTCGCGGCAGCTGCTTCCACATTTGTAGGTGTATGTGTGGAAAATTGAACAGGATACTGGCCCATATTTTTATAAATAAAACAGAACAAAAAGCTTTATGGCAATTTAAATACTAAGAAGTTTGATTTAGCATAACATTTTGTCTTTGTAGGTCTTCAAGGGGGCAGAAAACTTTGGTTGCTTTCAGGACAACAGGCTAACAGCCTACACCCCATAAATTTATATTAAAAAGTGCGCAGAGTGATGTGGAAAGATTGTGGGCCATCTTTCTTACTGTCTTTCTAAGCACCTTTTCAAGTGTAAGGTGGTTCCCACTGTGACTAATAAGATAATATAGAGCTTGGAACATTTTTATTGCACTGTAGGGTTCACAAGCCAAGGACAATGAAGGGAGAACTTTTGATTTTTCCTGCTACCATGTCTTCTTTCATCATGGAGTAGGTAGCATGAACGGCAAGTCCAAACTTGTGTTGCTCCCTTTCTGACCTGGATAAATACGACATGTTGCATATCGAGACCTGTGTTCCCTGGTGGGGTGACATTTTGTCTTCCTCGGAGAAAGGGCTAGAGTACAGGTAGTGCCTTTTGATAGCATGTTCTTTCCTTGTAGAAAGATCGTTATGTTCCAATTGCAGGTTGTCTTAGGACAATAGAACCAAAACCAAACATATTTCTGGCCCCATCAGTTGACTATGGTACTAAAGGCTTCTGAGTCGTGTGTATATGTGTGAGTGTATAGTGGCTTGGGTATTACATCTTTATCTAACAAAGTCAGGGACTGGGTGAAACATTTCATTGACAGACAAAATACTGTATTTTTCCATTTATAATACACACACACGTTTATAAGACACACCCACACCCACTTTTCTAACCCAAAAATTAAGAAAACTTAGCTTTGAGGACTCAGCCTCTAGGCTCAGAACAGTCAGACATTTTGAGTCCCTGTTGAATCTGAGCACTGCCTACAGGCTCCACCTCCAACAAGGTGTGTTCCAATTGGTTTGTTCAGCATCAGCTGATGTCAGTTCCATAAGGCTCGTGATTGGAGGAAGCTAAGCCTTGTGACTGAAGGAAGCCTGTTTACAGAGGCAAAGTACGGGCCGTTTTGTTACTTCCATGTATAAGACGCCCCTCAATTTTTTTGTGATTTTTTTTTTTTTTTTTTTTTTTTGTGATTTTGTGACTTCAGTAGGGCATTGTTTCCTAGATCTCTGCCTTGCATTGTGCCTGATTTTGAATAGTCTTGGTCGGTCCCGCCTCAGCCTGAAAAAATCAAGCCGCTGGGACCAGTCTGCCAAAGGGCAGGGCAGGAAGTGACACCGTGGGTAAGGTTAATGTTAGATGAATGGAGAGACCAGGGAGGAGAACTGAGAGAAAAGAGGCAAAATCAGGAGTAGGCTTAAATGTTAAAAGAAGCGTAAACTTGATAAGAAACCAGGGAAGAAATTCATGAAGGGAAACTTACATGTGCATTGTCCTGGACTGCCAGCTGTTGGGCAGATGGAGGCTGTCGTCTCGGGTGGCAGAAATTGGATGTGCCATCATAGTGTGTTGGAAGAGAAGAGCTTTGTGCTAAATAATCTACTCTGCACCTCTCACTTTAATTTTCTCCATGAAGAGTGCTGTTCCATCAACAATGCTGAAGAAAGACGGAGTTGCCAGTTCAGTTAGGTTTTGCCCATGAATTGGGAAAGGGCGCATCTTTATTTTCTTTTTAGGCGGCAAAATTCCTTGAGCAAGAAGACAAACAATTTCAATTATTTAAATGTATTATACGCTAAGTCTCATGGTGAGAGATGAAAATGAAAATAAAAAGGAACAGCGTTTTCATAGAATGTAACGAATGAGGAATATTGAACAGAAGGAAGAACAACATACAGTTGTTTTATACTGGACAATACAGCAGCTGCTACAGCAGTAGGGAGCCTGGAGATATAAGTCGCTATTGGAGATGCATGGCTAAACAAGAAAGCTAACTATATATCGTATTTTTCCGTTTATAAGACGCCCCCCCTTTTCTAACCCAAAAATTAAGAAAACTTAACTTGGAGGATTCAGCCTCTGGGCTCAGAACGCTCGGACATTAGGAGTCCCTGTTGCATCTGAGCCTCCAGGCTCCACCTCCAGCGAGGTGTGTTCCAATTGGTTTGTTCAGCATCAGCTGACGTCAGTTCCATCAGGCTCGTGATTGGAGGAAGCTAAGTCTCCTGACTGTAGGAAGCTAAGCCTCGTGATTGAAGGTAGCCTGTTTACAGAGGCAAGGTACGGGCCGTTTTGTTACTTCCATGTATAAGACGCCCCTCAATTTTTTTGTGATTTTACTGATTTTAGGAAAAAGTAGCATCTTATACACAGAAAAATACGGTATACTCTTATAGGACTGCCATGTGATAACATGCTTCTGGCGTAAGATATTTATTCTAACACACTTAATGCCAGATGTTAGTTTTTATTCATAGGCCAACTTGCTTGAGCATTTCCAACTGTTTGGGGCACAGCAGAAGAATTATGGGTTGAGTCTTCTTAGGAGCAATTTTTAGAGAAATAATCCCTTTTATAGATTTGACAGATAGACAGGGTAGTAGATGTCTCTGTAATTGTAGCTCTTGAAAGAAATTGTGAGCATCTAGGACAAAAGTTGTGGTTCATTGGTATTTCAAAAATATTTTTGTTCATTTACTGAATGCCAGAAGAGCTTAATGGTACAGTGGGCACACTGCAGTCAAGCCTCCGCTCACAAACTGAGCTCAATCCCAATGGGTTCAGGTAGCCAACCCCAAATTGACTCAGCCTTCCATCCTTCCACGGTTGGTAAATTGCGTACTCAGT
Source organism: Intellagama lesueurii (assembly GCA_037013535.1). Classification (NCBI taxonomy): domain Eukaryota; kingdom Metazoa; phylum Chordata; class Lepidosauria; order Squamata; family Agamidae; genus Intellagama; species Intellagama lesueurii. The sequence goes on from JBAJHW010000012.1 coordinate 14,106,263, forward strand.
TTGCTGGGAGGCAAGGTGTAGCTTGTATAATTAAATTGTAAACTGCCCAGAGAGTTCTTTAAGGACTATGGGGTGGTATATAAGCATCACGCTTTGCTTTGCTTTGACTTGATGCCATCGATTTGGCCTTTTACAAAATGGAAAAGGTAGATTCCTCACCCAAGGAAGTCATACTCAGAAACAGGTATGTGTGTTCTCCTCCACATGTTATTACAGAACTGCAGCTCCCATCAGCCATCACTGGACTAATGGGGAGTTGTAGTCCAATATTGTTTGGTGTGATACAACCACGTTCTAAAAACAGTAGGGAGAGAACAAAGAAGTGACAGTAGATGCAGGCGGGGCATGTGAAATTCTGGTTAATGGCACAGATTGAAAAAGCGACACATTTTTGGATTGTGACTGTCAGAATCTCATAGCCAATGAATTATTCCTGTGTATCTTCAGCGAAAAAGAGAGAGGCCATAATTGTCTGTTTTTGAAATCTTTGTTGGTTTAATGCTATGTTATAGCACTGTTGCATTAAAAATAAAATACTAATTTTAAAAGGCTTTCAATTTATTAAAGCATTACTTCACTACTGTCTTTTTACTAATCAAAAAATCAATAGGGTACATGATGAAATCTGTAAAAGCCAACATGTCAATGCAAGACGATGTTATGACTACCTATAATTTAACAAGTGAGTGCAGCTGGTTATTGGCTATCTTTCATGTCCTTTAGCTGAGAATCCGATATCTCTAATAATGGCCAGAATCTTGTTGCTTACATATGCCAGCATAACTCAAATAGCATAGATCTCAATAGTCAATTGCCACTACTTAAGAAGTTGATGCTTGTATTTTTCATTCTATGCCAAATCATGTGACCGATGTAGCCAAGTTCCTAAAGGTTAGTGCTTGCTTGAGGCTATATAGTTTGCAGGTTGCAGACGTAACAGAGATGCCTAAATGCTGATTTCTACCTGCCGTTTCCTCCTTGTTCCCACCCCTCCTGCAATTTGCATATTGACTTTCCCCCTTTCCTCTTTCCAGGTTCTTCTATTTGTAACACTGGCTTCGTCAGTCATCACACGAGGAGCGCTCTGCTTCTACCAGCATGGCGGACGAAGATCTTATTTTTCACATGGAATGTCTCAGCAATGCAAAGATAGGAAAAGCTGTCCAGGGGAACTATCATGATGGCGACAGTGATGAGGAAGATAGTTATTACATCTGCCCCATAACAGACGATCATGACCCTGTCTTGAACAAGGCAGGGACTGACAGGGTCAACAACTATTACAGAAACCTGGCCAAAAATGAGCAGTACTCGTCCAGTGCTTCTCCTCGGAGTTCTTTCAATATCAGGGTAAGGACTGTCTTTGTTTTATCTTTTATCCTGGCATGAAAAGTGAGGCCAAAGCTTTCTTACCCGCTTTGCTTCTTGTAACTAATTATCTTGATGAACGTTACAGCTTCAGTGGATTTTCCCAGACTTGTAACTGCTCTCGGGCAGTGTTGTGGCCTGTTTGTTCACGTCTAGACTAACCTGTAGTTTCCCTAGCATGTGCGCTTGGCATGCATAGACCAATGGGTGCACGAAAAATACTGTAAGGCAGGAAGACATTCATGCATGTGAGGCAGCTGTGGACGATAATGGTTGCTCGGTGTGCCCGCAAACACATGTAGTCCTTTTGTGTTTATGGGCTGGGTCAGAAGGAGGCATTTTGGGTACTAAGCAATGAATGTTGAGCTACCTACTTGATCGCCACCTCTTAAAACGTCTGGCTGATACCACTGATGTTATGAGTAGGGAAAGTTACCTTGTTGGACTACAGTTAGGGATGGGATTTTCAGATTTCTGCAAATTGCACAATTCTTCATTCTGGGACTTCTGTCTGATAGATAGACACCTAGGTGTGGCTCACCTGGGGGAAGGGCCTCAGCTGGAAAGCTCTGAGACTTAACTGGGCCTAGCTCCTCCAGGCTTCCTGTTCAGAAAGAAAGCTTCTAGGTGGCACTACTGCAGGAACAGAAAACCTGGAGGAAGTTAGGCCTAGCTAAGCCTCAGAGCCTTCCAGTTTAGGCCTTTCTACCAGGTGAGCACATTCAAGTGCCCAGAAAGTATCTATCTGTCTTAGAATTCTGGAATGGAGGACTGTGGAATTTGCAATCCAAAATTAAAAAAAGAAAATGCCATCCCTAACTACAGCTTCCAAAAAAACCCAAGTTATTTTGCCCTGACTGCTGTGGCTTGGTGATTCCAGAAGTAATGGTCTCAACAAAACAAGCATTCCAACTTCTGCTTGACATCTGGGTTGAAGCAGGCTCTACCCCTCATGGAGATGGGTTTGGTTGAAGGACCCTTGCTGGTTATCCATTATTATAAGTATATTATCATCCATTCTCCATTCTTAATAATCATTAGAATATTCTTGATCATTAATGCCACTACCATTATGGTATAGAGAGGAATCAAGCCAAAGTTAGCCTACAAAACATGGAACCTAAAGGTTTTATCCAGGCATAAATTATTTCCATTGAGAGTCTTGAGACTCAGAAAGGTCCTTCTAGTTATTTAATAAGTGAGAGGTCGGTGTGGGGGGAGAGAATGCTTTTTGGACTACAGCTCCCTGACTTTCCAAGCCATCATTGTCTGTGCCCATGTTGGCCTGGGGATTCTGGGAACAATAGTCCAAAAAAAGTTAACTTTCTAAGCTCTGAAATACATTAGTACTATATCAAACTGCCTTGAATAATCCTAGTATTCGCGAACCGATCACAATAAAGCTACCTCATTAACAGAAGAATTAACATTCCTAGTGTATCCCATGGATTAGATAATGTTCGATTAAATCATGTGTACAGACAGGTGCTGTTTTCTGGACTCCTGGAGGGAAGTGATCTTTGAAAAAGTAATTACAATGTAGCTTTAAATTAATCGAACGAATTTAAATTATTGCTACTTTGTTGTGTATATGTCTTCCGCTTAATTGTTTCTCATATATGTTCTTTAGAATGGCAGTCAGCGACATTCTAAGCATGGCTGTTTGGTTGACCGTAGCCGGGTAGGTGAAAAATAAATGTGATAATGCTTCTAAAGAGATTGTTATAGGCATTTGAAGGGGAGAAGTTTTTAATTTAAAATACCCTCTTTTACAAAAGTTGTTCAGGAATATATGGTTGTAGCCTGAGAAATGTGAACAAAGCAGATGTCAGTTCTGAAGATTTAAGTTCTGTATATATCTGTTCAGAAGTCAGTGTTATTCAGTTCACTTGGGCTGGGCTTACTCCTGTGTATAGCAGTAGGTAGCTACAGTAGCTGGGATAGCACTGGGTGCTATTGAAATTACCTGTGTCATTGCAGTGAAGTGCTGCTAACTAAAGAGGTGCTGTTTGCATGCCTGGTCATGTGCTGACTGCACAACCAGCAGCATGCCCAGGCACATGACCAGTGCCTGGGTTAGTAGCAATTTGCTGCTACAACGTATGAATTTCTGCTTACACAAAAGTAAAATCCCGATAGGATGTTCTGGGAAGCTGCACCCAAATACGATATAAAGTATAATTGTTAACTGTGGCAACTCCACTTATAAATCTTGCATTAGATTTTCTGCTTGGGTATGTTTCTTATACTGGATTTTTAGTGCAGATCTCTTCTGCATTTTTTTCTCCTTCTTAAGAAGTTAATGGTCTGGAAGCATTACCTTGATGAGGATCGAGTAACGTTAAAATAGTCCTGTTTCAGTTCATGGATAAAAATTACATGAGTATTTAAAACTGACAGTCCCACAGTAACAGGTTTGGACCTAAATCCATTCATAGCTTTTGTTTTGTTGTTGTTTAGTCGTTAAGTCGTGTCCGACTCTTCGTGACCCCATGGACCAGAGCAGGCCAGGCCCTCCTGTCTTCCACTGCCTCCCGGAGTTTGGTCAAATTCATGTTCATAGCTTTTGTAGACCCATTGAAATCAATGGGATTTAACTTAGTTATCATTAACATAAGTGCCATGGATTTGAGTGGATCTTTTTGAAGTATGGTTAGATCTGGATAAATCTCATAGTGTCTTGGAGCCAGTGATCTGTCTGGAGTTGTAATATTCATCCACATTTCTTATGTACTAACATCTGACTTTGCTTCTTGTGGTGAGCTTGGTTTGGGTTTTTTTAAAAAGGTTTTTATGTGTTACATGCTGCTTCGTGTTTTTGTGTGTTGCATGCTGCTTTTGCATGTTTCCACTTGGCTACGTTACTTGAACATTAGAAAATAAGAATGCAATGCATAACTAAAGAATAAGTGGCTACCTAAACAAACGGTCACTCAGCTAAGGTCAACAGTTAGGGGACTTCGTGGAAAGACCATGTGAATAATGAGTGGTTTATTGTAAAAGAAAGCTGCTGTGCATTTTTAATGTGTTCATTCTCTATCCTCATATGCATTATTCTTCAATACCTAAGAGAACACTTTTGGAGCATAGATACTGGAACCCCAATTCTTTTTTTTTTTTTTTTAAGGAAATATTTTACATTTAGAAAATCACCTTGCATTTTCTAGGGCAGTGGTTCTCTACCTTGAGTCCTCAGTATGTTCTTGGACTCCAACTCCCAGAAGTCCTGGCCAGCACAGCTAGTGGTGAAGGCTTCTGGGAGTTTGAGTCCAAGAACATCTGGGGACCTCAGATTGGGAACCACTTTTCAAGGGCACATGGGAGGAGTTTTGCCACGTTTTGGCTCCGCTGCCGTTCTCGCTCTGCCATAACCACGATTTAAAATACGAATAATATTTATGAGCCAGGTAATAGAGACGTATTCAATGTACCGTATCTCCTGAGCATCTTTTCAAATTTTGATACAGCTGCCCTAACCTCATTGTGTTGATTGTAAGATATTTGTTAGACCAGTTCTATGTCCCACAGTACTCTGGGGGCTCTTCGACTGTGTCTCCGGTGTAAAACCTGGGCCCAGGAGTATGATGGAAAATATAAATACATTTTTTTTAATTGTCCAGATAAAGCATCTTTATAAACCACAAAGAGTGCTTTCTTGTGCACCTGTTCAATTTCTCACAGCCAGGAGGTTTCTGGAGCTCCATATAAGATTTTTTTTATAACACTTGTCATTTTGTCCTATTCACTTAATGGGGAAAGAAGGGCTTCACGCAACGTTACTCTCTGCTTATAACCCTCCCTTGTTTTGTCTTATATTCTGTGAAAAACTTATAAAGGAGAAAAAGATGGAATAACTCCACAAAAACGTCTCACTGCTATCTTGAGGAGTCTTCTGTTTGGAAATGTTTGCTGTTTTTTTCCATTTGTAACCATTTTCCCACCCCGTCCTTCTACTTTTCTTTTACCATAGGACATATCTGGCCCTGGATCCTGGAGAGATAGTCCTCTTCTGCCACCCCACCCCAAACTGTTTTTCTTCCAATAATTGAGGAAAAGAGTTCCCTTGCGCCTTCTAGTAGCCTAATTAAATAATAATAATAATCTGAAAATATTTAGGTTTTTTGTCTTTCCCAGGAGTGCTAGGGGCTCCTCAAACCATGGCAAAATTATGTCACTCCTTCCCCAGAAGAGCTGTCTGGAGAGCTCAGTGGTTTAGATATCTGGTTGCAGAGCCAGAGGTTGGGAATTCGATTCTCCCTGGGCCTCCTTGCAAACAGATCCCGCCCGTGTGGCCTTGAACAACCTGCCTATGGAATGGTAAACCACTTTTGAGTGTCCTTTACCTGGAAAACCCTAAAAAGGGTTATCATAAGACAAAATTGACTTAACAGTACATGACTATTTTTTTTTTCCCTCGAAGGCAGAAGTGGATTTTCTGGGGCAAAGATATTTATTTCCGTTTTTTTAAAAACTGAGTGTGGGGAAGGGCCAGCATTGAGAGGCTGCGTGGGCTCCCTGGAGGGACCACTCGTTCCCCACTCCTGTTTTACCGCAGCAGATCTTTGAGGGTGGGAAAGATAGAAGAGCTATTACGTTGGTGTCTTTAGCTTGGTAATACTAGGAGCTGAGCATCTGGAACCATCCTTACTTAGCAGTTTCCATTTCTGCAGGAAGCCTGGAAGCATGCCATTGAGAAGGCCAAGCACATGCCTGACCCTTGGGCAGAATTTCATCTGGAAGAGATTGAAACAGAACACGCCACACGATACAGGTCTGTAGATATTTCTGTATCCAGTAATGACATTAATTCTATGAATGTCTGTCAGAGGGACTTGCTTTGTTTTTTTAAAGCAGTCCGTAGAAATGTGTGTGTGGTTTTTTTTTTTTTTAAAGGCCAATAAATTTATGGGCAAAACTTAATTTCTTCACCTATCCCCATTCAGTAAAATCTAACTGTAGTGGTACAATAGGACCAAAAAAAAAAAAGAGAGAGAGAGAGAGAGAGAGAGAGAGAGAGAGAACAGGAAGTCATAAAAATTTGCAGTAGAGTGTGAGTTGATGTGGAAACTGATTAAGCAAAAGAGGCAATAGCCACATGGCTCGTTTTAATTAGCTGTTTTATTTATGACTTCTGCCTTCCTGCTCTGATAGGACTTCATTTGCTGGTTTTCTACTGCATATCAGTGGTTGCAATAAACATTCAGCGCACCAAGCCATGTACTAAGAACTGCCAGTTGTTGCAAACATACAGAGTATGTTTAGGGGCTGTTCTAAAATATAGTTACAAGCTTCATTAAAGGTGGCTTTGAAGAGGAAGGTCCTGAAGGCTTACCTGGACCCATGGACCAACGGGGCGAGTCAGGAGGAAGAGGTGGATCTGCAAACACCACTGAGAAGTCCCTACCTCTTGGGCCTGAGTGCCCACCTAACCGAAATCAACGATGAACCCTTTAGAAGGACTTCAACGTATGGGCGAGTCCTTCAGGGTTTCAAGTCATCTAGGACTTTAAAGATTGAAAACAACATTTTGGAATACCTTAGTCTTACAAATTCATAATCAGTTGAAATAAAAGAGGGGAGCCGTGGGGCCATTATGAAATACAAATGGAAGAATAAGTGATACGTACTTTTATAGGCCACTGTTAAAAAATAAACAAAATCATACACTCTATGAGCTTTCGTGGGTAAATCCCACTTCTTCAAAGCAAGTACCAAAAGTCCAAACGTTTGTGGCGAGATGGGATGTGCCAGGAGGTTACTCTGAGATGTGAAGTTCTTGGCAAGAAGAATTTCGCCAGGCACCTCTGTCTTAGATGAGGCAGGAAGTTGTTTTAAAGTTACCACTGAGGCAGCTGTGTTTTGAATTTCACAGTCCAGTTCTCCAAACAAAGGGGCGCACAAGCCATGCACGCACGCACAGACTCCCGTCTTCTCCATTTGGCTCTTCTTTGAAACAGACATGTTTGTGCTTGGCCAGGGAAGCGGGGGTGATGCAGAAAACCCATGGGCTCCATCTGGGAATTAGGGTATAATTTAGTAATAATAATAATAATAATAATAATAAACCTTTATTGGCATATAAAATAAACATTGTCAAGTTAGTTTGTTAGATTTCTGGATTCACAGGGAGCGTGAAACAAATACAGTTGTTCTAAGTCAGGGCTTTGCCTCCTAACAATTGACCAAGGAAAACAGCTACTTGTTCCATAATGTCGACCATCCTTATCTTGAAAGATATTGTCCATGTGAGCAGAGTGCTTTGGAAACCCTCACTCACATCCTCTTGCACTGTCCACTTCATCAGGACTGCCGCGAAAAGTATGTCTCCTCAATATTATTAAAGCAGGATGGGAAATCCGATCTGGACAAGGTCCATTTTATGTTATTAGTGGAGGTGGTTGACATTATAATTTAGTAAACCCACTAGGTATAACCAATGGGGATCAGATTAAAGTAAAAAGAATATTACCTAGTGGTTGCAGTCCTACTCTGCTGCTTTTGAGAGTCCATGTGCCTTCTTGTTGGTACGTGGGGGTGGCTCTTCCTTGGTATCTTCATAGCTCCATGAAAAGAAAAGTGGGAGTGTGTGGCTATTACAAAATACAAATGCAAGAATAGGTGATGCCTTTATAGGCCACTATTAAAAAAAATCATGCACTACATGAACTTTTGTGGGTAAGTTCCACTTCTTAATCAAGTTATCCAAATCCATTTTGTGTTCTCCGTTTTTTCCCTTTCATGTAAACATTGTTCCTACTTATTCGTTTTTAATCTCAGTCCCAAACTATGATAGTGAATGAGCCTGTTGTAATATTCTCTGTAATTCGTCAAAAAAGGGGAAAAAATGTTTCTGAAAAGTTTTTATTAAAAGTTATTAAGAGTTCAGCCTCTTGGCAATAGTCTGTGCTGTGCTTAAAAATAGTATTTTTCTTTTTCTTGCACGAATACATACGTCTCTGGGAAGCATGGCCAGAATGTCAGCCCAGAGTACGAAAGGTCTGAAGGCGCGCTAAGAACAACAGTGACCTCTGAGTTGTGTAAAGTCCTGCTGTGCAGGCAGTCCCATCCGCCATCAGTACACACTGTACAAAGATGTGAAGTGTGCGTTCCGTGTGAAATATGACCATCTGGTCTTCTGCTTTAGTGTCTTGGGATCACACATAAATTGCATTTCCCCTCAGACGGTTTTCTGTCAGCATGTGAAAGCTGCGGTGGACTCTGGACGGAGACGATCACTTCCTACCATATAAGTCAATTTGTTCATCTAACTGTGAGAGCGGAGGTGAGAGTAAAATTCCTCTCACTGGAGTGCCGTCCCTCCCACCCACAGCAGAGAAAGAAATTCAGACCCTGCCTGTTCCCCCTCCTGAGAAGACAGGACCGCCGGAACCTAACCCGGGGAGAGTAGAGGAAGATTTGAAAAGACTAACGGTCAGAGAGACCGGGAAGGATTTGGCGGGAAGGGAACGAAAGCCAAGGGTGGAGGTGGAAGCAGGACTAGCAGATATAAAAGGGGAAGAAAGGGAGTTGCCGCCAGGTTGGGAGTGGATCTCGATGCAGGATCCATGGACCGGAAAGTGGGAGAGGCTCCGGATACCCAAAGAGGAAGCTGATTGCCGGAGGAGAAGGGAGCTCACCCCCAAACCATCATATTGGGGTGAGAAGGAGACCAGAGAGTGGAGGAGAAAGTTAAGAGAAGAAAAGGAAAGGGTCGAAAGAGAGAGAAGGGAAAGATTAGAATGGAGAGTGAGGGAGTACCAGATGAGGGGGTATCTGGAGGAATCTGGCAGACGTACACCCCCACCCGGGAACCCACCTGGTTGGAACTCCGGGACGAGGACACAGTCCCCTTATTGGAAGGGGAAGCCGGACAGGTACTGAACCCCAACCTGTCAACAGACTGGCCTGGACTATGGAAACACTGGAGGGGGAAACCCTTTTAAAGACGAAGAGTGGAAGCCCCTTGCTGACCCGTTGTTAGAAGGAGATAAATGTTGGAACGCGTTTGCAGACACTGGTTTCTTGTTAAACACGGCAATAAATGTTACACCTGTTTCAAAACCTCGAAAGACTGGTGATTTATTTGGAGAAAAACAGGAGCCCGAACCCTCACACTAACCCAACTCTTTGACCGTGGCTCTTTGGAGTGTCAGAGAGAGGTGTAAAGACTGAATTTGGGACTTTTTGAACTTGTTTTAACACTTCCGTTCCTCTATCCTTTGCTTGTTATAATTTATACACATACTCAACTGCTTGTGCTCTTGAGCCTACAAAACAAGCAAACAAAACAGCGCAGGGAAGAAATTTTGAAAAGACAAATTACTGGGAAAGAAAACATGAAGGGAGGGATTAAAAAAAAATAAGGCACCAGACTGAGGAAGGAAAAAGGAAGAGCCCTCACAGGTTCTTAGAATTCATTGAAAAGAAGTGTGGTGTAGTGGTTTGGTTGTTGGGGTAGGACTGAGGATCAAAGGTTTAAATCCTCAACAGGTGAGGAAATCCACCCAGTAAACTTGGATTAATAACTTCCGCCCCTCGACCTAACCTAACTCACAGGGTTGCGGGAGAGGATTCACTTGAAAAAGGCTGAGGTCATGATGTCACAAATAAATCATCAGACCCATATAGTTCTTCAGAAGTAAGGCTACCCTGCGTAACGTAGGACGCATTGCCACCCCAGTTGTTACAACACGTTGAGAAGACAAATCAATAGGCTAGGTAGAAATATGTCGTTCTGTCTAGGTATGAGGTCAGTTTCTCGTTTCTCATATTTCTTCACGCTTTATGAAGCATGTCAGTTTCTTACATTACAGTTTCTTACAGCTTTGGGTTTTTTTTTTGTGGTGTCCCCCGCCCCATTTGAAAGGTTTACATCCTAACTATGCTTAGCAGAGGATCATGCAGCTTCAAGAGAAAGGGGAAGCTGTTCCAGCAAAAGCACTCTGTGCATCTAACCCTTAGGTGCCGTATGTAGTCTTGCAACAGTGCAAAGAACAGAAATAGTGTTGCTCCTTAGCCATTGCCTCACGGATGCGGATGATCCTTATCAGTCTAGCAGTTCAGCTCAGCATGAAGCTGCTCACCTCCTTGCCAGATTGGTAACTGGGGCTGGTGACAGGGAACACGTCACACCCTTGTTACAACAGCTTCGCTGGCTGCCGATCCGTTTCTGGGCACCATTCAAAGGGCTGGTTTTAACCTACAAAGCCGTAAACAGCTTGGGTCCAAGCTACCTCAAGGATTGTGTCTCCCTTTATGAGCCTGCCATTAAGATCATCAAGGGAGGCCTTTCTCTGTGTCCCACCATCATCACAGGGGCGCTTGGTGGGAACACAGGAGAGGGCCTTCTCTGTGGCTGCTCCCAGACTTTGGAACTCCCTCCCACAGGAGGCCCGGTTGGCCCCCTCTTTGCTGTCCTTCTGCAGGCAGGCAAAGACCTTTCTCTTCAGGCAGGCTTTTCCTCAATGACTGGTGGTCTGAGAGGGGTTTTAAATGGACTGCTGTCCTCTGTTTTAAATGTGTTTTCATATTGATCTTAGTTACCATTTTAATATAGTACTTATTTAATTCTTTTTAAATATTTGTATATTTACTGTTTTAGCTTTTAAATACCGTTTTAGTGATGCAAGCCGCCTTGGGTCCTTTTGGAAAGAATGGCGGCATAGAAATGTTTTAAATAAATAAATAGTCAGTGTTGCTCCTTAGCCATTGCCTCACTGATGCAGACGATCCTTATCGGTCTAGCTGTTCAGCTCAGCATGTAGCTGCTCACATCCTTTCTCTTTAGATGATAAGCAAAAGCCCTTGGCAGGAAATAATCACAGAACTACATGTGCTTTGGCCCTTCCTGAGCCTGGGGGTAGGAGCACCTTCTGATCTCATCCATACACAGATTAGAGTAGAACAGCCACCCCTTGCCCAGGGGACTACAGCTCCCATCATCCCCAGCCAAAATGGCCCTAGTCAAAATGGTCACTAGGTTTGATGAAAGCTGCTGTCTAAATTGTTCATGATTCCTGATGTTTTTTTAAAAAAACCTGGGTGTTCCAGTCTGTTCTTAACGTATGCCCATATTTAGAAATATAAGTCCTGAATGCAGTTCCTTGTCCCAACTAGAGTAGGGATTTACATTTGTTTGACAGGTTGGGACTGGCAATTGAATTTAGGCCAAGTTTTTTTATTACTTTTGAGTTCAGCTGTTTCAGTTCATGGTATCTTCTTATTTTGCTTGCTGCCAAGTTGACTCTGACTTAAGGCAGCCTCTTCCAGGGTTTTCTAGATAGAGATTACACAGAAATGGTTTACCATTCCCTTCTTCTGCCCTCCCCCCCTGGGACTGTGCAGCTTGCCCAAGGCCACCCAGGCTGGCTTCTCCAAGGAGCCACAGTGGGGAGCCTAACTCCCAAATTTTAGCTGCACAACCAGATACCTAAACCACTGAACTATCCAGCCTGTTATTGGATCAGATAGACATAGCTGGCTGGATAGCTCATGAGTTAGGTATCTGGTTGGGAGTTTGATTCCTTGCTGTGCATCCCAGAAGAGCCAGCCTGGGGGGCCTTGGGCAAGCTGCACTGTCCCAGGGCTCCCCCTAGAGGAAGGGAATGGTAAATCTTTTCTGAGTACTCTCTCCATAGAAAACTCTTAAAATGGCCTCCATAAGTTGGAATGGACTTTACAGCAAGCAATTGTTATTATTCTTATTACATTCTTTGAAAAGGTGCCCCTGGAGAATCTCTTGAGGTTTTGCCAGGAAAGACAATTTATAAATAAATAAGTAAATGTATCCAGTCAAATCCCTCTACTTAGTTTTGCTGTATTTATTTGTTAACAGGAATATTCCTTGTTTTCTTATATAACACTGAATTCACAATAACAAAATAAGAAATAGGAGCATAATGGTGCCTTTCAGACAGAGAGATGTATTTCACTGTGATCTTTTGTGAGTGACAGACACATCATTTTTGAAACTGAAATTTTAAATGCAACTGTGGGTCTGGCTGGACATTTCCCCCCAACTCAAACCCCCCCAAAGACAAAAAATCAGAGGGAGGCCTCAGGTTCCTGTCCCCTTTTTTCCCTTCACCTCGGGGAAAAGTAAATGATAATAAAGGAGATGTGATAGCTATTGGATCAGTTAGCCAAAGGAAGAAAGATAATGCATGAGGACCAGAATGATAATAAAATCGAGAGATCTGTGACCAGATGTTACTGTGTGATGTTTTGCGGGTATGGACATGGGGAGAAATGCGTTCGGGACCCGCAATGCTGTGGAAGAAATAAATTTACCTCTTTTCCTACAACTTTTTCTGGGTAAAACAGTGCCACCGCCACCCCACACAGTTTTTCCCGGATGTTTTTCACCAAGAACACAGTTTTGCAGGGGAAAAGGTTGATTCTCCAGTTTCACAGGACTAATGGGCCAGTTGAGTATACCACTGCCCACCACCACCACCACCAAAAACAGAACGGAAGGCAAAGCACAGCACTTTCTCATCTATCAGTACCATGTTATGATCCTGGTTAGATTTGTCATATTTCTTCCGCACAATTACTATAATCTATGGGAGGTTCTCCTGATGCGCCAGAATATCACTTGCTGAGGAACAACATGTAGGCTTCTGGTCTGGACCAAGACGGCTCTTTTTTTCTGGTCATAATTTCCCACAAGGCCCTAGAATCTGCTTTGGTCCAGGGCACAAAGGGAAATTAAAATATTAACCCCAGCAGCGATTGCCTTGAGTCTCAACCGTCTCATTCAAGAGTTTTCATGATTTGGTGTGTTTTTTATTTATCCATAGATATAACGCTGTCACTGGGGAGTGGGTCGAGGATGAAGTTCTGATCAAAATGGCTTCACAGGTGAGGAGAGGTGTGGTTCTTCATTATTTAATCTTACTTTAAAAAAACAACCACATTTATTTATTGTTTTTATCCCTTTCAGGGATACCCCTGAGAACTGAATGTGAAATGTGTAGTCTTGTATCCTTTTATCCTCACAGCAACCCTTTGAAGAAGGTTAGACCTGGAGATAATAACTAGCCCAAGAGTAATCCTTAAGCTTTCATGGCTGAATGGAGATTAGTCTTCTTAGGTCTTCTCATCTGCCGGAAAAACTGTGCAGCAAAGTAGAGCTGCAGCAGAAAAGTAAGGGAAGGGTTAAACACCCACCCACGACTGCATCTCTGCTCCAAATTTCTCCAGAAAAAAGAAACCATGGTGACCCTCCTACCTGCTCTTTGTTATCTGCAGTGAAACTAAACATTGAGATTCTTCACATTCTTTGCTACTTTCACCCGTTTACCGCAATAATATGGAGGAGAACATGTCTTGAAGTGTTCTTAACCCATCCACTCCAGCCCCACACCAGTTGATTTTCTCTTGCAAGTGCTTCTGTGGAATGTTTTCCTCTCACCTGAACAGAGGGAGGAAACAGTTAGAAACGTCTCAGCAAAAATTTGCAGAGAAAAACTGGAAAGATCAATCTTCTCCCTCCCACTAGTTATAACCAGCAAAGTCTCCTCTCCCCATCTTATTTGCTTTACTAGGAAAACTGAGAGCTGGGGCCAGCCTGTTCCCAGTATTTTGTTTTTTCCCCCCAGTTATGGTGCTTTGGCTTCTATGACAGTTTGTTGCATTCCTGCAGTTTATTTCATTGCAGATTTTTATTTTTATGCAGGGCTTTTGAGATCCAAATAACCATTAGATGAGTAACGATCTTTGTATTGTTTTCCAGCCTTTTGGCCGCGGAGCAATGCGAGAATGCTTTAGAACGTAAGTGCTTGCATTGCTTGTGAATCTCTACGTTTGGTTTGTTGCAGAAAGCGAGTGTAGATCATGCTTTTTTCTTTGATGTGTAAGCTCAGTGAGTTCTAACACAGCTTTTGGGGAGGAAGAACTACACTAGGGGAATAAGCTGCAGTTCAGATAATGGGTAACTGGCTAAAATACCCTATAGCACTGGTTCTCAACCTTGGGTCCTTAGGTGGTCTTGGTCTAAAACTCCCAGAAATCTTCACTGCTAGCTGTGCTGGCTAGGATTTCTGAGATAATCCAAGAACATTTGGAGACCCAAGGTTGAGAACTTCTGCTTTATAGAGAGAGTGAATGTGGTTTCACATGCTGGCTGAAGTGATTTTTGGTAATTAAAGATTTCCTCCTCCCATCTTGCAGCTCCCAAAGCTTCCCAACAATGAAAGGGTGTACATGGGAGCTGTGGGAACCTCAGGGCAGAAGTAGGAAATTTTAATTTCTGAATAATCACTACTGCTGTTGATACCCTTATATGATGTAGTTGCCTTGAACAGAATTTGAGCCATTGCCGGACTTTTATATGGAAGTAATCTTCCCATTAGAAATTGTGTTATTTTATGACAGTTGACAGTGCTACAAGTTTGTAAATCATTAGTGCATATAAGATGTTTGTATCCTGGGAAGCAGCAACCATTTTCCAGTATGATATGTGCAAGACATTAATAAAATCAGCACCTACTAGTGACTGGAAGAGATGCTTGAGGATCTTTTTTGCTTCAGGTGTGAAAATAATGTGACTGGATTTGCATACTATTGTCTTGGCTTGAATGATTGAGGGTTCTGGTCACATGTTACAATGCGCCTTGGACCCTTCTGTTCTTGGCACCCTTCAGATGTGATGCACTATACCTCCCATCATCCCCAGTCATTGACTGAGGTAACTGCATATGATGTAGCACCTACAGGACACTAGGTTGGAGAAAGCTGGTCTTAAGGTCCTGCAAAGAATTTTGTGGCCTGGTTGTGGCAGATACAATTCCTGCAGTCTTGTTTAAAAAAATGCCAGTATCCAGTTAAAAATATGAATAAATCAATAAGGGATTCTGAGATTTACTAGTGAGTATCTTTTATATGGGACGTGGTGGCGCTGCGGGTTAAACCGCAGAAGCCTCTGTGCTGCAAGGTCAGAAGACCAGCAGTTGTAAGATCGAATCCACACAACGGAGTGAGCTCCCGTCGCTTGTCCCAGCTCCTGCCAACCTAGCAGTTCGAAAGCATGTAAATGCGAGTCGATAAATAGGTACCACCATGGTGGGAAGGTAACGGTGTTCCGTGTCTAGTTGCGCTGGCCACGTGACCACGGAAACTGTATATGGACAAACGCTGGCTCTACGGCTTGGAGACGGGGATGAGCACCGCGCCTTAGAGTCGGACACGACTGGACTAAATGTCAAGGGGAACCTTTACCATTATCTTTTAAATATAAATATGCTAAAGATACTATGACTAGCTTATTTCTCATATTTTAACTGATTTGTTACTGCTTCTTCATCATTACTGAATCCAGAATTCTGTGCATGCTTACTCAAGGGACTAATTCCGGTTGAAAACAAGGGGCTAACTCCTACTTCATTTTCAGCTATAGACCCATTGAAATGACTGTGACTTACTATTCGACAGTAATGTAAGGCACAGTAATTTCAGCGTACTACAATTGATTTTAGGCCAGAGGGACTTCATCTGAATAAGTGTGCATAAGATCGCAAGACCATGCTCTTGAGTTACTGGTTGTGTGTAACAACTGGGTTCACAGGAGAGCTTTTCCTCTTGGTCCTGCCACCTTCACAAATGCATTTGGTGGGGACACGAAAGAGGGCCTTCTCTGTTGCTGCTTCCAGGCTCTGGAACTCCCACAGAAGGCTAGATCAGCCTCACCTTGACTGTCTTTTTGCAAGCTTTTTTGAATCAATTGTTGTGCCTTATTGCATTGAATGTGTTTTGGTTTTGCTTCTGATTTTGGTATTGTATTCATTGATCCTTTTGCTATTGAGTACTCACTGTTATTAGCTTAAATGTTGTCGTTGTTGTTTAGTCGTGTCCGACTCTTCGTGACCCCATGGACCAGAGCATGCCAGGCCCTCCTGTCTTCCACTGCCTCCCTAGCTTAAATACTCTCTTTTAATGGTTATAAGCTGTTTTGGGTCCTTTTTAAGGAAAAAAGGCAGGTTAAAAATAGTTTAAATAAATCAAACTACAGTTCCTTCTAATTATCAGGAAGAAACAGGTCATTTCTTCTCTGTTAAACCCTTGCGGTTTGCAACAGCTGCTTTAAAGTTTAACCCTTGGTTGCTAGCTGTGTAGAATGGATGCCTGAGTCTCCTGTGGCAGGATTCTAACTAAAAATTAAAATAAAATCAGTCAGTCAAGAATAATATGGCATTAAAGTGGGATACATCACACATTGCTCAAGATGGGAGTATTCCTCATTCCTTTGTGAACAATCTTCCTGCCGTGTAATCCTCATGTGGTGCAAATATGCTCAACAGTAAGCCCTACTGAGTCTGGTAGGGTTGCTCTTAACAAGTATTGAGGTATTGCCTTCTTTTATTACAACAGAACAACACAGTAGCTTAGGAGAAATGAGGAATGAATGTTTGAATAAGATTAATCATCAGCTTCACTGATCACAATTCTTGGACTGAACTGATAGTACTCAGATGACTCCTGTTCTTTAACTCTTGGTCTATGTCCATACCTGCCCAAGCCATGTCTTGCACCTTGTTTTGGTTGGGTTTTAGGGTTCTAGTTAAAAAAGCAAAAGAGATCCCCCAAGCCTGAAATCTGCCCCCAATGTTATATAGTAGTCCCTAAGGAGTGATGATGACATGGAAAGCCGTACAGCATGCAATATTTCCCAATTTCAGAGAGTGCGCTGCCCTGTCCTGTCTTCCCCCCATGCCATCATGGTTTCAGAGCATGAGTCCCATTTCCATCTCGTGTTTATTTATTTATTATTCTCTTGCAGGAAAAAACTGTCCAATTTTTTGCACACTCAGAATTGGAAAGGTGCCTTTAACTATGTGGCCAAACGATACATCGAAACAGTCAGCAGGGATGTGTACTTTGAGGATGTACGACTCCAAATGGAGGCCAAGCTGTGGGGAGAAGAGTATAACCGGCACAAGCCCCCCAAACAGGTATTTTGTTCAAGGCGACAGACTAAACAAGAGTTCGGGAGTTGGACATCCCAATGAGTTTTCAAAGATACTCCTGTGGCATTTAGCTGTACAGATCCCTTCAGGATAATGCCAGGTTAATTGCTGCAGATAAATCCATAAGCATTTCACTAATAGCTCTATATTAGTGGGATTCTAATGAAGTATTGAGGATTTCCAGTGTGGTGTAGTGGATAAAATGATGGACTGGGACTCTGGAGAACGGGGTTTGAATCCCCACTCAGCCATGGGAATTCACCGGGGGAGTGGAACTGATAAAACCACTCCATAAATATCTCACTTATCTTGAAAGTCATTAGGGTCGCTATAAATTGGTTCTGACTTGACAACACAGAACACACACACACACACACATACATACATACATACATACATATATTGAGTAGATTGCTTACAATGATTGTGTTGCTCAAGCTGCTTAGACTGGTTGAAGTGTTTCTAAAATGGATCAATATTAGCTCTGGAACCTGTCCTACTGCCATCTGTATCCAGGGACAGCAAATTTGTTGGTTTTTGTAAGCCGTTCAGCAAACTTAACATTGATAGGCAGCCATATAAGAACAGGAGAAGATAAAACATTCTTGAGTCACACTTGAGCAATATTTTTCAGTTGGCTTATGTTTTGTTACAAACTCTTGGGTTCTCTGAGCCAGGGTCTGTCCTTCTCATTTCAGCAAAATGGCAGGCTGGTAGTGCTGGTTTTTTGCATGTAGTCTGGTTCAGACATCAAGGGAAATGCTGGATTCCTGGTCTATTTCTAAGCCAGAGTGAGCCTTGAGATCTTATTTTCCTTCATGTCCATTGTTTGTTTCTGCATTGAAGAAGATTAGAAACATCTGCTGTTTGTTTGTTTGTTTACGTTTCTGTACCACCCCATTAGCGTTGCCACTTTCTGGGCGATTCACAATATACAATAAAATTGTACACTAAAACACTTTATAATAAATGCAAAAAATAGAATAAAATAGGATAAGCCCTGCTCTAGTGTTAACTAATTGTGGTTACCAAAGAGCTCTAAGTTTAAAAAACTAATTTCTTAGGCTATTATTTCCCAGTCAATATACAAATCTATTTTTTGATCCTGTTCTCATTAACCAAAGTTTAATCCAGGGACAGGAGTAACATGGCCCCAGATGGCCATTTTTATGGCTCCTTTGTTCTTTTGAACTTACTGAAATAATTTGCCTCAAGGAGCACTTTTTACTGTAAAGTAAAGCATACCTCCCATACCTTATTTAAGAAAGTTTCCTTCTTTAAAATAAAACCAAACCATTTTCCAAACCAACAAGTGAAATTCAGGTGGTTTCTTGTTTCATTCAAAGGAGCTGATTCTAGGATCCCAGAAGGTCTTAAAGTCAGCAAAATGGCCCCCAGAATCCTGCAGTTTGCCCATATCTTACCAGTGGAAGCCAATGCATATTTAACATCTGTGGTTAATGTTATTGTTCTTTCTTGCCCAGAGTTTGCTAACCTGTTTCCTGTGCAATATGAATTTGGGAACTATTTCTTGCTTCCCTCCTTCCCCAGGTGGACATAGTCCAGACCTGCATCATTGAAATGAAGAACAGACCAGGGAAACCCCTGTTTCACTTGGAACATTACATTGAAGGCAAATACATCAAATATAACTCAAACTCAGGATTTGTACGAGATGAAAACATCCGCCTCACCCCACAGGTGAGACCTTCCTAGTGGCGTGATGATGGCAACTCAACAGGCCAGTGAGCTGACAGGGGGGCTTTTCCGCCTGAAGTGCCTGCCGGCCCAATTGGTCTGAAACCAGGTGACGCTTCCCAAACCTGGCAGGAGTCTAGTTCAATCAAATGGAAAAGGGGAGCAGAAGATGAGTGGTGTGGACTGAGGCCAGGGTTTTGTAAGGTCTGGAGAACAGGTATTGGTCTCCTATGGTTTGCTGGTTGCGTGTTCAGGCAGACAGTGCAGCAGCCTGGGTGGTACTGTTGAGTTACAGAACACAGGCTGTGACTACACAGTCAAATATCTCAGGATTTTCTCCACTTATAAAATGGATGAATTCAAATGGGTTTTTTACTGAGCGCATGACACAAAGGCCGATTCAAATCGGTCGAGGCCTTTTTCTCTGCCCCTTGGGGCTTCTACTTTTTTCAAGCCGAAACGATTCGAGCGAACTTTTTCCCATGTGAGCAATTGATTCATTCTTATAAAGACAGGGGCATGTATGTGGGCAGTATTTCAGTGATGTAGGCAGCTGGGGCATGATGTTCAGGGGCTTGGAAACACCTGTCCTTGTGTTCTTTCCCTTGATGGTTCTCTGGCATTTTAAAAAATCTCTTTACATATATAAGATCAGCGCTAGATCACTTTATCGTTTTGTCACTAGTGTTGATATACTAGTTTAGCACTAGTTCATTTCCAGATGAGAAAAGATATTAGATTATGAAGAAAACAGAAACAACCCAGACAAATTAAAAGACATTCCCATGCAGTGTGGTATTTCTGTACATGTTAAGAAGAACTTTGGAACGCTGCCACTTTTTCTGGAACACTGACTGTAGAACCCTTTCAAAAGCAAGCAGCTTGACAGTGAACCATAAAAGGGTTGGCAGAGGCAGGACCAGAGGAATGAACGAAAGGGGGGGGGGGCTGTGGACTGAAATGTGAAGTGCATCGAGTGTGAACACTGAACTCCAGAATCCATCCACAGCCTCTGTGAGATCACTGTCTGCAGGCTGCAAATCAAATCACAGCAAAGCTGAATTGGAGCAATTTGGCTTGCCAGTGTAATCGCAGCCTCAGTCTGCAAGGCTGATTGCACTTTTTGCTTCTAAACTAGCAACCACGTGCATGTTTGCACTAGGTATATAGAACTGTATGTGTGTGTGTACGCACGCACACACACACATACATACATACATACATACATACATACATGTATATATATATATACTGTATATATATGTATATATATATATATATACTGTATATATACTGTATATATATACTGTATATATACTGTATACATATATATATATACTGTGTGTGTGTATATATATATATATATACACACACACACACATACACACACACACACACACACACACACACTGCACTATTAAAGTTGTTATCATTCATAGATAAATATAGATGTAGGCTTAATTACACCATATTTCTACCTCTCAGTTCAATATCCATTAAATTTTTAAGGTTTCTTTAAGTTAGAATAATATCCACTGAATTAAACAGAAGCTTTTGCTGTCTTAATCTGTTCTATTCAATGTTGTTTTGGATGCTCCAAGCTATGAGCACAAGCCGTCACAAGGCTAGCACTCTTCAGATACGCTGGACCTCAGTTCCTTCATTCCCACAAGCATAGCCAAAGGTGAGAGGTGATGGGAGTTGTGATCCAGTGCATAGGGAAAGCACCAGCTAACAGAAGGCTGTTACACATTTAGTTAGAGAAGATGGGGTTTTATGGCAGATTCTGCCAGTTCTTTTCATGGCAGAACTGCTCTCGGTCTGGATGAGCCAGTGTAGCAAACAGTTTTACAAGCTTTAAGTTCTGGATATCTCAGCCTCTATGCAACTGGGAAACGTCGTATTTTTGGACTATATCTCCCAGAATCTTCCAACCGAGGGCCGGGCTGCCTGGGAGAGGATGTGAGCTGTAGTCCAGACAGTTAATTTTTCCAAGCTTTGTGCCTGTGTGAGCTTAGCCAGCTCTTCTACCGATCTTCCCTTGTCTGCGCAATTCCGGATTTCAGTAGTTTCTCTACCACCTCTGAAGCATGTCCAGGTTCTCTTTTTCCTTGGCTGATGAGCCTTACAATTCCCTCCAGGTCTTCAGCCACTTCACTTTTGAACGCTCAGGACACCAGCTGATTGTCGTCGACATCCAGGGAGTCGGAGACCTTTACACAGACCCTCAGATCCACACGGAGAGCGGCACAGACTTCGGAGATGGCAACCTTGGTAAACATCAACCTGTCATGTTGTAACTTTGGTGGGGTGCCGGAGAAGTGGGACTGACGTAGAGGAGAAAGAACTTTTCCCTTTCATAGTAGCTGATAGCAAAGGAGCCTCCTTAGACTGTCCTCTTGCAGTTCTGTAAGACATGTGGCATACATTTCAGAAGCAGTGGATAAAAAAAATATTCACTGTTGTTTTGCTGATGACTGGCGAAAGAATAATTGGAACGTTTTTCAAACACAGTCAACGCAACCTCTCAATTTTCCATAGCATGGCACATTTCAGATGCCTTGGACTACAACTCCCACTGTTCCAGCTGGCTGGGATTGATGGGAGTTGTAGTTGAACACATCCAGAGGGCTCCAGTTTGGGTAAGACTTGAAGTATGCCGTGAACTAGGAAAGCAGCTGTGCCATGTTATATGACTGCAGAGTAGCAGAGAGATTTTCAAACAGGAAATAATTATCACAATGATCTGAACGCAATGAAACCATTTTTGTGCCCTGCTGTTTCTGTTCGTAAATCAGCGTGGTGCGGAAATTAATGAATCTCCTGCCTCTTTATACTCCATGACTTAAGTCAAAAACGTGCCCAGTATAGAGAACATCTAGGAGTCTACCAGCATGAGTGTGTGCAGCATTTCTCAGGTGTTTCCACAAGGTTAATCTGCGATTATCGACTTATCATCAGGTAGCAGTGGTCCCTGCTACCTTTCTCCCCTCCCTAGTAGAGCGCGGTGCCCTGCTTCCAGTAGCTTACCTGTTTTTTGCCTTGATCCCCACTGTGTGGCTGAAGATTGGAGTACACCCGTTTGGGACAACGGAGCTTCCAGTGCAAGAAGAAAGTGGCCAGAATCCCACTGAAAAATTGCTAAACGCTTGCTTTGGCAGCAGTGGAATTCGAACGCACAGCCTTGAAATGACTGGCGCCACACTCCCGTGCCTTCCATCACGCGGCCATGCTGCTACTACCCATACCGAAATAAGTCAGTGTTCATGGAGATGTCAGAAGAGTGGCAGGCCCAGGGTTTGGCTGTTACGGTTTCAATGGGGCAACAGAAGACCCTGTATAGAGAAAGTGTTCCTTTATGGGTTCTTTTTGTTTTCTTCCCCTAGGTGTTCGCGGAATGGCCTTGTTCTTTCATTCTCACTCCTGCAACAAGATTTGCAAAAGCATGGGACTCACGCCTTTTGATCTCTCTTCCAAAGAGAAAGATGCCTTATTTCGAAGCGGAAAACTGCTTGTAAGTAGTTCCTGCAGAGGTTCTGGAACAACAGACTGGCGAGCGTTTTGCAATCAGTCACAGGAATTTTAATTTGTCACTTGAAGTTTTAACTCCAGGTTAATGGGGAAATATTTAGGCTGTAAAATCATGCAGAACATTTGGTTTATTAGGTGTTGCAATATTTGGTGTGTGCTTGTCTGGGCAATCCTATCTTGATTTAAGGAGCTAGGAGATGAAGAAACTTTTATACAAACGAGGACAAAGTTAGAACCTTCCATTAACTATTTATTCCCATTTCATCTGAACTTTAACAAATTGGTTAATGGCTTTAGTATGTAGTTGTTAACTCTTGTTGTTATGTGCCGTCAGGTATGGCAACCCTATGAATGAGCAATCTCCAAAATGTCCCGTCCTCAACAGCCTTGCTCGGGTCTTGCAAACTCAAACCTGTGGCTTTCTTTAGGGAGTCAATCCATCTCATACTTAGCCTTCCTCTTTTCCTGCTGCCTTCCACCTTTCCTAGCATTTTCATCTTTACCAGAGGCTCCGGCCTTCTCATGGTGTGCCCAAAGTCTGGCATCCTCAGTTTCAACATTTTGGCTTCCAGAGATAATTCAGGCTTGATTTGATTTCTACACTAGAGAGAAAATGTTGCAATCACCTTGAAAGAAGGACTCATATACATATAGGAGTTTTCTGTATGTTCTGTCTTTTTAGAATCTTGCTGGTCTGCAACCATAATAAAGGATGATGATGATGATGATTTAGGACCTACTTGTTTGTCTTTCTGGCAGTCCAGGGTATCCACAAAGCTCTCTTCCAGCACCACATTTCAAATGAATACATTTTTTTTCCTGCCAGCTTTCTTTACTGTCCAGCTATAATTGTTAACTATGGCCTCCAATTTGGAATGTGACAGGAAACTCTGGTTAACTCAGGGACTTCCTGATTTGAAGGCTCGTGCCAATCAGTGTTTGGCCACAAGGGTTTTTCTCCCCTAAGTTTATTAAACAGAGATATTCTCGATTTCTCATCGAAATCAGCCCACTCACTTATGGTTATGATGGGAGCGTCTAGTTGGAGAGAGTAGATTATGATAACAAGAATGTCTTGTTCCTGTATTATAATACAGTATACTAGATAAATAATATTAGAGTGGATCTTTGGAGTTACTGCTTTTTTGAAGATTTAAACGTTAGGCCTTGTTTCAGAGATACAAATATTACACAATGATTTGTGTAATGATGAGATGATGCGATTCTGTTACATTGGAACCAGATATTTGTAATGAAGCTTGCCTTTTTGTTTTGACTGAAGGATTTTTGTATTCATGGAGTATTATTCTTTTAAAAATTAACAGGTGAAAATAAGTCTGCCTCCCCCCCCCAAAAAAAAAAAACCCTGGTCAGTTCAAGGTGTACTGGATTAGTCAACACATTTTTAAAAAGTCATTCTTTTTAAAACTTTAAATGCCTATAAAAACTGTAAATGGAAGCATGCCTTTTGCTTTAGAATGAATCCTCTTACTTGTGTGTGGATCGAATTAATTAAACGACTAAAATTCACACAATTATTTAGCTACAATCTTGTTAATCCAGTGATAGTCCTATTAATGATACATAGTACGTTATTTAGTGTGAAATGTGTCTTGATGATTTAAAATGTGTCCCTTAAGAAGCAGGGAAATGACTCTTCTTGGAATAGGTCAGAGAACTTATGACAGGAGTGGGGAAGATCTTTGGGCTTCAGTTGCTTTGATCTACAGCTCCCTAATTTCCTACCCTTGGCCATGCCAGGTGGAGCTTCTGGGAGCTGAAGCCCAAAACACCTGGAGAACCAGAGGTTCCCTTCTTCCCACACGCATCCTTATCCCATAGAAAGTTGGCCTGCTTTGAAGGTAACCCTAAACTACACTCTAGCACTACGATGGCCATGTGTCCATTTGCACCATGACGAGTTCTCTTCTGGAAGGTGTCTTCTGTTTGAAAGCCTGTGTGGTCCAAGTCCGATCTAAAGATAATGGACTGTGAGGAAGGAGAGCAAAGACCGTGGCATGGCTCACCCCGCTGGGTCGCAGGTAGATGGGTCTCCTGGTCACAGTCTTTCCCACTTTGGCGAATGTGACTCTAGATCTCTTATGCAACTCGTTTATAGTTCTGTGTATGAACAAATCCTTCCGTCCGTCCGTTTGTAAGCTGCCTTTCTCCCCATGAGGAGCATATTTAAAATCAGCATATTTAATGTTATACAAATTTGGGGCCTCTTTTGTCCTCTTTTTTGGTGGTGTGCTAGTGACCACCTTGTTTAGGATGGATGACTGGATGGGAGCATTGTTCTTGTGCTGCAGGAGAGAAGAGGAGAGAAGAAGCGCCCCGTTCCTTGGTGGCACTAACCACAACAGTGGAGAAGGCTCTAACTCTGCTGCCACAAGAGTCCTTTTTCCAGCTCTGTGCCCATGGCTATTTCCCACTCATTCTAAAGAGCTGCTATGGCCATGTCCAGTCTGGATGGAGACTGGAAGTGGCAAAGGTCCCCCTTTCCCTAGGCTGTGGCACTTGTCGTTTTCACACAATTGCTCATCGTATGGATGACGTCTCATCCAGTTTGGCCCTCAGAGTTTGTTTCTAATGATAGCTGTTGCCTTCTTAGCCACTTCTTCCCTTCAGATCAATAGGGGGAAGTCATGGGGGAGAGCTCTTATTGGTACCATTTGCGCATGGGCATGATGATACTGCAACCATATGTTGTGGTTCCAGATGCAGTGAAGAAAATCTGAATTGTGGATTTGCGTACTGAAATGGTAGTGTAAGCTGGTGTGGTATAGTGGTCAGTGTCTTCACCTGGGATTTGAGAAACCCGGGATTCTAGTTCTCATGGACCTTGAAACTCCCTGGGTGACGTTTGGGCCTGTCCCTATCTCAGCCTGAGCTACTTCACAGGGTTGTTGAGATGATAAGGGAGAGAGAAGGGGTGCCTTGAATTGTATGGGGGAACAGGTAGGATGGGAGTGTAACAGGTAAAGGAAAGGGTCAGTGTTTCTTTTCTTTTGCCAAGGAATCTGCTCAGACTGTTTTGCGAGGCACAGAAGAAAAGTGTGGCAGCAGCCGTGTAAGAACCGTCTCGGGCAGTCGTCCTCCTCTTCTTTTCCGGTTGTCTGAAAACTCTGGAGACGAAAGCATGAGCGACATGGCGTTCGATTCGTTGCCCTCCTCTCCTTCTTCAGCCACACCCCACAGCCAAAGGAACGAGCATCTTCGTAGGTGGCTTTTCTGTGGGTTATCCTACAAGGGTAGGGCGAGGGATCTGCCACCCTCAGCCAGATTTCAAAAGTCCCCTGCAAGGGGTCAGTTCAAACCACCAGCAGAAGTTGTCTGTCCTTCCCTCGGCCGCCAGCTGGCTATGGAAGGAGAGGGAGGGAGAGAGGGAAGGGAGTGTCATAGAGAGAGAAAAAGGGAGTGGCTTCATCACCTTTGCCCCACCCATTTTTGGCCCATCCATCATCATCACATAGCTTGAGCTCTTTCTCTCCAGCTTCAGGACAAAGTGCATCTCATGGTGAAATGGGAACCCGGTTCACTGGTAAATATCCTTTGAGCAATTAACTGTTAGGCCTTTCACCTGTCTGTTGGTCACCCTTGTATTGGAGGTCATCTAAAGGGCCACCTCTTCTTCTTCCGAACCTGGCCCAGAGAGGAAATAAGAGATTCAACACCTCTGATAGCTCCTGTAATTGTAATGGACCCAAACCCAGTGCCCCTCACAGAATCAAAGTCAGCACCCTCCACTGAGTGGAACACAGGTAGATGGCAGCCAACGAAAATTATGTTCTGTGGTTGTGCCCACTTGCAGAATCCGCTCTCAGAGAAGACCCACCTTACTCCTCCATGGTTATCTTTTAGGCACTGGGCAGAATCTTGGCTCTTTGATGGATTGGTGGCTAATTTGAGCCCATGTATCATATCTTTCCTTTCTGTTGCTGATGTCCAGAATAAGTTCCCAGTGAATGGCGAATCAGTTCTTTTCAGAGCCAGTTATTCTGGTCCAGTTGGCCTGTGAATCCAAATGATTCTCCTGTCACTCTGAAGTTAGAATAGTAAGACAGAGGGAAATAGAATTCTAGGAGAAAAGGGCAACAGAATTATTGATTAGGTATTGTGGGGAATTTGGTATTTTCATGGAAATGCTTTCTGGCAGGGAGCTCCCTTGTCCTATTGTCCTCTTGAGAATCAAAGCCCCGTTTCCTAATTAAATAAAATCTATTCTTTCCCCTCCTCTAGACTGGCCTGTGTTCAATGAAGTTGATAACTTGGTTCACCATGATCATGAAGGTCTTGACAATCAAAGGGTAAGTGCACCTCTGAGAACCGAACACTATACTGGCTTTGTGTTATGTTTAAACCAGAGACTGGAATAGTTACTTTTCTGAATTCCAGTTCCTAGAATCCATAACCAGCATGAATGGGACATCCAGAAAGAGCAGGTGGGGCGGGATGCACACGTATTTGAAGAACGCACAGCCCTTGTCTTGCCCTTAGCTCAGTTCCCACAGCCCCTCTTTCTGGAGCACTTTTCCTTCAACCCACATCTCTTTCTTTGTATGACGGCAGCAGTTCTGTGTTCAGACGCACGAGAATCAAGATTGCCATTTCGAGCTTGAGTCTAACGTTGTCTTCAGAGTGACTGAAAGATTTAGCCAGTGCGATGTAACATCCCTGCTCTTAATCCATAGCATGTCATAAAACCCTCACCTATTGAGATGCATGGTTTTTTTTTAGCAATTATCATAACCTCCTCTGGCTAATAATCCAAGGCCAATCAATGTAATTTCAAGCAGAGATCTTGACCCATTGCTTCTTCTACCGTCCCTGCTAATCTGCACCCTACTTTCTTTGTCCTTTTTGTTTTCTACCATACATTTAACCAGTATGAACATGTGCTTAGATGGTTACAGGTGATAGATCTATTCCAGTTTCCAGAAAAGCAGGAAATCTGGTTATGCAAGTTTATGGAATGTTATTAGACTACAACTCACATCGTTCCCAGCTGATTAGCCTTCCTCTCCTAGCTTGAACCGTTAGAAGCTGGAATCCAATGACACTAGCAAGGCCACGGGTTCTCTTCCTCTCATTTTTAAGGTCTGTTGTGGCCCCGGCTTAGGGCTTTAACAGCATGAAAGCTGAGTAAACAAGGTAGAAAGCCATGGCAGAGCAATTGTAGAAAGGCGCCGTTCTCTTTTATCTAAACAGGGGGATCTGTTCTTTTGCAGAGGGCGAGATCAAAGAAAGAGCCGAAGTTGTGTCTTTTTCTTTCTCCTTAGGACTGTGACAATGGAGGGGATAGTGGCTACCCCAGTGAAAAGAGGAGTGAACAGGAGGATGTGGATCATCGAGAAAAAGTAACGTGTTTAATTCCAGTTTGAATAAGCCTTACTTGCTCTGTGATTTGCAGCTTGTTCGCCTCCTTTTGTCTTGATCTACAGACATAATGAGGAGAGAACAGTAGCAACCCCAGTGTCTCCTCAAAGTATCTGTTTATACATTTCATTTGTGCCTTGAGATGCATTTGTTTGGTTTGCATACGGTGCTTGCATAGAGTGCACGCTGCAGAATCTTGCCTCTCACTGCAAAGAAAGCAACATGTTTTGGGACATCTTAACAACTAACGTTATTTACGCAGGCGTGCACGTCCGTGAACAAGAGTCCACTTCGATATTTTCCTCCCACCCAGAGAAAGGCGTGCATTAGCAAGATCACTCTTCTAATGAGGAAGCGCAAACACGGTCAACCAGTTGACCAAAAGATTGGGTCATCCAGATTCATTTCCCAATGAGCTGTCAGATTTCTAATCCATCTTTTGGTTTGGCCTTCAGATACCTTATCAGGATATGAGTCCCGAAGCAGCAGTTTATGTTAAACTGATTGCATTGAATGCACACATTCTTTCCCAGTCCTGGGGCTTCAGAGAGAAAGACCATCAGCCCAGTCCTTCTAATCTTGCTGCCCCATTGTGTTGCTCTTCCTCAAGCTGTGTACCCCCCTGTTTGTGTCCTCTCCTTTTAAAGGAATTGTTATTAAGACCCAGAATAGAGGGTGGGAGACCGGCACCTTCCCTAGTCCTAGTGGTGTTGTGCACATTCATTTTTTATTTTTTATTTACCTTAATATAGGGGCATTCCAACTGCAGCCGAAGGCATGAAAATGATGAAGACAGTTTGGGCAGTTCTGCAAGGGTAAATAATAATAGTAATAATAATAATAATAATACAATACCTGACTATTCTGATTTGCTCTTTAAGTCCCATCTGTCACTCATCCAACTTAAATACATATAAGAGCAGTTTCTTTTCTTTTTTTGCTGATTACTTTTTCACAATTACTTACATCTCTTTTTCTTTATTTCTTAATCCTCCTCCAGTTCGAGGAATGCTGTTGTAAATAAACCCTCTTTAACTTTACTAAAATTAGCTTTGGGGGCACCTAGGCAATTCTCTGTTACCTGGTGTTTTGGGTGTTGTATCTTCTCTTTATGTTAGATTTTAATTTTGTTCTGTTTTCCTGTTGTCCCTCTGTCCACGTAGGTTCAAAAGATTCCCTTTAAAAACCTTCAGGCTTTAAAACAGTAAAACATCTCATGACTGCTACACTTCTATAAAGTGAAACATGTGGTCCTTCTGTATTACGACTTCCTGCCATAGACATTTTTCTGAGACATTCACTGAATTATGTCTTTCAACAGTAGTGGAAGAGATCCCCACATTCTGTCCAAAAACGAGCATAGTTTGTTGTTTTGTGGAGTTCTTATTCTCTGCAAACATAGGTGAAATAAACATACTTTATGAGCAACGTGTCTCAAGGATCTCAGCTCTAAAAGCACAGCTCTTTTAATGCAGATCCCTTTTAAATGACAAACTAGCCCTTGGCATTTGGTCCTGCCTGGAAGTTCTCATCCATCCCTATAGCTGGAAATGGGGTACACTTGAGAGTTATGTTAATACCGGGATCAAGTTGCACTTGGAGATTAGGGTGAGAATTGCAGGGGGAACAGCATGACAGTGTCCGGCCTGCCTTTGCCTGATGTCTGCTGGTTTTAAGCATCTTCCAGTTTTGCATTGTAAGACTCTAGTCCATACAGCCTAACCTTAGGACCCTTAACCCATGCTTTCATGTAAACCCACCGTTGTTTGAATCAAGGCCTTGAAATAGTGCTGTGGCTTTAATGGCTGTGATTTTCAGCCTATCGTATGTGAAGGTGCTCAGAATTCATGCCCTGTCACAGCACTCCTAGTTCTTTAGCCGGGTTGAGGGCAGGGGTAGGGAGATGTGTGGTCCCCCCAGATGTTGCTGAGCAGCAGCTCCGGTTACCTGTGGCTCTGCTGGTTTAGGCCAATGGGAGTTTTCTTCCACCGATGTCTGGAGGATCCCACTTTCCTCACCCTCTGCCTTAGCAGGGCCTTCTCCCTGCATGCAGATGCATGCTCAGTTTGGCATAGAACCAGGTGAGAGAGAGAGAGAGAGTGTGTGTTTGGGAAAGTTTTTTAGGATATTTTACATACATCTGGTTGTGTAGCACCGCTGAAGCTTGTAAAAAGTGCCCTTTGGCTCATTTATTCTGCAAATCAGACAGAAATCTCGGTTGTGGAAGAAGTGTTATAGTGTGATCTTGTGAATGCTTAGCACAGAAGTAAGCTCCACTGATTTCAGCTCCCAAGTCCATATGTGTATGGGTTTTGCTTTTTTCATATATTATTTTTGCTAATCACAGGCAATTGTTTTGAACAAATCAATAGCTCAGAACTGAAGCCTGAGAGGATCTCTCAGTTCTGAATGGCGATGTTGTATATCTAGGGATACCTGTTTTTTTCTTTCTTTTCTTTCTTTCTCCCTGGTTTTTTTCTTCATGTTTCAAACTTAAGTCCCAATGCATTCGCCTGTTCTAGGTCAGTGTGGAGAAATGGAATCTCTACAACGCGGCCAGAATTCACATTCACAGACCCTCCTGTGTTGCGGTGGAAGTGCAGAGACTCAATGCCTTGGAGCTTGAGAAGAAAATTGGGAAGTCCATCCTTGGGAAGGTTTGAGCGCCACCAGTCTGTTGCGTCTACTCAGGCACCCAGCAGAGCATCAACCAAGCTGCTCACCAGGAGGAGCAAAAGGGGTTCTATCAATGCCACATTTCTTTCTGTAAACAGAACAGGGCTGGTCCTGAGGCCAGAGAAGGAGTTAATTCTGTCGCCTCTGAATTCTTGTCTCAATCAACAGTACCCTTACAACTCTGGGGTGACGGTCTTTTGTGGAGTTTATAGTTTGCTGAAGGCCACAGTGGACATGCTGAACCTTCCTCTTAGTAGAGTTAATAGCAATTTTTGGGGGTGGAAGAATTATATCTGGGAAGCTTCCCATGATGCCAATCAATGCTAATCTGAACAGACTTGCACAAGCAGCATAGTAACAAGACGCAGTACCAGCAATAATGATGCCAGTATATCTCATTACACCTCACCCACTTTCCCATCACCAAGAACAGGTGTCTCCTGTTTGGAATGTCTCCCCTTCCACTTTTTGGGTTGGTGCTCCTGTGTCCCTCATAGACCCGTCTTAGCATGAAACTCAGTTGCCCTCCGTCTACATGCCTGATTTCCGTGGGAATTCAAGGCAATCCATAGATCCTTCAATTGGGGACCAGCTGGAACAACATAAGGCATGCAATATCCTTGGTTACAAGAAAGCCCCAGGCTGGAGAGAGGTCCATCTGGAGCCACCAGTTGTGTATTGCTAGATCCAGCTAGGAGTGGACAATGTCCAGACTCAGGAAGAAATGGTAGATTCCTCATACTGTCATTTCTTTTGAGATAAGAGAATCTCTTTCACTTCTCAGGATGTATCTGGACACACGTAACATTAGGAGCCAGCCAACATTTCGGCTTTCATTTTTCTCTTCCTCCCTGTGAGGTTTTCCCAGCTACCCTTCACCATTAGTCTTCAAATAATACAAAGTGCTGCCTTCACAACTAATGCTGATTTCCCCAGAAATTGAGAAAATTGCTTTGCTTGGACTGCAATTATTCTGGGAATAATAATAATAATAATAATAATAATAATAATAATAATAATAATAATAATAATAATAATAATAATAATAATAATAATAATAATAATAATAATAATAATAATAATAATAATAATAATAATAATAATAATAATAGGATTTCTGGATCCAAATTGATAGACACCTTGAACATAACACACCAGACATAGTAGTAATAGAACGAAGAAATGTCCTGATAATTGACATTGCAATTCCAAGGGATGCCAGAGTGGAAAATAAAGAACTGGAAAAAGTAACCAAGTACAGGGACTTGGCAGTCGAAACGTCTTGCTCGTGGATGAAACATACTTTAGTGGTCCCCGTAGTCATTGGGGCTTTGGGAACAATATCAAGAAATTTCACACAGTGCTATAAGCAGTTGCAGATCTCAGAAATAACACCATCAGAGCTACAAAAAACGGCAATATTAGGAACAGCATACATACTTCGCCAATATTTAACAGATACTTAGGTTTTTGGTTAAAACTTGTATCTGTTATATAATGCCAGTCAGTGTTTTTATAATTTTGATTGACTGTGCCTGGTGTTTTATAATAATGATGATGATGATGATGTGCCAACAAGTCAATTCTGACTTATGGCAGCCTTTTTAAAGGTTTTCAAGGTAGAGAATACACATAAGTGCCTTGCCTTTCCCTTCATCTTTTTGAGCAGCTTGCCCAAGGTGACCCAGGCTGGCTCTTCTCCTCTGGTTCTGCAACCAGATACCTGAACCACTGAGTTGTCCATCCAGCTTTGAGAGTTATAGTAAATTTAAAAAGTCTCCCCCCTCAAGATGTTTTCATCATTGTAAGCCTTTGTATGATGGGACTTTTAAATCATCTGACTGTGTCTGATTGTCTTTTCTGTTTTGAAGGAGACCAATTCTCTGTTTTTAACGTGACAAGTCAGCCGTGTGGTTGCTGTCGCCCTGTCAGAGTTCTGCGTCAGCCTCTCATGATTTGAACTGGCAAATTCATTCCCGATGAACTGGTTCCTCAGTCAGGGGATGGGGGCTGCGTGAATGACAAAGGGGTGGGGTCCATTTTCAGGGGGGAAATAGCTCTTGTTTCTATATACACCTGCACTCGTTCAGTTCAGCTTAGTAGAAATACCCCAAGTGTGTTCCCTGTTCCCAGTGCTATGGGTAAAGCGGCATCCTAGGCATGTCAGCCGAGGGTGAGATCGTGTGCTTGCCTGGAGGACCAATATTACATTGCTTTTGCCACGATCGGCAACATCCTGCTGGCATAGTTACACCAGGATTCAGGTGTTGGAACTAATGAATCTCAGTTAATTCTCAAGGTCTCCCTTTTGCCCTGGGGAAGCCCTTTGGAAGCCTCAGGATGAGGGGCAGGGAAGGCTTTATTAGTTAAAAAGTGTCACTGACGGTTCCAATCCTGGCAGCAATCTGGTTGCCATTTTTTACTGTATTACAGGCTCCCCATCTTATTGTCCCAGGGGCTCCTCCTAAAGGTTTTCCCAGGGCTCTCTTCCCCGGAGAGCCCTAGGGATTCTCAGAACCTGAAAGAGGAGGATAGAAAACTTGCAGTTAGTGAAGATAAATTATTCCTGCATCGAGTGGGGGGTTGGACTTGATGGCTTTATAGGTCGCCAACTTCACTATTCTATGATTCCAGTGACCACAGCTGGTTTACACCAGTGAGTTATACCACTGGATTTTGCCCAATGTGAATTCGGCAAAGAGGGAGGAAGATAAAAGGTTGTGTGAATCTGCTCCTGGGCTGCACCACTTTCAGGGGGAGTATTTGCATATTTCATGGAACCAGCTCCAGCGCTGGTCCTCTGACCCTCCAGAAGCTTTGGCCTATGACTTCTGCAGTCCCTTACCAGTGGACATGCTAGGGGCTGTAAGCCAAAACAGCTGGCACCCCAGAGGTTCCCAATGCCAAGCCTAGCAGTGGTCTTGGCTCATCTATGCTGTACATTGCTCAAGTTATACAGGTCTTGACCAGAGCCTGGGGAAGAGCAGATACCAATAATGATAAAATACTCCTTTAAAACTGTTTTGTGGAACTGGGACCACACCTGGCCCCCACATTTATCTTCATTTTAATCACTTTCTTCTCCAATTTTTTCCCCTCCTCCCTTCTTTCTTTTACAGGTTCATCTGGCCATGGTTCGTTACCACGAGGCTGGCCGCTTTTGTGAGAAAGACCAAGAATGGGATGAAGAATCAGCTGTTTTTCACCTGGAGCATGCAGCCGACTGTGGGGAGCTGGAAGCCATTGTTGGGTTAGGACTCATGTACTCTCAGCTGCCACATCACATTCTCTCTGAGATGACGCTGAAGGTAAGCAGCACAGACTGAGAGAGACGAGCAGTGCTTCCTTGCGATTTTGTTCCTGCCTGCCCCCATTTGTGTTTCACAGCTTTTAAGTGTTCACCTAGGAACCTCGGAGTCAGTCCCATGATCCCTCCAGCCCAGTATTGCCACCAACTGGGAACAGCTTTCCAGGGGTTCAGACAGATTCTTTCCTCGGAGAGTCTGGGAGTAGAATCTAGGGCTCTCTGCCTTACAGACCATGTGCTCCTGCAGTAACCTACCTCCTCTCCTTGTCGGTCTACTTTTGTATATGCCTCAGGGTTGAATGAGACACAAAAATGAAACAAAAGAAAGAAAGAAAATTGCGTTCATACGGGTACACTCAACTAGGTAACCTAGAGTAGCTGCCCAGGTAGAAGACTTGATTGTTTCCTGTATAATGTGTGAAATGGATTCCAGCCCCTGCCTCCTTAAAGGGAATGATAGCAGTGTTATTCGTCCAGCTGTACTGTCACATTTTGGGCTTCTATCCATGTAGAATCTCTTCTTAGCCACCGCCTAGCCATTCCCAGTGGACCAAGACAGATTCCTCTTCTTTTTACAGTATTTTGTGGCATGGCTGACTATCATACCCAAGGCCAGACCATGTATTTATATGCGCACAAACCCTTTCTATGCCATGCTGTGGGGCACAATCAGGTGACTGTCTCAGGCAGCAGATGATGGGTGTCCATGAAAAGGTGGCACAATGTTAGTTGCTTAAGCAGAATCCTTTTGAAGAAGCATGAAGCAGAAGTGCAAACGCACAGCCAAATTTCCCCGTGTGCAGCTAGTCGTGAAATTGGGTGCCCGACCAGTCAAATGAAGACAGCCCATCAGAGTGGGAGAATCTGCTGAAACACAGTTTCCCGCCCTCGGTTCCCAGATGGTCTTGGTCCTACAGCCCCCAGAAATCCTGGCCAGCACAGCTCGTGGTGAAGGCTTCTGGGAGTTTGAGTCCAAGAACATCTGGGGACCCAAAGTTGGGAACCTCTGTGCGAAACAATTGTTGTTCTGCACGTGGATTAGGATAACAGGAACCTGTCTTTTTGTTGTTATTTTTTACTTTATGAGGTGCTTTGGGGGATTTTCTCCTTCATCTACCAAAACAATGTGGCAAGCTCTGGGTACTGTACACCTCATCTTGGGTGAGGACAGCTCCACTTTGCTTCTGCTTTGCCTCAGGCAGCAGAACGTGGGCATCCGGCCGCTCTAAGACGATCGCAAACGGAAAATGAAGACGATGTGCTAGCTCAACCTTTTCCTGCACAGAAATTGGAAACAGTTCTGTCATGTAATGGTTCCTTTTTCCCTTTCTTTCTGCTTTCGCTTCTATAGGACAACAAAGAAAATAAAATCAAGGGATTTACTTATTTACTGAGAGCAGCAGAAGCTGGAGACCGGCCTTCTATGATCATTGTGGCAAGAGCATATGATACAGGCCTAAACCTGGCTCCTGATAGGTATTACATTGTTAAGAGTGTTCACTGACTGTTCCTTTGTTAGGTTGATGGCTGGACTTGTTACCTAAGATGATCAGCTTCAGATTCCCCTATGGGGAGAAAGGCAGCATATAAATAATTTAAATGAATGAATGAATAGTTCTTCTATGACAAGGGAGAGTCTCCTAATAACTGAAAATCTGCCTTTTATATTTGGAACGGGATTCCCACTGAAGCTTGAAAGGAAAACCTTTATAGCAAAGGGATGGTGCAGATATAAAAACACCTTGTAGGAAGTTGCTGACGAAAGAGGGCTTCCTAGGAACCTAATGATGTGCTGTCTGCTTAGAAGAGGGTGTACGTCTTCACTAGAACACTGACATCAAAAGTCCAGTGCTCGGATCCCTAGACGAAACCGCCGGTTACCACAAGGGTTGGCCATTATTTTCTGCCAAGGGCTCAGGAGTCTGTGGAGAGCCACATGCTGGCATGGCTGAAGATGGTGAACAAAAAGAGGACAGGCCCAGACCAGCCCTTCCCCTTCTGTTTTTTCCCTTTTTCTGCTGAACAAGGGAGGAAGAAGCAGGTCACTTTTGCCAGACAGCTGAACTATTTGCTGGGGGCTTTTGAACTTAGGGCAGGGGCTGTTACTTTGCCCACCTCCACTTCAGTATAACTTGCAGCTTCCCAACAGATGAGGTTAAAATGACCCCCTCGGTGGAGCCATATAGAAGGGCTTTACTAGCTGTAGCTCCTCAGGTGTAGCAGGCTCTCCCCGAGAGGCTCAATAGTCACCTCATTTCAGTGCCAGGTTAAAACATGTGTATTCATCACAATTGAAGAATTAAGGATCATGGCTTTAATAGGCTGTGGAGGCATATGCCGTTTTAATATTTTTTTAATGTTTTTGAAAACATTTAAACAATAAAAGCATTATATTGTTTTATTTTTTATCCCTACCCTGGGATCTTAGGATATGGGAGGAAGATAAAGTCCTCAATATATAGCTGGCTGGATAGCTCAGTGGTTTAGGTATCTGGCTGCAGAGCCTGAGGTTGGGAGTTCAGTTCCCCCACTGTGCCTCCAGAAAGAAGAGCCAGCCTAGATGGCCTTGGGCAAGCTGCACAGTCCTAAGACACCCCCGGCAGAAGGGAATGGGAAACCACGTCTGAGTATTCTGTACCTAGAAAACCCTGAAAAGGGTTGCCATAAGTCAGAATTGACTTGATGGCAGATGATTATTATTATATAAGTGAAGGATGAAGGAAAAATTACAAAAGTTGAGTTGTTGTATATAAAGTTGGAATAGCTCCTGCTAAAGATGTTCACTGATTTAATTTTTAACATCAGTTTAATGTTGCATCATTAAAAATGTAAAGTATCTTAGTTCATTAGTACCAATATGTGGAACTTCTTTAAATGAGGAGTACTCTTGACGTTCCTTTTAATAAGGAAAATCTCTGATCCATCAGAGATTTGGCTTAGACAATGGACTCAAGTCACCACCTTCTTTTAAGCCTGGGTTAATTCCCCATCTTGGCTTTTGTCCGTCAACTAGAGGAAGAGACTGGAAGGAAGCCTTGTATTGGTACAATGCTGCGCTGAACATGACTGATTATGATGAAGGAGGAGAATATGACGGGATGCAAGATGAGCCTCGGTATCTCCTCCTAGCAAGGGAAGCAGAGATGCTGATGAGTGGAGGATTCAACCTGGACAAGGATCCACAGAGATCAGGTATAAGATGCTGACCTGGAGTTGTTCATTTGAAAGGTACCTAAGAGGCAGAAAAATACTACTTCTTCCCAGGCAGGCAGGCAGGCAAGTGGAGAGATATTGGAGCAGAAGAGCAATATGGGAATGAGACAGAGAGAGAGAAACCAAGACTTGATTGATATGTATCTATTGGTTATCATAGGAAGAAGCCTGTATTCAGAAGGGAACAAAGAAGTGCTTTAGCAAACTGACCATCTGTCTTTCAGTCCTGAGTTGTTGCTTTCTCACAAGTCTCTCTTCTAGTTATTTAATAAAAATAAAAAAAGAGGGAGTCTTTCTTTCACTAACTAAGACATTCCTTACCACTGACCATCTTGCAGTGAAGGGGAAGGCAAAAAAGTTGAGGGGGCAAGTCTGCTTTGCTTTGCTTTCTCCTGTTAAGTCCCTCTTTCCCAAGCTGTCGCCGTCCCAATGTGTTGGACTACAATCCCCATTGCTTGGTTTGGGATGATGAGAAGTGTAATCCAGCATATCTGGAGAGCAGAAGGCTAGGAAAGGGCACTTTTGCTTGCACTGCGTCAGCATGAGAAGAAAGGTTGTCCTCTTAATGAAAAATCAGGAAAAGGCTGCGTAGTCTGCAAAACAATATAAATGCAGGAACAGGGGATACATTTATTGGACCACTAAAGAAATAAAACAAAAAACAGGGAGCTTTCAGTGATCAATCTTCTTCTTCAGGCTGTGCACCAAGTTCTTGTGGGTAACTCCAAAACGGTGTGCTTTTATTAAAGTCCCAAAGGCTCCTGGCTGTTCTTGGGGGCCAGGTTTAGCTTCTTAGATGGAAATGGCTGCAGTCTGCAAGAGGGAAGGTGCGGCTTCCAACCCCTCCTCAGCCAATGGTTTGGAATTTATCACCCAACTCTTTAAACAAAGGGCCACCAAGCACTCTGAACCGCCCTCATTTCCCTCTTTCCCCTTCTTTTTGCGACTCAAAGAGTTTCTGTTTGGCTAGGGAAAGAAAGAGATCCCAGAAGCACGGCAAGCCTCCATCCGAGTTGGGATTAAATTTTTTTTAAAAAAAAACTTAATGATAAATTAATAAATTAACTTAATGAAGTTGCTCTGTTGTGTTTTCCTAGGTGAATTGTATACAGAAGCGGCTGAAGCTGCTATGGAGGCCATGAAGGGCCGGTTGGCCAACCAGTACTACCAGAAAGCCGAGGAAGCCTGGGCCATGATGGAGGAGTGAAACTTGAAGAGGAACTGTTTTCTTGTATATATTAGATAGACCTGTTTTTAAAAGACTCTCTATTTTGTTTGAGGCGACAGAGGGTGGGTTGGGGAACGTGACAAAGGGAGCTATTTTTTATGTGTTGTTAACGGATCTTGCGTTTTTCATATGATGATTTTTCTAACTTCGTTGCAACTGAGAGACAAACCGAAGCGGTGAAATGTACTGTCAACGGCATTTCGGAGCTGCAATATCAGTTGCTGATATTTTTGTAAAAATTGTCCAACCAGGAAAACCTTTTTCTTCACTAGGAAGAAATAAAGCTTGATGTCGGGGCTGAAGTTGTCATTTTCTGGTAGGCGCGACTGACAAGCTGGGCCAGGTGTGCGTCTCACCTCCATCCCAGCCCTTGCTCAGATGCAAAAGGCGGATACTCTGTGCTTGGGCGTTTTTGTTACAAGTGCATCTCTCTCTTGGGTTAGGAGTTGAATTCTCTAGTGTAGGGTCTAGCTGTAAGGAGGTGGCTTGTGCCAGAAGATGATGATCCCCTATTCCCACTGTTCCTCAATCTGTGGACAGAAGCAAGAAGACCACCATCTGGGCTTAGGAAGCTGCCTTGTTTAGAACCGTTTGGTTAGGCTCAGTGTATGTGACTAACCCAAGGCCACCCAGAAAGTTTCATGGCTCAGGGAGGAGTTGAACGGGGGTCTTCCCCATCCTAATCGAACCACTAAG
Source organism: Intellagama lesueurii (assembly GCA_037013535.1). Classification (NCBI taxonomy): domain Eukaryota; kingdom Metazoa; phylum Chordata; class Lepidosauria; order Squamata; family Agamidae; genus Intellagama; species Intellagama lesueurii. Next base: position 14,145,324 of record JBAJHW010000012.1, read on the forward strand.
TCACTCAGAAGCAGCAAATAGTGATGGCATCCAAAGGAGGAACTCCCTTTTTTTCACATGATAACTGGCACTTGTAGATTATGGAGGATAGTGGCATATCTGTGCTCCTTCCTTCCTTCCTTCCTTCCTTCCTTCCTTCCTTCCTTCCTTCCTTCCTTCCTACCTACCTACCTACCTTCCTACCTATCTATCTGTCTCCCCCTCTGCCCTTTTTCTGGCATTTAAAAAAAAAAAAGGTAAAATGGAATACATGTGCTGGGATGTGGCTCAAATCATGGCAGAATTCTCCTATCTTTCCTAGGGTTTTTTTTTTAGCAGAAACAATTTATTTCGAAATACCTGGTGGGTGTAAGGGTGCTGAGGACCACATTTGGGTTCCTGGCAAGCCACATGTATCGTGTGGACTGTATTTTGCCTATATGTGTACTAGAACCTTTTCTCCTGATTCCTTCATAATTTCTTAACTTTGAAACGTAAGGCAGTTTTGCTCTTCAAAACCGATGAGGCTTCATATGCACCTTTAAAGTGGTCCAGTCCCACGAGAGGATGGTACCAAGCTGCCTTTGTTTAACTCACTTCTGAATAACCTGCGTGGGAGTGGAAGGATAGCTTAAGAAACTGATTAACTGGAAAATAAAATGTTGCTCATGACATTTGCTGTTGATTTTAAAGCTATTATGCCCATCTGTTCTGAAAAAAAATGAAATCCTGTAGATTCGTGGTTAGAGTCCTGATTCTTACATTTATATCCCTGCATTGTCTTCTCAGGGTTAATGAGAAGAAAACAGGAGGAATTTTGATATGAATGAATGAATGCATGTGACTGGTGGAAATTAAAAATATACGGACAATTGTGTCCATACTAGGGTGCCCATTTTCTTTAGCCAGTTTTTGTTCTCTGTGGAGCAGGGTTAATCTTTTTTTTCTCACATTGTGTATGTGTTTAATTTAAAAAATAGTGTTATTTAATGACAAAGAAACCAGTAATAAAAGTAACCGCTATTTCAGTCACTCTTAAGCGAACAGAAACAAACAAAATAAGGAGTAATTAATGAGCAGTTCATTATTAAAATGCCAGGTGTGCTGAACAAAATGAAAGAAAACAAAGACTACAGACAAGTAGCTTTCAATTAAAGGCACATTAGTACAGTATTTAAAGACATTGATAATGTCTTGCCTGTGAATACTCAAGATGGGTTAGTGTTGCAGCTGCATTTTGCTGTTTAAAAAAATATGGATAGTAAATTGGAAGAAACACAGGGACAACCCAGGAAACCACGAGGGACTTATTTCCAGTATTGGCTTGCAACTCTTCTGATCACATTCCGCAAGATGGCACCGTAGTCTTGCATGTTCCTCTATGCAAACCATGCTTCTGTATCCATTTCCATAACAGCATCTTTCTGTGCGTTCAGGTCATGAATGCTTGTGATGTCCCCACTCATGTGCGACATTTGAAGAATATCTGCTTCTCTCTCTGGATAGGTGTAGCCTCTTGGAAGCAAGGGGAATCTCTAGAAAAGTTACTGGGGAAAAGATGATGTGGATTATCTGTGCAGATTATATCATACTTTAAAATCACAATTAAAGGCTCACCTGATCGTTCCTCGGTGTGTACATGTCCTTTGAGTGTAAGAAGAGTAGATGTCACGGAGAAGGACTAGGCTAAACACCTTTCCTCCACAATGTCTAGATTTCTACATGGAGGAGCATTTTTGTGTTGAGAAGTACACATCCGTGTGAGTCCTCACCTACAGTCCAAAGGGATAGAGACCAGACTAGTTCAAGTGCATCTGAGCAGAAGACCTATGAGTCTCCATTCCTGCCATCTCTGTCTCCCTATACAACTGTCGTCTGTTAACATGGACATTGTGGTAGTGCAATAGTTTTTATACCACTGGCTAAGCATTAGGGTTGTTGGGTTTTTGAGGTTTATCTTTCCTTTTTCTTCCTCCCCCCCCCCCCCCCCGCTACAGCCAGGCTTTAGACTAGACTGTTAATTATCTTTCCTGCACTTTGCACCAACTCTTTAAAGAAGAGGTTAAAAGAATTTAGAACTCTGTATTTACTACCTCTCTGTCCATGGATGGGCTAACTGCTAGTAAATCTCTGACAGGTTAATTCATGTCAACATGATACTATAGATACAGATGTTTAATTTACTGCATCCATGGCTTCTTTCAGATCTTAATTCTGCTTGACTGGCTGATAAAAGTGCTGAACTCCACTTCTTGCTACCAGTGCTTCCTAATTGGGGTACTTGGAAATATGTATTTTTACAGTAAGAGATGCTGGAGGATATTGATTGTTAGTGACACATACTTGCAACTTGCGAATTCATTACATATTTGCTGAGCTCATCGCGAAGGATAAAAGCCCTACTAGGCTGAAAGGCTTGAATTCCTGTATGATGTTTACATTATTCAGTGCAAGGGTGGAAGCTCAAAAATGCTGCGACAGTTTACATTTTCAATAAATTTCTGAGGACAAACCTTACTCTGAGTTTGTGTCCTTATTTTGTGTGTCTTGATCTTATCAATGTGAATTCATTTATTGTTCTCACTTAGTTTTGTGGCCATAGTTTGGAAAGCTGGATAGCGCAGTGGTTTAGATCTCTGGCTGTGGCTATTATTATTATAATTATTATGATTATGATTATGATGTGAACATACAACACACAGTCTTTGACTGTTATTATATAAAACATACACATTTTTACCAAAAACAAGTACCAGTTAAATATCTGTGTAATATGTATGCTGTTCCTAATATTGCTGTTTTCTGCAGCTCTGATGGTGTTATTTCAGAGATCTGCAGTTGATTATAATATTTTATAACATTCCATGGCATTGTTCCCAATGCCTTATGAGTATGGGAACCAAGGTGTTTCATCATCAATTTGGATCCAGAAATCTTATGATGATGATGATGAAATAATCAAAAACAGACAAAATCATAAAAACATTGACTGGTATTACATTGACTGGTATAACAGGTAAAAGTTGTTGTTGTTATTAAAAACACCAGGCACAGTCAATCAAAATTATAAAAATATTGACTGGCATTATATAACAGATACAGTTTTTAACCAAAAATCTAAGTATCTGTTAAATACCGGCACACTATGTATGCTGTTCCTCATATTGCCGTTTTGCTCTAAAGAGGGTGTTTTTTTTCCTTATTGGAAAATTCCTCTCCTTTTTGGAATGTGGGCTCACATGGGTCTCAATGCTGGGCAAAGGCGTTCTGTCTTTAATGCATAATTTTCGGTAAGAGACCCCACACGTCACAAGGTGTTCCTCATAAATCTGCCTATTGTTGGGGGTCTGGTGTGAGGCTCAGAGTTCTCCTTGAGGAAACAGATTCCAGGATCAAATGTGAGTCTCGTGAAAGGAGAGGGCGATTAGAAAGCCAGAATTTCCACTCCATGCCAGTGTATGTCCATTGTCGTCAATGGAACAGGCAGTGACTTCACGCTTTCCGAAAGTGGCAGATTTGAAGGGCAGGAGTATTCATTTGTTCCCCTAAGGATTAGTGAATACAGTGGACCCTCGACTTACAGACGGCTCGACCTGCAGACTTTTCGAGTTACAGACTTCTCTGGCCGCAAAATTTAGGTTCGACTTGCGGCCAGAGAATCGACCTACAGACCGGAAAATCAAACAAAATGGACCAAAAATGGCCGGTTACGGATTAATCGGTTTTCAATGCATTGTAGGTCAATGGAGCCTCGACTTACAGACTTTTCGACCTGCAGCCACCATTCCAATACGGATTAATTCCGTAAGTAGAGGGTCCACTGTAGTAATAAAAAGGTTGCCAAAAAAAAAAAAGGGGGGGGGGGGACACACAGCAGTCCCTACTCTTCATTTCTGTGTTGGAAATAACATGAATGAGAACATCAGATCAAAACACTTTTCTACCTATAACTTCAGAGATCTTTGCTTTCTGGACGCCAAAACCACTACATTTCATTTGCCAGCACGAATAAGGTGGGGGCTCACGCTTTCGTGAGGTGGGTTTCGCCCAGTTCGTGAGTTGGCTACCTATTGCAGGGCTTTTTGACACAGGGCACAACCCAGTGGCAACCACACTGTTTCACCCCTTGACGTGGAAACTGTGAAGACTGTGGGATGGAACTAGCTGGGGTCTTGCTCTAGTTTTCCCTGTCAAAAATAGTCAAGCTGCAACAGGCTTCCAGGAGGTGTGATTCTTTATTTAATTCCTATCCCAAATTAAAAAAAAAACCCAAAAACTTTTGGCGGCTATAGTCCAGACCCATCTGGAGAAATGGGGCAAGCACACCTTCTACAGTGACATGGAAATGAGCTAATGCTCAACAGACAAACTCGAGAAAATGAACCCAACAAAAGAAGCATTACCTAACACAAAATATATAGTCTCAAATATGCACAGTATTAGAACATAGGTGCCCTGCAGCATCACTCCAAAGGGCTACCTAGACCAATATTTTTATATATATTAAAAATATATATATAATCCCAGAACCACTGGCTAGAGAGAGGAAAGCGAAGGAAATGTTCCCCAGGTAGTAGTGCTTGGCGATTCCTATTGCTCTGGGGCAGTGAACGCACTCTGGGTTTTAATTAGAACTTTACCTGAGCAATCCATGGTGCTCAACCCGAGGGGGCCCCCCATTTCTTTCGTTCAGCGTCCGGCCCCCCCTGATGCCCCTGGGAAGCAGCAGGGCAGAGTATGAAGCCAAGAAGCCTCTTCTGTTTTGATCCTCCTGCCTGCCCGCCCCATGAAGATGCAGAACCCCCCATTTTAAAGCCATCCTAAGCCTATAAGCTCACTGGAAGGACAGATCCTGAAGCTGAGGCTCCAGTACTTTGGCCATCTCATGAGAAGAGAAGACTCCCTGGAAAAGACCCTGATGTTGGGAAAGTGTGAAGGCTAGAGGAGAAAGGGACGACAGAGGACGAGATGGTTGGACAGGGTCATCGAAGCGACCAACATGAATTTGACCCAAACTCCAGGAGGCAGTGGAAGACAGGAGGGCCTGGCGTGCTCTGGTCCATGGGGTCACGAAGAGTCGGACACGACTAAACGACTAAACAACAACAACAAGCCTATAACTGGCACCAGCCCGTCCTTTTCACACACTGCCCGTGTTGCGTTCCAGAGCAGCCCCAGCCTTTTTGCTGCCTGAGGCCAAAGCAAGAGGGCACCCTCTCCCATTCACACTCAAAAGCCACCTGGCTGGGGGTAGAAACTCCCCCCCCCCTTGAAGGCAGCAGGGTCGCCTAGGGGGCACTAGGTTGGCTGTGATGGGCACCACACTTGGCACTTGCCTAAGGGCAAGGTCAACTCTACTGCAGGCATTTGCTCTACAAAACGTGAAGGGTTCCTCTCTAAATGGTGGTTGTAGGTTTTGCGGGCTGTTGGGCCGTGTTCTGGGTTTTTTTCTTCCTCACGTGTCGCCAGTCCCTGCGGCCAGCATCTTCAGAGGACAGGAATTAGAACTCTGTCCCTGTTCCCCTAAACCTGGAAGGTGCCCTTTCCAGGGAATTGACACAGATCAGGATTTTGGGGTGACTGCTCCGACTCCATGGCCTAAGTAGACCAAATAAATTTTAAATTTTAGAATGAATGAATGAATAATCATTGATGTTTTGGATGGGGACTGGAGAGAAGCAGCGACAACGTGTAAACTCCTGCCATTTGAATGGCACCTGGAATTTTATTCCTGCGTTCTTGTGATCTTAATGCACCAGCCATGTTTTCTTTGCAATCCCGTGCAAGCTTGTTGATACCAGCTCTGAAAAACACGACTCTATCTCCCCCGCTTTTGAGGGGAGATTATTTTTATAGATAATTGTTTTAAAGAAATATATAAATATATATGATTACGTTCGCAAGGATGAATAAGTAATGGAAGGAGCATTTGATCATCTGGGTAGCGTGGCCGAGCGGTCTAAGGCGCTGGATTAAGGCTCCAGTCTCTTCGGGGGCGTGGGTTCGAATCCCACCGCTGCCAATTCCGTTTTCACTCGCTTTTTTTGGAGAGCGGACAGAAGGGCAGAACAGCCCGAGGCCCATAGAGGAGAAAGCCGAGGAAGGCGCGCAGCGCCCCCTGCTGGTGGCCGCCCTTCGGGGCCCATCTCGCCTGGCAAGCATTGTGGGTAAGAGGAGGACCCAAACCTTCCCACGTGGCTGGCGGGGGGGAAAAGCAACATGGCCGCTGGCTGAGCACTTTCCCACCGGACCTGCAGGCACGTTGCTTCCAGCCTCGGGTGGTGGTGTGGGGAGGGGGGAAGGGGCAGGCCGCCCCCCCTCTCCTCAGCGGAGCCTCAGGTAGGGAAAAAAGGGGAGGGGGCGGTCCGGGACGTGTCCCTTTTTAAACCTTTCCCGTCTTTGGGGCTGAGACTTCACTACCTTGCCAAGGCCTGAGTCGGGGCTCTTCCCTCACCTCCCACCTACCTCCCCCTGTTGCAAATCCGGGGTGGGGGGTGGGCATGATGTGGGGAGGGGAGGGGTGTGTGGAAACCCTTCACATTTTGTATAGCAAAGGGAGTCTGATGTGGAAGCTGAGAAGGGGATCCCAGGGCCTAGTGGTGCTGAGGGTAGATGGAGGGGGGGGGGGGAGAAGAGAAATCCTGAAGCCCTCCCATGGGAGAAATCTCAAGTTAGAAACCAGGGCCGTTGGAGAGAGCGTTGAACTCACACACACAAACACACACCCGTTTTGTCTCCTGAATGTCTGGCGTGTGTGCGGTTTGTCTGCGGAGCCCCCCTTTCTGCGGCATGCCTTCATCAGCAGGAATCTCCTTCCCAGCCATCAACCTTTCTGAAAGGGATTTCTGAAATGCCAACACTTGTCTAAACAAGGGCTGGGCTCGAGCTGAGCCCCCTTTCTCGAGGGATAAAATAAAAGTTCTCTCTGGAATCAGGCAGACTGGCAAGATTTGGTCCATTGGGACCCATCCGGGAGTGAGAGTTGTTTTATAGGTAGGACAACCAGCCCTTTCCTTGTCTGCCCTTGGTGTTGCTGCTTGGTTACATCATTGTGTTTTAGTTGGGAGGGTTGGTCACTCTCAGGAAAACCCAAGATTTATTTTTTGTTTTCAATGAGAAAAATCCAAAACGACTTTTTTTAAAAAAAAATTTGTTAGGGAAAGGTTTACTTCAGAACAGAATAATCTCGACTTTTTTTGCTCAGATTTAAACATGTTTTATATGGAGACATTTAACAGCCTTGTTGAAAACTCCAGATCGTTGTGAGAAAATTAGTTTGGCCAAACTAAACATTAGCGTTTGAGGAGGGCATGTAAAGAAGTTTAGATAAATGAGGGATTTTTTTTTTTTTATCAGCCTTCTTCTGTTTCCTGTATAATATTTGGGAGCAAGGAGCAACTTTCGTTTGTCTTTGGGGTGTTTGTGGTTTGCTGGATGACTTTTGAGCAGGGAGGGGCTCTGTATGCTTAGGGCCCAGGCTTGCTCAGCAGTTGCAGAATTAATCCCTGGGATGTGCCGCGGAATTGGCAGTGACTCAGTGACTCACTTGCCCAGAGAGTTCCCCTAGCTTTTGAAATGACTTTTACTTATTAAGCTGCCCTAATGCAGTAAAATAGTGTTTTTTTCCCAATATTATATTAAAACAGTTGCCAGCTGTATATGTGAGTGTTTTATTGGTTGCTTCTGTGGATCTAATATTAGCTGGATCTGGAGACTATAGCAGATTTATTTTTTTCTGTGTGGCATAGTGTTAAAACATCTTTGCCTCAGGTGTACAAATCAAGTTGTTTTAAACTCACAAAAGCAAAGTCTAATTTCGTATGAAAGGTTGGCAGCCTTGAGTTTGTCCACCAAATACAGACTCTAGTAGAAAGCTTGAAAATGCATCTTCAATTTTCAAAAATTAAAAAATTATCAAGCCCTTTTGAAATAACTGTAACATTCCCTCTTTTTCCAAAAGCTAGTATCTAATCCTTATTCAGTATTTGGTGTTTGAAACCATGCAGGCATTGCCTGTGGATAGACCCAGTGTTCAAGAGGCAGAGATTCTGTGATCTGAGGGGTGCAGAACAGAGGTTCTCTATCTTTCGCCCTCCAGATGTTTCAGACTTCAGCTTCCAGAATCCCCAGCTACCATGGACAATGGAACTTAGAGTTAAAAACTTCTGGAGGACTTGACAAAAACTACTGGCATAGGAAAACCTTCCTGTTCTGAGCTGGTTTGTTTGATCCAGTTTTGTCTTCCCCCATTGGTAGTGGCAGTTTTTAAGGGGCTGGGAACAGGGTCTTTTCCATTATCTGCATCCTGAGGCTGTGAAGTGGAAATGTCAGAGATTAAAACTGGGGCCTTTTGCACACAAAGGGTGTGCTGTGTGGCTGAGCCATGGACCTCCCATGCTCTGTTCCTCTTGGCCTCTAGTTACTTTCTTTTATGCTTGTGTGGTCCTTCAGCTGTCACTTGTCTGCAAAGTTCATCACGCTATTACATAATATTCTGAATTCGGTAATTGTACAATTCTGCACCTCTATTCACAGTTACTGTATAAATGTCCAAGGAAGCACAAACGTGTTTGCCAACTCACCATTGTCATCCAGTGTTAACATAAGTCTGTCCGCACTGTCACATCATGGTTGACAGTATAGAAACCTTGCTGTATCTGATGCAGAGAAACCATAAGCTTTCTTTGCAAGGAGAGTGTGACGTTTTAATTGGAACGGGGAGCCAAAGGGATGAAACATGAGTGTTGTATTGCTCACAGTGTTGTATTATTTCCTTCCTTCTGGCTGTCACAATTTGAAGCTGGCTACGGGAGAGAGGAGAGCACAGAGAGGCTACAGAGCTTTCTGCTCCTGCTTGTCGTATAATCACTGGTGTTTCCAGACCATTAAAAGCTGCCACTACCAACTGCTTGGCAAGGGGGTGATGGAAGGGGGTGTCAAGGAAAACCTCTTGTCTCGGACATTTCTTTCCTTTTTCCTCCTTGAGTATGAAGTTCGGTGGTAAGAGCCTGATGGCTGCCAGTTGCCGAGCCTCTCGACTGACTTTAACTGCGGAATAAGAAAGTGACAACTCAGCTGACTCTTGTGTCTTTTCTTCCAGTCTGCTCATAGTAATTCCAAGGCCTTTTTTCTTTCGATGCTAGTATGGCAAATGAAGAAGATGACCCAATTATACAGGAGGTAATTTTTCAATCTCTTTTCCTCCCTCCCTTCCTTAAATTTGTATACCACCCCATTAGTGCAAAAGCAGTACTCTGGTCAGTTTACAATCAACTAAAACAAGAAATGTACCGTATTTGCCGGTGTATAAGACGACTTTTTTGCCCTGAAAAACATGCCTCCAAGTGGGGGGGGGGGGTCGTCTTATACGCCAGGTGCACTTCAGTTGGGCTAGCCTCTGCAAGCGCCCCTCGCCGGCTTTGGAGGTCCCCCGCCAGTCCTCTAATGGTGTAGGAAAAGTCTCCGAAGTGCTCTGAAGCCGGCGCGCGCGGTTGCGGGGCACCCCCGCCAGTGTTCCGATGGTGCAGAGAAAGCCATCAGAACACTGGCGGGGGTGCCCCGCAACCGCGCGCGCCGGCTTCAGAGCACTTCGGAGGCTTTTCCTGCACCATCCGAGGACTCGCGGGGGTGCTGGGCTAGCCTCTGCAAGCGCCCCTCGCCGGCTTTGGGGGTCCCCCGGGGCTTACCTTGCACCATCCCAGGACTCGCGGGGGTCCCTCCGCACGGCGATGGGCGTTTGCAGAGGTTTGCCCGGCACCATTTTTGAAGTTCCCGCCCTTTCCCCCTGCCTTCGGCAAGCCTCGGAAGGTTAAAAAGGCTTTCTTTTTTTTTCTTTTTAACCTTCCGAGGCTTGCCGAAGGCAGGGGGAAAGGGCGGGAACTTCAAAAATGGTGCCAGGCAAACCTCTGCAAACGCCCATCACCGCGCGGAGGGACCCCGCGAGTCCTGGGATGGTGCAAGGTAAGCCCCGGGGGACCCCAAAGCCGGCGAGGGGCGCTTGCAGAGGCTAGCCCAGCACCATTTTTGAAGATCGGGCCCTTTCCCCTTGCCTTCGGTAAGGCTCAGAATGGAAAAAGGCTTTCTTTTTTTCCCCCCTTTTTCCGTTCGGAGCCTTACCGAAGGCAAGGGGAAAGGGTATATAACAAACTCTATATTTTGAGTGGAAATGTTGGGGGGTCGTCTTATACGCCCAGTCGTCTTATACGCCGGCAAATATGGTAAATGAAAACAAGAAATTCCTTCCCTTCACTGCAACATAATATTTTTGTACCACCTAGCCCAATAGACTTCTGCTCAACTCAAAGGTTTACACATTCTTACACACTTGAATTTTAGTGGGTCTTCACAAAGGTGCTGCCTCCCTGTGCATTTTGTATTTTGTTGTATCCTTTTGGGCCACCAGCATGACTAGCCTTGTTGTGTGTGTGTGTGTTTTTAAATCAAGTGTTTTCCTAATTTGTTTTATATGGGCTCATTCTGTTTTTAAAATTATTATGTGCTAAGTTACATGGTTGTAAGATTTTGTAGGTGGGATATAAATATTTCAAATAAAATAGAAGATAAAATGTCCTCTTTTTTTTTTTGTCCTTCACCTTTGCTAGATCGACGTGTACCTGGCCAAAAGTCTGTCAGAGAAACTATATCTGTTCCAGGTATTTTTGCATTTTTTTAAAAAAGAAAACATATTAGAGCAAAAGCTTCTTTGATATGTGAATAAGCATAGCATCTTTGTTCTGTTTTAGTATCCCATTCGTCCGGCATCAATGACTTATGATGATGTGACCCATATCTCACCGAGGATAAAACCAAAGCAACAAAAGGTTGAGCATCATTTTCAGATTTTTTTTAAAAAAATGTTGTTTCATTGGTCACATTAAGCTCTTTAAAACATCGCAGCTTCCTAGAATGGAGTGGTGCTCCCATCTCGGTACCTTCCATTCTCAGTCTTTCTGAACCACTTCCTGCCTCAGGTACCAACACTGGAAGTGTCAGTCAATCAGTTCTGATGGCAGGAAGCTAAGTCGCAAGAGGGGGAAAAAACACATTGAAAGAGTTGTAACTGGTTTAGTGTGCATAAAATAAGACCATTGGTCTTATTGGGAATGGGCCTCATGGGAATTATAGTTCCACCTAGAGGTGTGCAGACTTACATTTTTTGAACTACAACTCCCAGAATTCCATAGGCACTCCCAGAATGCTCGGTGGAATCCTTTGCTGAGAACTGTCCGAGGAACATAACTGTTGGTTGTTGTAGGTTTTCCGGGCTGTTTGGCCATGTTCTGGAGTTCTCCAGAACAGCCAAACAGCCTGGCAAACCTACAACAACCATCGGATCCCGGCCGTGAAAGCCTTCGAGAATACATTGAACATAACTGCCCACCTCTAGTCCCAACCACACCTGGAAGGCCACACATTCCCCACCCCAAGTGCCTTCAATTTACTGTTTGTAGGATTCCAGCTTCAGCTATGAATTGGGAAGCCCCCCCCCCCCATGCCAGCTTTGATGCTGCCAGGATCATGCTAAATAATAGCCTTCAGCCATCCCACTCCCCTTTGGTCTCAGTCTCTGCCTCAATAACACAGGATCAACAATGCGTGCTTCCTTCACAAGCGTTCTTGTAAGAAATGCAGTATCAGGAGGGGCAGTACCGTGTAGCCTATAGACCACAGCCAGGTCCCACAGATGTTTTTGTGGCTCACTAGAATAACCTAGAAAAAAATGCTACAACCATTTAAACATGCCTGTTTTAGCCTTGCCTGCCCCTTCCAATTGGCTCTGAAATTTAGCAGCAGGGTGCATAGATTGCGATGGGGCCCAGAGGCACCAGAATGGATTCCTGGACCCTTGACAGGGCCCTGGAAAGCCAATGCTGATTCTTGGTAGCCTGCCTCTGGCTTATCTCTAGTAGCTGTAGCTGTCTATCTAGCGAGCTCAGCCGAAAAGAAGCCCCCCTCCTTAGAAGCCACCAGTGTTCCCATAGTTTCTATTCTGCCTTGAATCACAGCTTTGGATTAACAGCCAGCTTCTCCTTGTAGTTTACATTTTGTTCTTGTTTTTTAAGCATTACATTGTAGAAGTCCACAATATCGCCACAAACACACTCAGCCACATTTGTTTTGGGAAGCCAAGCAGGGTCAGAACTGGTTAGAATTTGGTGGAAAACCACCAGAGCTGGAGAGTAGTATTCTGGAGAATCACAGCCAGTCAAGAGTTGATGGTACCGGCTTATTTATTAATAAATAGCTGGACCCGTGGTTTGACGTGGTATTAAGCAGCCTCCTATGTTGCTCTGTAATTACTGGACTACTGTTGTTGTAGGTTGAACTGGAAATGGCTATTGATACGCTGAATCCGAATTACTGCCGCAGCAAAGGGGAACAAATTGCGCTTAACGTCGACGGCACGTGTACAGACGAAACTAGCACATATTCCTCGTAAGTGTCATTGTTGCTTTGGGTTAAGGTGCTGAGTTTCAGCTCTGTTCAGTTCTAGGAGCACAGGCCTCAGTTCCGCAGTGCCTTTTAAGGATGTAAGCTGCTGTGGCTCCTTTTAAAAGCGAAAGGTGGGGTAAAGCTATTTTAAATAAATAAGTACTGCTACAGTACTTGGGGATCTAAGCCTTGGGTTTATTGTGATGTGCAAACCTGGTTGTAAATGGAAAGCAAAGAGCTCATGAACGTGCATCAAGGAACTGAAGTGCATAAGATTTGACAATGTGAAATTGCCAAAATCATCTAGACTGAGTGATTAAGAAAGGCATGGACTAAATGATAGATATAGAAGTATTTTTCTACTGTAATATTCGAAGTTGGAGAAACCGATGTCTGGTCGGATGGTCTCGTGGGTGCAGGAAGTGTGAGTGTGAAGGTGTTGTGCTTGTTCAGTCTTTACAATGTTCATTCTCAGTTTGAGACAAGCGATGGTTTGTTATTCTGAAATTGTGATATCTGCACCAGGTTTTTAACTGGTATAGTTAGTGCCATGGTGGAGATTACGGGAGGCAGAGCTTGGGGGCTTTTTTTCAGGACAGGGATGATGGTGGCATTGCTGGTGTGGTGGGGTAATTCATGACATCTCTTTACTCTGCCAAGTAGAAGAGGTGATAACGAGGCTTTCAAGTTTTACCATTATTTGTGACAGTTTAGAAGAAGGCGGAAAATGTGGAAGGTTAATCCGGGGTTTGGTTTTCTTTGGGGCTTCTACTTCATGTTAGCCAGTTTCAATGGTACTGCTACTGAGCAAGAAGTGTTTTTAAAAACAAAATTATATTAATGGTTGCATTTCCACTAGCTGAAGATCTTTGTTAGAGTTTTTACAAGTTGAACCTATGCATGCGCACAGTTCACTGCAAGCTTACTTCTAGGAAACTGCATGTGGTTGCAGTCAGGTTCTACAGATGTCTTATAAGATTGTATTACTGGTTGGATTACTTTGTTGTTTCCAGCGTCTGGGTTTTTAACCATAGTGTTAGCTTGTTTTGGTAGAAGGAACGCAAATAGATCTTCCTTCTAGAGGTACGATGGTGGATTGTCCTTCGTAGCACGGTTGAAGAGGTTATTCCCTTTTTGACCCACATTCTTGCAGACGGCCGGGTCTAGCTGACTTCTGGAGCAGTGGTGGTGTTGGGGAGGGCCTTTTGTGGCTGGGGTCAGGTCACACCAACAGTTTATCGCTCTTGATGCTCCACTGCACGGAGTGGTACAGCTCAGTCTGTCTAACAGAAAGGCCAACACAGGGTTGCAGTGGATAGTTTATTTAAATAAATAAATTAAATAAATTTTATTTATTTATTTATTTCCTTTCTCCGTCTTGAACTGTTTGTCTATTGATGTTATATTTTATATTTTTATATATTTTATACTTTGTTTTGTATGATTGTGTGTTGGAAGCCGCCTAGAGTGGTCGTCTGACCAGATAGGCGGGGGTAAAAAATACAATCAATCAATCAATCAATCAATCAATCAATAGTTGCAATGCTTCCCGATTTACTGCCACTGAACAGAGGCATAAATGCTCAGGACATGGCCATGTCTCTTTCTCCTTCTCTTGCTGCTTCTTCTCTCTTAAAAAAGGGAGAGAAAAGCAGCTATTTGGTCATGGATCGGCCAGCCTTCTGAGCCTTGTGCATCTGCTTTGCTTTTTACCAGAACTGTGAGATTCTCTTAACAGTGATGTTTTGTAAAACACAAACATTTGGAGTTATAGGATCCTGTGCTTAGAAGTGTAGCTGCACAACTGTAGCCGTTGGATACTGCTTTAATTTTTGCAGCTCCATGAAAGAATTTTGGCGATTATTGTCTGATGAGACACTTGAGATTCTCTGTCACCGTTTAGGGGCATGCACAAGAATTCTGTTATGCTTCAGGGATTTGGGTTTGAATCCCTAGAAGCATATGTTGTAAATGTCCCTGGCAGGCAAAAATCTACTTCTGGTTACCCTACATTCTCTTCATTTCAGCAGTATACTTTGCCACAGATGTATCTGGTTTACGTATCTGGCTGTGGAGCCAGAGTTTAGGAATTCGATTCCCCCACTCTGCCTTCTTGACAGGGTCTGGACTCGATGATCCATAGGGTCCCTTCCAGCTCTGCAGTTCTAAGGCTATTATACTTCTCCCTTCAACAATGCTGAAGTTAGGGGTGCCGGACCCCCCATGTAGTTCAAAATCCATGTATAACTCTTGTGTCCCCAAAAATGTAACTAGAAAGCATAAACAGTTGATTCTCTCTTTCTGACACACACAAATACACACAGACACACACACACACACAGAGAGAACAGCTCTCTCTATTGAGGTTCTCATCTATAGCATTGACAGTCCTTTTCGTAAGTACTGTGTGTAATGAGCCTTATGACCCCCTGATCTCGATGAATTAGCCTCTATATGTTGTGTTGGGGGGAAAGTAGACCACTTTGACGCCTTTAGTATTGAACTCATTTAGTTCTGGGTGGCCAGGGGCACAGTGTTTATTGAATACTTACTTATTTACTTACTTAATGTTTGTTTGTTTGTTTATTGGAATACTTGTTTATTTATTGAAAAAAATCTGTGTATAAACAAAACCGTGCTGTTCAGATGCATGCAATTCAAGAAAGAAGTGTATTACTATTACCTGTGAGGGAGAGCTTATTTTACGGTTGAGATGAAATCAGAATTCCTTACCAGTGCATTTCAAACCGCCTAGATATTGACCAGTGGGTCCAAACTGGCTTTCTTCCCTTTCCTGAACTGTTAATGGAAAGCCACTCCCTGAGTCGTTCTGATCAAAGCACCTTTGTATGTTTTACAGGAAGCTGATGGATAAGCAGTCTTTCTGCTCCTCTCAGACCACAAGTAACGTTTCACGATATGCTGCTGCTATCTACAGAAAAGGTGAGTTGAGTCCTCAAGATTCCTATCATTTTCTCGAAGGGTTTGTCCGTCGTTCTTAAAAACGAGTTGAAAATACCCCAATATTTTAGAATTTCAATATTTAAAGAAGAAACTTAAATATTTCCTTTTCTGCCACATGGCTTTCGGCACAGCATTCTCTCTCTCTCTGGTTCTTTCCTTCTTATGCTTTGGCTATCAAAACGGTGTTGTGATCAAGCAGGGAATTGGAAGGTCTGGTTCTTGCTGAGAAACCAAACTTTGCTGAATTAGGGTCAGGCTGGTGGCTTCCTCTCTCAGCCTGTCCTTCTTCACAGGGGGGTGGTTGAGGGGAAGGAGAGCCGTATCTACCACTTCAAGGAAAGGTGAGATATAAATATACCTAATAAATAACTAGAGCTGGCTGGAAAGCTCAGTGGTTTAGGTCTCTGGCTGTGGAGCCAGAGGTTGGGAGTTTGATTCCCCCACTGTTCTTCCTGCGAGTAGAGCCAGCCTGGGTGGCCTTGGGCCAGCTGAAGCAGTCCCAAGGAGCCCCCAGAAAAAGGGAGTGGGAAACCACTTCTGAGTATCCTCTACCTGGAAAACCCTGAAAAGGGTCACCCTAAGTCAGAATTGGCTTGACGGCACATGATGGTGATTAACAAATGCCTTAAAGTCTCCTCCGTTTCCCTCAGGTGAGCTCCACCTTACGCCACTACACGGAATTTTGCAGATGAGGCCCAGTTTCAGCTACTTGGACAAAGCTGATGCCAAATACCGAGAGCGAGAAGCTGCTAATGAACGTAAGTCACTTACCCAAGGGCTCTCTCTTGATGGCCTTAAAGTCCAGGCGTAGGTGGGTTTTAAAGGGGCAGATTCTCAGAGGGTAAGGCTGGGAGTTGGTGCCTGGTTATGGTGATGTCTTGGGGGAAATTATTTTTCTGGCCTGTCGTTTTGAGAATCCTGCAGCCCCTGGCCGTGCTAGCAGTGGGCTTCTGGAAGTTGTAGGCTAGAAAAATAACCTTTACAAGCTCTGGTAATGATTAGAGGTGGAAAAGTAATGGGTGTTATCCAGTCTGAGGGCTGCAAGATTATTCACAAAAGTTTGTGTGTGTGTGTCTTTTCAGTTTCCTGGCACAAGGAAGAGACTCTTCACATGGGCTTTTATTTTCTGTTCCCAAATAACAGGATGGATAAAAATGAATGATTTTTTTAAAAAATCAAATTGATTCAGATCACGATTTCAATTTTTAAAATGATTTGTTTTAATTTAAAGGGTCAAATAATCTGAATTTTTTAAAAATTAAACCATGATTTAAATCAGTTTGATTTAAATCAAATGCACCTTGCCAAACAGTACACAAGTAAATGTGCAGGACCCACAGTGCACACTTTTGAGAAAAGTGCACAAGCAACATGCTCTGTTCAGTAGATAAATATATGGATCAGGGGAAAGTGCATCCCAAAATAGAGTTTTCTGTGTGGGAAGAGGAAGAACGAGTTGTCCAGTTTTAGTACAGAGCTTGGATGAATTCCTGGCTTCCAGAGAAAACTGTGCCGGTGCTCCCTGGGAGGCCAAAGCCTTTGTGAAGTGGGCAGGAAGACTACCCTTCGCACAAAGATTGAAATCTCCCGGGAAACACTGGGGCAGTTTGACTCTTTGAACAGGAAGCAAGGCCTGAGGTAGACCTTAGTCCGGGTGAGCGTCTGTCTGCGGGAGGGAACTCTCAGAATCCTGCCTGCG
The DNA here is from genome assembly GCA_037013535.1 of Intellagama lesueurii. Classification (NCBI taxonomy): domain Eukaryota; kingdom Metazoa; phylum Chordata; class Lepidosauria; order Squamata; family Agamidae; genus Intellagama; species Intellagama lesueurii. The sequence continues at coordinate 14,162,398 of JBAJHW010000012.1, forward strand.
GAATTCCTCAAAGAATTCTGGGAGTTGCACTAAAAAAATAAAAAGGAATGGCACACCCCAGATAGGGTGGTTATAATGTTGATATGACACCTTCAGCCTCTGAAGCATTGTGCTGCACCATAAGAAGATATAACCTCTATGTATTACTTTGGCTCAGTGGTTTAGGCATCTGGCTGTTTATCCAGAGGTTGGGAATCTGATTCCTTATTGTTCTTCCTCTGAATAGAGCCAGCCTGGGTGGCCTTGGGCAAGCTGCGCCGTCCCACAGCGCCCCTAGTGGAAGGGAATGCTAAACCACTTCTGAGTATTCTCTACCTGGAAACCCCTGAAATGTGTTGTCGTAAGTCAGAATTGACTTGATGGCATATGATGATAATGATTAGTGAGTTTAGCAGAGGCAGCTAGTTAGCCACTATAGGAAAAGATGCTGCTGTACCAGATAAGTCTTTGGACAGGTCCAGTGGGACTTTTCTTATGCTACCTTGGCAGCTCCAGAAAAATGTTGTGGAATTGTGCTTAGAACATGTTTTTCCTTATTTATCAAGACATTTTTAGTTCTGATTCTTATGCTTTTCTTTTTGCAGCTGGCGATTCTTCCCAGGATGAAGCAGAAGAAGATGTCAAGCAAATCACGGTATATGTCTGAAGGTTGATGTTTTCATGTAGTAATATAGGACAATGTTTTATACCAGAATGGATTGTTTTTCCCTACCTAAGCCAGTGTTGTCTGCTCTGATTGGCAGCAGCTGCCGAGAACTGAACCTGGCACTTTCCTATGTGAAGCATGCATTCTTGTCACCGAGCTACCATTCCTTCACAGATGCTTTTATGTATTTTAAGAAACACGCTCTAATCCTTCCTCTCATCTTTCTTTGAATGTCTGGGTCTCCCTTCGCTTTCAGGTGCTTTCCTCTCATATCGAAACCCTGGGAGCTTTTCTGCCAGCTGTCCCCCCCCCCCCCCTTTATCAGACAACCAACCCTCTTGAGCAGTGGTGGAGAAACTGAAAGGAGGCTAAGGGGTGGAATCTGGGCCCTCTTGAAATCCCACTCCTCTCCTCTAGGCTGCCCTGCTCCCAGATTGTTGAAGATATTCTCCTGCAGTCAAGAGCTTTAATAAATTAGGCCTTCTTGTTGGCTCGTTGGAGGTGCTGAGTTTGCATCTTTTCCGTCTGGCTTTTTACACTCTTTCAGTGCTTCTCAGTGTTTGTGACGAAAGTAAGGGTTTTGCAGTTGAATGTGCTTCCGTTTTCCCCAACCTAGAGAGAGTCCTGATGTGAAGGGGAGGAAAGGGCTGTGTTTGTTTTATTTTTAACATAATTCCAGGAGCTTTGATCTTGTGGGGTAATACCAGAGCAATCCTCCTTTCAGGTGAGGTTCTCCCGCCCAGAATCAGAACAGGCACGTCAGCGTCGGGTTCAGTCTTACGAGTTCTTGCAGAAGAGGCAAGCTGAGGAACACTGGGTCCACCTGCATTACTATGGTTTAAGGGTATGTGGTTTACAGCTGCAAAGGTGTCTTGTTCAATACATCGAATGCTTACACAGTTTATTTTCTTGGCCTGATATCCTTCCGGAGGGTTGGGCTACAAATCCCACAGATAAGAATTGTAAGGTGTTTTCGTTTTGTTTTTTAAAAGTGTACCTTTTCCTGCACATTAGTCATTTTTTTAAAATGTGTGCTACATGGAAGCTAGAAGATCTTATGGGAATGAAGATCAGGGAAGAGTATTATAGGAGGTACATTTTTAGTTTACTTGCTGAATCCATCAGGACTTGAGACTAGTGGGGTGGGGTGGAAATTTAAGTGCTCTGGCGTGTTTGATCAGTTTTTCCCCAACCAGGAAAGAATGCCTTAACCTCAGCTTTTGAAATGGCTGTGTGCATATTTTAGAGCAATATGAAAAGAATGTCAGCTATTCTGTTTAACATTATATAGTCCTAACATGGAGATTAAGGATGGTGAGATCAGCAAGTTGTTTAGAGCAGTGGGAAAGCAAGCTTAGTTTTAAAAAGACATGGGAAAGAATGTGAATCTTGAGCTTTCTTCTCTTCTTCTCTAGGACAGCCGGTCTGAACACGAGCGCCAGTATTTGTTTAGCCAGGGTCACTCCATAGCTGGGAATACGGAATTAATTAAATCTCCAAGGTAAACATTTTCATTCCTTGAATCATTTTGTAGGAGCAAAGTTGGAAGGATGATATATTCTGGTTCCAGCATCCTGCTAAAATCTGCAGGTGGCAAGTATACAATGGGAGATTTGAACTCCCAGATCTTTTAGGTAATGGTGAACATTTCACAGGGTGTTATTGAAGCCTGTTCAACCAGTAATACAGTTCTTTCTCTGTGGAGTTGTTAAGTGTGAAGTACTGCAGTGAAGATTCTGCTCACAATCTGTTCAGTCTTGATGGGGCTCAGGTAGCCGGCTCAAGGTTGACTCGGCCTTCCGTCCTTCCAAGGTTAATAAAATGGATAGCCAGCTTTTGGGGGTGGGGGGGAATGTGTAGCCTGCATAATTAAATTGTAAGCTGCCCAGAGAGAGCTTTAAGCACTGTGGGGTGATATATATTCCTGACAGATGCATCACACTATACTTCTTTTAGTCACTCAGTCCAACTGGCTTTCATCATTTGTGAGCTGCTTTGGATTTTCTTCCTGTGAGGATGGTGGCACAGAAATGAAATTTAAAAAAAAACCACAAACCTGGGACTCACTGTTTGTATTTAGAGACATGGTATTGTAGTCTGAATGTATAAAATAGAGAAGGGCGTCTCTGATGGAGTTGGGAGTGAACTTTTAAGCCTCAGGATTCCTCATGGGCAACACCAGCCCTGTAGAGTTCCCAAAAATTAGATAATGGGGAATCCAGAACTGGAAGTGACCGAATACCCACTTCCACTTAGGACAATTTACTAAACAGTATGTTTTGGTGTTGTCTTTTGCTTGGGACCATTTCTTTCACACAGACATCCAACTCTCTATTGATATGTTTATCTATGTATGTCACCACACACATTGAGGTGTCTACAAGTTCCCCTTCTCTTTATTACAATCCTCTAATATATCTTTTGTAACACCTGTCAAAAAACAAAAGTTTTATACTGTTCTGAGGTCATTGTTTGAGTGAACACCTTTGTGAGCCAGCCATCAAGGGAGTAAAGGATTTGCACCTTGATGCCCAGACGAACATTGATATGGCTGTCATGGATATTTGGTTTCACACTGGAATTAACCATATCAGGGATAAATCACATGAGATGGACCGTCACAGGCTCAAACTACCAGTGGGAGTTACAAAGTTTTAAAGTGTTCTGTGGTCATGGTTCCAGTGTCATACATTTAACCTTGACACACTTACTGCTGTTTTTTTTAATTGGAGGACATATGGAGAATGTCAGGGGACCCAGGGATCCTCTGCAAAAACTAGATGATCACTTCTTTTGTTTAAAAGGTTACTAAAAATGAATTAGGCTGAAGTGTCTGTGAAGACTTGATGAGCCTCAAAAGCAGCCTTGGTAGGGGCAAACTTTGCCTACCTTGGTGTAAAAGAGTAGAGCATTTCGCCTCTCTTAGAGCTACTCAGCGGTATCTACTGTATATTTTGAATTCATAAAGCAAATTAATGGTGGCCTGGAGCTTTTAAAAATCTGATTTTCCCACGTCTAAAAATGCACATACTGTGTCTAATTGATTGTACTCTTTTCTGTAAGATTCTGTATCTCAATTATCTGCACTTTCAGTACTGAGGTTTAAAACACACACTGCTTCCTTTTTATTTGCTGCCACTCAGTCAATTCCAAATCCGTTTGAATTGCCACCCCGATGGCCTGAATAAAATATGTAGTGACTTGCATGGTAAAATATTGTGGTCCTTTGTATGCCTCCCTACCAAAACTGTCTGACTCTTTAGGCCAGGACGTGGTCACTTTGGGGGGGGGGGGGGCAGAGGTGAGTTTTTTGTCCCTTGGACCCACTGTGGGACTCATCAGCCCCCCCCCCCCCAATTTCAAGACTGTTTTTTCAGGGGCAGGGAGGGCTGGATAAAAAAATGAGGCACAGAGAAGCCATGTTCCTTGCGTTCATGCAGAGTTGCACTGGTGTAGGCTACCAAGAGCAGAAACCTGCCTGTTCGGTTTTTTTTTTTTTTCGGGAGGGGCCAAGGTCAGCAAAAACATCCTTTGCCCACTCCTTCTCCTGCCTTTGCCATGGCTGCTGCTGCCATCCAGCCCTGATTTAGCTTTGATTTCTTTTGAGCACTTGTTCCACCAGCTCTCAGATGCACCCTAGACGTTATTGTGTGTGTGTGTGTGTGTTTTCCTTACGGGGAGGCAAGCTGGAACAAGTGGAAAGCAGTCCTACAGAGGAAGGGCAGGATCTGTTTTTGATCGTCCCAGAGTTCAGGACATGTAATAATGGGCTTAAGCTACAGGAAACTAGATTTAGGCTGAATATCAGGGGGGGGGGGAATTCTTAACTGTTAGAGCAGTACGACAGTGGATCCAATGACCTTGGGAGGTGGTGAGCACGCTAGTGCTTCAGGCATTCAACAGAAAGCTGGACCACCATCTCTCACATCTGCTTTGACTTGAGTTCCTACCTTGAGCAGGGGGTTGGACTCGATGACCTTATAAGCCCCTTTCCATTCAATTATTCTATGATTCTAAGTCACAAATGGTGTGACAGTTTTCAAAGCGGGCACTAACAAGATGTGTGTGTGTTTTGTTTTGTTTTTGCAGCGAATACTTGATGATGCTGGTACCTCCAAGTGTGGAAGAAGAGAAGTAAGTAAGCCAGATCTCTCCTGCTCTTGGTGAAAGCTCACGACTTTTTTTGATGTTCCTCAAGAAAAGTGATCAATATTTATTTGTCTGTTCATTTGTTGCATTTATACCTCCCCTTCAAAAAGCCTAACAATCTAATCCAGGGGTGGGCAACATTTAACCTTCCAGATGTCCTCAGACTGAGCCTCCCATGAGCCCCAGCCAGCGTCGGCAATAATGAGGAATGCTAGGAGTTGTAGTCTAACATCTGGAGGGGTGCTGTTTATCCATTCCTCCTCTAATCCACCAAGTCGCTGCCCACTAAGGAGAATAGGCCAGGCTTTCCCCAAAACCTTTGTGGTTTTCTAATTAGCCTTCTAATTGGCCCCACTCATCCTTGCAGACCCTATCCCCGTGCCTTAACTTGCTTTTCCTGTTGGTTCTGTCCTCAGATGCCTAGTCTTCCCCTTTTCCCCCGAGGCTTTGAAAGTTAGCCTGCCTCCGTTCTTTACAGGGGCACACTGACATTCCACTTGGCTCCTCCGTGTTGCCTCCTTTCTGCCAACCTTCAGTCACCTGCCCCTTTCTGGTCATCCAGGACCAATGTGGACCGCCGTTGGTGGTCCACTTCCAGCCTGTTAACATGGCACCTTGGCCAGCGGCTGGGGAGATAGAAGGACCAGGGTTCGACGCCCAGCATCTCCTCAACTTCTCCAAGATGGGCATTTGAACTTTAGAATTGGGGGTTGTTTGTTTCTACTCGCTGAACTGTTTTGTAACCCCAACTCTATTGTAAAGGACTTTTTTGAAGGCATCTTGGCCTGCAAACCATGGGGTTGGTACCAAAATAAAATCTTTATATGGGGCTGGAAAACTGCCCATCTGAGAATAGATCTACTCGAGTCACTCGCTATAGCCAGGAAAGACGGCTGAGGGACCTAACGCCGAGAGAGGCCCGGAAAGAAAGAACAAGAAACCGGGCCTTCTCGGCAGTGGCCCCTCGACTTTGGAACAGCCTGCCATCAGAGATCTGCCTGGCACCCTCGCTGGGTGTTTTTAAGAGCCAATTAAAGACTTGGCTCTTTAGGCAGGCCTTCCCTCCTGTCAATACTTGACTTTTCTTTTTACTTAGTCTTTTGTTTATATTTATCCATCTTGATTAATACTAATTTAAATCGTTGTTTTAACTGTTTTATGAATAATTTTATTGTGAGCCACCCTGAGTAGACATTGTCTAGAAGGGCGGGATAAAAATCTAATAAATAAATAAATAAAGAGAGTTCTGCTAGGAGGCGGTCATAGTTCGGTAGGCAGAGTGTGTCTTTTGCATGCCCAAGTTGTCAGGATGAGTCCCTAAGGTGTCCAGATAGGGTTTGGAATAACGCCCCCTCTATCTGAAATCCTGCAGCGTTCCTGCCAGTTTATAAAGATGAGGGAAGGGGAACCTCAACTCTTGCCATCAATATCCATAATGGTTATGGATGATGGTGTGCTCGGATGTTTGGAGGCTCGTCACCTGAGCTGTAGATGATCCGGAGCTGAAGGGACTGGTGGTTTGCTTTGGCATCCATCCTGTGTCCTTTTGTTTGCAAACATGCTTCCATCCATGCCTCAAAGCTCACTCTTCAGGGGCTGCCGGTTTCCTCCCAATCTGGTGGCAGATCTCCAGGGACACCCACGCTGTGTTTTTCCATGTTAAGTATCCTGTTTCTTCTCCAGCTAAATTCATTATCTTCTATTTTCAGGGACAAACCTGTGGCTCCAAGCAATGTGCTCTCTATGGCTCAGCTGAGGACTTTGCCCCTGGCTGACCAGATCAAGATTTTGATGAAAAATGGTACATCGTTTTGACATTAGCTCCACATTTTCATTGCCCCCAAACTAACCTTATTTAGACATGCAGCAGCAGCAGCGTGCAGTCTTGTCATGACAGCTCTGCTAGTTGCATTCCTTAGGAGAATCCAGAAATATCGCACCTATGTGGATCTGTATCAACAAACTGGTTCTGGCTGTTTTTGTCTGCATCAGGGAACAGGCCTTTTGTAAAGTTAATGGATGCGAATTGCTTGTTTGAAATCAGGTTGTTTCAGAATACCATTATAACCAAGATAGCTTATGTTTTGCTCAGATCCTTGGATATGATGCAGTATATAAATATTAAGTAAATAAAAATATCCACCCCTCCTCCTGCTAGTGTAAAGGCTGCAGCTCAGTGCAGAGGGAATAGGGAAGCATAAGACATCGTGATTTGCTAATTAGCCCTTTCACCAGTTGACAAAAGTCTCTGCCATTGTCTTGAAGGAGAAAGTACAGTGAAATGTTGTATTGTTACACTTAAAAAAACCACCAGTCTTGTTAGCTGGGTATCTTTTTGATATTTTGGCTTGTAACGCTCACCATCACCCCACAGCAACATGGCCAAGGATGTTTGTACCTCTGACTCCCAATATACCTGGTGAGCACCAGTCAGGGAAGGCTGACGTAAATCATGCTAGGAATCTTTGAATGGTCTTCTAATTCTTGTTTTGTTTTTTTCCCTCCTCTTTAGTGAAGGTCATGGCTTTTGCAAACCTGATGAGCCTCTTGGCTTCTGGGACGGATCCGACCGCGGCCTTGCGCTGCATCCAGCAGGTGGCACTGTTGGTACAAGGAAACTGGGTTGTGAAAAGGTAAAATCCCTTTTTCTCCTGGATGGTATTTGTCTTTAGAAATCTGGTTGCTATTTCACTGTTCTCTTCTGCCATGAGTATACACGGGGGATGTCTCAGGAAGCCCGAAACAGTTACATGCCCATTGTGTGTTCACGGAAACACGATTTTGCTTCACATTTGACAGTAGACTATGGCGACTGAGCAATTTTTGCATTGTTCCAGAGAGTGCAAGCAAGGTGGAGTATAAGAGAAAATACTAGAGTGTGGAGAAAAATATATATTTTAAGTCCACTGGGTGTTCTGACCAGGGTATTCTAGCAGTTGCAGTTCAAAAAAAAGAAGAAAGAAAAAGGAATTTGTTCGAGCTCTGAGAAATGGCTAGATTGGGCAGGTCATAGAATCCTAGAATAATGAGTTGGAAGGCCATCAAGGCCAACCCCCTGCTCAGTGCAAGAATCTGAATCAAAGCAGATCTGAAAGGCGGTCGTCCAATTTTCTCTGAAATGCCTTCAGCGTTGGAGCACTCACCCGCTTCTGTTCCATGTTGTACTGCTCTAACAGTTGAGAAGTTTTTCCTAATATTCAGTCTAAATCTGGCTCCCTGTAGCTTGAGCCCATTATTATGTGTCCTGAATTCTGGGAAGATCGAGAACAGATCCTGCCCCTCCTCTGGAGGACTACCTTTCAAGTATTTGCAAAGTGCTCTCATCTCTCTCCTCTCGGTCTTCTTTTCTCTAGACGAAACATGCCCAGTTCTTTCAGTCTTTCCTCCTAGGGCTTGGTTTCCAGTCCCCTGATCATCCTTGTCGCCCTCCTCTGAACTTGCTCCAATTTGTTGGCATCCTTCAAGTGGGGTGTCCAAAACCACAGGTCTTTTAGCTTTTAGAAAGCTGCTTTTTCCTTGCCAACCATTCCCCCACCCTCGTTCACTTGCAGTTTTGAGATGCTGCATTTCACATCCTGTTTTTGCAACCTGTCTTAATTGCAAGGCCTCTAATTGGGCTGCCTTTCATCTTGCTTTCCACTAATGTGAAATCCCTTTGAGCCCAATGTAGAGAGAGCTCGAAGGGATTTTTCCCCCTCGCCCTTTGGGATGGACTGATCCGCTTGTAATCCAGACAGTGTTAGAAGGTGTTGCTCGCTGTGTGCCAAGATCTGCTATAGCAAGAACCGGGGGGGGGGGGGGGCAGTAGGGTGAGTTTTAACCGGTCAATTTTTTTTTTTAATGAGCAGTGACGTCCTCTACCCAAAGGATACCTCCAGCCCTCACAGCGGTGTGCCGGCAGAAGTCCTTTGCAGGGGAAGAGATTTTGTTGTGAGTAACCGTAAATAAATAAATAAATTCATTTTTGTTTTTGAAAACACTCTCTGTACTACAGCAACTTTGACAAGAGGGGCTACAGGCCAAAGATACGGATGTATCTTCCAGATTCAGCCCCTGCCATTTGCAGGTAGTACTGGGGAGGGGAATAAATCCAGTGCTAAACAAAAAAATCTTTCTTTGTTCAGCGTATATTTATTTATTCATTTAAAATATTGTTACCCCGCCTTCCTCCTTAAAAAGGACCCAAGGCGGCTTACGTCAGGAAAAGACAATATTTAAAAGCTAAAAACAGCAAATATACAAATATCTTTTTTAAAAGCATCAAACAAATACCTCACAAAACAATATCAACACCAAAACCAGATTCAAAGCAACAGGGCACGACACGCCATTAAAGCAGCCAGCCAGTTTCGACCCTGCCTTATTCCCTATAGAAGGAATCAAGGTGGCTGATAAATGGTTTAAAACACGAATGTTAAAACAATTGCCAATATAATAAAGCACACTTTAAAAAAAAACAATTAAACAGATTAATTATGAAAAGCCACCAAATAAAATCCTTTTAAAACCATTCTTAAAGCCACATTTTAAAAGGTACAAAGACAGTTCTCCCCTAAAAAAAAATCTCTTCCTCAATAGCAGTTTACATATTAAAAGCCAGTTTGAAAAGAAAGCCTGGTCTCCTGTGGGAGGGAGTTCCACAGTCCGGTAGCAGCCACTGAAAAGACCCTTGGATTGCAAATCCCAGAGTTCACAAGGAATTTGGCCCGAGGAATTCTGGGAGACGTAGTCTGATCCTGTAAAACTGCACAGCTCCGGTTTCAGTAGAGCTGAGCTAAGTGGACTCTTGATCTGGTTGGAGATGAAGTCATTTCCTATGTTATATTTTCTGGAAGTATCAATGGCTATTCATCGTGATTAGTTTCTAGTCCTTATGGTACCAGAAGCAGCATGCCTCTGTATACCAGTCAGAATTGGAAAATATTGAGGGTGGGGTTTTTTTTTATGGCAACTCCCCAAATCCCACAGCCAGCAGTTGTGGTCCTCTTAGGTCCATGTGCTTCCCATTGAGGTGTCTCTATGGCCATTATGTGAACAGAATGCTAAATTAAATAGTCCTTTTTGCTGATCAGGCACTGGTTTATACCTGCTGGGTTGATGAAAGTTGGGGGCCCCGAGGATCTAGAAAGCCAAAGTTTATCTACCTTTATCCCAGTGGGTTCAAAGGAGCTGGCTTTTGCAGGAAAGGTGGCTTTCAAAGCCAAGGGTTTGTTCATGTTGGAGAACATGATACATCGCCATTCTTGACAGATCGGTTTATGTCTCTCTTCTCTTTTTCCCTTTCCTTCCCTCTCTTGCCGCTGCTCAGATGTGGAAGTTTACCCAGGACCGATGGGTTGTACGGAAAGAAATAGCAGCCGTTACAAAAGTAAGTTCCTTTATTTAGACTTGGGAAGATTTGATAGTCATCTCAGTTCAAAAAATTTCCACCTGAAGGCAGGGCTTATTCTCTAAATTATCCCAAATACAGCAAACCTTAGAGTCCAAATCCAGCATCTGTGTTGGGATCTGGGATTCTCCAAAGGTGCAGATCACTGGTGAAAGACTTCCAGGAAGAAAGTAAGATGATTTTTCCTGATAATCCTGAGACCAGTCAGCTTTAATTCCCCTCCCTCTCCCTTTTCTTTTAGGGAAAGAACTTACTACTTATGACGATCTTACCCTGAAAAGCTCAGGGGTTGGTTGGTTTTTTCCTTTTAAGCCGCACTGGATATCTGGTTGACACTTTTGTTGTTGTTATGTGCTATCAAGTTGCCCCCCACTTATGGCAGTGAGAGATCTCCAGAATGTCTATCCTCAAGCTCAGCTCTTGTAAACTCAACCTTGTGGCTTCCTTTAGGGATTCCATCCATCTTGTATTTTGTCTTCCTCTTTTCCTGCTGCCTTCAACTTTTCCCAGCATTATTGTCTTCTCCAGAGAATCCTGCCTTCTCAGGATGTGCCCAAAGTAGGACAGCTTCAGTTTCAACATTTTTGCCTCCAGAGATAGTTTAGGATTTATTTGATCTAGGACCCACTTGTTAGTCTTTCTGGCAGTCCAGGGTATTCAGGTTGAGACTCTTAGTGAAATTGGAAATATTATTTTCCATTGTCCGAGCTTTATTTTCCCCTGTGGGCCTTAGTCTTTGGTCTTAAATCTTTTGTGGACCTTACCTAGCAGTTGCAAAAAACCAAAATGAGACAACCGAGACAAAATATTCCAAATTGACTTGTCGAGAAAATGTGCAATCATGGCAAATCTAACAGATTTACCTGTGTTCACTGTTGAAAATGTTTTGTCATGTGTCATCCAACTCCGGAGGAACAAGGACACTGGCCTTTTTAGACGCTTCTGCATGCATTCATTATTTATTTTGTTTATTTTGCTTATTTATTTAAAATATTTTTGCACCACCGTTCTCCTTAAAGAGGACCCAAGGTAGCTTACATCATTAAAAGACAAGATATAATACTAAAAATAATAAATGTACACATATTAAAAAGTATCAAATAAGCTTTAAAACACAACACGAAAAACACAGTCAAAGCAATAAGGCACAAGAATGGATTTTAAAAACGCTTTCAGGCAGCCAGTCACTCAAAGAAAGGTCTTTGCCTGCTTGCAGGAGGACAGCAAAGATGGGGCCAGGCTGGCCTCCAGTGGGAGGGAGTTCCAGAGTCTGGGAGCAGCCACAGAGAAGGCCCTATCTTGTGTCCCTACGAAACACCCCTGTGAAGGTGTTGGGACCTAGAGGAAGGCCTCTCCTGATGATCTTAACACCCAGGTAGGTTCATAAAGGGAGCCACAACCCTTGAGATAGCTCGGACCCAAGCCGTTTAGGGCTTTGTAGGTTAAAACCAGCCCTTTGAATTGTGCCTAGAAACCCAATCTTATACTCTTAAGAAGATGGGTTGTTTAGGCACCCTTCAGCAGATTCCTCCGTCCAGGCTAAGTTTCAGTCTTCTAAACCGTTGCCCATTCTCTGCGTTCCTTTTGGAGATCACATCCTAACGCTTTTGTGTGGCTGTTGATCTCATAAACGACTCGGCTTCTCTAACCCCTTGGAGTGTCTCTATCCATCGATGGACATAAATAAGTGAAAGTTTGTTTTTCCAGCTTGGCCCAGAAGATGTGAAGGATTTTTTGGAACACATGTCATTCCTCAGGATAAACAGAGGCTGGGAATTTAAGCTCCGATATGATGAGGATTTTGTCCGGAAGCACCCGGATGTGGTTCAGAGGCAGCAGATGCTGTGGATGGGCATCCAGGCCAAGTAAAGTATTCGTTGTTGTTGTTTTCTTTATGGAGGTGGGGCGTGGGAAGCTCAACCGAAGAGGCGGGAATGTACGTTTCCTGCATGTTGCATTTTCATAAGGTCTGTCATGATCCACCTAGGCGAGAAGCTTGTGGCTAGGCCTAGGTGGAAGGATTTTGTGGAAAGAGCCAGCCACTGATTCAATCACGTTTGTCCCTAGAGAGCCCTTTGAGGTCCGGGGTCTATCCTGGCCCTTCAGCCGGGGACATGATGATGCTGAAAGCTTTCGCCATGAATCCTGAGGTCTGGCCCACAGAGGGCCGCACAGGCTGGGGAAATACCGATCCCGGCCCCGTTCCTCAACCCAGTCCTCAGACCTTTTCTACTGAAGGCTTGGCATCTGGTGGGTTCTCTATTAAGGGGTTGGTGTTTTGGAGAAGATTTTAAGGTTCAGGATCTTCTAGACGGCTCCAGCTTTTGCCATTCATTGAGCACGGAAGGATCCCAGATATATCTCTTCCTGTTTTCTTGATTTCAGGTTGGAGAAAGTCTACAACCTGATGAAAGAACACGTGGCCTCCAAGAAGCAACCTGCACAAGGAGGTAGGAGGTTCCGAAATCCAGCTAATAGGATGATTATGTTATGCTGTACCTTATAAAGCCTCATATGGTTTTGGTCCGGGCCATCTAAAACAGGGGTCCCCAACCTTTTTGCCTCCACAGACCGGTTTAGCGCACGGGGGGGGCGTCCGTGCATGCATGGGAGGGGCCATGTGTCCGTCTGTGGATTAGTGGGAGCGGCTGTGCGTGTGTGGGAGGGGCCGTGTGTCCGTCCGTCGGTTAGTGGGAGGGGCTGTGCGTGCATCCATGCGTTAGTGGGAGGGGCTGTGCATGCGTGGGAGGGGCCTGCGTGCATCCATGTTTACATGCATGTGTGCGTTAGTGGGATGGGCCATGTGTTAGTGGGAGGGGCCTGTGTGCGTCCGTGCATTAATGGGAGGGGCCTGCGCCGTCCGTGCGTTAGTGGGAGGGGCCGTGTGTGCATCCATGTGTGCGTTAGTGGGAGGGGCTGTGCATTAGTGGGAGGGGCCATGTGCTGTGCGTGCGTTAGTGGGAGGGGCCGTGCGTGCATTAGTGGGAGGGGCCGTGCACCATCCGTGCGTTAGTGGGAGGGGCCGTGCATGCGTGGGAGGGCGTGAATGCGTCTGTCCATGCGTGGGAGGGGCGTGAATGTGTCTGCCCGTGGGGGGGGCAGGAGATTTGTCTCCGCGGACCAGGGGTTGGGGACCCATGATCTAAAATACAGTTCTGTAGGAACCTTCCTATGGGAGCCAACCCAGGTTTTAAATGGTTGGGGAGGACCTTCTCTTGGTCCTGCCACCCTCATAGTCATCATGTTTGATGAGGGCACAAGAAGGTATTTTCAGTGGTTGCTCCCAAGCTGTGAAATGCCATCCCACAGGAAAGCCAGGCTGGCCCCCTCCTGACTGTTCCTCCATCCGTCGTAGGGACCATGGTCTCCACAGGGGATTGGTACTAAACCCCCCCCCCCTGCAGATGCAAAGAAGGGCACCTATAGAAATGTTAGATAGAGCATAGTCTCTGGTTCCCTCCAGGGGCCAGTTCTGGTAATACACCTTTGAAACATGTATTTCTGGGTTTTAAAAAATCTAATATTTTAAGGAGCGGATAAGTGAAACCACAGCCCTTATTTCTTAGCCAAGCTCTTAACAACTGAATTGGAGAGCAGAGAAAGGCAGGTTGCAGTGGGGCGCTATACAGTTTACTCCTGGGGGGGGGGGGGGCAAGTGAATGTTTTTAAGCTGTTGGCTTTCAAGTATTATTGTCTATTGGATTGGTTTTTTAACACTGCGACATAATTGTGTTTTGGTTTGTAATTGCCCTAATGAACTCCCTTGGGCCCGTGCAATGGGAGAAAGAATGCATAGATATGAACTAAGCTGAAAGGAAATAAATGAATGCATCTATTAGGGCTTTTCTTTTCCAAACCAGTGTCAACAGCCTTCCCCCTCCTTCCGTCATGACAAGGTTTTGCAGTTTAGAAAAGGTGAGCTGCTCAAAACATAGACTCCTTTCCAGATATGAACACTTGCAATGCACGGGCTGTTGTCAACCCTCCCTCTACCCCCAAATCATTTATACTTTGCATTCTGTGTCAACCATTGTTTTTTCAGAAGATCTTTGGGGATGTTGAGGCTGTGACATTTGTCTATCCTTACTAAGGTTTTCTACAGCTGGCTGGACATCTCAGTGGTTCAGGCACCTGGCTGCAGAGTCAGAGGTTGGGAGTTCAGTTCCCCACTGTGATTCCCCAACTGTGCCTCCCTGGAGCAGAGGCAGCCTGGGTGGCCTTGGGCAAGCTGCACAGTCCCAGGGCGCCCCCTAAAAGAAGGGAATGGGCAACCACTTCTCAGTACCCTCTACCTGGGAAACCCTGAAAAGGGTCGCCATAAGTCAGAATTGAATTGGCGGCACATGGTTATTATTATTAAGGCTTTCTACAAAGGAGCAGATTTTAAGGATGGATCTTAGAACAACGCTTATATGGGTTACAGATTCTTCCTCTATCAGATTTTTAAAGCAAATTTTCAAGTATTTCTGTTCAAGTAAGGATTGTGATCTGTTGCTATTTATCTAGTTCAGTCCAACATGTTACAAGAGAAAAAGCATATTGACAGAGAGAGGAGGTGTGAAGCACTTCCCTGTAAGAATGTTGGCGGGAACCTGATAAGTAATGACTGAGTTAGACTCATGTGTTATTAAGATTCAAGGAAGGAAGAAGCATCACAGAGGCACATGGCTTGCTGAACCATGAAAGTTGTGTTTGAACCTGCATCTGTCCTGTTTTAATGTCATATCGGTACCAGAACATGGTTTAGTACCCAGCTCTTTGCCCTAAAGAACCAGGAGTCTTCCAGTTCTGTGGAACTGGGAGTGATTAAGGTCTCCTTGTTAGAAGACTCATGGTGCAGTGGTTAAACTGGAGTACTGCAGTCAAGACTCTGCTCATGACCTGAGTTAGATTCCAATGGATTCAGGCAGCTGGCTCAAAGTTGACTCAACCTTCCATCCTTTTGAGGGTAGTAAAATGAGTACCCAGCTCGCTAGGTGGGGGAACAATGTGTAGCCTGAACAGAGTGTTTTAAGTACTATAGGGTGGTATATAAGCAGCACATACACTCATTGCCACCATAACTACAGTCTGGAGAGCTGGCAAGGGCGCATGAACTGTGTCCCTATTTGATAGAGATCTGCTTTCATTCCGCATCTGGCTCATTGGCAGATCTTGGAAACTGAGTTAGCATATGAGTGGAACTTGCTTTTCTCCTTCGCTTCCACCCACTCACAATCTGCTCAGGATAATTAAGTCGTTGGGCAGACTGAGAAACATTTAGCAGCCCAAATAGGGCTGATGTTAAATGTGAACATTTTAAACCAAGAGCTGTTTCTTCCCTATTTGCCTCCTTTGAGACCAGAGCTTGGAAAGTTACTTTTTAAAATTAGCTTGTTAGGTAAAGTATTGCAACCCCTCCCCTCCTCCCCCCAAAAAGAAATTTATTGCTTCAGTTTAGGATTGATGGAGGATGAAAAATCCCACTCAAATTGCCCTTGAAGTGCCCCCTCCTGGACATCCAGAAATATTTTCCTGAATATTAGGAAAAACTTCTTAACTGTTAGAATAATATGACAGTGGAACCCGTTACCTCAGGAAGTGGTGAGCCCTCCAGCGGTGGAGGCATTCAAAAGAAAATTGGACAACTGTCTGTCCAGTCTGCTTTGATTTGGATTCCTGCGCTGAGCAGGGGGTTGGACTCGATGACCCTTCCAACACAATGATTCTGTGATACTATGATCCCATCACCAGTTTTTAATTTCCTGGAGAAAAATGCAGCATTGTTTCTAACACAGACTTTCCTGGGGGAGCAATTCCCTTCTAAAGCAAGGTGCAGATTCTTGGTTTATTGCAAGGGATGGGGGTTCTGTATCGGATCATGTCTGATTGGGGGGGAGCCAAAACCCTGGGGGGGGCTTGTTTTTTTTCTCTAGAAGGGGGTACAGCCTGCAAGAGATCCTGGGGAAGGTAAAATTTGGTCCCCGGACCCTGCAGTTTTCCCACCCACAGCCCAAACCAGGAGTCTTCTTGCTTCAGCTTTTCCAGGTGTTGCTTGAAAAGCTTAGCTTCTCATGTTTTCAGCCTGAATTAACTGGGCATCCGTTTTCTGTTTTGCTGCAGTTGCTCCGTTGCTGGTTTCGGGAGAGCAGAGAGTCAGCCTGGCGAAAGCAAAAGTCAAGCAGAACTACGGGCAACTGGAGCAACATTACCAGAAGCAGAAGGTGGGCAGCAGAGCTCACGAGCTCACCTCCCCGACAGACGTTCTCGGCGTCCGTATAAAGGAGGAGCCCGTGAGCGACGAGGAGCCGATGGAGACGTCGGCCTGTGATGGTCTCAATAACGGACTGGTCAACGGTATCCATTCAGAAGAGAACTCGGTGGACTCCTTCAATGGTCACTTGCCGCTCCAGGAGCGGGTCACGCAAGAACTGAGAGCCTTTTTGATGGCGACATTTAAGAAGCAGTATGTGCTGACTCTGAATGAGCTTAAACGGTTATTTAATCTCCACGTGGCTAGTCTGCCTCCAGGGAATCTCTTGTTTAGCGGCATTTCAGACAAACTGTTGCAGGACCTGGTGTTGGACATGGGCTGTAAGCAAATAATGGTGCCTGTAAGTGTTTTTTCTTTTTTGTCCCTTTATGAATTTCACTTCTTATTGTTGTTGTTGTTTAGTCGTTAAGCCATGTCCGACTCTTCGTGACCCCATGGACCAGAGCACGCCAGGCCCTCCTGTCTTCCACTGCCTCCTGGAGTTGGGTCAAATTCATGTTGGTAGCTTTGATGACACTGTCCGACCATCTTGTCCTCTGTCGTCCCCTTCTCCTCTTGCCCTCACACTTTCCCAACATCAGGGTCTTTTCCAGGGAGTCTTCTCTTCTCATGAGATGGCCAAAGTATTGGAGCCTCAGCTTCAGGATCCGTCCTTCCAGTGAGCACTCAGGGTTGATTTCCTTTAGAATGGATAGGTTTGTTCTCCTTGCAGTCCAGGGGACTCTCAAGAGCCTCCTCCAGCACCACAATTCAAAAACATCAATTCTTCTGCGGTCAGCCTTCTTTATGGTCCAGCTCTCACTTCCACACATCGCTACTGGAAAAACCATAGCTTTGACTATGCGGACCTTTGTCGGCAAGGTGATGTCTCTGCTTTTTAAGATGCTGTCTAGGTTTGTCATCGCTTTCCTCCCAAGAAGCAGGTGTCTTTTAATTTCGTGGCTGCTGTCACCATCTGCAGTGATCATGGAGCCCAAGAAAGTACAATCTGTCACTGCCTCCATATCTTCCCCTTCTATTTGCCAGGAGGTGATGGGACCAGTGGCCATGATCTTAGTTTTTTGATGTTGAGCTTCAGACCATTTTTGGCGCTCTCCTCTTTCACTCTCATTAAGAGGTTCTTTAATTCCTCCTCACTTTCTGCCATCAGAGTGGTATCATCTGCCTATCTGAGGTTGTTGATATTTCTTCCGGCAATCTTAATTCAGGCTTGGGATTCCTCCAGTCCAGCCTTTCGCATGATGTATTCTGCATATAAGTTAAATAAGCAGGGAGACAATATACAGCCTTGTCGTACTCCTTTCCCAATTTTGAACCAATCAGTTGTTCCATATCCAGTTCTAACTGTGGCTTCCTGTCCCACATATAGATTTCTCAGGAGATAGATAAGGTGGTCGGGCACTCCCATTTCTTTAAGGACTTGCCATAGTTTGTTGTGGTCCACACAGTCAAAGGCTTTTGCATAGTCAATGAAGCAGAAGTAGATGTTTTTCTGGAACTCTCTGGCTTTCTCCATAATCCAGCGCATGTTAGCAATTTGGTCTCTAGTTCCTCTGCCCCTTCGAAATCCAGCTTGTACTTCTGGGAGTTCTCGGTCCACATACTGCTGAAGCCTACCTTGTAGGATTTTAAGTATAACCTTGCTAGCGTGTGAAATGAGTGCAATTGTATGGTAGTTGGAGCATTCTTTGGCACTGCCCTTCTTTGGGATTGGGATGTAGACTGATCTTTTCCAATCCTCTGGCCACTGCTGAGTTTTCCAAACTTGCTGGCATGTTGAGTGTAGCACCTTAACAGCGTCATCTTTTAAGATTTTAAATAGTTTGACTGGAATGCCATCACCTCCACTGGCCTTGTTGTTAGCCATGCTTTCTAAGGCCCACTTGACTTCACTCTCCAGCATGTCTGGCTCAAGGTCTTATTGTTTGACCGCGTTTAAACAATGTGTATGTATTGCGGTGGCAGGAGGAGAGTGGCATGTTTCGGGGATGGTTGGCGTGGGTTCTGTGTGGTACGAAGCATGGCAAGGTCCTCTCACACGGCCCATTGGCTTAGCTGCTGTGATGTCACAAGCGCTGGGCGGCCTCAGATTATGTGGCTAGATTTAGAAAGGCTCGGATGAGATGCAGGACTTGGGACGCTGGAATCGGTGAACCGCTTCAGTCGTGCCGTTTAGTTAAGGTGTTTGCTACATGGCCTGAGCTTTTGAAGGTCACAATGCGGGTATAGGTTCCCGAGGACTTTGACGAAAAGTTCTGGGACGAGGGGATTGTGGCTCAGTGGTAAGGTGCATGGTTTGCATGCAAAGGCTACCGGGTTCAATCTCAGCTATCTTTCTGTTAGAAGAAATCAGGTGATGGGGAAGGCCCTGCTCTGGGCTCGGTCACAGAGAGCCACTGGCAGATAGCAGACAAGACTGAGTTGATTAGTTATCATTCTGTGTTTCAGACAGAGAAAACCCGGAGCTTTCTAGGCAAAACTGAAGGACCAGTGGATCTGTAGATGCTGTTGAGATTGTCCTTCCCAGCAGCCCTAATCAACATGGCCAGGAGTAAAGGATGATGAGAAATGTAGTCCTGCACTATTGGGAGGGCTATGCCCCTGCTCTTTGGTATCTTGAGCTGTCTTCATTGACGCACGTGTCGTTACGGAAAAGCTGGTGATAAGAAGAGAGCTGTAGGAGCTCTGGTTTCTTGTGTCTTTGGTTCCTCTCTACCCCAACCTCACACCATGTCTTTCTTTAAGCCCCCCACCCCACCCCACCCCAGTATCTTGTTGGGGCTCCGAAGAACATAGGCCAGACATAAAACTCTAAAATACATCCAGAATCCACAAGTGATACATCGTACATTCTGCAAATGGGCAAGCTTTTGAAAATGTTTGGGGAAAATGCAAATGCATTTTAGGAATCATCATTCATCTTTTTTTAAAAAAAAGAAGGTAGCACTCATTTCTAAAGCATGAATTTTGTTTTATTCCTGTGCCTTAACATGACTTCTTTCTTTTCTCCTAAATATGCAAGTCTCTGCCAGAAACAGCAGAATAGAGGCTTAACTTGAACCTCTGAAGTTGTGTTTAAATGGGGATAAGGCTACCGAGCTACCTGAGGATATTTAGATTCGCTGTTAAGGAAAAACGGCTGGGTTTCTGCAGTTTTCAGTTCCCAGCTGTTGGGCAGAAGATGGGAAGAAACAGCTGCCCCTACTGTAGTCCAGGGAGGATGGATAATTAGATGATAACTCCCACCATTGTTTATTATTGGCAATGCTTGGTTACACTGATGGGATTTCCACACCCAGCCTCTGGAGGGCTGCACATTGTCCAGCCTTCATTAGTCCAACCAACGGCTTGAAATCCTGAATTGCAGCACCCTTAAAAGATGAGTAGAAGGCAGCTTTTTGAGTCCCTTTAAGTTCATTGGTTCTATTCCTGGACTGTTATACTGGCAATACGATTCTTTTCATTTTTGACCAAAATCTGTTCTCCTGTACTTAGTGTCCATGAGATCTGCCGTTGGGGATCAGCAGAAAGCACATGTTCTTACATTAATTGATGTTTCTTTCGAAATCTAGCATGTTGGAAAAGCGGTGGCTTTTTTAGGATTTTTGAATGATCTGGGTTTCATTGGGTGGCAAAGCAATCCGATCGAGTTGCTTTTTGAATGCAAGGAATACTTTTGTATGAGAGCACATTCCGGCATCCGAGTCAGATATAGACCTTGAACCTCACTTAAATTTAGGGACTAACCTTTTTCTTTAAAAATAAAAAAGGCAGTTTTTCTCTGTAGGCCTAATTACATGCTCAGTAATACTCATATCGATTATTTCTGTGTTATAATCTCAAAAGTACGCAAAACTGCCAGATTGATTTTGTTTGCTCTGAAAGGAGGAAGATGGCCTCCGGGGCGGCTCATTGGAGTGGAAGAAATCCTACCGTGTCATCAAGGAGGGGTGCTCAGGTTGTGTGAGCCTCTTGTGTAGCAGTAATATGAGAGAGCCACTTGTCTAGCTGGAATAAAAAAGGAATAAAATGATCAAGGCTTATAGGCAGAGACATGTCAGGAGTAAATGACTGTTTTCATTAGTCCTTGTTAGTCACAGCTCTGAGGCATTTAAGCTGGGAAAGTTTTTATATTGTGGAGTGTAAATTGTGTTACACTGATGCTATCATGTCTGGTACTCTGGCTGCTTCTACAGGGGTAGAATTGATGCAAAAAACATGTTTACCAAGTAAACTCAGAGCTCATTAGGTAACTAGCTACACGTGATAGTTACCTGTCAGTGGTTACTTCTGGGTAATTAATATTGTAGCTAGTAGATGCAGTTACTTTTGAGATTTAACAGCTTCACTTAATTTAGGTATAATGAGTTCTTGTTGTTATGTGCCACCAAGGCGCCTCTGACTTATGATCCTAGGAAGGAGTCATCTCCAGAATGTCCTGTCTTCAACTGCCCTGCTCAGCTCTTGCAAAATCAAGGCTGGGGCTTCCATTACAGAGTCAAGCCATCTCATATTTGGCTTTCCTCTTTTCCTGCTGCCTCCAATCTTTCCCAGCAGTGTAATGAGTAGCAAGTAGTTAAGTTCAAAAGTTACTTTTAAGGGCATTTCACAGTGCAGTTTACGAATAATTTTTTCAGCTTTTATGACAGTACTGGTAAGAAAAAGTGGCAAGCGAAAAGTGTTCTTTGGTTTTGTCTTTTCATAAATATTTCCAAGGTGCAGCCTGAGAGTTCTCCCCTGCATTTCCAAGCCTCCCTTGCAGTGACAACTGATGTTCCCTCTAAGTTTCTGTCCTGCTGCGCAGGAGCCTCGCTCTATGTATGCGGGGATGGGCAGGGCTTCATTCGAAACAGGAAATAAACAAACTGGCTGTCGGCTGCCCATGCACAACCCCAGAGGAGCTCTGGGTGATCGTGCAGAGCCTGGAGGGAACATCGGTGACAACACAATGCATTAATCACAAATAGAGAGTGTTTCTCTTTCTGGCAGAAATAGTCCACCATGTTATTAGTACACAACGTGGAAATGGTGTTGTCAGAGCAGCAATAATGATAATGGCAACCTGGCTGCTAGGAAGCATGAATCACACAGTTACTTCCTAGTTCATAGCCATGAGTAAAGCATATATAGGGCTTTTGTGCTTGAAGGGTAACAAGTGAATCTTGGTTTAGCCCACCCTGTAAATAATCTGAATCTAGGCTTGTTAGGACTAACTCACAGTTGAGGCAACCGATCTTGGTTAAGTGTTTGTGTCTGTAAAACATCTTCCTCTATCTGTTTGAAACTATGATAAACAACTAACGCATCTTTTCTTCTCATCCAACGTGCTCCTCTGAGCGAGTATATGGCATTGACATCTTTTTCTCCTCTGATCTGTCAAGACTGAATTGTCTGTGCAAGAATTTCTCTCTGGCTTCACCCTCTGTTGGCTTGATTCTTTATGACACATACATAAAGTATGACGCATAGTATAGGTAAAGGTTCCCCTTGACATTTAGTCCAGTCGTGTCCGACTCTAGGGCGCGGTGCTCATCCCCGTTTCCAAGCCGTAGAGCCAGCGTTTGTCCGAAGACAGTTTCCGTGGTCACGTGGCCAGCACGACTAGACACGGAATGCCGTTACCCCGTCGCGTGGATTCGATCTTACAACGGCTGGTCTTCTGACCTTGCAGCACAGAGGCTTCTGCGGTTTAACCCGCAGCGCCACCACGTCCCTATATTTGACCATGTAGTTGCAGCCAAACTCATTTTGGCTTTGAAGTGACTGCTTAATAATTACCACCTGGAGATATTAACTGCCTGTTTGCTTCTAGCTAGAAAAGGAAGAGGAGATTGTTACCATTATACCATACTGACTAGGTAAAGAGCCAGCGTTTGTCCGTAGACAGTTTCCATGGTCACATGGCCAGCGCGACTAGACACGGAACGCCGTTACCTTCCCACCGTGGTGGTACCTATTTATCTACTCACATTTGCATGCTTTCGAACTGCTAGGTGGGCAGGAGCTGGGACAAGCGACGGGAGCTCACTCCGTCATATGGATTTGATCTTATGACTGCTGGTCTTCCGACTCTGCAGCACAGAGGCTTCTGTGGTTTAACCCGCAGCCCCACCACGTCCCTTTTTGATGCATAGTATAAGTAATATTAATAATATGGGAAGAGACCGACCTCTCATGCAAATATCATAATAAATGATAATCGAGATTCTTTAAGCGTGGTTTGGTGAAATATCATGTCAGACCATGGTTTGTTGTCAGTCAACAAACTAGAATCAAAATACGTGGCATGAAGCAGGTTTGTGCCAAATCTGGTTTGCCATAATGATCCAACTAACAAGCAGCAACTGGATCTAGCTTGTTTTTCAGAAGCACTCGCATCATAGAAGTCAGAAAGCTAAGACAGCCATGTCTTGTGCGCCAGCATGTACCACCAAATTGGAATTTGTCTAAACTTCAGTGGGCAAACCAGCTGGCCTCAAACCATAATTTAATTTTTTGGCTTGGTGGCTGCTTGCAAGCCATAGTTTGATCATATTGTGCTGGCTTACACAGTACAACAAACCATAGTTTAGAATTATATCTAAACCATTCTTGTGGTCTGGTTCAACTAAAGGAGGAAGTTATAATTTAAAAACTGTTTTGCATCCTTGAGGAGGAAAAAAGTGTCTGATTTTAAACAAGCTGGTATCTAAACTCGTAGGACTACAGTTTGTACTCTAGTTAATGAGAATGAACTAGCATAAGAAATGATAGTTTCATCCCAGTTTGTTCTCACCAACTGTTGTTTTTTTAAATGGGAAGTGAAAGTTTCCAGTTCCTCCTTCCTGGTGGTGAGAGAGAAAGAAAGGAAAAGCAAGGGTTCTGTGCATGCATTGCAAGAACCCCCCAGTTTTCAATGGGATTCTGTACCCCCTAATTAGGAAAACTCAAGCAATGATTGCTGTTCTAAACTATGGTTACTACAAATCATGGTTTGATGTGATGTCTGAATTGAACTGAAAAAGGAGTGAGTATCCCATCAGAGGAATGAGAAAGAAAGCCAAAGAGGTGTTAAGGGTATATCACTTCTTTTTTAGATTTGAGAACTCACTTTGTAGAATGTCGGCAGAACTAAAGCTATGAATGGTGTTTGTTTAAAAGGGAGGAGGAAGTCTTGCAGCACTGCAGTGAATGTGTTTCACATCAATAGCTCAGTGGTTTAGACATCTGCTGCGGAGCCAGAAATTAGGAGTTCGATTCCCCACAATGCCTCCTTGACAGGGGCTGGACTTGATGATCCACAGGGTCCCTTCCAGCTCTGCAGTTCTATGATGATGGTGGTGGTGATCAAAACATGCAGCAGCAGCTGTGGCCCTCTTTGGCCTAGAAATCGGACTTTTTACCAGTCCCCTGTTGATGGGGAATGAAATCATCTTTCCCTTACCATGGAAGCAACTTTAAATATTTAATCACGTTAACTGCGGCTCTGATGTGTCTGAGCTTGGGGATTTCTCAGCACATCTGCCATTGTGCTTCTCAGAGATGGAAATATGGGTGAGCTGTTCAGCATCTTGGGAGTCTCAGATTCACTTCCTTTTGACAAAATAAGATGAAGGCTTTTGTAATTTTTGCCACTGTTTGGAAATCAGGTCTCGGGAAATGAGTTGCTGGGAATCTGATGTGTGTGGGACAAGGTGAGACTCTGGGTGACAGGCCGTGAGCCTCCTTGGCTTCAAAGCCAAGTGCAGAATTGGGGAATGGGGTGCTACATTGTTTACTTTGATTGGTAAGCAGTATGGGGCTTCTTGATTGGCTGGGCCTCCAATAAATACCAAATGTTTTGTTGTTGTTTAGTCGTTAAGTCGTGTCCGACTCTTCGTGACCCCATGGACCAGAGCACGCCAGGCCCTCCTGTCTTCCACTGCCTCCTGGAGTTTGGTCAAATTCATGTTGGTCGCTTCGATGACACTGTCCAACCATCTCGTCCTCTGTCGTCCCCTTCTTCTCTTGCCTTCACACTTTCCCAACATCAGGGTCTTTTCCAGGGAGTCTTCTCTTCTCATGAGGTGGCCAAAGTATTGGAGCCTCAGCTTCAGGATCTGTCCTTCCAGTGAGCAAATGTTAGAAGAATCATATTGGATCAAATCAAAGACCTGTTTGGGGCTGTTGGAAGTAGCCATATATACTGACAGGCTGTTAGTCTGTCTAGCCCAGCAGTGCCAACTTCGACAGTGATTCCCCTGGATTGTTTCTTATCTCTTCTTGAGGTGCTTGTTGCCTTCCTGGCAGTGTACCCAGTCTGGCATTTGCTCAGGAGCACAACCAGCACCTCATTAATATGTAGCAATTTGCCCCCCAAGACTTGCACAGCTTCCCTTATGCAAGTAGAGGATTCTGACCATCCAGTCATGCCTAAAGCAGGATGGATAAAAATCAATGGTTTTTAAAAATTCAATTGATTTAAATTTTAAAAATTGATTTTTTAAATTTAAATTGTCAAAAATTTCCATTTTAAAAAAATTAAAATCATGATTTAAATCAAATCCACCCTGTCTTAAAGTGTGTGGCGCTCACATGCATTGTTCCCTTCATCCCCCTCAAGCATCTCTTTAATCATGGAAATGCAACTGAAGGAAGAGGGGCTGAACCCCTTTCCTTCTTTTGGGTTTGAGCCCAAACCAAAATAAAAGGGGGTATGTGTGCTGGCTCATGTGAAGCGGGTACCCAGACGCACAGATACCTTCTCACTTCAGACATGCATATTTCTGGGAGTAAAGAGATAAAGGGGATGGTGGTAACACCCTCTCCTCAACGTACGTGGGTTTTGCTGTATATATTATCATGCATGACCAAACAGCTGAGCCGGTGCTGTTTCTGTTATTGGAAGAAACATCCATCTATCATTACTAGTAGCCACTGGGAGTCCTATCCTTTATGAATCTGTCCAGCCTTCTTTTAAAGGTGTCCCAGTTGGCAACCATCATCATATCTTCTGGTAAAGAATGCCACCGTTTTTTCTATGCAACCTGAACCCCATCTGTCTGTTTTCCTTGTGAGGAGAAAATTGGCCTCCTGAGGAATGTTTCTAATGGCTAAGAGCTTTCTAATGGTTAAGAGCTAGTTAGTGAGACAGAGTGACTCCGGGATAACTTGAATCTCCTTCGCTGAAGGTAGTTAAACAGAAATTGAATGGATGTCTGTCAGGAATGCAGTTGGTGTTGAGATCCTGCATCAGTTGAGCGTTGGAACGGATGACATCTAAGGCATCTTCTAATTATTATGATCCAGAGCTCCTGCTCTAGCCCTCCTTCCAGGTTGGGTCATCAAAGGTACTTCGTCTAGTTGGTCTAGTTGAAGATGGCTTAATATTCTGTTTCCCCCAGAGCTATTACCTGGCTTTTCAATTCAGATAAAAGAGAGAACTGGTTGGTTAAAGTCTTCCTGGTTAAGGAAGGGGCAAAGGAGCTGAGTATGGATCACCATTTTTGTTGGAATTGAAAGGGGATGGTTAATGTGGGCTGCATGGGATTCCTCCACCACCACCCCCATTTAAAAGGATCAAATACTAAGTGATGGGATCCTTCTCTCTGCAAGCCAGATTCTGCTGTCTCCCCAAATCAGATTCTCCTTAAAGCCCTGAGGAGAAGTTCAGATTTTTTTCCCTATACTGCTTGATAGGTTGGATCCCCCACTAAGGGAACCAAGTTGGAGTTTTGCCTGTATTCCGTTGAAGCGGAGGTTGTCAATTCCTGGGGTCTCCCCCTTGCATGTCCTCCACAGATGCAAACTCTTCATCAAAATAATCCTTCTGCTAGAGGTGTGTGGATTTATGGTTTTGGACAGAAACTGCCAGAATTCCCCAAATAGGTCTCTGCATACCTTTACTTTTTACTGTTGTGTGTCTGGGTGTGCTTTTAAAAAAACACACACACAACCTAAAACCAATAATCCTGACTGGTGAAACCTGTTTTTAGTTTCCCCCCCAGACGACCGCTTTACCAGATGAACAGAAGGTCTTCGCCCTGTGGGAAGCCGGCGATGTGTATGATCAGGTAAGCCGAGGATTGGAGCGCCTGTTCAGTACAGTCTGTGCTTCGGAGTGACCCATTCAACAAACGTAAACATTCACCCATCCTTAGCCAGATCAGCAGCAGGGTGCCTTCAGTCCTTAGGAGGAGCCTGAGGGAGGAGAGGCTTGTTTTTAAGTCTCTGGGTGTGTCCTGTGCAGAGTCTTTGTGAAGCTTTCATCCCATAGATCCACCAGCATGTCGACCCTTCTTTAAGCTCTTTCATTCAGAAAGGACCAGTTTGGATCCTGGCATCTCTGGTTAAAAACTGTGGTGGGAATTAGGCATCCCCCAAGAATGTTTTGGCAGGTTTTGGGATCTTAAATCTGCCCTCATGCCAACTTTACTTGTTCCAAAATGGGGAAATTGCACCTCCAGAGACGGTCCTTTAAAACAAAACATGATCCCCAGCTGTGTTGACATGACCGCCTATCTAAAATTATGCCAAACATTCAGGGTTCATCAAGTCTCCAATTGGCATCCATATCCTGTATCATCCAAACCAGTAAGCAGTGGTTACCAGCTTTGGATCAAGCCAAGATACTAAACCAACTTCAGACAGTGGCTGTGGATGCTGGCTTGTTTTGAAACTGACACGCCTAGTTCCTGAGTTCAGATGATGAACCAGGGAGCTAATGATTGTTTTGGTTTAATCACAGGGCTACCTGTGTCAGAAAATACCTTGTTTAATCATGCCATCTATGTCTCTGTTAGTAAGCAGCTTGTGCAAATGATGCTTTCCTATAAAATTTTCTGATGATATTAAATTATACTTCAATTTCGAGTGGTCAGAAGCTCATGTCATGCAGTGGTTACAATGTTGGACTGTGACTCGGGACTCTGGGTTCAAATCCCCACTCAGCAACAAAACTCGCCATCGGTCAGTCAGTCTGCCAGCCTGACCCAACTTGCAGCATTATGGTGAAGAGAAAGTGAGAGAAGGACAGCCAAGTGTGTTGCTTTGAGCTAAATACCAAACATTAAAGCAAGAAATTAAAAGAATATTGAAACAAGATGAGGTTTTCCTCCTCCCCATACTAATTTCTGTAACTGTTATTGTTCCAAAATCTTTGATCAACAGTTTGAAGCGATTCCCAGTAGCTCCTGGTTTGCTTCCTCTAATTCTAAATTTGGTGATTTTGCAAATATGTCATCTCACCGCAAATTCTTAAGGCTTGACTCCTAATTTTTTGGCTTACCCTTTGATGCACCCTCACCCCTCCATGCACCAGCAGTCCTAAGAAATAAGAAGTGCAATATGATGATGATGATGCTATAAGGCTTTCTTTATGTAGTCTCTGGCTTTCTTCTCTTGTTTGCCTTTAACTGTTCTCCTTTTTGTGCTAACTCAAATTTGTCCTTCTCCCTCTTTCTGTCTCAAAGCATCGGCAGATTTTGCTTGACATTTTTTCCAAAAACTACCGAGTGCGTAGAAATGTAATCCAGAATCAGCTGGCCCAGGAATATGGTGAGGATCTGGACAAACAGGAGGTGGATAAAGTCTTGAAGGTAACAGCTATGCGTGCATTTGAACAAAATTTAAAATGCTAACCTCCCAGTAGAAGATCTTGTCTAATTCTGCTATCTTTCACTACTTTTTGGAAGTGTATATTTAGATTAAAATGGATGGACTAGTTTCCCCTCCACATTGGAAGTTACAGACCAAACCTTCCCTCCCATTTTATAAGGATTTGGGGGCTGGGAGGAGAAGGGAGGAGAGAATGAATGGTAAAGCTGTAGGAAAGGAGTTGATGGGAGGAGACGCAAATATGAAAAGCGACTTGCCAAATGCTAAATCAGCTCATTTTTCTTTCTGGCTTGGGTTTTTTTTTTGTTGCCAGAGGTAAGGAATCTCTTTCAGCCCAATTTGGTATAAAGAAGTGAATCGCATAATAATATTAGAACTTGGAAGGGACCCTATCAGGGAGGCACAGTGGGGAATCAAACTCCCAACCTCTGCCTAAACCACTGAGCTATCCAGCAGTTCATTTAAGAAATTGGGGGGAGAGGCTGTCTTCCAGAAGCAGCAGGCAAGATCAGAGGCTGAAGGGTAAACTATTTTTGCTTCAAAGCTTTTACTTCCCTTAGAAGAGAGGGCGTTCCTGCTGCACATGGGATGCCGCAGCTCTGGAAAAGCTGTGAAACTACCAAATGGTGGTATTGTTAGAAAGGGAAGATGGTCTGAGGAATGCTAAGGGGCCTCGTTTGTCCTTAGGGCCTGGCGTTCCCGACCCTCTGTCGGCACTGACTTGCAGCAGCTGCTCTGGGTATCAGACAGGAATCTTTCCCATCCCTGCTTCGTGAGACCAGGGATTGAAGCAGAGACTTCTGTGCAAAATACATTCTTGACCATAGGCAACGACAGCCTTTCCCTGAAGATCTTGCAGTATCCTTTCATCCCCGGTGGGTTTAAGAAGGTAATCCCAGACGACAAACCACCAGATGTTTGCCAGACATATGTACACTCACCACTTAGGTGGTGTGCTGGCAATAACATATTTAGCTTTATTATTGGATTCCTTTGCTCTAGGAGATTTTCAGAGGCTGCTGCCTTTTAAGTTTAAATCCCGTTGTCTTAATTGCATTGCATAATTGCCTGCAGCAGCGCTTTACCTGGGGCATCAATATCGTCTAAAGCCTTAATTAAAATCACCTTTAAAGGTTATTTATTGGATCCCTTAAGCAATGAAGCCAAAGCTAGTTGGCAGGTGGGGTTCCAAGCTTTGCCTGGAACCCCCTAGCCTAGAAGACCTTCAATTTCACTTCAGCTCTGGTTTAACGTCCGTGCATGGTGACTACGAAATATGTTTTTGTTTTTAAAAACAAAAGTAAAACCTTGTGAAGCCAGAGTGGTGTTGTCTAAACACGAGACAGGCATCGGCAACTTTGGGGAGACGCCGAGATTTGTAGAAATACAGCAAAACATTAGGAGCAAAATCCCACCCCCACCCCCAATCGCCCTAAGCACCTTGCGCGCTTCTTTGGCTTTGCAGTCCTCCTGTTTTCATGCTCATTTCAAGAATGCATGGTTTAGCTCCTATTGTTTTGGACGTCATGTTGAGACTGAGAAAGGGGGCAGTTCTCGATCGAGGAAAACCTTGAAAGATCACAATTCAATCCGTCAGGGCAAGTGTGTCATCTAACCTGTGCTGAGTGTGGTGGGTGCAGGAATGCCAACAAAGTGGAAAGAAGACTTTTTGGGGGGGCTGGTATGATGGGATGGAGTCAATATTTCCCCTCAGATGTGTGGGTGCAGGGACATGCAGTACTGCATTGGGGGCACACAGCCACACACACACCCCAGTGTTTCCACCCATTTGCTTCCAGTTGGAGCTAAAACTCCTGATGCTTGGGGCAGAGCCGCCGCGCAGTGCTCCAGAAAATTAGAGGGACCATTTGATGGAGTATTTTGGAAAACGTCCCAGCTGGCATGCTGGGGTTACCCAACTCTGCCACCTTTTATTGCAGTCACGGGCATTAAACTGGGGGTTTCTTCCCTCGATGGGAGTGCTTTGTAGCAGCAAAGAGAGAGAGAAGGCTGAGGGAGGGGGACAGGAGAGCCCAGAGGGCTGATCTGGCCTCGAGAAGCACCTGGCTATGTACTCTCTTTCATGCACCTGTGTGTTCGCTGTCTCACACATACACACACTTTCTTTTTAAAGTGAGCCTGCATGAGGGCTGCTAATTGTCCCAATTAGCAGATTCATGTTTTCCTGCCTATAATTCACACTCCAAACCAGACAGGAAGCCAAACATTGCGATCGGGAGTATTTCTGTCGGAGGTGAGAGGGGATGCTTCCTGAGAAAGGCTTCGAACACATGCTGCCTTTGCAGGAGAATCCCCGTAGGTTGTGCCTGGACTGTGCCGACCAGTCAGCTGCAAGC
The DNA here is from genome assembly GCA_037013535.1 of Intellagama lesueurii. Taxonomy (NCBI): domain Eukaryota; kingdom Metazoa; phylum Chordata; class Lepidosauria; order Squamata; family Agamidae; genus Intellagama; species Intellagama lesueurii. The sequence continues at coordinate 14,192,766 of JBAJHW010000012.1, forward strand.
TCAAAAGGGGTGCCTTTTTTCCAGTCGGCTACCTCCGTGGCTCCCACGGGATGGGGAGCCTCCTCAGGTGGCCCCCCAGGAACCACTTGGGGAGCGAGAAGCCAGATGGGGGCTGGGAGAGGGTTGGTGTTAGAGGTGAACTGTGTTGCTAAAACACATGACAAGTGGCTGAAGCTGACGAGACGGAGGGAGGCGGAGCAGAAACATACCTAAATCTTGAACAGCTGCTTGAGTTTTTAAGAGTTGTGCGTCCCTTCATTTTCACATCTGACGGACATGGTTCTGTTTGGGTTGAGAGTCCTGGGCGTCTTGAAAGGGACCCCCAGTCCCAGTCCTCAGGGAGCCCCAACTTTCTTTGCCCATGGCAAGCCTTTCCCCCATTGTCTCCCTTGGTGAATGCCACAGGGGTATACATGGAAAGACAGGAGGAGGGGTCTCCCTCCCTCCCACTCCTGCACCGAAGATCCCGGAACCAGGTCGTAAAACCCCAAGCCCCCCACTTTGCTTCTTGAGCTTTGCACTGGAGATCGTCCCAGCAACGGCACTGTGCTTTGGAGAGAAACAGGGTTCCAGGGTTGCTGCTGCGTACAAGTGGGAGGTGTCCCCTTCTTCTCCTTTACACTGGGGGAGGCAGTGCCACTTACTGCCTCCCACATTTTGCAGTCCGCAATACTCTGGTCTGTCTGTTCTTACATAGGAACTGCTTTAACTTCGTTGGACGCCTCCCTGATCTTGGTCTAATGGGCCTTGGATGAACAATATTTGCCTCTTTCCTCTTCTCCCCTCCACCCACCGGTATGCAGTTAGGGGCAGAATAATTCTTCTGTAGGGCTCCTTTGGGGTGACGATAAGAATGCTTCTTAACAAGCTTTTCCTTTCTTCCAGGACTGCTGTGTAAGCCAGGGTGGCATGTGGTACCTTAAAGGGACAGTGCAACAGCCTGCAACATCTTGACAAAAAGGTTTTGGATTCTTACTTCATTCGGTTAACTTCAGGACCAGAAGAGAGAACCAGAATGGGCAGGACAGCCGAACAAGTACCCACCCTTCCCTTTATGTGGGGCAGAACCTGGATCTGCTTACAGCCCTGTGGATGAGAGGAAGTTATAGGGTGCCATAACCGTTCAGCTGCTTCTTTGTGTGGCATCTCAAATGCCACCATGGAGTAGAATGAGGAAACATGGATCTTAACAAGTTGTTAGAGTGATTTGGGATTCCTAATACATTTTGCTTCTCATTCTGATTATAACAACAACAACAACAACAATTCATATTGACACAAATGTTACAGAAGATCATGACTGAATGTTTTATTTTGTAACTGGTGCCAATAAATTGCAAGTTTACACATAGCTATCCAAATTTCATTTTTCTAAAACTGCCAACAGTCTAGCTTTTGGTTTATGCCCGTGCATCCTGTTTTAGGGAGCAAAGAGCACGGATTCCTCTAATCTGGGGGGGGAGAGGGATAGTATTAAATGTGGCATTGTTACACATGTGCACTCCTTTTAAAAAATGTGAAAATGATGAGCCAAAAAAAAAAATGCCTGAAGGTTTCGGGGTTTGTCAAAAGATGTCTTCTATAATGGGCAGCTGTAGGGAATCATACCTGGTATTTATGGGAAGTTCTCTACTTTTGCTTAAGATAAAGTTTTTATCCTGAACACTGATGGGAGTGTATTGCCTGTAGCTTATTTCTGTTCAACACAACAGTTCACTTTATACGAATTACCATATTTTTTGCTCCATAAGACGCACCTGACCACAAGACGCACCTTGCATTCGAGGCGCCATCGGGGGGTGAAGGGGTGTGCGCGTGGAGGGGCGGGGAAAGTCAGGCGGCGGCGTGATTTCCCCTCCTTTTCCGGCACTCTAAACACCTTTTCTTCCCCCAGATCACTTTCCTCCCATACGTCTTTCCTTAACACCACTCTTTCCGTTTCTTTCAACTGTCCTCCCTCCTCTCTCGTGAGAAAAACGTTTATCCCCCTCTTCTCCCCCTCTCTTCTCCTACTTCCCCCTCCTATCCATTCCTCCGTCTCGTGCTGCTCCATCTCCTTCTTCTTCTGTCACTTTAAACTTTTTTTTTACAGTATTCGCTCCATAAGACGCACACACTTCCCCCCCACACTTTTTTTTGGGGGGGGGAAGTGCGTCTTATGGAGCGAAAAATACGGTTGCACTCTTTTTCTGTGTATGCTTTAAAGGCATCTAAGCCTTTGGTTTCTAAATCTCATTTTTTTAAAAAAATATTAGTCTTGTGGTGATTAGTCTTGCAATTTCGTGGATTTAAGACTGATGGTCTGATCTTGGGTTCGCCCAGCAGATGCTTTTGAACTCCAACTTCTGTCAGCCCTAGTTAGCACAGGATGATGGGAAATGGCTAGTCAGCAGCTTCTGAAAGACCACACATTTTACCATCCCTGTTCTAACCCATCAGTGGCCAAGGTTCATCTAACCTATGTCTCTTAACTTTCCAAGTATACAGTTAGGTCTGTATTGTCTTCCATTCTTATCACATGTGCTCTCAGGTGCACATTGCCAATTACTTTCTTTCTTTAATCAGATGCTGTTTCCTGTCATTTTCCCATGGGCTTTACTTCTTAAAGAGAGAAGGGGATGCATATTCTCAAGAATAATTTGGGCCACAAGATTTTTCTGTCTCTTCTGTATAAATCCTTAGGTGCTTTGGCTACCTAAGGATCCACACTTGGACAGAGAACTTGGCTGAAAATTTCCAGAGGGGGTAGCTGTATTAATCTCTTGCTGCAAAACCAACGAGGACTCTTAGGGGCACGTTAAAGAATACCAAATCCTATTTGGCATAGGCTTTTCAGACTGCATCAGGTGAAGAGGTGGCCTGCAGTCTACGATGACTTGTGCTAAATAAAGCCCAGTCCCTTTTAGGTGTCACAAGACTTTATTGGTTTTGCTGCAGTTAAGATCCCCTGCCTCTTGCTGCATCTTTACACAGCTATGCTAGTGATTCATTGCTTTCTCGAGAACTCTGCTTTCTATATATTTTAACAAGGCTGACTGTTCTTTTTTGAGAGCAGGATTGTCCTCCAGCTAGTGCCAAGAGTAAGCAACGGAACAGGCTTTCCCTCTTTTTTTCAAAGAAAGACGCCAGGGCCACCCCCTCTTCGCTGGCAGGCTTGTTCAGTGTCTTGACTTCAGCCTCTTTGGTTTTGACTGTGCAGCTGCTGTTTCAGATGGAGCAAAGCCTCACCCACTCACTACCCTGCCTTTAGTCTGCAGTGCAGTTGTTAGAAGATGTAAGAATTCTAGGTTTAACGAAGTGGGCGAGAACTGCTGTGCTGTGATTTTTTTATTAAATTGAAAATTGTATGGTGCTATTCTTCTCGGAGTGTTTTCTGGGAGAACTGGATTGTCAGATATATTAGTTGCTTTTTGTATGAGTAAAAGAAATTCTAGGGTGGTAGATGAAACAATAGCTTCCAACTAAATAAAGAACTAAAACTGAGTAATGCAGTTGGAAGATGTTGCCACCAGCAAATAATGGAAGGGAGCAGCAGATGGGCAGGGAACCGTCCGAATGAAAATTTGGGTTTGATTGATTGTAGAATAGGGCCAAGAAATGTATGACCTTCCAGAGGTTACAGGATTCCAACTACTATCACTGATGCCTTGGGCAGCAATGGCCAACAGTGAAGGGGTGCAGGAGTTGCAGTCCAACATCAGAAGAGCTACACATTGTACTTTCCTGTTGTAGAATATATGATACTTCTGAATAGCTCAGTGATTTAAGACGCTGGCTGCAGAGACAAAGGTTGGGAGTTCAATTCCCCACAGTGCCTCCTGATCTAGGGGGTCCTTTCCAGCTCTGCAGTTCTGAGATTATTTCCTGTGGTCTTGCATACATTCTATTCATTTCTAACCTTTAATGTGTCATTTTGGATCTTGTAACATTTAACTTGTGCACAGAAACCATGAGAATATTTTCTGAATTCTAATCTGGGCAGAACAAATTTGTTAGCAACCTGTGCGGCGCATGCCCTTGGGCACTTCTGCTCATTCGTCCAGCTTTTTCTGGTGCCATCTCCACCCTTGCCATAAAAGCTTGCTTTTTCATGAATCATAGCAGCATGTAAATGGAACAGCAATAAAAACCATTACAGTATGGGAAGAGGGTGGTGGCTAACCTTTACACTTTAGATAAAACTAAAGGGGAAATGTCCCTTCATCTGTCAGTAATTGATAGCATGAGGGGTTTTTTTTAATAGCTAGTGAGTGTTAGATTTTGGTTTAAAAGCAGTGCCCTGCGAAGCAAAGCAAGCTGATATGTGCCATTCAAATGTTTGTTATGTGCCGTCAGGTCGGAGCTGAGCTATAGCAACCCTAACAGGGCTTTCAAGGTAAGTGAGATATTTAACTGGTAGTTTCACCAGTTCCGTACCCCCAGTGAGTTTTCATTGGCTGAATGGGGATTTGAACCCAGGCCTCCTGAGTGATGTCCATCTTTCTGGCCACTATGCCACACAGGATATTCAAATGTAGCTGAGCCTAAATTTGCCATACCCTTGATTTTCATGTAGCGGAACATTAGCTAAAATCCTATTGGCTAGTAAACACCAGTGTTAAGGGCAGTGGCATAAATCACAGTAGCAAACGTCTCTAGTTAACAAGGTGTTGCTTGAATCCCTTGTTGTGCACCAACTCACATAACCGGCACTTCACTGCTGCAGTTTGTGCCACATGCTAGTGTAACTAACCCAATAGGACAGTGGCATCCTTCTGTCCCCCTTTATTATTCACATTTCAAAATCCAGTCAACCCTCGACTTACGAACTTAATCCGTTCCGGAAGGACGTTCTTAAGTCGAAAAGTTCGTAAGTCAAATCAGCGTTTCCCATAGGAATGCATTGAAAACCAATTAATCCGTTCCGGCTGTTTTTGGTTCTTAGGTCGAGGGGCGGTTTGTAAGTCGAAGCCTTAGTTCCCATAGGAACTAATGCAAAGCCGGTTAATCCGTTCCTACCACTAGGGGCAAAATTTTTTCCTTTTTTTTCCTTTTAACCTAAGATGACTTAGGTTTAAAAAAAAGGAAAGAAAAGAGGGAGGGAAGGAGGGAACAGACACCTTTTCAACAGAACACCTTGAAAGTTCAAATTTCGCGCTTTCCCCGCCTCCCGCGCGTTTTTTTCCAGTTCGTAACTCGAAGCAAAGTTCACAAGTCGAGGCTATATTTTTCTATCAGAGCGGTTCGTAAGTCGAAATGTTCGTAACTAGGGCCGTTCGTAAGTCGAGGGTTGACTGTAAACATACAAAATCAAACAATTTTATAAGAGTAGTACAAACATGTAGGTACAGCGCCTATTTGGAGTAAAGCTTATTGCCTGTGGAGTTCGGGCCACTTTTGAACTCTTAGCACATTCCACCAAAATTTTAGGCAGTGCCCTTTGGGTCTGGATTCCCTTGTGGATTCCACAGTGTATTTAAGGAGGGGATTCCATGTTGCAAAGAAAGCATCTGGCTCGCCTAGCCCCTTGGACCATCTTAAGAGCATGTGTTCATTTTTTCTAACCTATTTGAAACCAATTTTCTGTTGTTAACCCTTCCAGTGCCTTCTGCCATGCTGCCCTTTCCACCACAGCTGCTGCTATTAGAAAGGATATTAGTTGCTTGTGCAGCAGAGATTCATTTGGACCCACAAAGATAGATAAGATATAAAAAGACCTACAAAACTCAATCTTTTTATTATTTTTGAAATATGACCATCCACTTCCTTCCCAATTGCTTTCATCTTTTGAGCACTCCCACTAAGTTGAGCTACCATTCCCCCCTAGGAGACGTCTGTACCCATCTTGTGATTTGACCTATAATTTCAGGGTCCTTTTGCCCCAGATGTACAGTTGTATTGACCGACACATCTCATCTAGGCTCATGTGTACACAAATGATTTAGCAGCCCAAGTTTAGTGCTGGTGGGATTTATTTTCCTTTTACAAAATATTCACAAAGCTTACAACTCTTTAAATAAACTTAAATAACCAGTTTGGTGACGTGTGACCATACACAGAAAGCTTGTCAAGCAGAGCAAGAAATTTCCACTTCCCACTGCATGTAAAAGACATTTGCAACAGCTGCAACTGAATCGAAGCTGCAAAAGCTTTTGGAAAAGAGTAACTCTACTTTTTTCCTAAGTGGTAACGTAATAATCCCATTGCCACTGTTGCCAGCTACAGTTCTCTTTGTTCTTGAAAAACAAGTCACCCTTTACAGTGCTGGCTAGTTGTCATTTAATTCCTTAACTTCAGCAGCAGCCATCTCTTCATCTTGTTATTTGCTAGTTTTAAGCCTGTACACTTCCACCTACTGAAGTTGCTACATTAGTACTTTTGTTTAAGGTAAAGGGCTTTTTTGATACAGTCAACCTGGTGCCCCCCCAGGAGTTTAATCTGCAGCCAAGAAACAACGTATAACAAGATTTACTTGCTTCCTTTTTTACTACTTTGTCAAGGCTTTTTTGGCTACAGGATGCCATCTTCCACATTCAAGTAAATGCAACATTCTTCAACCAAAGTGGCACACGAATTGACTTTACAAGTGTCCCTGTTAACAGCAGAACGAGAAAATTAAATAAGTCTTTGGCTTTAAGTCAAAGTACTCTAATAAGATTAAACATTCCTCAGAACCCCTCCCATCATTGTCCGTTTTGCACACGCAGTAGATACCATCACATGGCATTTTAGTGCACAGGAGGAATGGTACATCTGCCAGAGGCTCTAGTGATATATTGAGCCAAAACATCAGTACGGAAACAACCTTAACTATCTGGGTTTAAACTAAGTACATGGCAGATAGTTTTCACAAATGTGGATACAGGAACAGACATTTACATTTATATTTGCTGTGAAATTGGACCACTGTGCTTAGCAGTCTCAGCCTTGTTATAAAACAAACAAACTTTGGTACCCATTCTAATCAGTGCATAACAATATCAAGTATTTAGCTTGGCCTGCTTGGGGTAGAGGCACTCAAGCCATTCATGCTATGAAAGAGTCTGAGGATGCATCATTGGGACCCCTTTCAGAGTGCACAAGAAAAATAACGAGTGTCCACATTTCACAGCAAGCCTTTTTGATAGCTCTTTTTTCAGAGAACTCAAATAGTTTCTGAAATACCAACTAAACCCAGAACAAGTTTGTCTACCTTCAGAAGCCTTTTGAGTTTGTACCACTTTAAAACATGCAACAGATTTACAGATAATGCTTATGAGTCAGAAATTCTGCCATCTATGAAGGGGGGGCAGTTCACGTCTCAAACTGCCTGAGAAACTCTTTTTCTTCCCCAGGCCAGTGCACAGACTAGATTTTCAGAAAAGGCGGTGGACAAAATCCAGTGTTGACCCACTGAAATGAACAGGGCTAGTTACACATATTTCATTTATTTCAACAGGTCTACTATAATTGGGACTAGTTCTCAATTTAATCCAGTCTTAGTATTTATGCAAATGATCAGAGAAAGACTAATGGATCTGTTTGGCATTGCTTACTAGGAAGTTGTTAATTGACAAGTGTGATGAAAGCATGCAATACCTGGAGCAAATAATTAAATGCAGGAAATAAGATGTTTTTGAAAAAAGTGTCAGTCTTGTAAATAATTTAATTTTATATTTTGTTTAGTGTGTCAACTGCCATCATATGAGATCAGCAGTACCAAAAAATTTCTACAACTCTGTACATGCAAACTGCTGTTTGGTTCTTGTGTCTCCAGCAAACTGGAATTCATTACTGATAGTAGGGTGGAAAACAACCATGTAACAACACACTTTGCTAATACTCATTGTCAGTAACTGGCCCTGAGGAATTCAGGTTAACATTGGGTAGAGCTGTTCCGAATGGACACTTCTAGTCTGATAGACCCAGCCATTCTGCATCTTTTAACAGAAACAAAACACAAAACACAAAGCTATGTAGACTTGGAGGAACAGACATGCAATGGCATGTTTCATATGAAACATTAAAGAGTAATTTCAGGACCTATTCTTTTCTAGCCAAACACCAATGTACAACAACAGAGAATATCTTCAATTAAGGCTGAGAAGAGAGGGGTTTATATTTTGCTCGGTGTTCATCTATTTCCTGTTTGGTTTTTTTGATGCAGCTAAAGATCTCTTTAAAGAGAAGTTTGTATTCAGGGGGACTACTTGAAGATAAGCTGAGAGAGTCAGCATTTATTGGTTCAGGTTCTCTACCACACGTGTGCAAGGATACATTCCCCATATTTACATCTTTGGAATACTGTTTAGAGGTCTGCACAGCTTTATGTTTCAGTGACTCTTCATCCATCTGACATTTCTTTAGAAGTTCTTCATACTTGACCTTCAGAGCATTGTACTGGGCATCAACCTCATTAAGCAGAGAGATGCCCCTTTGTTTCACGGCTTCTGCCCTTCGGATACAGGTTTCTTCATGACCCTTCAGAAGGTCTCCACCTATGCTGCTGGCAAGTAAAGTCTCACTGCTGCTTCTTTTGAGAGCCCTTTTATCCAGTTCTGGAACAGTTAAAAGTACCCCATCTGAAAAATTCTGGCTCAGTTCTCTTTCTAAAGAGTCCTTAAAGGAAATAAAAAAAGACTCTGGAACAAGCTTTTCCACCCCATTAACAAAAGTGTTTTCAGACTGAAAGATCTGCTTCATTTCAGCCACTTCCACCTCAAGCTCTTCTGCTCTGGCTCGGTATCGATTAACGTCCACCAGCCTTTGCTCAAGATCACAGTTCTCCTTTAGCATGAGGCTGTACTCCTCCTCCACAGTCACCCTCTTCTCTTTTTCCAAACTCAGCTGGGCTTGCAGAAGAGTTACTGCTTTTTTCAAGTTCTGATTTTCTTCTTCCAGAGGACTCGGCTGACTATCCATCGAAGTAATTTTTTCCGCAAAGATATGATCATAAACAAAATACCTAGGGTGCACACCAAAAAAGCCAATAAAAAGCATTAGTCTGCTTTTCCCAATAAATCTTAATTCTACAGTGTTCAAAATATGTGCTCATGTACTGCATGAGCCTATATCAGAGTTACTATGAAGTCTTCATCTGCGTGCACGAGACTCTGCAGCAAGGGTGTGGTTTTTAGACTACCAGTCAAATGTTGCAGTATCAATTCTGGCACAAACATTAATTAATGATACACCACTTGGCCTTAAAAAGAAAAAAGCTCCCCAAATTCTGTGGTACAGAATTGAGGATTAGAAAGCCTTCTGTGCTGGTCAGGACACACCTGGAATCCTATGACTTCAGCATGCCACATGTTGCGAAAGTCGTTGACCTACTGTAGCATGTCAAAATAACGTTTAAGTAAGAGTAGCCCTGTTGGATTGAACCAAAACAACGGAGGCAACGGAGTCATCAAGACTAGCCACTGCCGAAGAAGACAGCCAGGGTCTGGAAACGGTATTTTTGGTCTAGAGAAATGAGGGAGTAGGCACAATACCACTCTGCAAATATCTGAAGGGCTGTCCTGCAGGAAATGGAGCAGATGTGTTCATTGTTCTAGAACAGTGGTTTCCAACCTTGGGTCTCCAGATATTCTTGGACTAAAACTCCTAGAAGCCTTCACCACTAGCTGTGCTGGTCAGTTGTAGTCCAAGAACGTTTGAGGATCCAAGGTTGGGAACCACTGTTCTAGAATGTGAGGGTCAATGGGAAATGTAGAGAAGCAGATTTTAACTAAACATTGGGTGAAGGTTTTAATAGTAAGAGTTTTTGAACTGTGAAAGAAAGTCCCCTGGAAGGTAGCACACTTTATTTGATGGTATTTTCCTTCCACTGGTGGTGGAATGTTTGTCAGGGGTCCTGCACTTAAGATTACTTATTGAGCAAAGGACTGAACTAGAAGATCCTGAAATCTGTAAACCTGTAGCTTACAAAAATTACTTTCCCTTCTTATGGCCTAGAGACCTTTAAACATCTACTAAAACTGAACAGATCCAGATTTTCTAGGTCCCTCTCTTTATAAAGAATAGCTATAACTAGCAACATTGCCTGAAAACAACATTGGAAACAGGAAGGGGGGACCTAGAAGCAGCAGTCTAGGACTATCCAGCAATATCAGAATAATCTGATGACCGGTGAAAGCAGAAGAAGCATCTCAACACTGATTGTGACATCACTGAAAATTGACAAGTTCCCTTGACAACATATGCTTCGTTTTTCTGGCTTCAGATACAGCAGAAAAGACTAGAACAACAGCTTTCCCGCACAAGGAGATTGCTTTTAAAGTGAACCTGTAACTTACTTGCGAAGGTCATACAATTCTTTCAGACATGAAAAACTATGAACAGATCGCGGCTGCTCAGACCTCTCACGGGTAACAAGGCCTTGCCCAGGATTCTTTAGCTCCTCCACTTGTCTCTGGAGGTCATCGATGTGTGTTTGGAGACTTTCAATTGTTTCAGTCAGGCTAAAACAGAAAATAAAGGCACACAAAGCTGTCGGAGGCTAGTCATGTTTGTGACATCAACAACTGTTCCAGTTAGCCTAAGAAGTGTTCATGTTTCAGGTTTTTCTTATTGGCAGTTGCGTAAAACAGAGCCTGACTGGTTAACTGCTTGACCTGGAAACCGAGGCTCCTTCCTCTCCCAATATTATGCAGAGAATGTTAACAAGTGCCAAAGAAGAACCTGTTAACTAAACACAGGATTTTCTTAACTACAACAGAGAGATTCTGCTTTTCTACCATGGACCATTTGGAAGATCTTCCATTCAAACAAACATGGAATCCCCAAGTTAACATCCTGAAGCATAATGGCACAAGGCATGTGAGAGTAGAGGGAGCGGGCCAAACTAGGACCCAGAGAGGCAAACAACACTTAAAATGGCCCTCTAATCTAACTATAAGTATCCTTTGTATCAATATATTGGTGCAGTACATGTTGATAAGAAGGAACAAAGAGTTAAGAAGAGCATTACCTTTGTATCCTTTGCTGTGAGGCTCTACTATCAGTAACCAGCTTTTGATTAGCGTCTTCTAGTTCTCTAGCAGTAACATCAAGCTGTTCATAGACTTTGGCATGCTGATCATTCATCTGGCGCAGAAGTTCCACCTGCTTTGTAAGATACTGGGGGGAAAAACCAGTTTGCAGTTAGCACTGCAAATATAATTCAGATGTAGTGTAACAACAGTCTTACATTCTGAGTTTGTGCTGCTCCCTTTGTAGTGTTGAGTAGCAATACTATACTGTATTCCACAAAGGGCATTACTGAGTTAAGATTTCCTCTTAACCTGAATGAAACAGGCATTACAAGGATGAGCTTCCCAGTTCTAGCTCTCAAAGCACACTTACTCCACATAAGGACCGGGAGCCTAGGTGGAGTGACTGCCTCTGTATAGCCAAAGAGACAATGGACTAGTTTCTCTCAAATATGATCCTTTCCCAACCACTCCCTCTGCATTGCAGCAAACCAAATCAGAAATGGAAGGTTGTGCTGTGACTTTATCGCCTGTTGCTTCAAGTCAGGTCTTCTTCTAGAGGCATGCCAAAACCATTGGATGCACCTGGAGTAATTCTTTAGATCCCAGCCCAAGCATTTTTTCACAAGAACTGTAGGCACTGCACCCCTAAAAGCTGGTATTACACAATATGTAAGAAAGAAGACAGCATTACAAGAGCCAGAGTCATGCTATAGCTTAGTTGTATGCGTGACAAAGGTTTCCTCTTCTATCTTTTGAAAACTGAGTTACTCAAGGAAATATTGATCCTGGAATTTTAGTCAGAGTAGTCCTACTTTATTTAAATGTCGGAAATGTTCAGTATAATCCTCTTTATTCAAGAAACTCAACAGGTTGTTTATAGTTGTGAAAACTGCTTTTGAAAAGCCTCAGCTAAGAGGTCTCCACTGTAAGAATACTAAACCATTAAATTTAAGCAGCTTTACAACTGAGGCACCTTAGTGTCAAGCCCTGGATTTCTATTTCCGTTTTCTCACTATACAATCCTGAGTTCCAAAAGTAAGTGATAGAAATACACCAGAATTCCATACTGTACACTGTGAACATAGTTTTATTACCATAAATATTTTTGATGAATAGATATTCCAAACAGATTGCACTAACCAAACACTCAGTTTTCGTCTTGCTCAAAATGGTGATTTATGAACCTTTCTGACAGCCTAAGAATGTCAGAGTCACTATGCTTGGAGGTAGCCAATTGATTATATAATCAAATCTTCTGTGCTTGCTTTTGTTTGCCTCATTAAAAAGATTGGCAGGCTTACGTTTTGAGAAGTATAAAGCAGGATTACAACCACCACCCACAAACCTCACCCTATGAGAATCAGTTAGACACCTGGTGCCATTTATAACCACTCTGTGTATAACTCAAGAGATTAGACAAAGCTCACATTAGCTAGAATCTTAGCATCACATGAACTAGATTACCACTGTCTATTATGTTGAAAACAAGACTACTGTAATGAAACACTCTCAAATCAAAAGCATTTATAAAATTCCTTTACGTATTTACAGAAAGAAAGAAAAAGTTAGTCTTTTATATCAAATTAATCTGCATCAATTTGCAATTAAAGAACAGTACAATTAGGACATTTGGAATGCATACCAATTCTCTTAAGCTTCCATAAATATCAATCTGAAGTCTAAGAATGGCAATATTTAATAGTTAGCATTTTTATAGGGCTTTCAAGTACTCAACCCCTGCATATATGCATAGTCCGAACAACAACTTTATTAGGCATAATCCCACATGGCAAATGCAGAGGTCAGGCAGTGACTTAAATGAGGTCAGCTAATAAGTCTACAGCAAATTGTTTCAACCAAGGACTTTCTGGTTAGTCAGTCTCTGCTATTATTCTGTACCAGGAGAGCAGACACACTCCTTTTGGGCTGCATCTTATGCATCCTTGTGTGACACTGCTCAGTTGTAGGTTACCTCTATTTCCTGGAGTTGCTCTTGATTAGTTGAATACATCTGTTGCAGAGATGTTTCCAGCTCTGTGTTCCGATCCAACAGTGTCTTTCCAAGCTCCGCAGCAAGATGAAGATCTAAATTAGTTGTAAGCATTTTTATCAAGTGCAGTGTCTCTTATGTTAACTTAAACACATGTATGAAAACATTTAACAAGAACATTTAACAAGATTTGTCAGATTTTAAAAGAAGTTCCAGCAGTTTTAATAACATCCAGAACACAGACAGAGTTCTAACTCCTGTCCTCTGAAGATGCCGGCCACAGAGACTGGCGAAAGGTTAGGAAGAAAAACCTCCAGAACAAACAGCCTGAAAAACCTACAACCATCAAGAATACAGTTTTAACAACCCATAAAAGTTTCAAGAGAAACCAACCAAAAGCCCAGTTTCCAACAGTTCTTCTTGATAGATATTCAGAGTTGATTTCATGACTTAATATCTAGCCCACGCTTCTTCTCTTGCCCCTCCAATACAGCCTGGCCATGCTAGCTGGGGAAGAGGAAAATTGTATTCTGATACATCTTGTCAGCATCAAATCAGGAAAGACTAATACATACGCATTACAAAATAAAAAGTGGTCAATGATTAAAGTGCTTCCAGGAATTACTCGTTTCATTTCAAGTGATTTTTTTTTTCCCCCAAAAAAATGCACCTCAGATATTTTACTGTTTCGGACCCAAATTCTTTAGCACCCAGCTGAAAAACTGTAAACATGTTAACTTCAGACCCCTGAAGGCAGGAAACAAGAACAATAATGTTTTGCTGATTTTCTGTGTTCGACTTTACTACCTCGCTGAAGTTTGGTGTGGATCCAAAGTGCCTGGCTTCATACCCAAGAATGTGAGTTATTTTTAAACAGGCTAACTTCTGTGGGTGTTTAGTGTACAAGTACCATCATGCAGAGAGTCAAAAGATTCCAAACCTGCAGAATCTGGATTTCATTAGAAGTAAGTCAAAGCAAAACTTGTCCCATTAATTATTTTTCAAGCTCAAGGGCGTTCCCAGTCAGCAGCATCTCTGCTCCAACTTTGAGAATTTGCAGATGCTCTCTAACACTAAAAGTTCTTGATACAACTATTCAGGATGAAACTTGTCTGTAGCCTTGGGATGTGATGGCCCAGGAAAAAAAACAGGTTTTCCCAAAGATAAAGTGTTTCATTTTTTACCAGTGGGGGAATAACATTGAAAAAAAAAAATCCAACAAAATATTTTCTCCTTTGGAATGAGCAAAATGATTTGTAAGACAAAATGCCTTAAAGTGCTAGAAACTGCACTGCACGTACTTTTACAGAATTAGAGAGCAGTAACTCCTGTACAGAGTGTAGACCTATGCAACGATCAAACTGAAGAAGCATTTCTACACCTAGTTGGTGTCACCTTACAAGAGTATACTGGAGAACATTTCAGGGATTCTGGATTGCGGCTTGTGTTCTTGTGATCTCTGTTATTGTTTAGCAGAGACTATCACAGTGAAAGCAAGACTGTTTCTGTCCAAATACTACTCTTGATTTTATTACAAAACATAGTCCACCTCATGGCTTTAATTTTTTTTAGGATTTTTACATTTCTACTCCAGCTTCTATGCTATCTGTCAAAAATGACCTTTTTCTTTTTTAGCTGTGTATGATAAAAATATGTACTTTGACCTGACTTAGTTTTGCATGCTTACTTTTCACCACAGTTTCTCAAAACAAGAAAAGAAGAGCCCTGCTGGATCAGGCCAAGGGCCCCTCTAGTCCAGCTTCCTGGATCTCACAGTGGCCCCACCAGATGCCTCTGGGAGCCCACGAGACCACTAGAGACCTGTCTCCTGATCCCCCTCCCCTGCATCTGACGTTTGGAGGTAACTTCCTTTGAAGCCTGGAGATTATACATCCCCATCATGGCTTGTAACCTGCGATGGACTTTTCCTCCAGGAATCTGTCCAATCCTCTTTTAAAGGCATCTAGGCTAGATGCCATCACCACATCCTGTGGCAAGGGGTTCCACAGACTAACAACACGCCGGGTAAAGAAATATTTTGTTTGTTCTCACTCTCCCAACACTCAATTTGAGTGGACGTCCCCTGGTTCTAGTATTGTGTGAGAGGGAAAAGAGCTTCCCGGTATCCACTTTATCCATCCCCTGCATAATGTTACTTTTATTTTGAAAACAGACAAACAGTTGTGGGGGGGAACCTACAACTATTGCAAATAGTGTTGCAACACTGACTGTTCAAATTGACTAGATATTTGTTGAATTATCAAATTTCCTTTTAAGTTTCCAGGCATCTCTACATCTTGCAATTTTTATGTTTTTCTTTTCACAGCTACATCGACCAACAACTTAAAATATTTTAGAACAACTAAAGTTACACAAATTGCCTCAGAAGCCAAAAGTTCTCTCTCCTTCTCTTATATTACTTTTAAATGTCTTTTTTTCTTCTTCACCTCCAAACTGTTGGACTCTTTAAAACATATCTAAGCCGGGATTCAGCATAAACCTTTCTAACATTTTCCAGAGCTGTCATGAAACCAGTTGCTGTTAAACTTGCAGGCAACAATCAAAAGAATGCAGAACTCTCATACCAGTTTAAATGCCACGGTGAAAAATGGCCAAGTAATTAAATTGGGTAATAGAAGGCTTCTATACCATTATTCAACCTTCAAACATATCTTCTCCTGTTCAAAGTTCAGTTACAGCCTCCCACAGTAGTTTCTTAACTATAGCATTATAATAAGTGCTCATAGTCTAAGAGGAACAAAAGAACAATTGCTTCATTTAAACATCTAATTTTCCATTTCCATCAAAGTGCTTGGACCATTACACAGTCAAATATATGCACAATGGTAAGATAACTCTGTTAACCTTTTAACATAGAGGTGAGTGGGCAAAGTCCATGTGCCCCCCCAACCCCTCCTCTAGGTCCCTCATTTTCCAGCACAAAAGGTACACTGCAGATCTTGGAAGCCTCTAGGAGTGGTGATCAACCTTTTAAAGAAGCCACTATATGCCCCTTGCAAGATGTAACACCCCAAAGACCAATTCTTCAAAATCTGAAATGTACTTCTAGCCATCTCTAGTTTCTCTTCTGCATTTTTTTGTCCTTTGTGCAAGGCCAAGAAGGCTCCAGGGCAGAAATCTGGACTCCAGACCCACCAAATCTCCCATCCTAACCTAGAGGCCCCAAATGGTACAGTGCAAAACTAATGTTGTATTGACCTGTGACTGCACAATACAACCGAATAACAGGTTGATAAAGATACTTCTGCCCCAAAACAAAGGCTGCCCCCCCCCCGATGTCTTCCTCAAAATACAAGTGCCTCTGTCAGCTACTGTTTCTATATACTGTGCCTTTAACAGCTGCTTTTTTCAGGAAATAAACAAACCTCAACTTCTTTCTTCAGCACCTAACTTACAGCTCTCAGCATATAAGATGTCTACTACAAATATTTTTGACACACAGGCCAGCCATATGTGCTGGTGCTGACAGAGACATGCTAGAGGTAGAATGATCCCACACACCACTATCTTATCAAGAAGATCAGAAGTAAGGAGCATTTACACAATTGCCCTTTTGCTCCATATTTAGGCCTTAAACCTGTGCTGGAGAAGTAACAGGTGGTCACCTAACTACTCTCTTCTTGGAAAATGTACTTGCATTATCCTTCCTCTTCTTAAGACTTTGATGGACAGAAAAACCCTGATAGAAAGAAGCTCCTTTGTAATCAGAAGTTTATTCTGTCCATTCATAAGAAAATACAAAGAAAAGAGTCGTGCTACATCAGATTAAGTTACCTAGAAGTGTCTTAGTTCACCACCCCATGACCCACAGTGACTTACCAGATCTTTTTGAGAAACCCACAAACCCACAAGCAGGATGTGAAAGCAATTCATATCTGCACTTCTTTGCTTCCTATGTCTCTGTAAAGTATCTTATTTGATACTCTGGCAATCAGAACTGTATGTTGTATTCAGCTAAGTGTTAAGCCATTACAATACTGGCGATTTTATTCTCCATTCCTCTCCTAATTAACTCCTAGCACAGAGTTTGTTGTCTTCTGCATTGCTACAGAAATGCATGCTGATTGAACTCTCCATCACATCCTCAAGATCCTTTTCCTGATTAGTCACAGGCACTGACCCCATCAACATATATGTCAAGTTGGGATTTTTTTTAAAATTGGCAACATGCATTAACATACACTGAGGACTAATGCTGAGCTAAGTCCCAACTGGGACAGATGCACTGAAATCTCTAAGACTTACATAAGTGGAGAGTAATAAATCACATTCATTTTGATGAATTTATTTAAAATGGGACTAAAAAAGAATTGCATCTCCTGTTCTGTTGTCCATTTATCTAGCAGATTTTTATCTCAGCAGATTTTTTTTTCAGATCTCTTTGAAATCTGTTTTGGTATTAATAATCCTAAATATTTTTAAAATAATTTTTTATTAAATGAACATCAAACATAAACCCAACACCACAATAAAATACAATTACATGATACACCAGTGCCACCTTCACCCTCAGGGCTAGTATTAATAATATTTTTAAATTTCATTCAATCCATTTTCTCTCCAAAAATTCATTGTTTCTTCCCTCAGCGTATACCCCTTCCCTCTCTGAAATACATGTTCCAGGAATACATTCCATGTTTTCTTAAAATCATTATTTTTTGATAGGCCTCTTCTTATTTTCATATGACATGTCAGTTTATCATTAATTGCCATATCCCATAGTTCTCTGTACCATTCCTCTAAATTAATTTGGTTATCATTTTTCCAATTTCTTGCAAATACTAACCTTGCTGCCGTAACCATTATTACAATTAAATCCTTATTTTCTTTCAACAATTGATCTTCCTTGACCATATTCAATAAGGCCGTTGACGGGGACATTTGAATATTTAATCCAGTTATTTCCCTTATTTCTTTAAAAAATTGCTTCCATTCTTTCTTACTTCACATAACCACCACATATGTAAATACATCCATTTTTATTTATTGTATTCAGTTTTACCAGTGTTAAATACCACCTCCATATTACCTTATAGCAATTTTCCTTTATCCTTAATGGACTGGAGTTAGGAGTGTGCAGGGAGGAGGTCAAGAGGCAGAAGACACCAAAATATTTAGGATTAAGGATAATAATCCTAAATATTTTGGTGTCTTCTGCCTCTTGACCTCCTCCCTGCACACTCCTAACTCCAGTCCATTAGTGAACCAGTTGAAAAGCACTACCTCAGTGCAGATCTTGTGAGGTTCCTGCATCTTATTTTACTCCAAGATGAGAACTGCTCATTTTTCACCTTCCTGCTCTTTAGCCAGTTACCTGTCTTTATGAAATCCTATGCACTGAGTCATGAGCTTTGGTGAGAATTTAAAAAAAAAATATCCAAGTATACAGTATTTACTGGATCATCATCCTATTCATGTACTCACTGCCTCACTCACCTGCTTTGAAAAACCTATGGAAGAATTTTTTTAAAAGTTATTGAGACAAGTCTTGCTTTTTCAGAATCAGTGCCAACTCCTCTTAATCTGTAATATTACCATTGGAACATTTGATAACAGGATTCTTAATAACACTTTTGGAACAGACCTTATGCTAACTGCCCTGCAACTTATTCGATTTCCCTGGGATCTCTTTCTAAAAATTGGTGGGACATTGGCTGCTTTCTAGTCCTCTGGTACAGAGGCCAAGCTCAAGGTTACATCGTTTTGATAGAGGAGTAATAATTTCACTTTTTAATTAGGTGTAATGCAACCCTTTACATGTTCACTTAGAAGTAAGCTCCACCAAGTTAAATGAGATTCATTTCTAGGTCAGCATATGAAGGACTGTAGCATAAGTCTCCTATGAATCTCCATTCTTTTAACTCACTTCCTGGCAAAGTCAAGTCAGACAAAAGCATCTCATACACATCTTCTACCGCAGCAAGAGTAAACATGGAGGTTAAATGACAAATGCTTTCTGACATTAAAAGGCTTTTTGCAAACTTCCCTTTTCTACTGCCTGGAGAACCATCCATTTTTGTCTTTTATATCAGTCCAACTAGATTTTGAAGTCTTGAAATAGCAGTCTTCTCTATGCCACCCAACATTAATCACTCCACAGCCGAACATTAAAATGTATTAACAGTATAAAACAGAGAGGTGACTGAAGCTATTCAGTACATCTGCTTCGACAACCCTACATTTTACGCACCATATTTTATCCTCAAGCTAAAATATAGAAAATAGGTATTGGTGCTTTCCAGTTCTTCAAACAAAGCTCATGGCAAAAGCATACATCTTTGTTGACATCTTGTCTAGGAGTGATAAATACACATTTTAACTTGTTTTATTTTGATGTAGTATCTTCAACTGGCAATTTCTAACCAACCAAAATCATCCAAGCAGCTCAGAAAATACGAGTTCAATTAAAGTGACTATTTCCACAGCTTGAAGCTACTCATTCAAAATTCAGTGCTGGCATACGAATGACTGAATGCGATACAAGCTAGATCTTCAATCCATTCCACTGCCAACAGGGACAAAGTTCACATCCTTTCATAGTCAGACAGTGGCATAACAGTCCAGAAAGTGGATGCTCCAAGTGTACAAATACATTTCTTAAACTCATCCACTTTTAAAACTTCAATTAAGGAAAAAATGAGGACAATCCCAGGCAAGCCCTAGATACTGCTTGAAGAAGATGCTCTATTTTAAGTACATGCAACTATACTCAAAATGGTTTATTAGTACAATAAGCTACAGGATATAAAGAAACACTCCTAAATGACACAAATATGAACAGGAGTACATTGGTTCTTGTGAAAACTATATGAAACTGACAGGTAGAAAAGTTTCAGAGTATTTCTACAGAGTTTTACACTGTACTTCCAATATCCAAAGGTGAACTAAAACTAAGTTTTAATGATAATGTGAGATCCTGTAACCTCCTAGCTGTAATACAAAGTCTAATTCTTAGTCACTGACAAAGCTAAGCATAGAGCTAAACTATAATAGAGTGGCTGCATTTTTTCTGCCTTTACACCTCCACACAACCTTTCTCCAGACTTCATGCCCTTGCTTTTGTTTTCTTTACAGATACTTCTCACCAACAGCCACTGTTGCCAGATTTATGGCATATCCATATACTTATTGTTTTATTCTTCAGAAAGCTATACATTCTAGGTCAGATTTCTGGAAATCTCAGTGAAATACATGAGATCCCATTTAAGTTTAAAATACAACAAACAGGGGTGTTAATCTTCGCATTGTTTACTCAGGCTTACTGAAGTAACTACTAGGGTAAAGCTGTGCAAGCTTCAATTGGAAAGCTTCTTCAGCTTACTTTACATTCATTCCCAGACTGGTTTGGTCCTTGCAATTAAGAAACATTGCTGCTTACAAATATGGAATAAAGAATGTGAACATTCAATGTTTTAAGTCTATGGAAAACTTTCAACATGTATAAATCTTCTATTTCTGCAAAACTAAGTGCCATTAGGTTCACCAGGAGGACAGGATACATACACCCTGCTGAATTCAGAGTAATTTTCTAAATATAATATGTATGGAATCAGGCTCTTTTTCCCTTTAACTAAATTTAAAGATCTGCAAATACAAACCTCAAGACCTACGCTCATCTCCTTTTGTGGTTCTCGCCTCTCACCAGACTTTCCCACTATCCAGGGACAGGGAATCTCTAACTTTTCAGACATTTTGAACTGAAACTTTTATCACTGGCCATGCTGGCAGGAGTTGATGGGAATTGGTCCAAAATGTATTAAGAATAAAGTTTCTTTACTTCTGCACTACACTTTGCATGTCACAGAAAAACCTGAAAGTCCTTCTCCCTAACACCATCTTCACAAGCGTCCCTTAATTATTCTCTGTCGGTCCTTCCATTTAGTGCCTTAAAAAAATCTACTTCTTCTCACATCACTTCCTTAGACATTGCATGTCAGTTACTTTTCCACAACATACCACCTCCCAAATTTATTCTAATGTAATCCCTACCCCATTCATTGATCCAGTGTGATGTCGTGGATAGAGTAACTGGCTAGGACTCAGGATACTTGGGTTCAAATTTCCAATGCACCATGGAAGCTGGGGCGGGAGATGTTAAATTTCTCACCTGCTTTGAAAAACCTATGGAAATTCCTGTAATTTGGGTGTGATTGATGATAATAACATTTACTGCCAATTTTCATTTCAAACTCTCATTTGTTCCCCCTTCTCCCATCCTCCTTGTCATATGATGTGATGCCTAAAATGTGCTTCTATTATGCAAAAAAAAAAAATTGCTATGGAAGCATATCAATGGCATAATATTAAGTTTTCAGAGTTGTAGCCGTGTTAGTCTCTGCAAGCATTTCAACATGAAACACAAAACAAAAGCAAAAAAAGAGATGTTGTGGGACTTTAAAAACTACTATATTTTAATGCAAGCCTTAGTGAAACATGGTCCACTTCTTCAGACATATAAGTCAGAATACAGAGACTTCATGCAAGAAACAAAATGGGACAGTCTGTAAGTATTTATCTACCATTTCATGACAGTTATCTTCAGGGCACAAACATCCAAGCAGGATGTAAGGAAGCAGAACAAAGAGCTAAAATAATGAATGAGAAACCACGGTGTGAAGATAAATAATGGGGGATACCCACACACGCTGGAGATAAAAGGAGAAGAAGAGACAAAGCACAAAAAAAGGTCAGGGAAAAGAGAAAAAGCAGGAAAAATGTGAATAATGAGAGAAATGATGGGGCGAGGAAGAAAAGCTCTTAACATAGGCCAGTGTATCTCAGAAACATACTGTTTGTGCAATTACTTCATTGAATGTTTTGAGTTTTATGGCTGGACCACCACCAAGCCAGAGCCATTACCAGACCAACAAGCAGATATATTGTATTTAACAGCAAATAAAAGGCTGGGAAGACCGATGAGGGTTGAACCCGGGGCGAAGCAGAAAGACCTTAAACCAGGGGAATTAAAGAGCTGAAAAAAGGATTGCCGATTTGGGTTGGCGATCGCAAAGGGGGAAGAGTGGAAACGATCGTGAGAAAGAAAAGAAAAGAAAAACGGCGAAAGAGGTGGATGTGAAAGAAAGACGAGAGAGAGAGAGAGAGGAAGGCACCTGGTGAGAAAGGGGGAAAGCCACCATCCATCCGGGGTGGCTGCAAAAGGCGAGGGAAGGAGCCAGCCTTTGAACAGTAGCAAGAAGGGGATGGATGGGGAGGGGAGGGGAGGGGGGGTGTTAAATAATTGTGACCCACCAACCCATTTATTGTGTCGGTGTATAGATCAGCCGGTGCTTCCAGCCCCCCCCCCCCCCAATTCTTCCCCTCCTCTCAGCTCCCTTCATAGGCTGCCTCCCCTTTTCAACCCCCCCCCTTTCCCACCTCGCCTCCCTCTCACCTATTGTCTCCCTACTCTGTTCCCCCCCCTTTACCCCTTAGCCCCCCCCCCCAGTTTCTCCTCAGGGCGTGTCCCTCCAGTCCCCCCTCAGACTTCCCTCAGCAGCCCGCCCGCCCGCGGACACCCCCCCCCGCCCCCATTCCCTCCCCTCCCCTCCCCGCTCACCTTGCTGGAGGTCCTGCTGGTCGTACCAAGGCTCCTCCTCGCGGATCTCGAACTCCTCCACCAGGCTGTCGGTCAGCATCCTGCCGCCTCGGCCGCCGGGCTTCCCAGCCGGTGGGGGTGGGGGGGGGGGAACGAAGGGGCACGGGCTGCTCTCGCGCCCCCTCAGCGCCGGCTTCCCTCTCTTTTCTTGGCTTCTTTTCCTCCTCCTTCCCTTCCCTTCCGCGCGCTCCTCAGCAAAAAAAAAAAGAAGCCGGCGCACGCCGCTCGCTCCTTTAAACCCGCTTCCGAACTGTCCCGAGCGCTTCCGGACGCGGCCGAATACCCCTCCCGACGGTCCCCCGGCATCGCAGGAGGAGGAGGAGGAGGAACCAGCCGCGAGGACCCGGGTAGCGGCAACGTGGCAAGACGCTGGGGCGGTAGCGATTCAAAACGGGCCGACAGCTGGAGCTCCACCCTGGGAAGAGCCAATGGCACGCCTCTCTCGGAGGCTCTTCAGGCCAATCCTACGCGAGGCACTAGCTTCTCGGCCTATGGGGCAAAAGGAGAGGGGTGGGACAGGGAGGCGAAAGTCCCGCCCTCCGAGTTTTTCTCCGCCGCCCGCGAGCCGGTTAGTGTTGTTGCGTCTGAGGGGGGGGGGGGGAGTGGCGGGAGGGTCGTGTGGCCGTTGCTATGGCTCGCTGGCAGGGCGTTGGTTGCTAAGGGGGGCCTAAATGGCGTTGAGGGCGGCAAAGGCGGCATGGTTCAGGGGGTGGGGGGGGGGGTGACAGCCGTTTGCTTTCTTCGTACCTGCGAACAAGTTCTATTACAAAGTGGGGCTTACTTCTAAGTAAGCAGGCGTCTGTTGTTTTCCGGAGTAATAGAAAAGGATAATAAAGATTCCTGAATGGGTATTCCTCTGGACAGCCCTAAGCATTATTATAAAAAAAACAATAGCCCTAAGCGTTATTTTAAAAAGTAATTCTGTTCTGGAAAGGAGTTCCGCGAACGGAGTTGACAATTGCACGCGAATATCCCAGTTTAATATATATCTGTATATATATTAACTCAAAAGGCCAGCCTCCGACAGTTGGATTTACTCCAAAGTAAATGCATGCCAGATCGCAGCCTCGCAAAGGAACAAAAGGCTTGCGGTTGTTTGCAAAGAGCCGTGCGACACCCAAGTGAATCGCACCAGAGTAGCGGCGACGACTAATCGGGAATAAGCAAGCATTAAAATCTAATAGTATAATTAATCGTCGTTTGCCCTGGTCTCTGCGGACATGCCTGCTATTATAACTATCAGGTTTAAGAGGCTGATTGGTGAACAGGTGGGTGTTTGGTACAAGGAGCTAAGCTAATTACTTAGGTTGAAAAGGAGGCTTGTGAAGTAGATTGTTTTAAAGAAAAAGAGGCCATTTACTAAATAAAAAAGAGTTGCACCTTTTTCTCATTCCTCCAGGACCTGCCTGGACATCTTACTTCTTACAGGCAACTATTAAAGGTAGAACAACCCTGTTTCATTCAACTATGGCGTAGAAATCGTTTAGTCCACCACACATTTACTGCTTTGCATGTTTTCCCAAAAAAAGAGGATTCCGGGTATTATAGGTTGCAAATATGCAAAAGTTATAAACACATAATGAAAACGATACACACTATAAACCTGCAACTCTCCTCAAAAACAATCTATATAGGGATAATCTGTTGGCAGATTTTTAAGCAGTTTATCATATCCTGCCATATTATCTGAACATATGACCATCCAGTCTCACCTCACCAAGACCACCTCCCAAGACAGTCCGATTCACTGCTCTGAACATTTCTTTTTTCCTAATGAAATCACTCCCCTGCAATTTCACTCCATGGATTCTGCCCTGTAGTGCCACCTGGTCACATATTTCAAAAAGAGTATCCATGTCAACCTATTATAGCAAAAACAAAGGCATAATTTTGTGACATCTTGTTGTTGTTTAGTCGTTTAGTCGTGTCCGACTCTTCGTGACCCCATGGACCAGAGCACGCCAGGCCCTCCTGTCTTCCACTGCCTCCCAGAGTTTGGTCAAATTCATGTTGGTCGCTTCGATGACACTGTCCAACCATCTCATCCTCTGTCGTCCCCTTCTCCTCTTGCCTTCACACTTTCCCAACATCAGGGTCTTGTGACATCTTAAGAGCTGCCAAATGTATTAACCTTTTATGGACTATAGGACACTCAGTTCATTGTGTTCTCAGATTTTTGTATTTAAATTGCTTACCTTTGATTGTAGTTATATGAGCATTTCAGAAGTAATTAATTTTAACTAGGATTACTTCCAATTTCCAGACCCACTAGAGGAGTTTGCTGTATTTATATATAATAATTATTGTGTGTTGTCAAGTCTATTTATACACACACACACACACACACACACACACACACACACACACACACACACACAGAGCGGAAATTGTTAAGCTGCTAGATATCTTCTTCTTGTAATCTCCAAACAGCAAAAACAAAGACACTGGACACAGAGGGACGTTCCCTTCACCAAGAGTGTATTTACAAATATACATACGTCGCACCTCAGAACTGGCAATTCCACGATTCCAACAGACAAAGTAACGTGCTGCTCCTCCATACATCAACCCAACGAATAAGCTTAGTAAGCACCTTGCTTATATAGTGTGACTACTGTATTAGAGTGATGTGATAGTAAGAGACAGAGTTCACAAAGGAAGGCTGTCTAATGCTGTTTGTGTGTATCTGAAAGTCTATCACTCATGCTTATTCCAGGCATCATTTTAACCGAGTAATTTATTTATTCTCAGCAGGACCAATGTGCTTTTAGTTTAACTTGATAATCCTTCTTTTGCTTTCTGTTTTATCATTTATATTTTATACTGTTCAGATACTCCTAACACATCTGGGTTGTGCTGCAGGTATATTAGGTTATCTAACTGTTGAAATCAGTATATGAAAAACTGAGGAGGAGTACTTTTGTGTTATTCCACACACACATTTGACTGAAGGTGTCAAAACAGCAAGATTTATCTCTTTATAGTTTCCATTGCCTGTCTTGATTTTTTCTTGATGGAAATTATTACAGAAGAGAGAACCTGTGCAATCCTATATCTGTAAACACCCCACCCCCAAAAGAGTACACAGATGGTACATCAGTTTTTCCACCTGGCTATAATTTTTTGCCAACAGTAATGAGGAACCTACAAGAGGAGTTGTTGTAGTGGAAATAACTGTGGTTACATGGTAGTGCCTGCGATGTTCATATGTTCAGTCTTGGAGTTGACCATACACATTGGATCTCAGACAAAATGCTGAGCAGCCCTACATCTAGTGGCGAGAAAATGTTGCCCTCTGGTGGACTGTGTGAAGATGCTAATTAACCTACTGTAGCTGTGATAGCAGTTCTTTTTTATTTGAACAAGGTATTGTGCCCTTGGAGGATATTAATTGGCAAAAATAAAAATAGTTTCAATCGGCAGTTGAGGATGAAATATTCAGTATTCCAGGGAACTGTAAAAGTTCTCTCCCCATTTGTTACATACACACACATAGATAAATGTTACTTGAAATGATGGCCAGTTTATTGCAGAAATACTTTAAACCATGAATCTTATCTTAACCATGAATTAGCTCTTTAGAATGCAGTGCTAAAACTACAAAACACTGTTGTCATCTACACAGTTGAGATTATTAAAAAATCAATAAAAATCATATCTTCCATATGTGATGCATTTATATGTATATCGGTCAGTTATATACATACAAATGCATCAAATTTTACAACAAAACATAACAGTACACAAGATATAACAGCAACACTAGTTGCTAATATATAACTGTATTCTAAAAAGCTTTTTTGGCATACAAATCTTGGAATATCTGTCATTATATTAAAGTAAAATAAGCCATTTATAGTCAGTGTCCAGAAATACACTTATGGGCAGTGTGTGAGTGATATTCACATGTCTCTTCAGTGCTGTCTAAAAGTAACAATATATGCATTATATAATTTAATTCTCCTTTGTATTAATTATTTGCTGCTTGCTACAATCCATCAGTACCTTTCTTGTGCAATCCTGTTACTTCTTCCAGAATTGGTGACTTCCTTTCTTTTCCTCCTCCACTGTAAGATCCTGGCTGGGAGGCCTGCAAAACCTTTTGGGACAGATGTTTGGTGTTATGGTGGGAGTGAAGAAAGTGCCAGTTCAGTTAGCAGTAGATGTGCTGTTGTATCTGATCCCCAATATTTATTTAATATAATGTCTTTCTGCTAAAGAGGGGCCCAATTCTATTATGTTAAGCTCTTCTAAAATCAGTACAAAACTTACATTGATACGGAATGTTGAATACCACAAAAGTATAGCATCAATGTGATTGATATTTATGCACTCTAAGATGTTCATTTTTTAAAATTAGTGGGTGTATGTAGCTTTTTAAAAATGGGAGGACAGAGAATGAGAAAGTTGCATATTTTTGAAACACTCTATTTCAGTTTTCTAGGGTAAAATGTCTGTTGTCTTTGCTTTGTTGATGCAAATATGTCTACAGTCATTTGCAACTTACTGTAGATGCAAACAACCCTAAACTCAACAGGATGTATTTCCAATTAAATGGACAAATCTCTCATGAGCTATTTATTTTTCTTGTGAAACTGGGTTTTCCTTCTGCTTAACATTGAATTGCAAGTATTATTTCAATGTGGTGCTATTCATAGATGTTACAACTATTTGTTTCTATTTTATGTATCTATTTTTATCCCAGGGAAGAAAACAAATATCATGTTAGAAAAATGAAGGTTATATCAAGAATTAATCCTAATGCTCTCGCATACTCCATGACCACACTGGGTGCTGGGATGATGAACAGTATCTTCAATTTCTATTATGTTAAACTCTTTTTAAATCGATACAGAATTTCAGAAGCAGCATTCCACCAAGCACAGGTACAGCAAATACATTCATTTTTCTTTTGTGTCTTTTTTGTATGTGTTTTTGTTTTTATTGCAAAGCATGTCAATGTATTAACTGTACACAAATGCACTGAAAAAACCCTTTAGACATAGTTACTTTTAGATAACAATGTCTGTTCCATTGTTAGATGTTGTCTGTTCTGAACTCTAGTGTGATTTCTACATACGGCTCAAAAGATCAGAGTCATTTATCCACATAATGTTTTGTGCCTTAAATTCTATTAGCAGTGCTGTTAATGGGACTATGACTGATCTCCTTCTGATATCAGTCATCTCTCATAACCTGATTTCTTTTGTCTGCGCCTCGGAAAAGGTAATAAGGATTAACGAACTCTGGAATTTGTAATCTTTTAGATAGCTTGTCACACAGAGACACTTCTCTCTCACACACACACACACACAAGATTCACATATAAATGCTGGTGTGCTTTCTCTTTGTTCTAGAGCAGAATCTGGGCCTGTACAGTACCTCCTGTTGACAGGGTTACTTTCTATTTTAGTGCTGTTCCTGATTGATTACAGCATATATTACAAGATTGGGACACATTAGAAGGAGGCAGAAAAATAATTACATGCATGTCTGCTAGAATGATATGCAGTTTAGTCTCATAGGTTGCCTCATGATAATCAGTCTGCAGGCTGGGTCTCAGGCCCAGAAGAAATATATCTGTGGTAGAACTGAACTTTCCAAGTGATCTGTTAGCACCAGGAGAAATCGAAGGCTAGGCACAAAAGATCCCTTGTTTTCTAGGAGGTCTCCTATCAGAGGTTTTGTATTTCTGTTGAAAAAGAGAACCTTTGGATGCCGTCATGTGTAATTGCCCATACAGTTTGGACTCTGTTCTTATGGTCAGTGCAAACAAATTAGTAAACTATGGGCAGATATTTTGATTGTGTATTTAACCTTCATTTCCATTTACTTACGGAAGTAGTTAAGAAAACATGTTAAATTTATCAAATCAGTACATCTGTTTTTCCCTTGGATCCATTGATTTAGTTGAGGCTGTCATACCACTCCTCCACTTTTGTATTAGCTTCATTCTCTTCTTTGTAATGCTGAAGTATCTTTTTGCTAAGATAACTAGTGAGTTACTGCCTCCCCTCCACGGAAATGTACAAATACTACCGTACTCATTTGGTACATTTCTACACATTGGAAGACAGTGTACCTCTGTTGTTGGTGTTATATGCTGTCAAGTCATACCTTACTTATGGCAACCTTATTAGGGTTCTTATGGTATGTGGGGTATTTAAGGAGTAGTTTTTCCATTGCTGCCCCCACTCCAGTGAGCTTTGGTGGCTGAAAGGGGATTTTAACCCAGGTCTCCTGAGTCCTAGTCTGTTACACTAGCCATTACACCACATAGACCCTGCACATCCCTACTGTTTACTATGGCCAAAATCCTGTTTCAAATCATAGTAAGCTGTACTAAAGTAGGCCCATTGGATCAATGGTGATTTGCTGAGTCAGCTCCTCTATAAGTTCTATTGATTTAAATAAGCCTACCGTAATGGTGACTTACTGTGCTAAAGTATGCCACGGAGTAGGCAAACTGCAGCGGCATCCATGTACCACACATGTATATAGACACATACTCCTTGATTTTTCTGAAAGTTCTGTTCTCAGCAGCTGCTCTCATAGAACCCAGAAATCATTGCCTTAAGCATCTCAAAAGTACAGTTTAAAATCCCTGTTGGCTGTGAATCTCATCAGGTGACCTGAGCCAGTTCCTTTCTGTCTAGCCTGTCTTGTTTTGAAGATAAAAAGGATGAGAGTTTGTACATTGTTCTGAGCCTCTCAGAGGAAAGGCAGAGTAAAAACTACTACTACAACAAATTTATTCTACAGCCAAAGGCCCGATAAAGAGTAAAAACTGAATGAGTTTGAAAATAGAATTTACATTTAGTCTTATATTAAAACACAATTAACATGTTCTATTTTGCTGTTGTCCTCTTGAGTGACACATTATTTATTAGGCAAAAACAAACTAAAAACAAAAAAAATAAAGAAGACAAAAACATTGTGGCACCTTAAAGACTAGCTGGTATATTTTAATGTGAGCTTTTGTGAACAAGTCCATTTCCTCAGACTAAGAAAGTGGGCTTGTCCATGAAAGCTCACATTAAAATACAGCAGTTAGTCTTTAATGTGTCGCAATGTTTTTGTCTTCTTTATTTTTCTTTTGTTTTTGCTTGATATGCTATCAGAGCCTAATGTGCTACCTCTTCTAAAACTACATTATTTATTCTTTCCCATGTAATGTTTGTATTGCATTTTTTGGTGGTGTAAGCTATGATTCCCTGTGTGGGGTAGTCGATAGAGTGACTGACTAGGAAGGACTCTGGAGAACAGGGTTTGAATCCCTGCTCAATTATGGAAACTCACTGGGGGAGTGGAACTGGTAAAAAAAAAAAAAACTCTACAAATATCTTACTTACCTTGAAAGCCCTGTTAATGTTGTTATAAGTCGGTTCTGACTTGATGAAACAGAACAACAAGCTGCTCTGTGACTTTTGTCAAGTAAAGTAGGGTAAACAACTGAAAATAAACTCTTGTTTTGTCTTGTTTTTACCCAGGTTGTTTTTATGATATGGAATGCTGTTAATGATCCTCTCTTTGGATATATCCAAGATAATTCTAGGGTGCCATGCTGCTCTCGACGTCAGTTTTCCATTCTATATGGAGCACCACTATATGGTTTGGCCTTTTTGCTTCCTTGGTTTCCGTGGAAACAATATGAAGAAAATGACTGGCTTAGTGGCCTTCATCTCATCATCTCTTTGTGTGCTTTTGATGGCCTGCTCACATTTGTCTTGCTAGCACAATGTGCACTCTTCGCTGAAATTTCTACTAAACATGAAAGTAGGCTCCAGCTTATTAAGTATAACCAAGTGGCAACCTTAGTTGGATCCACAAGCATCCTTTTCTGTGGCTTAATTACAGATAATATGGAGAACTTCAACTATTTTCAAGTCTTTGTGGTTGTGGTAGGAGCAGTAGCAACTGTCTGCATGTGTTATACTGGATTGTATAGCACTACTGAGTATGAACAACAGGAAACTGTTGCAGAGGGGTCTCAACTAGGAAGTGCTGAGAGGGATCTGTCTTGGTCTTCCATAATTTTGTTGACCAAGCAGATCCTGACTCAGAGAAATTTTTTGCTTTTTGTGACCATGAACTTCTTTCAAGTCTTCCACCTGGCATTTTGCAACAATTTCATGATGATCTTTGCAGATAACCTCATTCCTAAGGATGTTCTCTCATCCTCTATCAGAAGCATCATGTATGGAGCAGGCTTTATTTGTCCTCAGGTAGGCAGAGAATCTGTTCTTTTCTCTTAAAAGATAAATGCGTTGATACCTGACAAATGTATTTCCTTACCCTACTTACAAGAATTCATTTTGTTGCAGACAGCTTTTTCATACTGTAGAACAAATATTTGGCTGTACTACACTTGATCTTAGCAAAAAGGCTGAGAAAGTTGTACAGACTTTTCCAGATAAATTCAGCATTTTTTATTTTGACTAAAGGAGGTAGTTCCAAGCTGCTGTACATGGAATAACTTCTATACTCTCTCTCTCTCTCGGCTTTGAATATAGAGAAAGACAGAAAATAATGAACAATTAAATACATTTTTGGATTGTTTTTTTAAAACTAACTGACAAAGTATGTGGAAATCCCTCTGTATGTATGTGAAGCTGACATAATAATGGAAGAATAAGTATCAGAGTAGAAGTTTTAATATGAATTGTGATTCTGAAAAGCAGATGAGTCAGTTGTATATCATATGGAACTGGCCTCTTCTGTGCTGGGGGAATTTGGTGATCAGTTATCCCTTAGATTGCCAGCTTTTGTCTTGCATAGGAGGAGACCACTTTAATTACTAGTGTTTTTTTCTGTACCTCCACCTCCTTTTCATCTTTATACACCAGGAGCATTATAACATATGTTTGTGTAGCTATAGAACTTGGAGGTACAATCTAGGCATTCTGTGGCATTGTCATCTGAACAAGTGTAAACTATTTATTTCCCCACAGTTCAGCTCTTTGTACCACATGTAAGCTCTGTGGTTGAAAACTAGAAATCAGGGTCTAACTCAGCGATGGCCAACGTGTCAACCGCTGGCACGCAGAGCCCTCTCTGTGGGCACGTGAGCCATAAGTTGCCATTGAGAAATACTTATCCATCCTCCAATCCCAGATTTTGGGAAGAACTCTTGGGAAGGGAGGGAGAGCCAAGACACCAATGGCCGCCACTGCCACCACAAACACACACACACACACACACATACCCACCCGGATGCCAGGCATGGAAACACTTTGACCTGCGCCTTTAAGGACTGCAGCTGGAGGCAGAGCGGGGAGTGTCCCAGGCAGGTGCTGGAGGTTGTGCGGCCAGAGGAGTGGGAGTCTTCGGGACGGTCGTGGTTGGTTTTGTGTTGCAGTTTGGGCACTCGGGCTCAAAAAGGTTCACCATCACTGGTCTAACTAGAGTTCTCTTCTTCTATGATGTACTTAGTTTATATTTTTTCTTGTCCTAGGATGTTTTTGTTTTTTTTAAATTAAGGATGGGATAGAAGCACCACACTAGACAGGTTGGTGCTGCAGTTACAATTAAATTCAAAATAGCCATAAATCAGATTGTAAGTAAATGAGATGACAACCCTGAACAACAATTTTGTGTGAATGATTACTTCATTCTCTTTACTGTACAGAATTAATAGACAAAAGGATGGTAGTTGTTGGGGAGAGGGGAGACTAATACAGAAATCTTATCACTATTGTGTAAGGATGTTTCACTGGAGACCAAGGCCAAGATCATCCACACTATTGTATTCCTGATTACTAAGTACAGGTGTGAAAGCTGGACGGTGAAGAAAAAGGACAGCTAAATAATTGATTTGTTTGAAATATGGTGCTAGAGGAGAGCTTTGTGGATACCCTGGGCTGCTAGAAAGATGAACAAGTGAGTCCTAGAGCAAATCAAGCCTGAATTATATCTGGGGGCAAAAATGATGAAACTGAGGCTCTCATACTGTGGGCACAACATGAGAAGGCAGGATTCTCTGGAAAAGACAATAGTGCTGGGAAGGCAAAAGGAAAAGAAGACTAAGTATGAGATGGATTGACTCCTTAAAGGAAGCTACAGACTTGAATTTACAAGAGCTGATCAGGGCTGTTGAGGACAGGACATTTTGAGGAGCGCTCATTCATAGGGTCGCCATACATTGGAGGCAACCTGATGGCATATAACAACAACAAATCACTTTCATGGCAGTGTATAACTAATATGTTGTTGTTATGGCTCTCCATTATTGACCATCATGTTGGATAATAAGTATATACATCACTATATTAAATGTGTACAACAGCTACAGTATGCAAAGCAAGATAGGGAGTTGCTTTAATTAAATTTGACTTCTGTTTTAAGCACCTGCACATAAGCACAGTGGTATTGAATATGGCAAAGCAGGAAAAGAGAGTCTAAAATGTTTACCGGTGGGTGGTGGTGGTTCTTGATGGGGGAACAGAAGCTGGAGCTATGCTTATGCATTTCTGTGTGCAAGAAATTTTTCCCTTTTGCACTTTAAAATGTTGATTAGTTTTACTTAATCATCTGAGAAACTGCAATAAACAGTTGTGTTGCCAACCCGTTGTCTGCAATTTGAACTATAATGTGCCTATGACTTTTGAAGAGACACATTCATAGTTTATATTATTTGATGATATATGTTATTTATATACATATTTTAGAACTGTCAGACATAGCTTTGTCATCTCTTTATACGGTATAATAAAATATGTGTCAGTAGCCAGATCAGAAACATGTATATTTGGCTGTTCAGCCTGTGCAAAATGTGCAGATGCACTCCCAGCAAGCACCAAAAACATTGAGGTTCAGAGCTAATCCATCAGTGTATCCAGACTGTAAGCCTGAGTCTTCAAAAAGGGTGTGACCTCATCTAACATTGATTGAGTCTCTTTCCTTGTTCCTGGAACATTATATATGACAGATCAATACGCCATTCTGCTAGTACAACTACTATGTTATTAAAAACTACAGAAAGGTGCAAGTGACATTTTCATACAAATTTCCATGACCCAAATAAAGATGCACTAGAAATTCTTGACCTCTTTTGTTTGTTTGTTTGTTTGCAGGTTCACGGTTACAGTATATGTGAGGCTTAATACTATATTTTTTTCCTGTTAAATTTCAGTGTCTTGTGCTCATCAGTCAAGCTTTGTTGAAGAAATTTGGGTACTATAAGATTGTCTTATTTTCTTTCTACTTGGAAGGAATAGCTGCAGCTGTCATGTTTTTTCTAGGCCCAGAATACTACTACCTCTTGGCTATTTATCTCACAGCGAACATGTAAGTAAAATATCTTATGTTTTAAGAATATAATTTGGATCCCAATTATGCCTCCCTGGATATACTTCATCTGATAGGGCTGTGTGTGCCATCTATGTGGCCCTATGTGTGCTCCATGGTCCTGGATAATCACCTGGATAACCACTTCAGAAAACTTTTTATCTAGAAAGCCCTTGGAGGATTGCCATAAGTCAGAATTCAGTTGAAAGCACCTAATTCATAGATTAGAGAGTCGTGATCCTCAGGCTTGGATTGCAGCTCCCAGAATGTTTGACTGTTGGCTAAGAGTTCTAGTCCAAAACACATATCATCTCTGTGTGGGAAAGATGCCTTATAAAACAGTTCTTCATAGTAGTGCAGGCACTTCTTTTTTATACCAGCAAGCCCAACAAACACATAAGCCATCTACATTTTTAAACTTCTGCTTGTATACATTTTTCATTGCATTGGCAAAAATATAATTAATGTATTAAAATTACTACATTATTTCCAAACTCATAAGCACATTAATTCATATGAAAAAAACACAACAATCTAGGATTCTCTGATGGAAAATGGACACATAGTGAACACTGTGAAGTACCACATGCCAAATAGTTTTAAAGTTGTGGACTGGGTTGAGAGTATAAAGTTGATACCAGCTGCCTGGAAAAAATAGTAATCTAAATGGTAATATAAATCAGGGATAAGTGGAATGTAGATATCAAATCAAATCAAATAAAATCAGGTGGCCATCAGCTCCAATCAGCTCTTGCCAGCAGCATGGCAATTGGAATTTGATGTGTCAGTTGCCCAAGTATAGGTGTATCGACAGCAGTCAAGTTAACGAACTAGATATTTGATAAGAAGGCCAAAGGTTAACACTTTTCAAATGAAAAGTGAATGCTTATGCTAACAAGATATTAAATCTTAGTTATTGTCAAGTTTTATTATTAATATCTGTTTGTAATAATATGGAATAGAAATATTTTATAGTAGTAAAATGTTTATCTTATAAATTTTATGTGTCCAGAATAATGACATCTAACCCTTTCCCTGATTCTTTAGGGTAATTGTTCAAGCTTCCTTCAGTCTGTTTAATTTGCCTTTGGCTGATATTGTGGATGCAGATTTAAAGAAACATAAACGAAGGTAAATCTCTTCCTTTTTTAGTACTGTCTACACTTTTATCATAGGTAATAATGCTGAATTATTTTTCATGTTAGTGTTAACTTGGTGAAAAGTTCTATATTCTGTAGTATTTTTCACAGCATGCAGTTTTACACAGATTGTTTCTCTCCCATCCACCCCACTCCTTTTTGCTGCCACAAATAAATTTAGCTCCTGGTAGGATCAGTCGGTCTCTAAGCTAAACGTTTCAGGGCTTCTCTATACAACTTGGCTGGAGCAGACTAAATAGGCTCAGTAGGAGGTCCAGAATGCCATTTGGTGTGATCCTTGCATTTGGTCCAACCTATTTAGTCTGCACCAGCCTTTGCTACTTAATAAAGACAGATACTTCAAGATATTGGCAAATTAATCACTTCCTCGTCTCCATGGAGGGCCCGAGGAAATGAAAGAAAAAAAAAATTTAAGTGTGTATTTGACAGCGAATAGTCACTGCATCACTTTAAATGGAAAGCTTTCTCCTGGAAGCTATTCTTTGCTTTGCTTTCCAAGGTCCAGTGGAGAGCCTGTTCACAGCTGAATTGGGCAGGTTCTCAACCAGACCTTGAAAAGCATCCGTTTAAAGTGATGTAGTGAATATTCGCTGCGAAATACACAATTCCCCCCCCCCACTTCCTCAGACCCTCCACAGAGCCAAAAAAGTGATTTATTTTCCAAAATCCAGAAGTAACTATCTTCAGCCACTTCACAGTATTCCCAGTGATCGCACACACTGGACAATCAAGTGTTGAGGCACACCCATTTCTTTCAGAACAACCCATAGTTTCTCATGATCCACCCAGTCAAAGGCTTTGCTGTTGTCTATAAAGCATAGACTTTCTTAGATGTTTCACCTTAACATGGTGAAAGGGTTTGAGTGTGTCAGTGAAGCTGAGAGCAATGCCATCAGGAGGCCAGACTCCTTTATGAATCTGAACTTCTAGCAGGATCACCCAAGGTGGGTTAGTCACAGCTGAGACACCAGACTAAAATGCATCTACCCTCTTCAAAGGTCACTGCTACCATAGCAGAAGAGAATGAATAATGGAGGTGATGGAGGCGGCAGCTACTGGGCAGCAGCAGTAGCTGAAGGTGACACTGGCAGAGTTTGTTAGTACTGAGCAGAAGGTGGCAGTGGAAAACCACTACTGAAATTTTCTTACCTTAAAAAAACTATGATGAGAGACACTCCTAAATGAAACAAGAGTGATCCTACCTGCACCAAAAAGTAGAAGCCCCCAACAGGGGCCAGAAAGGTGTGGGAAGGGATGCTCTGTGGACAGTTTGTTTCACTCCAGCAATTACGTTGTGTGATCGCCATCAAAAAGAGCAAACCAACCCGTCTCTTCAGTGGACCAAACAGCAGGACGAATGTCTGTTTGATCTCACCTTTATTTAGCTAATAAAGTTGTGAGGGAAAGGGTTTTAGATATTGTCTTTTAATTGTTATAATCCGCCTTGGATCCTTTTAAGAAGGGCGGAGTAAAAATATTTTAAATATATAAATAATAATAAATATTCCCATAGAAAATAGGTATGATGTTGAATGTAGAATCATGATCTCTTTATTTTGCTTTAAGTTTGTGTGACACAAGAGATGAGGGTCCACATTTCTACAAAGGGCCTAGCGGTAGACCCTTTCTGTTTTTTTCCCCAAGTAGAAATTATCTTCCAGACATTGCTTTCAGGGATCTGAATATAATGTTTGAGTGTGGCCATAGTGACACCAAGCATTACATATGATAATTTTTAAAGAAGTCTGACAATTTATTTATATGACTGTATTATGTAATACAAATCTATGCTTAAAATTTCAGGTCGCCACTTTCATCAATGGTTTTTGGAACAAATGCTCTGTTTACAAAACCAGCACAGTCTTTAGCCCCTATGCTTGTGGTTGCAATATTAAATCAGTTTGGATATGCCCATCTCAATAATAAAGCTACTCAGCCTGATCCAAGGTAAAAGGCAGATTGTAATTAAACTCATCATTGATCTTATCCTCAAAATATGTGCTAAGTATATACTAGCAAGGATATTGTTTTAGGTGTACTGCAGTTTCACCATCACTTCCAGGATACTAGGAATTTGAAAGTAGATTTGCATAAAGAATTTAGAGCGCATTGCAATAATCTAAATGGGAGGTAACCAAGATATGCATCACCAAGCCAGGCTTCTCAAGGAATGGGTGTAGTTTTAATTTGAAACACCTCTCTGGCCATCCAGGTTCAGAGACATTATGAATTGGCCAGACACTGTGATTCATTCATATTCATATTGTTGATTTTCTACATGCTTCATGAAGGAACTCAGCATTTTTTTAAAAGGATGGTTCACTAATCCTAATGGAGGAAAGCCAAGGATGATCTTGTTGAAGTGTTAGGAGAATGTAACTCTGATAATAATATGATACATAACCATTTCTTCTTTTGCAATTAATTACTGTTGAAAGTGCTGGGCACTGTGACATTTGGACTTCTCTCCCAGTTTGTTTCTAGGTCTCCATGATGCCATGTTCTACATGATCTGCCTGGTTCCTCTTTGCATTGCAGCTTTGCAGATTCTGACATGGACACCCTTTTCTATCCAGAACAGCCACTTGATGTCTGTACATGAATTGTAAATATTTGGGTCAAGGAACCGACAGTCAGTGTCAGATGTGAATGAGAACACTGGATTTCTTTGATTCTTTGGAGCAATTTGAGCCATTTAATGTTCATCTGTTACGTCTGTAAACATTATTACTGAGCACATTGTTATGAAGCAAGTAGCTCTTTCTAGTTCAACTATCATAACAATAATTGAAGAAATATTTGAGTACACTAAAATACCTTTACCTCACATCTGGACTCCAGAGCGACCAGCATAATTGTATATGGAAAGCTATGAACATTCCTCCAAATCATCCTGATTTGGAGAAGGCAAAGGCCCATAATAATCTCAAGAAGGTGCACTTAATCAACCTTGTTAACCTGGAATACTGCTTCCCCATTTGTTATAAATAAATCAGAAGAGTTGATGAGATATGTTTCAGGGGCATTTAGCAAAGAAGCAAGAAGTTAAGGAAAGGCATAAGTGGAAGGGGAGGAAGAATATGTGTAATATGCAGTTTCACCAGAGAGCAATGAAATTGATGTGTGTGTGTATCAAACACACTGGTGGCTACATACACAACCCTGCAGTTTGTCAGTGACAATGGAAAAGGGATGGGAAGACGAAATACATTAGAAGCTGGTTAGTAAGAAAGACACTAAATCCAGGTGGTACAAAAGCATGTTATTGTCTGAGATGGAAGGGAGACGTTCCCATCAAAATCCAGGATCCTGATGAAAAGGCTTGGTGATGAAAGAAAAGATATTTTGTGCTCCCATAGCATACTACAATACACGAGCAAAATTTAAAACACATTCACACAATTTGATTTGACAATATGGGACTGCAGCAAAAATATATTTACTAGGTACCAGCCCACAAGCATTTGATGTTCTAGCTGCTTAATACTATGCAACTAAGGATAAGCATATGTAAAATTATATAGTGACACTCTGGTTTTGCTTGCAGAGACCATTTGGATTGTCTGTCAGGTTTTCTCTATCTTACTTCAAATAGCTGAACATAGATAGCATTTTGGATTTGTGCCTGTTAAAACCTTTTATAATTTTCTTCCTTTGTATAGACTTTGTGATTAATGAAAAACTAATGTTATTTGATATATCACAAAGCCTGAATTATGCCATAACAAATTCTACCATCCTGTCCTTTCCCCAATAGATTATATATAATCATTTCGTTTCTTACACATGCAGTCTTATCTTTTTGAAAGTCAAAATATGTTTTAATTGAGTTTAACGCAACATAGGAAGGAGGAAATTACTTCTGAATTTGCTATAGGGTGTACTTCAGATGAAAAGTACCATCAGTTCCAGTAGGAAACACCAGCATTCAAAAGTGAGCACTTAAACATCTCTTCTCCTCTCATGGCTTCCTTGAAATATTAGTAGAAAAATCAGGTAGGTGTTATGATATGGCATGATGATTGAATCAAAATTAGGGTGGAAATTATAAAAAACAATTATTTCTCAATGAGGAGTTAATTCTAGAAATGTACCTCTTACTGATACTTGTCTGATAATAAATATTTTTTTCTCCAGCCTCTAGTAAAATCCTGATTTTTCTCCATGTCCATGTGAAATGAAATGAACTTTTGTCATTAATATTCCCAGTGTTTCCCAGTACTGTATACTATGGGGGGATTGATTTATTTTCGCATAGAATAGTTTGTAGTATAACTATCAGATGCTTTAAGTAAACATGCTCACTTATGTAGAAAAATTGTACCCATTTTTATCATGGAGGTGTATAGCAAAGTCATAACAGAGCACAGAGCAATCACACCTGCTGCCACATGCTTAGATGTAGCAGGATTGAATTTGATCAAGAAGTTCCCAGCTTTTTGTTGTTGTTGTTGTTGTTGTTTAGTCGTTAAGTCGTGTCCGACTCTTCGTGACCCCATGGACCAGAGCACGCCAGGCCCTCCTGTCTTTCACTGCCTCCCGGAGTTTGGTCAAATTCATGTTGGTAGCTTCAATGACACTGTCCAACCATCTCGTCCTCTGTCGTCCCCTTCTCCTCTTGTCTTCACACTTTCCCAACATCAGGGTCTTTTCCAAGGAGTCTTCTCTTCTCATGAGATGGCCAAAGTATTGGAGCCTCAGCTTCAGGATCTGTCCTTCCAGTGAGCACTCAGGGTTGATTTCCTTCAGAATTGATAGGTTTGTTCTCTTTGCAGTCCAGGGGACTCTCAAGAATCTCCTCCAGCACCACAATTCAAAAGCATCAATTCTTCGGCGGTCAGCCTTCTTTATGGTCCAGC
The DNA here is from genome assembly GCA_037013535.1 of Intellagama lesueurii. Taxonomy (NCBI): domain Eukaryota; kingdom Metazoa; phylum Chordata; class Lepidosauria; order Squamata; family Agamidae; genus Intellagama; species Intellagama lesueurii. Next base: position 14,232,611 of record JBAJHW010000012.1, read on the forward strand.
TCTCACTTCCATACATCGCTACTGGAAAAACCATAGCTTTGACTATGCTGATTTTTGTCGGCAAGGTGATGTCTCTGCTTTTTAAGATGCTGTCTAGGTTGTCATCGCTTTCCTCCCAAGAAGCAGGCGTCTTTTAATTTCGTGCTGCTGTCACCATCTGCAGTGATCATGGAGCCCAAGAAGGTAAAAATCTGTCACCGCCTCCATATCTTCCCCTTCTATTTGCCAGGAGGTGATGGGACCAGTGGCCATGATCTTGGTTTTTTTGATGTTGAGCTTCATTTTTTCCACTCTCCTCTTTCACCCTCATTAAGAGGGTCTTTAATTCCTCCTCACTTTCTGCCATCAGAGTGGTATCATCTGCATATCAGAGGTTGTTGATATTTCTTCCAGCAATCTTAATTCCGGTTTGGGATTCCTCCAGTCCAGCCTTTCGCATGATGTATTCTGCATATAAGTTAAATAAGCAGGGAGACAATATACAGCCTTGTCATACTCCTTTCCCAATTTTGAACCAATCAGTTGTTCCATATCCAGTTCTAACTGTGGCTTCCTGTCCCACATAGAGATTTCTCAGGAGATAGATAAGGTGGTCAGGCACTCCCATTTCTTTAAGGACTTGCCATAGTTTGCTGTGGTCCACACAGTCAAAGGCTTTTGCATAGTCAATGAAGCAGAAGTAGATGTTTTTCTGGAACTCTCTGGCTTTCTCCATAATCCAGCGCATGTTCGCAATTTGGTCTCTCTGCCCCTTCGAAATCCAGCTTGTACTTCTGGGAGTTCTCGGTCCACATACTGCTGAAACCTACCTTGTAGGATTTTGAGCATAACCTTGCTAGCGTGTGAAATGAGTGCAATTGTACGGTAGTTGGAGTATTCTTTGGCACTGCCCTTCTTTGGGATTGGGATGTAGACTGATCTTTTCCAATCCTCTGGTCACTGCTGAGTTTTTTGGTGGCATATTGAGTGTAGCACCTTAACAGCGTCATCTTTTAAGATTTTAAATAGTTCAACTGGAATGCCATCACCTCCACTGGCCTTGTTGTTAGCCATGCTTTCTAAGGCCCACTTGACTTCACTCTCCAGGATGTCTGGCTCAAGGTCAGCAACCACACTATCTGGGTTGTCCGGGACATCCAGATCTTTCTGGTATAATTCCTCTGTGTATTCTTGCCACCTCTTCTTGATGTCTTCTGCTTCTGTTAGGTCCCTACCATTTTTGTCCTTTATCATGTCCATCTTCGCACAAAATTTTCCTTTAATATCTCCAATTTTCTTAAACAGATATCTGGTTTTTCCCTTTCTATTATTTTCCTCTATTTCTTTGCACTGTTCATTTAAGAAGGCCGTCTTGTCTCTCCTTGCTATTCTTTGGAAGTCTGCATTCAATTTTCTGTAACTTTCCCTATCTCCCTTGCATTTTGTTTCCCTTTTCTTCTCTGCTATTTGTAAGGCCTTGTTGGACAACCACTTTGCTTTCTTGCACTTCCTTTTCTTTGGGATGGTTTTTGTTGCTGCCTCCTGTACAATGTTACAAGCCTCCATCCATAGTTCTTCAGGCACTCTGTCCACCAAATCTAGTTCCTTAAATCTGTTCTTCACTTCCACTGTGTATTCATAAGGGATTTGGTTTAGATTATACCTGACTAGCCCAGTGGTTTTTCCTACTTCAATTTAAGCTTGAATTTTGCTTCGTTTTGAACTCCAAGGCCAAACTTACCTGTTGTTCCTTTTATCTCTTGACTCCCTACTTTAGCATTCCAGTCCCCTATAATAACAAGAACATCTTTCTTTGGTGTCAGTTCTAGAAGATGTTGTAAGTCTTCATAGAATTGGTCAATTTCAGCCTCTTCAGCATCGGTGGTTGGTGCATAAACTTGGATTACTGTGATGTTAAAGGGTCTTCCTTGAATTCGTATTGAAATCATTCTATCATTTTTTAGATTGTACCCCAGTACAGCTTTTCCCAATGTTTATTCTTGCCATCTCCTGTTTGACCACATCCAGCTTACCAAGGTTCATAGATCTTACATTCCAGGTTCCTATGCAGTATTTTTCTTTGCAGCATCGGACTTTCCTTTCACTTCCTGGTGCGTCCGCAGCTGAGCGTCCTTTCGGCTTTGGCCCAACCACTTCATTTGCTCTGGAGCTACTTGTACTTGTCCTCCGCTCTTCCTCAGTAGCATGTTGGACGCCTTCCGACCTGAGGGACTAATCTTCCAGCGTCATATCTTTTAGCCTTTTGTTTCTGTCCATGGAGTTTTCTTGGCAAAGATACTGGAGTAGCTTGCCAGTTCCTGCTCCAGGTGGATCACGTTTAGTCAGAACTCTTCACTATGACCTGTCCGTCTTGGGTGTCCCTGCACGGCATAGCCCATAACTTCTCTGAATTCCTCAAGCCCCTTCACCATGACAAGGCAGCAATCCATGAAGGGGATTCCCAGCTAGACCTCAGCAATCCTTGAATTCTCTATATATGAAGAAATAGAGAATTCAGATGTGAAGTACTAACAGAAGGATGGGGTGTTCTGTGAATATGTACAGAACACACACACACTGGTTGAAAGATCATTCAGTGTTGCCCCTGCATATCTGGAATTAGGGAAACAGGTTCTGAGTGTGGAGAAGACTGACAGATGATTTCAGAACAAAAGAAAAAAATCACACAATATTTCATTTCTGGAATGTTACGCCACAAAGAAGACATTAGGAGGAAATAAGACAAATTCAAGAGCAGTCTTTTGATGACTATTTGCCTTAACTAAATAGAGCTACCATGTTCAAAGCTAATGAACCTCCCAATATCAGGCAGGGGGATCAAGGGAGAGCTTGTGGGCTTTCCAGGAGGACCAAACCAGCCACTACAGGAAACAGGCTGTTGTTGGCTTGAGCCAATTAGATTCTTACATTCTTTATAAGAATGATAGATGAATAGAAATCCGGCATTCAGAAGATATGTATCCCTTGAATATTAGATTCTGAAGGCAATGAGTGGAGACTCCCCTCTCTCAGAGGCATTTTGTTGGCTACTGTAGAAGACAAGATGCTAGATAAGATCTGGTCCCGCAAGGCTGCTCTGTTTTACGGATGTGATTTGCAAGTTTTCAGAACTTTTGCGGTCTTCCTGCCTCTTCCTTAATGCCTGTTGCAGGGCAACGTTGTCATTAAGCAGTGAAGAAGTTTGAGATTTCCAATAAAAGGAAGCAAATTGTTATTTGTTTTGATCATCACCTTGTTTTTACTGTCGGGCAAGGGGAGATTTTTCCTTTCTCGTATACCAAAATAATTGGACTGTTCTGAGGTACTAGGCACCTTGACATTGGCCAGCAGGGATACTCTTTACTATTTTTCCTCAGGGAAGTAACATGGCTTGGGCCACATCTGACGTGTGGTGGCCATCCCCACCTTCCTTTATTATTGTTATGCGCCGTCAAGTCGTTTCTCACTGACGGCCATCCTACGGTTTTGGGTGACCTCCAGAAGGTCCTCTCATTATTAACACCTTTCTGCATAATCCGCTTTTCCCTCCGTGCCAGTAAGAGGAGCGGCACGTCCGCGCCCCAACACCCTACAAGTGCCCTACACACCAGTAACCCGTGTGGTGTGGTGTGGTGTGTCGCGGTGTTGTGTAGCAACACCCTGGAAAGGGACGAGCCCTCACCCTCACTCCCACCCAACCATCCATCCCCTGCGGGGGCTTCCGCACGCGCACGCGCGCGCCCGCCCGCCCGCCATTGTGCTCCTGCCCGGTTTGAAAAGCAGCGCCCCCAGAGGCGGTTGCCCGGACTGCTCTGTGATTGGTGGAAAGCGGCGGACAAGAAAGAGCTGGTGCGCGCGCCCGGAGGAACGCGGGGCACGGCGCGAGCGAAGGAGGCCGTTTTCGCGTGTGTCCCCCGCCATCGCGTCCGGCCGGGGTTCCTTTCCCTTAGGTCTCAGGTTCCGGCCTTGTGTGTGCGCGTGTGTGTGTGCGCGCGCGCGCGCGTGTGTGCGTGTGTCGATATATGCTTGTAATGTATGTGTGTGCGTGGATGTGCGGGCACTGAAAGGGGAGCTCCGCGCTGGCTGTCGCTGCCGCCATGGAGAGTGAAGGCGGAGGAGGAGGCGGCGGCGGCGGCGACGGCGGGAGGGGGGGTGATTGAGCGTCCCTTTCTTTCCCTCTCCTACCCACTCCCTCCCCGCCACCCCCCATGAGACTCTTCCTGGCCTGGCTGGGCTGCTACACCTTGTTTCTGTGGGTGCTGAGGAAGAGGATGTGGTCTGGCCCTGCCAGGTACCTCAGGAGCCCTTTATACAGGTCTCTCTACATGAATATGATGAGCAGTCACAGCCAGTCCAACCCGGGCATCAAGGAAAACCACCAGGTATGGACTCTTCCCCCCCCACCACCACCACCCAGCCCTGCCGGAGCAGCCCCCCTCACCTTGGGGGAGTTGCGGCAGCAGGCAGGCAGGCAGGCAGGGGCGGGTGGCGCTTGGCGTGGGCGTCACATTGGACGGGGCCTCTCCCCCCCCCCACACGGGGAAGGCTGGGAAGGTCTGAGGGGGGCTTCTCATCTGTCCGAAGGTGGGTATTCACATCCCTTTGGGAAGTGTGCGGTTATGTGGCGGGAGGGTTTGTCTTCAAAGTGCTCTGACGGGGGGGGGGGAGGGAGGTTAGCTGCTACACACGCGCGCGCACACACACACGCACACACACACCCCAGACATACTTGAAGCTGCCACCTTGGGAAAGAAAGGGGAGAGTTTCTTCCCAGACCAGGCCTGAGGCAAGAGGAAAAATGGGCGTTTTGCTGGAGAGATTATGGAAGGGATTTGTATCTCCGTGTTGGGCTTTGTGTGTTCAGTGTGTGCATAAAAATAGAGGAGGAGAAGAGAGGAAGCAACCTCACAAAGGGCATCTTTGGGGGAGGCCGGAAGTCAGTGACCTGTGTGCCGATTGCCACACAGTAACAGGGTTACTTGTTTGCTCAGTGCACACACAATCACACACACCCTGTGGAGGACTGGGATGAGCATCCATCCACTACAGAGGAGAGAAGCGATTAGGGAGGGAAGGGGGAAGCCAAAAGTTACCAGAAGTGTGTGGGGAAGGGTACTTGGACCAAGTAAAGATGGGACAGGTGATCAGGAAGGCTGTTTCCTACAGTGAGGCAGTGATCAGGAGGGCTCTTTCCTACAG